>JAMPIV010010417.1:0-600000 GCA_024509875.1 Oreohelix idahoensis
CGGCAGATCTTCAAAATTCCGTTGTACCTTTTCAAGTTCGATCCAACGATTGAAAGTTAAACGAATATCCGAAATGAATTGTGAGAACTCTTTTCCTGTTTCCGGCAACAACTCTTTAAAACGCCTTCTATAACCTTCAGCTGTAAGCTGATATTTTTTTAATAGCGTAGCTCTAGCTTCCTCATAGTTTTGACTATCGCCTTCTAACGAAGCGACTGCACTTAACGCCTCTCCTGATAAAAAATTCATCAGTTTGCTACACCACTTACTTTTATCAATTTTATATTCTGTGCATACCAATTGGAATCTTGACAAGAAGAACGTAATATCGTCGACCCCTGGTTTAAACATTGGCAGATGAATTTTAATGTCACCTTTCTGACCATCATTCTGAGTATGTGATTGACAAGTAGCATTTCCATTTTGCAACTTCTGTCTTTCAATTTCCAATAGCATCATTCTCTCTTCATATTGTCTCCTTTTCTCATTCTCTTCCATCTCCAAGGGTTTAATTCTCTCTTCGCCTTGCCTCCTTTTCTCTTCGTCTTGCCTCCTTTTCTCTTCGTCTTGCCACCTTTTCTCATTATCTTCCATTTCCAACCGTTTCATACGTTCCTGGTTGGCTAATTCTCTATCTTTTAATTCTAACTGACGTTTCTCTCTTTCTTGCGCCTCTTTATATTCTGTTTGAGCAAACTCTTGTAATTTGTCTCCTGATAAACCAAGAATTTTACCCTGTTTAATAAAGTATTCCGCCGTCGACATTTCAGAATCTGAATTAATATATTTAATTCATCAAATAAACTGTAGTATTCCAATTAGTATCCTATATTCGTCACCTTATCGATACTCATTACTGGAGATTAATCATCTTTTATTTAATAAAATATGCAGCTATAAATCAATCAACTAAGAAATTATACAAGATAATAGTACTACTGAAAACATAATGATCCATGAAGAGAATTAATTACACAGAAATATACACGTTAGCAATGACCATCACCGCACCTAAACAATTAAAGAAGAGATAATATCGTAAAGAACAACGGCGTCAACACAAAAATCTACAACATTTCAGCAGCCCCAAAGAAATTGGCTATAAGCCTTTGCGATTCATCGACCTGAAATCAACCTAGGAAAACACCCCAGGACATCTATGAAGAAGAACAAGCATCTTACGAGTTAAAATGACAAAGAAAGGTGCTCACTAATAATAACCAGGGTACTGACACCATAATAACAATGTCTACTTATCTGAGGGAATCCCAATACTCCTCGTACATATTTCGATCCAACACAGGTTATGAAATTCATACAGCTGAATTCAAGGTTAGCAATTCTCCAAAACGAACAGTAATTTGCTCTGGTTGAAAGTATCTGTTACCGAATGACGTCACTCAATGTAACCTCCGCAGGTACACAGCAGGACTTGAAAATGGAAATCGAAAACTGTAGCATAATTCCCCCCGGCACAATTATGATACTTCTCTGGAGACTTGAATATGTACATCACACGAACGTTGACCTTCTAAGTCAAGGTTACGACTTTGACATAACGATCGATTGATTGAGCATGCAACAAGTGTCATTGTTCCAATATGCGTGGCAATTAATTGAGCTCCAAATATCTGAATTTATAGAACGGGAAGGTACATTTTAATGGCCACCATGTTAAAGTACTTTCCGCCCGTTCGTTTATTCCCGTGTATTAAAAGAGTTTGTCTGCATTTGATATATGTATACCATCATTATTCCCATATGTGTCTATATGAATGTTAGAACATTGGTATACAACAAAAGTGTCACGCGAATGTTTTGTTCGTGGGTGTGCCAAAAACTGCACTGTATCGTCCCTGTATTATTTATGCAGTGTTCTCTCACAAGGGATCACGAATTAGTAATGTCTCAGATATGCCCAACAGCTCAACTATAACCAGGTAAGAAGCCAATGCTGTTCCGGTAAATTAACAACACAGTTTAATGAAAACTCATGATCCATGAGACATGATGAACCGTCCTTAGTTAATGTCATTCTGTCTATTCGTAACATAGTGTTATACTCCTTGACGGTAATACATTGTTGCTTATTAGTCCCAATACTTCTATACATCTCTGTGTATTGATTATATCCGTGCCCTTCTCCCGTACCTTCTGTTCAAACTCATTTAACTTCATTAACATGAAGTTCCCCAAAAGTCAGTACACATTAGCGACAGAGCAGGCAGGATCTTTAAGACTCCGATTTTTACGGTGTATAGACCTGCCTGTCTAAAAAATGTATAAGCATCACATTGTACAGTATTAATAGTACTCATCCTGGTATACATTCCCATTCATGGCACGAATCAATATAACCCTTTTCTATGGGTTTTCAAGCAAACCAGCACACACAAGACTGTTCGCGTCTTGTTTATTTCTTGGGTCCATTTTTGTTCTCCACGTCATTGTTTCAATACCCAAAAAACTCCTACGTCATTTTTTTTTAACTGCGCGCAATAATAATGCACCTAAGTGTACTATTCACATATCTTCAAATATTTTCCCCAAACTCAACTCAGCGCTCTTTGATGCGCAACACCAGAATGTTGTAAAAAACCATACGCAACACTGTATGACCATCATATATATAGTCCTGTAGTTTTAAACTTCTTAGATAGTCCCTTATATGATGGATCAACATCTAGGCTATGCCTAAGTCTGCCATGGAACCATTTAATTACAATCTTTTACATGGCCTTTTCTTTTTTCACACAACCCTTTTTAATTAAAAAGTCAATAAAATCAATCTTAACCACATATCAAGGAAATATAAACAAATAACGATGAATTAGGCAATAGAATATTTCACACTTTCATCACTGCCTCTGTTCAGACTGCTTTCTGTTGTTAGTTAGTTTAAAACAAAGCACAAGTCTGCTCATCGCTGCTTGTTCCTCAGAATATTTTGAAAAAATGGCAGCGAGCAGCTTACTATTTCGTTAAAGTAAAAGGCTTTGGCCAATGAGACCAAGCATCTCTTTTTGAATGAAACTTTATTTTTTTTTAAATATCTCAAACCACTATGTGTTACTATTACCAACTAGATTTGTATATTTAGGTTAGCCAATAATATTTCGGCTTCCTTCAAATTTCATCCAATCCACTTCATCGTACTATCTTAGCCTTTCTTTGACCTAATTTTTTCCCAAAAAAAAATATGCTATCCAATCTAAGCAGACATGACTTGACCTGACAGTATCTCCGATTCTCTATGTATTATTACCAATATTTGATTATTTAATAGACTATTTAGATAACTAACAACATATTCTTGGTCAACAAGTCTTCAGGTACACGAATATATGATTTTTATGGGGCTAAGTGGCTTGGTTCAAAATTCTATCTTTTTTTTCCAATGTTAGTTGTTTATTTTTAAACTACCTCCTGTTCAATTCTTTTTCCATGTACTTTCAAGCTAAATACGAGAGTCTCTCGTAATACACGAGAATTACGTCATTCGCAACAAGAGCTAAGCATGTTTTCATGACCGTAGTGTCCACATTTTCTAACGTTTACATCGTAATTTTGAAAACCGCCTAAGGGCAAAGCTAGCAAGTTGGTTTTATTTTTAGAAACAATGTGAGACGTGATTTGCGTTGGTTATCTATCCGTCCCCCTCCCTTCTACAATGTATTTTAGGCAAATACTTCATTGAACTTGGAAAAGTGGTACGTTTGTCTCAAGGACGAATTTGAAAAATAGGGTACCCTTTTTGGTTCGGCCAAAGCGTTATCAAATAATACGCTGAAGGCGTAGGCGACGACTACCATTCTCGCCGAAAATTTGTAGTACAATCCTATCTTTGACTTTATGCACTATACTGTTATATTCTAATTTAGATATTGTATTTAGAAGTTCACCACACTACCACTGTTACTCTTGCCTGGAGATAACAGAATACGGACTGTCTAGTAACGCTGTAAAATGGCTTCCGTGTCCGTCCATCACCAGCGTCTTCGTGTCATCTTTTGTGCCACTTTTATATACAACAACAAGACCCTTTAGCTCTCCATGGAGCATAGACCTTCAATAAACACATGCCAAGTCCCTCCTGTCACGTGCCATCCGCTCAAATTCTTTTCTTGTTTTCCTCATCATTTTCACCTCTGTATCCAGTTCTCTTCTCCGTGTGTTTCCGGATGCCAATCCTGGAGAAATTTCCGAGACGAAAAAAGGTTTGTCGGCAACCCAGACTCCTTTTGGCTTTTTCTGGGTTACCTCATGCGTCTCCTTTCCAGAGGACCTTCTTCGGTCTTCAACGGCTAAGTTGATTTATATTCTGTAGTTGACTTATCCATAGTTTGTTGTTAGTATTTTTGGCAAAAAGTTGTTTTTTACAGGATGGGGTAACCAGTCACATGCCCAATCCTCATTAGTCGCTTTTTACTTCATGCCAGATAAGGGTACAGTGTCACTAATTTTTGCTCCCTTTTTTTAGGCCCCGGTAACACACTGGTCACAGCGGGCTGATCACCCGCTTGCCAGTCACACTGATTACCGAAACAACAATTAATTTCTTGTTGCCCTATAAACGCCACTAGGCGTGACGGAACAACAACCAATTTCTTGTTGCCCTATGAGACGCTACTAGGCGTAATGGCCACGGACTGCTTTGTCGGTCGGTGGCTAAGGATGGAAGAAGAAGAAGAAGAAGAAGAAGAAGAAGAAGAAGAAGAAGAAGAAGTAACACACTGGTGCACTGGTATATGCCGGGTTCTTGTTATATCTCTTGTATATATGATCTTGTTTTCGGTTTCCCGTTACTGGCCTTGTCGGTACATTTCAAGTATTCTATTCTACGCAAACACTCGTTTATGAAAGTCTGTAATTTACTGGTTGTGGTTTTTATTGCCGTCCGTGTTTCAGAGTCATACGATAAGACTGACTTGACTTTTGAGCTGAAGATTCATATTTTTGTGTTGGACTTGATTTCTTTATATCTCCATGTATTCCCCAATGCAATGAAAGCTCCCATTGCCTTGTGTATCTATCCTTATTATGATATCACTGTCTGTCCCTCCAACTTTGTCTATATTGCTGCCAAGATATGTGTATGATTCTATGTGGAACAACAGCCGTGAAGAATACGTTGGCGATGGATAGAAGAAACATATTAATACCGCTATAAGGCAGTCCTTTTTCATGAATCCACAGTGTAAAGTAGGTAGTGGAGCGAAAAACGCACGGAGAAGAAAACCGGAGACATAAATAAATGAAGAAAGTATGGAAAGACCTTAGGCTGACGGTACAGGGACAGGAGAACTTGGCAAGACCTTAGGCTGACGGTACAGGGACAGGAGAACTTGGCAAGACCTTAGGCTGACGGTACAGGGACAGGAGAACTTGGCATGAGTTTGTGAAAAGCCTATGCTCCGTGTGGAACGCAATGACCGTGATGATATTATCAGGAAACTATTTAGTACACACTCAGAAAGCTAAACACGAAAATGTTTAAAGGTTTCACACTTCTTTTTACATCTACAGAAATTGTTTTTTTTTAAGTGCCTTTCACTTATTTCAGAACGCTCAATTCGAATTTGTTCAACTTTCCCTGAGATTCTCTGTATTTCTGTCCACATCCAGGTGATGATGTGAATATTATTAACTTATTAAAAATACAATAGAAATAAGGAGAAACAAACGAATGGAAGAGTGAGAAAGGGGATATGCAATACGTACAGGTAGTGAGTGAGGTGATACAATTTATGTTGAAATATATTGATGCAGACAGCGATAAAAATAAGTAGATGATAAAGACGTTGAAAAGAAAGTGAGAAAGAAGAAGCGGAAGAAGACAAGTTAGATAACAAAGCGGAGGAATTAGTGGTGGGATTTCAGGGGGAAAAGAATTAGTGAAACACGAATGCTATTAATAGAAATGCGAGACTGATTTTACTTCACAACTGGGAGAATTATCTCGATTCTTATGGCACATTCTGCCTCCCTGTTTTTTCTCCCGTGGGGTATAGAATATTTCCGTGTTCTTGTAAAAGACGGCCGATGTGATCTATTTAAGTGATAGAGTTGTAACCGCATTACTGGAGATTGCAAACATTGACAGCGCCACCTCAGAATGATGTCGAGGAAAATTGACAAGGGGGGAGGGAGAGGTGACAGAAAAAAGTGATTTTGTCGTTAGACGGAATTTGAATATGTGTCTATCTATCTATCTATCTATCTATCTATCTATCTATCTATCTATCTATCTATCTATCTATCTATCTATCTATCTATCTATCTATCTACCTATATGTTTATCTATCTATCTATCTATCTATCTATCTATCTATCTATCTATCTATCTATCTATCTATCTATATTTCTATCTATCTATCTGTTTGTCTGTATATATAAATATGTCTATCTGCCAGCCATCAATTTCAATTTGTACTGATCTTCCTCTTTCCCTGGATCTAATAGCATAGAGATCACCAATTAACCTTATCTTTGTCATTAACCAATCATGATACCTAGTGATAGCGTCAGGATAACAGTGGAAATCATAGTTGTGATGACTGTAATAATATCTATCATGGATTGGTGATGATGAAGATGGTAATAAGTATGTCTTGTCTTGACGTGCCCCCATAACTATCAATGTCCTCTTACTTTTTGGGGGGTCCACCTGCTGTAAAGTGGCAGTTGGGTGATTTTTTTAATTCATGAGCCAGATGTGATGCATAGACTGTAGAAGCCCGTGTAGTTGTTGGATTTATGTAATATTGTCGATCCAACTGCCTCCTGGTCGTCTTTTTGATTTAAAAACCAGATCGTACACTGTTGTGGGAGCCGCGGTAGCATAGTGGTCTATGGTTCGATCCCCAGATGAGGCGGGATTTTTTTTTAGGCCGCAAACGGCTTCTGGGTCGACCCAGCCCCAACTGGGTACCAGAGCAACTCTGGGAAGGTTAAGGCGGCCGGCGTGATGTTGACCACGTCACCCCTAGTGTGCCGATGGTCAAGAAAATATGGGCGTAACACCATATACCCTATATGCCTCAATGGGCGTGTAACGGGATCCTTTACACTGTTGTAGACGCGTAGTGGCAACTCATCGACATCCATTCTCATGAGATGATCGAGCCACTGTATTTTCTGTTCCTGTATATATTTGACGCCAGGTATAGTACACATAACGTTTCTGGTGTCATCATTTCTTAATCTGTCCCTCCTGGTAACATTAATGGCACCTTTCAAGCATTTCATTCTACACCGTGTGGTTTTCATCTCCTGTTCCTTGGACAGTGATCATGTTTGACAATCATAGCAAAGAGTTGGTAAGAATATATTAATTTTCGTTTAGTTTCAATACTGATATTCGGATGTTTAAGTAGTGCGAACAGATGGTAAGTCACTGTACTGACCTTTTGGTGTTTTGCTTAAATTTCTTTAGCTTGGCAAACCGCCTGTGGTTATTCTACAAAGTATAAATCTGCATTGAAGTATAAAATCGACTGGCAATTATACGAGTAATTACAGTATCATTCACGGTTGAATTATGTACTTGATATAAATTATTTTTATCATGATATTGACAGTGACAAATATGTTTTATGTGTATGGTAGAATTATGCAATGAGAAAACCTGTAGATAGTATTACCAGGCATTCTTTACTCTGTAATCACTAGTGTAAGAGTGGTAGACCGAAGAACAAATGGGGAAGAGAGCTGGAGACATAAGTGAAAATGATGAGAAAGGCATCGAAAGACCTTGAGCTGATGGCGAGTACTTTACATTAATTTGTAAAGACATATGCTCCTTGGGGAGCTAAAGGGTATTGATTGATTGATTGATTATGTTGATGGTGGTAATTATGTTACCGGCGTGATAGAATTTAGTGTCTTCATTATATCGATGGCGCTATTACATCATTCATTCAATAATATGTATATCTATGAGGATCACAGGCCCCAACAATCCACGCTAAACCCGTCCTCCTGTGCCATCAAACTTACTTTTCTCTGTATCTTCCCTATCCCTTTCATGTGTCTCTCCGCTTCCCTTATCCGTGTGTTTCTTGGTTTCCCTCCCAATTCTCTCACCTGAGGACCCTGATCAATGACCGCCTCGTAATACTATCATTAAATTCCTCAATGTGTGCCCCACCTAAATCCAGCCTCGTCTTCTCATCTTTAGTTCCACCGGAACCTGATTGATTCTTTCCATCGTTTCCACATTGGTGATCCTGTCACACCACCTCAATCCGTCTTATTGCCGCAAGCACCCATCTATTAAAGTCTGCAACTTCAAGGATGTCGCCTCCGTTGCTGTCCATGTTCCACGGCCACAAAACAAGATTGACCAGACATCTGGGCCGAAGACTCCCACCTTTGTGCTGGATATGATTTCCTGTGAACGCCACATATTTACCAATGTAATGAAAGCCCTCCCCCTTATTTCAGTCTCAGCATCACAGTTCGCTTCTTCGACCTTGTTCATTCCGCTGCCAAGACACATTTATGAGTTCACATAACATAGTGATACGTCTTCAAGGTAACCCCGCCATCATTTGCCGCATCTGTTCTCGCAGTTCCTGTCCTTTCCCTATGCATCTTCCTGGAGAGAGTAGCGACAACGAAGTGGTTCAACATCATGATCTCCAGTGTGATGAAATATACTGACAACCCAACATTGAACACTAAGCGTGGGAGGAATCACTTGAGCCCCACACGTAACTCTGGCTTTTACTTTATTGGCTAAGTACAGGAAGATCTCACACTGGACGACGACAAGCGAGGGAAGTTGAGATGCGGCTCTGTGCAGGACGTGACGAGAGCACAGTATTTTAGATAGATTTCATCTGTGTAGTTCTCTGAGGACACTGAGGCGATAAAGAAAAAAGTACAGCTTCCTCGTGCGTGTCGTAAAAAGGCGACTAATATCAGGTTATATTGCTAGGGAATAGCAACTTCATCTCGAAAAAAATCTGGTACGGCACTGCAAGAGGAATCCTTTGGTCTTGTTTCTTGCAAGAGAACCCGCTGCAATGGCGTCCTTAAGAAGCAGACGGGAATGATGATGATGATGATGATGTTGGGAGAGCTACTCCCATCACTTGGATTCTTTTTGGATACTTAGCCCCCGACTGACAAAGCAGTCAGTGGCCATCACGCCTAGTGACGTTCCCATCACTTGAGAAATGCACATTATGCCACCCCTTTTTCTCTGTTGCTTGAAATCAGATGTGAGGATCCTGTAAATGCTTCCCGCGCCAGTAATGCCCGGGAAAGGACTTGCAGCTCGTGACTCCAATTCCAACAAGTCTTTGAATGTCAGAAACGCCATAGGAAAGCCTAGATCTACAATGTAGATAATAGCACGTATTCTTCAACCTGGCATTGGCTGCGAAAGAGCGACGTGCTCAGCAGCTCTAGCTAAACAACAACAAACAAACAAACAACAACAAACAAACAAACAAACAACAACAAACCAACAAACAACAACAAACCACCTAATGGTACAAGTCAACAGGTAAAAGAATGACATAACAATGACAGTAGTGGTATTAAAGGCAATGACTAATGACTTTAACTTGTGTTCCGTTCTCTTCCTTCACCCAGGCTGGCCACATAATAAACTATTAGAGAAGACATTATACCTACAAGTTATAGACTACGATAGATTCAGCCGTGATGACCCTATCGGAGAGACCTACATACCTCTAAACGAGGTAGATTTGTCACAGTCACCCGTCACCTGGAAATATTTGCAGCCATGCAAGGACTCACGGGTAAGTGGGTGTGTCTTCCTGTAATCTTGAGTGTCAGTGGGGCTTGGGCTGTGTAATGTTTATTTCTGTGTGTGCGTATCTTGTTGGTTTGTGTGTCAACGTGTCTTTCTAATTTGTGTGTCAACGTATCTTGCTGGCTTGTGTGTCAACGTGTCTTGCTGGTTTGTGTGTCATCGTGTCTTGCTTGTTTGTGTGTCAACGTGTCTTGCTATTTTTGTGTCAAGGTGTCTTGCTAATTCGTGTGTCAGCGTGTCTTGCTGGCTTGTGTGTCAACGTGTCTTGCTAATTTGTGTGTCAACGTGTCTTGCTAATTTGTATGTCAACGTGTCTTGCTAATTTGTATGTCAACGTTCTTGCTAATTTTGTGTCAACGTTTCTTGCTGGTTTGAGTGTCAACGTGTCTTGCTGGTTTGTATGTCAATGTGTCTGCCTAATTTGTGTGTCAACGTGTCTTGCTAATTTTGTGTGTCAACGTGTCTTTCTAATTTGTGTGTCAACGTGTCTTTCTGGTTTGTGTGTCAATGTGTCTTCCTAATTTGTGTGTCAACGTGTCTTGCTTATTTGTGTGTCAACGTGTCTTGCTGGTTTGTGTGTCAACGTGTCTTGCTGGCTTGTGTGTCAACGTGTCTTACTAATTTGTGTGTCAACGTGTCTTGCTAATTTGTATGTCAACGTGTCTTGCTAATTTGTATGTCAACATTCTTGCTAATTTTGTGTCAACGTTTCTTGCTGGTTTGAGTGTCAACGTGTCTTGCTGGTTTGTATGTCAATGTGTCTGCCTAATTTGTGTGTCAACGTGTCTTTCTAATTTGTGTATCAACGTGTCTTTCTGGTTTGTGTGTCAATGTGTCTTCCTAATTTGTGTGTCAACGTGTCTTGCTTATTTGTGTGTCAACGTATCTTGCTGGTTTGTGTGTCAACGTGTCTTGCTGGCTTGTGTGTCAACGTGTCTTGCTTATTTGTGTGTCAAAGTGTCTTGCTGGCTTGTGTGTCAAAGTGTCTTGCTGGCTTGTGTGTCAACGTGTCTTGCTGGCTTGTGTGTCAAAGTGTCTTGCTGGCCTGTGTGTCAAAGTGTCTTACTGGTTTGTTTTTTCAGTGTGTCTTGCTTTATATGCCAACATTTCTAGCTGGTCTGCGTAAAACTAACCAAGTCCTCCCCACTTCTCTACTCCGTGTGTTTTAGTCTGCCTTTTTCTTTTACCCCTGAAACTCCAGAGCAGGGATCGCCCTGTAGTGCTATCATCTGGTTTACATTGGGTGTGTCCTATTGTTACGGTATATGATATTAACGCCGTCTGCTAAAGGTTACCAGACGTGCAATTGTAAAAGGTTAAGGCATTTAATATATTGCGATAGAGGTTTCAATTTTGAACGCTTTAGACACGATCGATTATGACGTGTATAGAGTTGTTTAGGACACAGTCGGTAACTAAGAAACGCTACCCTTTTCACATTGACCGTCAAGCTGTTAAGACGCGTATGACTTTCCTTCCAATGTTGGGCATGGTATTGCCATTCAGATATATACCGTAACACCTATCTAACGCCAGCGTCTTACCCTGCCCTGCTGCCTCCATGGGTGTTTGTCTTGTTCTTTTCCTCAGTTCCATATCAGCGTTGTTGCTAAATCAAGGTGGAACTTCGGACTATGGAAGTCAGGACAATAATGGTTATTTTCACAATAGCCTCAAGCTGGCAGTGTGGATAAAATCAGGAGTGAAGTTGAAAGTCGCAACCAAGGTGGAGTGGGTTCAGTTCAATTCCCAGCGCAGGCGGGAAAAGGCAACAGGAGGTGGACACTTCGGAGTCATGACCCAAGTAGTCCCGACGATCTCAGAGTGTAAAGAAGAAAAAAGGCCGATACACTTGTCCGACGGGCGGGCCCTTCCTGTTGTAACGCTCTAAATGGCGTTCCCTATCGTTCATTGCCCTTCAGTTCCCCCAAAGGATCATCGGCCAAGTCTTCCTGTCGCGTGCTATCAGCTCAATGTTTTTCTATGTTTTCCTCGTCGTTTCTATTTATGTCTCCAGTTCTCTTCTCCTTGTGTTTTTGAGCTTCTCTACCCTGAGAATTCCAGAACAAGGACTGCCTGGTAATGCTATCAACACGTTTCCTCAATGTTTCCTCAACACGTTGTCCTACCCAGGGTTGTGGAGTCTGCTCAAATATTTTCCGACTTCTACTCCTGAAATTTTAGAAGTCCGACTGCGGCAACAGTTTTTTACTAGTCATGTGACATAAAATTCAGGGTCGAAGTCCGGACATTTTTTTTTTACAGAATCCGACTCCGACTTGATTTAAAAAAGGACCGACTCCATGCCTGGTCCTACCCATCGCCATCGTCTTCTTCTCATGATCGCTAATGCCATCTGGGAAGCTATGTTTCTTATTTGTGTCTGGTTTGCCGTCTGTTTTCTTGATGTTCATCTTCTTTGGATCGACGATTGAAATCATCAGAATGTAGAAAATGAATGATGTGATGTGATTTTTATGACGGTCACTGAACTTTTAAGCCATGAAATGTGGCTCACGTCTTAGGGCACTCTGGACCTCTTCCTTGTAATTCCCTTGTTATTCCCTTCTGTGGGAGGCAATCCTTTATTTGCTGGGGGTTCGAGAGCGCGGGTTCAAAAGAGATTAGTGACACTGATGTATGGGAGAGGGGAATGTCAAGTAGAAATGAGAGGAAATACTGAGCGAAGGTTTATAGTGTGCTCTTATTCCATTATATTAAATTCTGTATGTTTTTATATATACACGTATATATATATGTGTGTATGTCTGTCTGTCAGACTATTTATCTTTCTAGCTATCTAGTTATCTATCTGTCTGCATTTATGTCTATTTATCCATCTATCTACATTTTCTCTTTTCTATCTGTCTTTTATCTGTCTTTCTGTTTATCTATCTATCTATCTATCTACCTATCTATCTATCTATCTATCTATCTATCTATCTATCTATCTATCTATCTATCTATCCATCTCTCTATTTATCTACCTACCGGCCAATATCTATATATCTATTTATCTGTCTGTCTGTTCTGTCTGTCTGTAAGTCTGTCAGTCAGTCAATCTGTCTGTCTGTCTCTTCCTCCTTTCTTTGTTCTCATTTCTTTCTCACACACAAACACATTTCGCTATATTCTATTCTATCTTTTTGATGTTTCGTCTCCACAATCAAGGTCGGCTGCAATTGATCTCCAACATCGTCTGTCTCTTGTCTTGATGGCGCTCTCGGACAGACTCTTTCCTGTCCATCTCTTGAAGCTATCTTCCAAATTATAGCGCTGTCTTCTACTTGCACGTTTGCCTTCAACTCTGCCTTCCATTACGGTCTTCAGCCACGTGTTATGTCTTTTTAGGTGGCCAAAATATTTTGGCTGTCTAATTGAGATATCTTTCATTAGTTCTCTCTTCATTCCTGGGTTTTCTATAACCTCTTTTTTTTATTTTTTCCATGAGATGCATCCCAATCTTCTGTGTATCCACATCTCGAGAGTCTCAGATCTCTCTTCAAACTGCGTGGTCATTGTCTATGTTTCTACACTATAGAGTAATGAAGAATATATATATATATATATATATATATATATATATATATATATATATATATATATATATATATATATATATATATATATATATATATATATATATATATATATATATATATATATATATATATATATATATATATGGTGCGTACTTGCACCGACTCTGTTCAGTATCATGTTTTCTGCTATGCTGACTGATGCTTTTAGAGACGGGGACACAGGAATCGACATTAGTTATCGTATTGATGGAAAATTGTTTAACCTTAGGAGGCTTCAAGCAAAAACCAAGGTCAAATCACACACACCATCAGAGATCTTCTGTTTGCTGATGATTGTGCCCTCAATGCTGGCTCAGAGGCTGATCTGCAGCATAGTGTGGATAGATTCTCCGAAGCCTGCGCCAACTTTGGGCTTACCATCAACACGAAGAAAACAGAAATCATGTACCAACCAGCTCCTGGCACAGTTTATACTGAGCCAGTCATCAAGGTTAATGGTGAGAAACTGAATGTTGTGAACAGATTCACATACCTTGGTAGCACACTATCCCAGAACATTGTCATTTGATGATGAGGTGAACACCAGGATCTCCAAAGCCAGCAGCACATTTGGCAGACTATACACCAACGTTTGGCATCGAAGTGGCATTAGTCTACAGACAAAGCTGAAGGTGTACAGAGCTGCGGTGCTTCCAGTGCTGCTATATGCATGTGAAACATGGACTGTATACAGGCGCCACGTAAAGAAGCTAAACCACTTCCATACAGTCTGTCTCAGGAAGATAATGAACATCAAATGGCAAGACAAGATCCCGGATACCGCCGTTCTTGACAGAGCTGGTATCCCTAGTATTGATACTATTCTGATGCAGTCACAAATTCGCTGGGCAGGTCATGTAGTCCGCATGCCAGACCATCGACTGCCAAAGATACTCTTTTATGGTGAGATGCAGAAGGGTAAACGCTCCCATGGTGGCCAAAAGAAGCGCTTCAAAGACACGTTAAAGACGTCATTGAAAACCTTTGACATAAACCCAGACACATGGGAAGCTGCTGCGCAAGACCGAACTGCTTGGCGCACATCTCTTCGTAAAGGTGCAGCAGCATGCGAATCATCCAGAAGAGCAGCAGCGGAACAGCGGAGACAAGCTAGAAAGGACCGTGAAATAAAACCTTCACATGAAGCAAACATTCCCTGCCCACACTGTTCAAGATCTTTCCAGGCCCGCATCGGGCTCTTCAGTCACCTTCGTACCCATAGACTAACCTAACATATTCTTAAATAATTGGATGAACAGAGTGGTCTTCATCACCCGTGATGGACGAACAACCATATATATATATATATATATATATATATATATATATATATATATATATATATATATAATATATATATATATATATATATATATATATATATATATATATATATATATATATATATATATATATTATATATATATATATATATATATATATATATATATATATATATATATTATATATATATATATATATATATATATATATATATATATATATATATATATATATATATATATACAGGGTGTTTATAAAGTCGCTGTGCAGTGAAATTTACGCTCGGGCGACACTACGTCACCAGAAATGTGGTTTTCAATTGGGGCTTGTTGTGTAATGCGGCACACGGGATTGTGGAACACAGCATTGGAACACAGAATATCATGACGTAAATTTGCATCATTCGTGACGTAATTTCCAAAAATATTTTTCAAATTCACTGCACAGCGACTTTATAAACACCCTGTATATATATATGTTGAGAGATCTGACTCTGGATGTTGCAGAAATTAGATATAATCTTTGAGCTCTCTCCGGGTTCATGCTTTCAGTGTTGCAAACGTCTCGAATACGATTATTATTTAACTGCTTATACATCTGAAGTCAATCGTCTTGGTCTGATAACGAGAACTAGTTGTGAACACGACATTAACGTGTTAACCCGATTCAACTTTACTGAGAAGTCTGGAACCATTGGCAAACGGTTCTTTACCATTTATTACGACGATACTCAAGGTGATCATGACAGTTCAATTTATACATACGATCATATACAGGCACGCAGCTCACAGCCAAGTTTCATATTCAATCAAGACGTTTAAACCAGGCCCATATTCACCATGGCCCTTAAACACGTACAGTCAGTTGACTACTCTGGAAAAGAACCTAGGGCAATCCTTGCCACATCACACTTCACAACGCATCTCATATTTACACTATCTTTTATGGGGAGTGCTCTGCAGTGCAAAATCACAACCGTGATTATTAAATGTAATCTGCCCTGCACCGCACAGCAGCTACCAACAATATATATATATATATATATATATATATATATTATATATATATATAAATAAATAAATAAATAAATAAATAAATATATATATATATATATATATATATATATATATATATATATATATATATATATATATATATATATATATATATCAATACCCTTTAGCTCCCCAAGAAGCATTGGCCTTCAACAAACACATTCCAAGTCTTCCTGTCCTGTTCCATCCGCTCAAGTTCTTTCCATGTTTTCCTCATCATTTTCACCTCTGTACCCAGTTCTCTTCTCCATGTGTTTTTTGGTCTACCTCTGCCTCTCTTTCCCTGTGGATTCCAGAACAAGGACTGCCTTTTAATGCTATCAACAGGTTTCCTCAATGTGTGCACTATCCATCACCAGCGTCTTCTTCTCAACTCTAGATCCACTGACACTTGTCTGGTTCTTGTCATCAATTCCGCATTTGTAACTTTGTCATACCGTTCCAGTCCTTCTATTCTACGCAAGCACCCGTTTATAAAAGTCTGTAGCTTTTTGGTTGTTGTTTTTGTTGCTCTCCATATCTCAGAGCCATACAATAGGACTGACTTGATATTTGAGTTGAAGATTCTTATTTTCGTGTTGGACTTGATTTCTCTTGTTCTCCAAATGTTTCTCAATGCAATGAAAGCTCCTCTTGCTTTTTGTATTCTTATTTTTATATCACTGTCTGTCCCTCCAACTTTGTCTATATTACTGCCAAGATATGTGTACAATTTGTAACTGTCTTTTTTCTCTTGTTGATGTGATCACTGGCCCAAGACAGTATACATGTTGTTAGATGTGTAGTGCGAGCGTATGATGAATTGAGTGTGGGTGCGAATGAAGACGCGAATGTGTTTAGGCTCGTATAGATGTAGATCCTGCAACCCATACTCTCACATGCAGTAATCAAGGATGCTTTGACACTGCAGGCATGTTTCAAGACATTTATTGACGGGAACACACATAATATCAACAGGAACAGTCAGTGTAACAAGGTCATGCTGACCTGACATCGATAGGTATACATTTGGCATTCAAAAAGGTAAACATCAGAATAGACGTGCATGGTCAATAGCAAAGTTCTTCAATAATGACAGTTCGTAGCGTCGCCCTTGGCGTCTCTGACTAAACGCGTCAGATGCCTTAGTCACTTGGCCACATAGGTGCAACTTGGCACTCCCCGCCAATTGCACATATCAGGCTGTAGTATAACAGCCGAAAGCACAGGCCTCGTTCTGACGTCGGCCGTGTACTTCTGTTAAATAGGTTATCATCAACCCTGCAGTAATACTTATTGTAGATATGAAACTCCGCCAATCTGCGGCTCCCACAATATATCTTCGTCACTGGATTTCTGGACAATATAAGACTAACAGTCTTGGATGGCTACCTCGAGCACAAATATATAAGTTCTGAAATGGCGGATCAGTGAGCTGCTGTTCACCCTAGGTAATCCTTTACATGTTCTGCCACCGAAAAGCGTAATAATGCATAAAGGTCGGTATTACCTGGCAAATGAATCCTCAGAACATCACAAGGAATTCTGTCGTCATCCCGACGCACAGAGATTCACTGGGGAAAACTGCCATAGCAGTTACTTCGAAGATTCTCCCCGAAAAACAATGGACTCTTGGTCCCTTCAGAAAAACAGGACCTCCCGGCTTCCCGGAAGTATATCTCACTCCCGCTTAAAAAACCTTCCCATAGGCCTACGCCGAACTGTCAACCTCTGACCCTACAGGTCAAACACAATGAATGAATAAACAAGGGAAGACAACCCCTAATCAACCTGACATCGCAGGTAAAGACACAATTATACTTATGATACAAACATAAGCAAATAACTTGACAGATGACTCCGTCGAAAATGACAGCAACATTACTACCACCCCCCTGTAAAAAAAAATGCAATTTTTTTTTTTAATATGTTCATGAGCAAGATAGCACCAGTATCACTTCTGTGCTCATGCAAACAATGAACCTAATATCAGGTACAATAGAAGAGGGTACAAATCATCTCTCAACATAGGAGAAAATATTTCCTTTAAGCCAAACAAACTAAGGGATACCATTCAAGAAACCTAAGTTGCTGGCAATACCAATCAAATATCAAACATTACTAAATAATATAATCATAGCAATATACAAATGTCAATGCTATTTTAGCAACATATCACTGATGGATGGACAAAATGAAATTTGTTAAATTATCTAAACATCATCCAAATACATTTGTATTACAACATATTATGATATTAAGGACAGACCTAAGTCTGAAAATATATCAGGAAAAACTAGGACACAAGATTTAACTGGAATCATGTGGGCATCTAGACAATATGTCCGCCATCACATTATCCGAACCACGGATAGCTCGCACCGTGAAATGGAAAGGCTGAAGAGCAATAGCATAACGAGTAGATCTCGAGCTCTTCAAATCCTTACTTTGCATAGCCGTAAGAGCTTTTTGGTCGGTTTCCATAAAGAAATGCGCGCCCAGAAGGAACCTTTGTAGCTTAAGAATGGACCAAACCATAGCCAACAATTCACGGTCCAAAACCGAGTAATTCCTTTCTGCCGCATTCAGCTTCCTAGAAATATACATTACAGGATGCAGAGTTCCTGAATATTCCTGCATTAGTGCCGCTCCAATGCCAGTGGAAGAGGCATCACTACGAAGGACAAAAGTCTTATCAATCGTCGGTAGTCTTAAGATAGGATGAGATGAGAACAAATTCTTAACCTGATCCAATGAAGATTGGCATTCTTGGGACCAACGCACCATATTAGGAGAACCTTTTTTCAATAACGTTGAAAGTGGTGCCATAATGGAGGACAGATTCTCAATGAATCTTCCATAGAATTGTATCAATCCCAAGAGACTACGCACTTGCTTTTTTGTCTTCGGAACCGAGATATTTAATATCTTTGAAATGTTTTGGTCCTCTGTCTTCAACAGACCATGACCAACTCGATGACCTAGGAAGGAAATTTCACTAAACCCAACAAAAGCTTTAGAGGGTTTAGCAGTCAATCTATGCTCACGTAGAGTAGATAGCAATTCCTTTAGACCCACATAGTGTTCTTCCCAAGTATCGCTGAAAAGACAGATGTCGTCTAAATATGCAATGACATCTGCACGATCTGATAGAATTCGTCGCATCATGCGCACGAAAGTCGCTGGGGCGTTCATAAGCCCGAAAGGCATAAAATTCCATTGAAACAGACCCCTAGGTGTCGAAAAAGCAGTGAGAGGTTTGGCGTGTTCCGTCAGTGGGACTTGCCAATAACCTTTCGACAAGTCTAGTTTAGTAAAGAATTTAGCCTTAGAAAGTCTAATAAGTAGATCATCTAATAACGGCATAGGTTCAGCATCGAACTTCGTAACTTGATTTAATTTGCGATAATCAACGCAAAGACGTATGTTATTGTCTTTCTTTCGAACAATAACTATCGACGAAGAATAAGCTGAAGTGGATGGTTCAATTATTTGTAGTTGAATCATTTCATCCAATTCTTTCTCGACTTGTGCTTGAAAATGAATAGGTATTGGGTATGGTCTTACTCTGATCGGATTACGATCAGTAAGTATGATGTCATGTTCTGTGACATCTGTGTGTCCAGGAATGTCGGTAAGGACATCCTGATATGATTGTAACGTAGAGGATACTTGACGCTGTTCCTCAAAAGACAAGTTGGAAGAGACTGTAACGTCTCTCCACGATTCCGTTGAAATAAGTGGAATCGCAGGAAGAGGTAAGTTCACGTCAGAAAAAATAGTTTCCTCATCCTGTATAACAGACAGGGATGAGATGTGACCATGTTGAACTGGAGAGTCGTCCGTCGCCTGGAAAATAGGCTGTAAATAGTCTGGACGTTCAATAAACTCTGTTAGCATATTTATATGGAAGGTTTTATGCCTTCCATCCACATCGACAATATAGTCGACATCAGAAATTTTCGAGACTATAGTGTATGGACCCTTCCAAGAAATGAGAAGTCTATTCTCTCTTGAGGGCAGTAAGACATATGCTTTGTCTCCAGGACAAAGTTGACGTAGGCGTCTTTTTCTGTTAGCAAATCGCCTAGCTTTTTCTTTCGCAAATTCGGAAGATGAAGTTGCTAACCTGCACGATTCGATAATCTTTTCTCTAAGAGCTATAACATATTCATATGACGATTGTGTATCATCGTCAATATTATCGGAAGTTATCAAATCGTGTAACAAGGACATCGGCCCGCGCGGTTGCGCGCCAAAGACAAGTTCGAAAGGAGAAAACCCTGTATGCTCGTTGGGAACCTCTCTATAGGCAAAGAGGACTGCAGGTAAAACCCTGTCCCAATCTTCAGGATGATCCTCCGTTATCTTGCCAAGTAAGTTCTTTAGTGTCCTGTTAAGACGTTCTACCAATCCATTGGACATTGGATGATAAATACTACTGAGAGACCTTTTAATGTCTAGCGTAGCCATTACCTGAGACATAACGTCCGAAATTAACTGAGTGCCGTGATCCGACAGTATTTCTCCGGGGAATCCCAGACGAGAAAATACGAGCCAAAGAGCATCAGCGATATCGACAGTTGATATGCTCTTCAGAGGAATAGCCTCTGGCCAACGCGTGCACATGTCCACGCAAGTGAGGATAAATTGGTGTCCTCTGGCTGACTTAATTTTGAACGGACCAATGATGTCTATAGCCATTTTCTGAAACGGCCGAATCGGAATATCTGCAGCCTGAATAGGAGCAGCATGTCTCGGACCCCTAGACTTGACCTCTTGACAAATTTTGCAAGATCGGCAATAAATTCGGATGTCTTTATTCACGAATGGCCAAAAGAATGACGCAAGGACTCTAGTTTTAGTTCTGGAAAAACCCATGTGTCCAGCACACTGAGAATCGTGTGCATGCCGAAGAATTAAGGCTCTCATACACTTAGGCACAAGAATTTGCGAATGCATAGACTTGTCCGAGTGTTGTACCATTCGTACCAATATACCATTCTTCATAGTAATATACGATTTGTGATTCGTATTTTGATTGGGATCCCCTTTCTTTGCCAGAAGGAAGTATTTCTTCAAAGAAGGATCCTCTTCTTGACGTTTAACAAACGAGTCATGGGAAATCACCAAGTGCTCGTCTTGGCTATCAACTTCATTACTATTATCAGATGAAGTTGGGGGATTAAGAGCTTGAGCTCTTGTCATCACTGCATTGACCGTTTGAATGTTTTCTTCTTCCCAACTAGAAATTTGTTGCGGGGTGCATTCCTTAACCCCATGAATACGACCGATTATAAGATCCGCAATAGGATTAGGAAGAAGACATGCATGGACATCTCCTGTGAAGAAAGGAGTGTCAATCCTAATAATAGCAGTAGGATAGCTTTCCATAGTACCACCAAATGTAACACATTTGATTGTTTTTCCAGTGGCACAGCAAGGATCTATCAGAGACTCCTTAACCCCGACGGTAGTACATCCCGAATCGAAAAGTACTGAGACTAGCCTATCATTTATTAGACCTTTATGTAAGATGAGAGATCCTCTCCCATCATGCGCAACTGTAGCAGGTAGAGCAGGAAGAGGGTGACCACAACTTAGCGTAGATACAGTTGATGAGTCAAACAATGTTAAGCATTGGGGGCATTCAGTTGCTCTCCCAAAATCGAAAGCACAACCAGTGATAGCCCTAGAGTTACCACTATCATTTACTGTATTACAGGCTCCATCAAACTCTTGTTGCGCAGAGTTTGCCTGTTGGTAAGGTCTTTTCTTGTTAAACCTAGGTCTACCTCGATTATCATTTCCCCTGTAATTATTTTGACTATCATTTCCCCTGTAATTATTTCGACTATCATTTCCCCTGTAATTGTTATCATATTGCCTATTGTAATCATCATTCCGGTTTGAATCCCGGTTTCTAAATTCACCATCGTCATAATCTTGACGTCGAGAATGATTACCTCGAAAATTTGAATAGTTATTATTTGGATAGCCTTTGCGAAAGTGTCTCAAATTATTACCACTAAAATTACGAGAACTACCATCTTGTCTCCACTGCATAGACGAAGAACCATCATGTGTTGGATTACTCCGCTTCTGAGTGTAATTTTGATTACTTCCCCTATTCCAATTTTGTTGAGCACCCTGAAATTTTTTTCTGAAATTAGGGCCATATGGTGTTGCCGAAGCAGCTGGCAACCCTTCTTTCACTTTAGAATTGCTAACTGTAGCATGGGGATGTGCTGTGGCATACTGACAACAGTATTCCTCCATTTCTTTTAAGTTTTTAGGCTTACGCTCATGAAGGAATGCAAGAAAAGAATCATTAACAGATGACAAAACCTTATCTCGCAATAATAAGTCCATTAGACCTTCATATGTTTTCTCAATCTGAGACAACTCAACCCATCGTGTAAATGTACGACGTATCTTTGTAACAAAATCAGAGAAATCTACTCCATTTTCTGGCAACATTGTCCTAAAACGAAGACGATAGTCTTCTTGTTTTAGTTGATATTTTTTTAGCAATGCTGCCCTGACAACATCATAATTAGTCCTCTCATGTTCGTCTATTGTCATAAGAGTAGTCACTGTGTCACCTGTAAAAAATGGCATCAGTTGTTCAACATATTTTTCCTTTTTTATGTTATGCGTATCGCACAAAAATTGGAATCTATCTAGATAATCTGCTACGTCATCCTTTAAAGGATTGAAATGAGGCAATTTAATCCTACTAACAAACTCCTTTGTCGTACTCGAAGTTGTTTGCTGAGCACCCGTACTCGCCAATTTCAATTTCTCTAACTCCAAAGTTGCGATCTTTCCTCGTGTTCCATTTTCCATTTTCCTTTTTTGATTTCAGCCTCGTAGGCAGCTTGAGCTTTCCTCTCCTCTGTAGCAGCTTGAGCTTTCCTCTCCTCTGCAGCAGCTTGAGCTTTCCTCTCCTCTGCAGCAGCTTGAGCTTTCCTCTCCTCTGCAGCAGCCTCTTTGTCTAATCTCTTTTGTTCAGCTTCAAATCTCCTTTCCTCCACCTGCATCTGCAATTTCTTTTGTTCAGCAGCAATATCAGCTTCTCTGTCTAGCCTTTTTTGTTCAGCAGCTGCTTCTCTTTCTAATCTCTTCTCTTCAGCCATAGTTTTTTTTTTCCTCTGCAGCAGCCCTTCTCTCTTCAGCAGCTAATGCTTTGTCATACTGAGCAACAGCCCACTGTTCTAACTGTTGACCAGTCTTATCAAGGGCTCTCCCTTGTGTAATAAAGTAGTCCAATGTAGACATCTTGTCTACTGAGATCAGTAACTTGCAGAAGCAAATATATTAAATTATCCCACTTTAATGGGAGACAAGTCTGAAATGATAGACTTGTATACTCACTTCACTTTCTTTCACACTCTTAGTCTTGTTTATAATGTACCCAAAAAATCACCTGAGTACCTGTGGAAAAAAAATTCCCTTATATCCCACTCACTATGGGCACAAGTCTTTTTTTATAAAGAACTTGAATATGTATTTCACCTTGTCTCAATCTTTGTAGATAACAAGTCTTTTATCAAAGAACTTGTATAAATATCTTATATAATAATATTTTATTAAGAAACTCTATATGAAGAGTCTACCTTATCAATAATATCAAAACATGACCAAGTATGTGTATGTAGACTGTGCATGACAGTAATGTAGTACAACCAAAAAAAAAATACAAAGACAAAAATACAAAACAATACAAATGGCAACACTGTTTTAACCAAAAATGTGTAGAGAAATACACAAGAAAGGAGAGACCTACAGAATACAAACAAAACAAATCGACAATCAAAACTAAAAAACAGACAAAATATTACAAAAACAACGTTAAGTACAATTACATCACAGCTAACATCAATAGCGACCAATTGTCACTAGCAAATTTCCAAATTAAGAAAATTTGCACCTTGTGGTGAAGTGGGAAGTTATAAATACTTATAGGGAACTTAGTGTACTGACTGAGATCAGCTGTGAAGGTATCTATATCTATTAAGAGTAGTGTATTATAGATAACCTTACTTGCTACCACATATCTATATATCTCAGTCAGAATTATTCTGGAATAGTGTGATGCTACGTTATGTGTCTAGGGTATGAGTATGGTGAAGTGTAAGTCACAACAACAGACAGATAAACAATTTAATTTAATCCACTACTCTTGACAACACTGTGACACTCACATACATATACCACTCTACAAAGATATCTTAAAAGAGTCACTGATAAACTTTCAAATAACAACATGTATTCATTACTGGCATGAATGAATATGTGTCCTGATTCAACTACAAGGGAACCAGGAATCACAATCAATTTAAATTACAAGTTATGTACAGAATGTATTTAATATGAATATTGTAGTGACATATATTAGTACAAATGTTCTATGTGTGTCAGTTGTGTAGTAGTAAAATGAGGTAATACTGGTTTGTTTTGTTCAAGCTCTGTTGGTATTTGTCATCATGACTTCAATAGTTTGTCTTTAGGGACCAGTATTGGAGATGTTCACAGTTCCTGATTTTAAGACAAGTAAATTCCCCTCTGAATAGTATTTTTATAAAGTTATTTCAAGATGAGGGGACATAATGTTGAGCTCAGCTGGCCAACTCTGCTTATCTTGAGTGATGGCGGCAGGAAAGGACTCCTCTGCTCGAATTCTCCTCTGGGCTCAGGAGACACCTCACTGATAGCTAAAAAGACCAAGGAGTATGCTGTCCGACTCTGGATTCAGCAAATCTCTGACCAGATGCTGCTCAGTACCATCAAGACCACTGTCCCTGAAATCAAGAAGGATGTACCTTCTACTTCATAACTAATTTATATTCTCTTTTACACTGATCACAATACAGCACAAACATTGCGTTCAGAGCGTTAGGCCAACAGTCAGCTTCATTTGAAATACTTTATTCCAGTATTACCCTTCTTAATGGTTACTACGCCTCTGCACTTCCAGCATTATTTCTTTCTAGTCAATCATCCAGGTGTCAGTGTACTGTTTGGCCATTCCATGCCGTTTTACTTCTCTCCGACACCCTCTGTTCAGGCTGGAGCATTTTAG
Organism: Oreohelix idahoensis; assembly: GCA_024509875.1. Taxonomy (NCBI): domain Eukaryota; kingdom Metazoa; phylum Mollusca; class Gastropoda; order Stylommatophora; family Oreohelicidae; genus Oreohelix; species Oreohelix idahoensis. The sequence goes on from JAMPIV010010417.1 coordinate 24,772, forward strand.
GCTTTACCTCACGTTTGCCACTGAACTACACATATATATACAGGCATAAATCAACAATTCACATTCAATTTTCATTAAAAGATATTAAATGGTTCAAGCTTACCACAATTCATACGAATAAATACAGATACGTTGATTAGCAATGAATTCTGGCACAAACTGGCACAAATTTCCATCTGCTTATCTTCCAGGCTTTTATTGAGCCAAATATAAGCTGGCTTCAACGCCTGATGCTTTATCAAGTGTATTTAAACAAGTGGTTTCGAACTAACGCTCCCAAGTGTGTATATCAGCGAGACTGGCCAATGAGCCACGTTTCGACAAGTGTTTGAAAAAATGTTATCTTTCCCCGTCTCCCCTAACAACCAAGATAGTATTTATAGCCCGACCAATCGTGGTTAGGCTTTCATTTGTTGCGCTCCAATCAATTTGAAGTTTACATGGTAGGCTATTTCTGTAACGTAAATTTTCTTCAAACACGTTAAAAAAAAATCTTATGAGCAGAAATGATTTTATGCTGTCAGGCACCCCCAATATTTTATTTTGGGTATTATTTATTAATTCCTGGACTATTTGCGTAACGTTTTACATATTATTTGTCAGCAAGCCCTAAGGAACCCAATTTTCCCACTTTAAAAGAGCTACGTGGCTGCGTTCAAAATATGCAATTTCTTCTACCTCCTGTTTCGAAGATGTGCTGTCTGGGTACTGTTATGTGTTCAAACGTAAACCCATCTAATGTTGTCTTTTCTAATAAGAGTTTGTTATGATTTATAAACCTAACTCTGGGAAAGGGTAGTGTATTTTATCACTGTCCGTCTGAAAAAGTTAGTGCTTGTAGACTTACACGCGTGATGCCAGCATTTGTATATCGCGCGTCGCGTGTTGCATGCGTTCCTGATTTTCAGCCCTCCCCTCTCGCCATCCTTTTGTCCATCTGTTCGTTCGTTTTGGTAACGTAATATAATTAATGTTAGGATTAATTTAGGTCATTACGCAGTACATCTCAATGTTTTTCTTAGAAATGCAGCACACGTTTCATTGAAGAAAGCGGGTATAATACAGTAAGCTTTTACTATCAACGTGAAAGCGTTACAATTTGCAGACGAAGCAGAAAACAAGGGGGATTTCGAGTACATTCTTTGTGACAGCACTGTCATTTTACCATTGCTCTTCTCTTTATTAATTTTATTTGTTAGGCTTCATATTTACCTAATAATTTATATATGTGGATTAGAATATTTTCATGACACCTCCCCCTCTTAAAACAGACATTATATGTCAGTCCTTTATTCTATATACACATAGAGAAATTTATTATTATTTCTGGGGTTTACGGTGATTCTCATCACACGGATGGCGGCTTAAAAAATCCGCTCCCAGATTGGTTTTTCCAGATATATATTCAATGCTAAAATTATATGGAGCCAGAAGCAAAGACCATCGGAGTAACCTAGAGTTCTCATGCTTAGCCTGTGCTAAAAACGATAAAGGTTTGTGGTCAGTTTGCAACTTAAATGCCTTCCCATATAGATAAATATTGAATTTCTTTATTGCCCATATTACTGCAAGACATTCTTTTTCGCTAGTTGAGTAGTTGATTTCAGCTTTATTCAACTTTCTGCTAGCATATGCCACTGGGCTTAATTCCCCATCCAATGCATCTGATTTCTGTAGTAAAGTTGCACCTAACCCAATATTACTTGCATCCGTCCTTACTATGAATTCTTGACTTAAGTCAGGTAATTTCAAAATGGGTTTACTTGTGAGCTTTTCCTTCAATTCTTGGTAAGTCATTTCACATTGTGGAGTCCATGTAATGCGATCTGGATGTCCTTTACGTGTCAATTCAGTTAACGGTGCACATATGGAATTAAAGTTTTTGATATACTTCTGGTAGAAACCACATAATGAGACAAAGGATCTCACGTCCTTCTTGGTTTGTGGTCTCGGGGCTTTCTGTAGTTTCTCTAAGTTCTTTGGGTCAGGGGTCATGTTTCCCTGATAAACTGTGTGTCCCAAAAATTCCAATTCTTTACATCCAACGCAACATTTGGTTGGTCGGGCTGTTAAATTTGCCTCCCTAAGTCGATCAAACAGCATATTCAGAGAGTCAATGTGTTCCTCAAATGTTTCTGTTGCTATAAGGATATCATCCATAAAATTTGTTATACAGGGATTATTCAGAGGATCCAATAATTTTCTCATCATTCTAGAGAAGACACTAGGCGCATTCTTCAATCCAAATGGCAATCTATTAAACTCATAGTGTCCTTCTGAGGTACTAAAAGCTAGGTATGGTCTAACCTCAGGCTTCACCGGAATCTGATAGTATCCTTTACTCAGATCCACGTTTGAGAAATATTTAGCTTTATTTAGTCTGGCAAACAGCTGATTTGTATCCGGCAATGGATCCACCTGTCCTTCTGTAATAGCATTCAGTCTCCTGTAATCTATACAGAGTCTATGTTCTCCAGAGGGCTTCCTTAAAAGTACAACACCGGAACTATACGAAGACTCACTGTGCGAAATAATTCCTTCCTTCAACAGATAGTCTATCTCTTCCTTCAAAGCTTTCTCTTTAGCAAACGGAATCGAATATGGTTTCATACAGACAGGTGTGGGGTCTATCAGTTTCATATCATATTCCAATAGGTTTGTATGCCCTGGTCGGTCTGTTAACACCTCTGCATGATTATTTAGAACCTGTTGCACTCACTCTTTCTGAGTTTTCGTTAAATGTGTACTGATTTTCACCTGTGCTGCTGTCTCACAGGGGTGTAATGGATATTCAAATGATGAAAGTGGTTCCTTTTTCATCTCCATGGCGATGGACAAGGTCAACAAGTGTGTCTCTTCCTGATGTTCTCTTTCCAAATGTTTCTTCAGGAGATTCACATGATAGATTTTTTCTTTCCCCTTCTTATCTATCTTATAATTTGTTCTAGACACCTTCTCTAGAACTGTATATGGACCCTGCCATCCAATTTGTAACTTATTCTGACTCCCAGGCAAAAGAAGCAGTACCTTCTCTACCACAGCCAAATTTCTGTCTTTCGCCTTCCTGTTATAATAGGCAGCATGTTTCTTCCTGGCTTGTTTCAAATTTTCATTGGCAAGTTTCCAGCCAGTTTTCAACCGAGTGGTCAGCTCATTCACATATTGGTATGAAGATGTAATGTTTTCCTCTGCCTTTTCATCAGTCCACGTTCTTAACAAAGCTTCAAGTGGACCTTTTATTGTGTGGACCTATTTGTCCATGCACCGGTATGGTCTCTTCCACTCGAAGCTTTATAGTGATGATTTTTCCTCCCAGAATTATCATTCACAAAACGACCGCTACCAATTTTTCTTTTCCTGGGGTTTCCTCCCCACTTAAAATTCTTGATGAGAGATTTCCTCCCTACATCCTCTTCCTCCAGTTTGTTTAAGTCCGATTGAGGGATTTTCGGCTTATCCTGGGGTAAGACATCTCTTTGCACTCTCCGCATAGTGGCCATTGTAAAACAGTTAAGTGAAGCTTGTCCGTGAAAAGGGGCTTCCCATTCCATTTGGTCCACTTTATCAAATCTATTTCTCTTTTTATTATCAGGCCTAATTTTGCTCCGGGGCGTGTCCAGGTCCTGATCCATGTTCCCACTTGTGGGTGTTCCCTCATGTGCTATGCTACACCTTTCTACAAAATTCTCAATGTCCCATCTTGCTTTGGGCCAATAATAATTGTGAGCCACCTTTTGAATGATGGTACCTATTTTCTCATGGTCCCCATCTGGTTTCACATGTAGGCTCCTTATTAAGTCTGTCCTATATCCTTTTGGAAGAACCAGCTGTCCGTGACCATTGGATCTAGCTCCAGTCTTCCTATACATCAACTTGTTCTTCATATAAAACTCTCCCTTGCCTGGAGTTGTATGACAAGTTGACAATTTCCTGAAACAAGGCTTGAGTGTTTTATCCCCAGCCTGTGCCTTCCTCATCTCTTCTGGAGTGGTATCTAACATAATATCCTCCTCCTGTCTTGAGGTCGACCTGACCTGAAGGGTTGCCATATACACAGGTTTCCTTCTGCAACGGTCAGTGTCATGATTGTCCATCTGACAATTCTTACACCACCTTTTTCCTTGGTTGAAAGATTTTCTTTCATCATATTTCCTTTCATCGAATTGTGGGAATTTATTTTTATTGTCATACCGTGGCCTATCAAATTGGTGCTTACCTTTATTTTGATCCCTAGGATCAAATTTATTAAAGTTCTGTGGTGCCCTAAAGTTATCCACCTGTTTCTTTTTATTACCTGTTACCTCTGCTTGAGCTGCTTGATACCTTTCAGCAACATTTAGCAACTCACCCAGCCTCTCTGCACCTTGTTCCATGAGAAACTTTCTCAGGTCTGGAGCCATGGACTCTCTTAGTTGCTCTATAAGGACCATTTCCTTAAGATCTTGGGTTTTTCCCCAGAGAAGTCCATTTCTCCAAGTATGTCTCTATGCGTGCAGAGAACTGGTGATAGGTTTCACCTGACAGTAGTTTAGCATTCCTAAATTTTTTTCCTGTAAAACTCTGCATTCTTTTCATACCTTAACAAAAGAGCCTGCTTTAGCATGTCATAATTTTCCTGATCACCTCTGCTCATTTTTTGCAAAAACTTCATAAGCTGCCCCACGAAGTCCCTGAGATAACTTTAAGCTCCACCTTTCTCTCTCTAACCCATACGTGGTAGCTAATAGTTCATACCTATTTAGGTAGCTCTCAATATCATCGTCTTTCTCAACAAAATGATCTAAATGAAAATTCATAGCTGAGGTTGAGGCTCCTTGAGTAACCGTAGCATCAGAGGCAAAGGGACTGGCACCATTTTCAGGAGCATGGCCTTGAAACTCAAACTCCCTTAGTCGTAATTCATGTTCCCTTTGTAATCTTTTCTCCTCCTTTTCTGCTTCCCTCTCTGCAGCTAATCTCTTCTCTTCTCTTTCTGCAGCTAATTTCTTCTCTTCTCTTTCTGCAGCTAATTTCTTCTCTTCTCTTTCTGCCTCCAATTTCTTAGCCTCAGCCTCAATCTGCAACCTCTTAATTTCCTTGTCAGCCTCTAACTTTCTTTCGGCTTCAAACCTTCTTTCTTCACGTTCAATAAATTTGTCACATTCCGTCGTGACATAGGCAACCATAACTTGCCCATCTAATCCTAACTCTTTTGCAGTCTGAACCGCAGCAGATCGAATTTGGCCAGGTCCGCCATTGTCTATTATGTAAATTTATACAATGTCTAACCAACAATTCAATTTCTAACTATATATCTAATGGACAACACAGGCACCGTGAGCTCAACCTTATTTAATTCCACCCAAGGATACCTTTTAATTCTTATATTCCCTGAAGTGAATTACCCCCAATATTTTTAATAGTTAAAGATTCAAAATCCCAAGAGCGAGACCCCAATATATGTGGTGAAGTGGGAAGTTATAAATACTTATAGGGAACTTAGTGTACTGACTGAGATCAGCTGTGAAGGTATCTATATCTATTAAGAGTAGTGTATTATAGATAACCTTACTTGCTACCACATATCTATATATCTCAGTCAGAATTATTCTGGAATAGTGTGATGCTAACGTTATGTGTCTAGGGTATGAGTATGGTGAAGTGTAAGTCACAACAACAGACAGATAAACAATTTAATTTAATCCACTACTCTTGACAACACTGTGACACTCACATACATATACCACTCTACAAAGATATCTTAAAAGAGTCACTGATAAACTTTCAAATAACAACATGTATTCATTACTGGCATGAATGAATATGTGTCCTGATTCAACTACAAGGGAACCAGGAATCACAATCAATTTAAATTACAAGTTATGTACAGAATGTATTTAATATGAATATTGTAGTGACATATATTAGTACAAATGTTCTATGTGTGTCAGTTGTGTAGTAGTAAAATGAGGTAATACTGGTTTTGTTTTGTTCAAGCTCTGTTGGTATTTGTCATCATGGACTTCAATAGTTTGTCCTTTAGGGACCAGTATATTGGAGATGTTCACAGTTCCTGATTTTAAGACAAGTAAATTCCCCTCTGAATAGTATTTTTTATAAAGTTATTTCAAGATGAGGGGACATAATGTTGAGCTCAGCTGGCCAACTCTGCTTATCTTGAGTGATGGCGGCAGGAAAGGACTCCTCTGCTCGAATTCTCCTCTGGGCTCAGGAGACACCTCACTGATAGCTAAAAAGACCAAGGAGTATGCTGTCCGACTCTGGATTCAGCAAATCTCTGACCAGATGCTGCTCAGTACCATCAAGACCACTGTCCCTGAAATCAAGAAGGATGTACCTTCTACTTCATAACTAATTTATATTCTCTTTTACACTGATCACAATACAGCACAAACATTGCGTTCAGAGCGTTAGGCCAACAGTCAGCTTCATTTGAAATACTTTATTCCAGTATTACCCTTCTTAATGGTTACTACGCCTCTGCACTTCCAGCATTATTTCTTTCTAGTCAATCATCCAGGTGTCAGTGTACTGTTTGGCCATTCCATGCCGTTTTACTTCTCTCCGACACCCTCTGTTCAGGCTGGAGCATTTTAGGCTTTACCTCACGTTTTGCCCCTGAACTACACATATATATATACAGGCATAAATCAACAATTCACATTCAATTTTCATTAAAAGATATTAAATGGTTCAAGCTTACCACAATTCATACGAATAACACAGATACGTTGATTAGCAATGAATTCTGGCACAAACTGGCACAAATTTCCATCTGCTTATCTTCCAGGCTTTTATTGAGCCAAATATAAGCTGGCTTCAACGCACTGATGCTTTATCAAGTGTATTTAAACAAGTGGTTTCGAACTAACGCTCCCCAGTGTGTATATCAGCGAGACTGGCCAATGAGCCACGTTTCGACAAGTGTTTGAAAAAATGTTATCTTTTCCCGTCTCCCCTAACAACCAAGATAGTATTTATAGCCCGACCAATCGTGGTTAGGCTTTCATTTGTTGCGCTCCAATCAATTTGAAGTTTACATGGTAGGCTATTTCTGTAACGTAAATTTTTTTCAAACACGTTAAAAAAAAAAAATCTTATGAGCAGAAATGATTTTATGCTGTCAGGCACCCCCAATATTTTATTTTGGGTATAATTTATTAATTCCTGGACTATTGGCGTAACGTTTTACATATTATTTGTCAGCAAGCCCTAAGGAACCCAATTTTCCCACTTTAAAAGAGCTACGTGGCTGCGTTCAAAATATGTATTTTCTACCTCCTGTTTCGAAGATATGCTGTCTGGGTACTGTTATGTGTTCAAACGTAAACCCATCTAATGTTGTCTTTTCTAATAAGAGTTTGTTATGATTTATAAACCTAACTCTGGGAAAGGGTAGTGTATTTTATCACTGTCCGTCTGAAAAAGTTAGTGCTTGTAGACTTACACGCGTGATGCCAGCATTTGTATATCGCGCGTCGCGTGTTGCATGCGTTCCTGATTTTCAGCCCTCCCCTCTCGCTATCCTTTTGTCCATCTGTTCGTTCGTTTTGGTAACGTAATATAATTAATGTTAGGATTAATTTAGGTCATTACGCAGTACATCTCAATGTTTTTCTTAGAAATGCAGCACACGTTTCATTGAAGAAAGCGGGTATAATACAGTAAGCTTTTACTATCAACGTGAAAGCGTTACAATTTGCAGACGAAGCAGAAAACAAGGGGGATTCGAGTACATTCTTTGTGACAGCACTGTCATTTTACCATTGCTCTTCTCTTTATTAATTTTATTTGTTAGGCTTCATATTTACCTAATAATTTATATATGTGGATTAGAATATTTCATGACACACCTACAGAACGCTTACAGTAAGCCTCGATCAAGTGGCATATTTACCGTAAGACCCACCAACCGAAAAACCCGCAGAAAAATACACCAAAAACAGTAGAAGTAACATAAACATATAGCAATCAATTTCAATGTGTTGCAGAACAAGTTCAGTCACAGCTGAAACTAAAATAAATTCCTTGCTCCTTGCGAACACAGAAACGAAATGTCAAACGCGCACTGAACGTCAAATCCACTGTAACATAAAGTGGTATTCACGAACCAAAGTTACTATGACCTTCTCAAATTAGGGCTTGCACATTGAATGTTTACTATTTCCACGTACTGTTTACAGACACTTGACCTCCAACAATGTAGCTTGAATGCTCTGACCTAGAAAAGTCTGTTGTTGAATGAAACGTGTAACAACCAGCAGTACTGTTTACAATAGGAACCCGCCTTCTATGCAGTTATGGTCCACGTAGCAAATGCCTAGTAGTTAACTTCAGTACATGTCTTGTTATGCTTTATGTAGCATTATAATATAAATGCTCGTACTGTTTATTTGTGTCAACCGTTGATGACCTATATCTGTCCTGTTGTAGCCAAAACTTGCAAGTGTAGAATTAGCGCTGTGTGTTACGGCTGTCCCGTGTGTAGCTTAGACCCACAGATCAGAAGTGTAATGTGTACTTGTCCTTCTTGTAACTTTCTCGACAAAACTGGAGACATCATACATGTAACAGCCAACCAGGAATGTAAATTTCTGGATCCATAAATGTCAACAATAATGTCAAATGCTCGCTCTGTTCTTTTTAAACCCACAGATCTGGTCCATCAGAAATGTAAGTTTCTAGGCCACATTGGCGACAAGAAATGTATCATAAGAGCCCACGTAACTGGTCCACCAGAAATGTAACTGTCTTTTTTTTCTTGTTGATGTGATCACTGGCCCAAGACAGTATACATGTTGTTAGATGTGTAGTGCGAGCGTATGATGAATTGAGTGTGGGTGCGAATGAAGACGCGAATGTGTTTAGGCTCGTATAGATGTAGATCCTGCAACCCATACTCTCACATGCAGTAATCAAGGATGCTTTGACACTGCAGGCATGTTTCAAGACATTTATTGACGGGAACACACATAATATCAACAGGAACAGTCAGTGTAACAAGGTCATGCTGACCTGACATCGATAGGTATACATTTGGCATTCAAAAAGGTAAACATCAGAATAGACGTGCATGGTCAATAGCAAAGTTCTTCAATAATGACAGTTCGTAGCGTCGCCCTTGGCGTCTCTGACTAAACGCGTCAGATGCCTTAGTCACTTGGCCACATAGGTGCAACTTGGCACTCCCCGCCAATTGCACATATCAGGCTGTAGTATAACAGCCGAAAGCACAGGCCTCGTTCTGACGTCGGCCGTGTACTTCTGTTAAATAGGTTATCATCAACCCTGCAGTAATACTTATTGTAGATATGAAGTTCCGCCAATCTGCGGCTCCCACAATATATCTTCGTCACTGGATTTCTGGACAATATAAGACTAACAGTCTTGGATGGCTACCTCGAGCACAAATATATAAGTTCTGAAATGGCGGATCAGTGAGCTGCTGTTCACCCTAGGTAATCCTTTACATGTTCTGCCACCGAAAAGCGTAATAATGCATAAAGGTCGGTATTACCTGGCAAATGAATCCTCAGAACATCACAAGGAATTCTGTCGTCATCCCGACGCACAGAGATTCACTGGGGAAAACTGCCATAGCAGTTACTTCGAAGATTCTCCCCGAAAAACAATGGACTCTTGGTCCCTTCAGAAAAACAGGACCTCCCGGCTTCCCGGAAGTATATCTCACTCCCGCTTAAAAAACCTTCCCCTAGGCCTACGCCGAACTGTCAACCTCTGACCCTACAGGTCAAACACAATGAATGAATAAACAAGGGAAGACAAACCCTAATCAACCTGACATCGCAGGTAAAGACACAATTATACTTATGATACAAACATAAGCAAATAACTTGACAGATGACTCCGTCGAAAATGACAGCAACACAATTCTACAACCTTTAGTGGTGTTTCTTCAAGTTCAACCTTCTTATCATTTCTTGCATTTATTCTCATGATCTTTGTCTTTTCCCTGTGTATTTTCAGGCCCACTTGTTGTGACCTCTCATCTTGAATTTTCATTTTCTCTTGCATCTGATTATGGTTATGGGACAGAAGAGCCAAGGCATCTGCAGAATCCAGATCATCAAGCTGTTTAGTCAGATTCCACTGGATTCCATTTCTGTTGTGTGATGTCGATGTTTTCATAACCCAATCTATTCTTCTTCTTCTTTGATCCTTAGCCGCCGACCGTCAAAGCAGTCAGTGGCCATCACGCCTAGTGGCGTCTTGTAGGGCAACAACAAATTGATTCCACTTTGCTCGGTCGGCGGCCATCCTTCGTACAGTGCCCCAACTCTGGTTCATTCTTTGCATCTCAGCCTCCACAGTCCTCCGCCAGGTTGTTTTTGGTCGGCCTCTCTTTCGTTTTCCTTCATGGGTCCAAAGCATAGCTGTTCTTGTGATGGCATCTGGGTCTCTTCTGAGGACATGGCCAACCCAGCTCCAGCGTCTGCCAGCTATGATGGTGTGCATGTCCTCTTGCTTGCTCCGAGTAAGCAGATTTTGGTTGATGATGGTATTCGGCCAAAAGATTCGGTGAATTTTTCTGAGGCATGTTGTGTGAAAAGAGGACAATTTCGACATTTCCTTCTCTGTAACTCTCCAGCATTCCGCACCATAGAGAAGCACAGAAAGCACACAGCTCTGATATAATCTTAATTGTGTGCTTGTGCTGTATTGAGAGGACTTCCAGATGTTGTTTAGGCTAAAGAAGGCTGTTCTTGCCTTATTCATTCTGATGTTGATGTCTTTGCCTGCCCCGCCGTCTGGTGTTATTATGCATCCTAGGTATATGAAGGTGTCTGTCTGTACCAGTTGCTGATTCCTTACTGATATTGGCTCAGGGTTGCTCACATTGAGCGTCATGACCTCTGACTTCTAACCCAATCTATTGCTAGTAAGAAAAGAAATGGAGACAAGAGGCATCCCTGTCTCACTCCCGTTCTAATCCTAAACGGTTCTGTAAGTTGTCCTTCATGAAGAACTCTACATGTCATGTCTTCATAGGTCTTCTTTATTAAGTTAATGATCTTCATGGGAACTCCATAATGCCTCATCAATTTCCAAAGTGATTCTATGTCTACACTGTAAAATGCCTTTTCATAGTCCACGAATCCGATGTATAGCGGTGAATTCCATTTCAGGCTTTGTTCAACTATTATTTTCAATGTGGCTGTCTGGTCTGTACATGATCTGTTTTGTCGAAAACCTGCTTGTTCATCTCTCAGTTGCTTGTCTATGGACTATTTTAATCTCTCAAGGATGATTCTGTGTAATACTTTTCCTGGCACTGATAGCAACATTATTCCTCTATTAATCTGCTCTGCACCGCACAGTAGCTCCCTTTATATATGGCATTTGATGATTCTCAGCTTGAATTTGTGAGTTAACTATTTAGATGTTAGTATCTGTCTCATATTGTTGAATGTTATCAATGGATGCTCCGGTAGAACATGGGCCACAATAAGGTGTAATAGAATCAGTAATGTAAAGCTACAGGACATAACTACACAGAAATCAGTGGAACAAGAGTTGCTGATAAAACGGCAATGGGTGAATAGGAAACTCGGAAAGGACGCTAGTATTACAAGGCAGGACTTTAGCAGAAATATGTGACGTCTCAGAAAGAACCAAATTGAGAAGATAATTTGATGTTTTAATGAGAAAGATACGAAAAACATGGAGAAAACTGGAGCAAACTACCCAGGAAAATATGGCTACGAGAGATGTGGTTGAAGGTCTGTGTCCCTCGGACAGCGGACAGGAAGAATGTCAAAGGTAAACTACAAGAAACATGATATTAGTTATAGAAATGTTATGTCTAACAGGAATAGTCACGTAGGATTTTCCTTCCTTTAATACCCGGAAGTCATGGGAAAGCTGTAATGTTGTTACATGTCACAACGAACGGGTTAGAAACATAACAAAATTACAAGAGTTTGATTCCTTCTGGCTACTAGTATTGTAGTTGGTGTTGTTGATAATGTTCGTTATCGTCTCATCTATTTATTATTACTCAATTAGCACTCTGGGACAACTTACAAATGTCACAATAAGAGTGTATTCAGAAGTTCGCAACATGAGAAAGTGTACATAAAGTATTCGTAACATGTAAATAAATAAATGTTATACACATAAATGCCACTCACTTCTGTAGTTTGTTTTTTCTGTCATATAGTTTTCTACTTCTTTATTTCTCACGAGTGCCTGAAACATACCTTTATGTATGTAATATTTATTTATTTACTTTTAACAGGCCTCGAGTTTTTCCCCTTTTCGTTTAAAACGTTTACACAATACCAGTTCGTAACATGTACCTGTATTTGACAGGAAACCCATGTCTTCCTGCATTATGTACTGTTTTTGATGATTCTCAGTTTCGATGTGCGAGTTAACTGTTAACAACCCTGCTTTAAAAGGAAGTCCACGGCCTCAATCGGACAATCAAAGATGTCCACACCTCCATCGGACAATCAAAGGGTCCACTCCTCCACCGGACAACCAGAAGGGTCCACAGCCTCAATCAGACAATCAGAGGCGACCACAGCCTCCATCGAACAATCAAAGCCGTCCACAGCCTTCATCGAACAATCAAAGCCGTCCACAGCCTCGATCGAACAATCAAAGGGGTCCACAGCCTCCATCAGAGAATCAGACTCGTCCACAGCCTCCATCAGAGAATCAGACTCGTCCACAGCCTCCATCAGAGAATCAGACTCGTCCACAGCCTCCATCGAACAATCAGAGGGGTCAACAGCCTCCATCGAACAATCAGAGGGGTCAACAGCCTCCATCGAACAATCAGAGGGGTCAACAGCCTCCATCGAACAATCAGAGGGGTCCACAGCCTCCATCAGAGAATCAGACTCGTCCACAGCCTCCATCGAACAATCAAAGGGGTCCACAGCCTCCATCGAACAATCTAAGGGGTCCACAGCCTCCATCGAACAATCTAAGGGGTCCACAGTCTCCATCGAACAATCTAAGGGGTCCACAGTCTCCATCGAACAATCAGAGGGGTCCACAGCCTCCATCAGAGAATCAGACTCGTCCACAGCCTCCATCGAACAATCAAAAGGGGTCCACAGCCTCCATCGAACAATCAAAAGGGGTCCACAGCCTCCATCGAACAATCAAAAGGGGTCCACAGCCTCCATCGAACAATCAAAAGGGGTCCACAGCCTCCATCAGAGAATCAGACTCGTCCACAGCCTCCATCGAACAATCAAAGGGGTCCACAGCCTCCATCGAACAATCAGTGGAGTCAACAGCCTCCATCGAACAATCAAAGGGTCCACAGCCTCCATCGAACAATCAGAGGGTCAACAGCCTCCATCGAACAATCAAAAGGGTCCATGGCACACAAAAAAAGTTTAAGAAACCGTGGACTAGACCAAAGTCCCACGTCAGCATCAAAATCGAATCTTGCAATGAATCACCATTACGTTCTGTCATTTCCGTTGAAGGTGCACTCGGACAAACTATTTCTGTCCCTCTCTTGATCCCGTTTTATCTCTGTCGTCCTATTATCAATTTCTTCTTCGTCATTTCCTTCTATGGACTTCAATTACATGCTACGTTACTTTTATGTTTGTAGTATTTTTGTTCTTATTTTAATCTCATTCATTATTCATTTCGTCATTTTTTTGCCCCTCCAGGACCTTGTTATTGTTAAATTCTTTTTCCGTGAAATGCCAAAAGCGTTCTATTCTTTTGTCGAAAGACCATATTTCAAGAACAAAGTTTTCTGGACCTGTTTTTCTACCGTGTTTCAGAAATTTAATTTGGAATTCTGCATAGTTTTAATGATTGCTTTATTCGTTACCGCATAACGTTGATGAATATTTTGTCGCTTCTGTGAAGTTTTAATGAATGTTTTTGTCTTTTCTTTGTGATGTTATTTGCACGTTTTGTACGTGTATGATCTTATTAAACGTTGTTGTTTCTATATTGTTTTCAGAAATGTTCTGTTTGTCGTTAGAACGTTTTTTCACGTGACAAATTAACCGAAACCAGGTCGCATCAAGCTTGAGTCTACCCAGTTGTAAAATGGGTACCTGATTCAGCTTTTGAGTTAGGGAAGGCAAAGGCAGCGAGGGAGGGAACTGGTCATTCTACTTCATAAAGCTGAGACCTAGTGTAGGTGAAGTCGCTAACAATTCACTCCTCTACGGCAGTATCTGTTGTGGGACTACCCCTTGACCTTTAACAATTGTAACGAATGTTCTTGCTCCTTCTGCGCGGTTTGAACAAATGTTCTTTCTGTATGGATTAATTTAATCTGTGTTTCTATATGGTTTTATGAAGTATTTAGTTCTTTGTGCTATTTTGAGCCAATTTTCATTGACAATATTCGCGGTAACAAACTAAAGAACAGAGGATCCCCCACAGAGGATCACGTTTTAGCTATCACTGTAGATAGTAAGGACCAGTTTCACCGGACACTCTCACTGATTTACATGTTGTTGTTGTTGTTGTTGTTGTTGTTGCTGAACTAGGACTGCTGAGCTTCTCGCTCTTTAGCAGCCAATACCAAGTTGAAGACTCCTTGGTATTATGTACACTGTAGATCTGTTGAAAGACTTTCGTGTGGGGTTACTGGTTGTGTTGCCTGAATTCTGATCGTGCTAATGTTCTTACGCGAATGGGGTGAACCTCACCTTCGGTTTGTCGTAATGCCTGAACTTGGCATCAAGATGTAAACAACTGTTCATCTTATTAACTCAGCAACTTGACATAAAATACGTAATTCATAAGGTTGAATGGTGTAACGTGATTCAACGAATAATGCCTCCGGTTCGAGTCCTTCACAATTTAATATGGATTACACACATACATAAACAGTTCAATTCACACATGAGGTACATGCATCAATCAATCAATAGCGTAGACTGCTGTTTTACGTGTCAATGTCCGTTTAAGAATTACAACCTACAGTCAATTGTCGTCCAAACTTCACAGCTATATGCTGGGTTCTCAATAGAATTTCTACCTGCCGACAGTGGGAACTGTGAAGTGTGTGGATGATTTCAAATTAGGGTGTAATTAGTAGACGATTTCTTTCCATGTACCTGTAGCATTGTGCATAGCTAGATTTAGTTAATGACACTAACCTCCATGCCTCCGTGCATCCTCTCTCATAGAGTTCTAGGACTGACCCTGGTCCTGCCCCAAGTCATTTAAATGGCTTATATCAAGACGCACAATTTGGAAGGCTAGAAAAACTGCAGCTATTCAGCTTGACGGTCAAGTAACAAAGGGTAGCTCTCCTAGTTACCGACTGTGACCCAAACATATTGTAGACACTTCATAATCGATCGTTTTCCATCCCCGATTTTTCTCATATTGAACGCATGATCAGTTTCGTATTGTTAAATGTCTTAACCTTTACAATTGGTAGTCTGCTAACCTTTAACAGACGGCGTTAGGAGCATACCGTAACAAGATCTGGCTTTCTGTGGCTCTTCTGCCATTCCGAAACGTGTTGAGTTGAAGTCATGATCTCCCTTCTCACCTTGGCTTGCATTTAAACTTCTCACATGGTCCCTCCGGAGTAAAAGTGCGTGGCATACTGTGCATTCCCCTTAAGGGGGCACGAATATTATGCAACCTAAAAGGACACTCGTTTGTCTATTAATTGTAACATTTAAACTGTTACAGGTTGCAAGCATGATTTTCCCCTATCTAGGGTTAATATCTTATATGAGAGAAGTTTGAAATTGCTGGTTGTCATGAGAAGGAAGGTCAAAGCCAAAGAATTACACCTAAAGCTCAAACTTTCAAGCCGGTGCGATTGGGTTCTAGACAAAATATATTAAACAGAGGGAATCCCGTTTGAATTGTGGCGATTTCACCACATGGAAAGCTTGGAGAGCGTGAGCGAAAAGTCCTTTATATTGTAGCACACGTTTAGACTCTGGCTCTGTGTTCCATTGAGTAGAGACGACACCTTCAGCCAGGACCGAAGAAACGTAGGATTTCAATAAAGTGTATTGAACCAAGTATTGAGGATCTTCTGAAATTAACCAGCAAGAAAACTCAACTTAATAATACTAGAAACCACAAAGTCCTGTGAACCTCTACATTTAATAGTAAGCTTTGAAATAATCTTTATCCTAGGTGTGCCTGTCATTCATGTTTTCATCCCCGTATTCTCTCTCATATAACCGTGACCCGTTTCGTATTGTTATTCGGAAGTCTTCCTGTACCAGACGTCTGTAAATTTACCCAACCCGGGGCTAGTTGCACCATATATAATTTGTTTTACATTTAACATGTTTTAATTCAGACGTGGAGCGTTCTACAAGTTCATACACATGGCAACCTCTCGTATGGACACTATGAAAAGATAGATTCATGAAAAATCACCTTAAGCGTGTGGCACTGCTTCATGCAGGTTCCCTCCAGGGAACTAATACTCAGTGGTAGCTGTCAATATTAATGATACAATTTAAACTGTGGTTATAGAACTTGCCGGCACGCTAGATTTGCCTTTTTAGTAAAGATCGGTAGCCTTGATATATATGGGAGAAGTTTGAAATTGCTGGTTGTGCATGACCAAGAAGGAGGGAAACAGATATATACTAACGGAGCAACAGCAAACCAGTCCAATGGTCTGGCGAGTTAAATGAATTTTAAACTAGACTACCATTGGCAAAATACTTTCACCACTAATTGGAAAACACCCTCAAAAGTTTTTGATGAGGCACAAAATTCTATAGTGTGAGTAAACGACCCTCACATCACCGAAGAATTTACTCATTTAAACCATAAAGTGATTATTGAACCAAGTATTGATAGAATCTGAAATCCACTCTATGGCAATTGCCACTGGCAAATACTCAATAACTTAATAAGCAGAAGCCCTAGAAACCACAGTTCTCGGAACCTTATGAATACACAGGAGAAAAAGTGAGATTTAATCTTTACCCAGATGCCCTCTCAGTAATAACAGCTCTGAAGAGGCCCAAACATTAAAGGAATTGTAAAGACGTGATAATGTAAACTTAAAACCCAATACGGGGTGCTTCAACAAGTGCACTATCCAATTTGGATATTTTACAATTGCAACATACCAGGAAATCGCTGGTTGTTGACAAACTTGCTAAGGCTGGCAAAGGAGGTGCCTTAGAACAAAATGATAGATTAGAGATCAACTTACGCAAGCGCTGGCAAAGCTTCTATAAAGGCTACATTCAAGGAACTAAAAAGAGTAGCCCAAGCTTGATACCTGTCATTTGATCAAGAACGATGCGGTCTATCATCAACTATCCAGGAAAGAACTGTCATCATTTTTTCGGCTAGCAAAGATCCTTGATTGACATACCATCTATACCACCCTGCAACTACGCCTAGGATGTGCCCTGCACCACGAAGATCTACAATGCACGCGGTAGACAGCCCGATGACAGTCCAACATCCTGCTGATTCTGCCAGGCCTACAAAATGAACGGAGTAGCATTAAAAACAACCCACTTCTGTCAACGAGAAAACTGTTTGGAGATGTCGGGAACCTTGATTACTGCCTTTATTAAAGTCTAAATTTAGGTTGAAGGCGAACGAACCATAAAAGAAAAAATTTTTTATACGTATTTACAAGTTAATGGTTGATTTAATTATTAAATAGAGATATGCACACGTATGAATCAATTATCCTAAATATAAATGCAACAGAGCTGCTTAAGTAATATTTTACTGAATAATTCAGTTCGGGGCTCAGAAACGGGAGCAAAAATATCTTTATCTTCATAGAAAGGGCGAACAGATACAAAGCTCGCGACTGTTTTGATAAGTTCAGCGTTGTGCTTGATTTCTGAAATATCCTATGAAGACTCCCTAAGAAGCACTATCCTTTTATTTACAACTCTGCCAAGAATAATGAGCCAAGTTAGGTCCCTTTAAAGACCCTCATTGTATACTATAATTTTTGGCCATTGTTGGACCATCACTGCAGAGCAGGGGAGGCAATCCTGTGACATACCCAAACGGGTGGGTAGCGGATGAATAGAAGGATCGAGGAAGCAGTGAAACCCATTCATGTCGGATGGGTACATGCTTCCATATTTTGTTAGGGTCAAGGAAGCAATGAAGACGATGTACGGCGTATACGTACATGTCGCCATGTTTTATGTGGTACGGGGGGCAATGATGATTATAATGTCGTATAACAAAAAAGAAGAGAGAGGGAAAATAATTGACAAACGACAGGACAAAGACAAAAGAGACGACATCTTGGACTGGTTATGACTTAAAAACGGAAAGGATTTTTTAAAAGCGAAAGAAACACGTGTCTACCTAAGCTCCAGACACCAAATAATCGTGTTCTGGTTACCATCGACCCTGACCTACGGTACCGAAATAGAATTGTGTCTTAAAGGGACGTTTCTGGATTTAGATTACCCTTTAGGTACTAGTGATCGAAGTTTCGACTAGTATTGCCGTTTTCTGTTAAATAATTATGGAACCGGGCTAGATTAAGAAATTAAAAACAAACAAACGTATAGTGTTGTCTTTATATAAAATAGTCAACAACCTAAATTGAGTCCTACGAACTTGTGTCCAAAACATGTTCATATTGGAAGAGCCACTTCTGATAATTAGATGACCTCCAGTTTTGGGGATCTGCTGAAAAATGTCAGTGCTTGCAAAGCGACCATTTGTTCACTGCACGAGTCATTTGCAGATAACAAGTTCCTACGACGCTAATGGATTATTAAACACCAATTGCGTAACAAACAATTATTAGTATATTTCCGGCTAAACAGGAATTCCATTTTCATAAACTCAGCGGCTTTATTTAAAAACAAAACAGAAACAAAAAACACTAAAAGACTGTAAACAGAGGAAGAGAAGCCCAAATCTGGTCGAATGGGTGTATTTTTATTTTTTTTGTAGTCCTGTGGAGGGAGGGGGGAGATTTTGGCTCATTGTAATGACTAAACTTTTCTTGTGTTTCTTCTTCTTCGTCTCTTCGTCGTCTTCTTCCTCTTTTTCTTCGTGTTCTTCTTCGTCTTCTGCTCCTCCTCCTTCTTTTTCTTCTTCTTCTTCTCCTCCTAATTTTTCTGCTTCTTCTGCTGCTGCTACTTCTTCTTCTTCTTTTTCTTCTTCTTCTTCTTCTTCTTCTCCTTCTTCTCTTCTCCTTCTTCTTCTTCTTCTTCTTCTTCTGCTGCTGCTACTTCTTCTTCTTCTACAGCTGCTTCACGCGCGCGCACACACACACACACACACACACACACACACAAATATATATGGTAGATCATTTGCGGGCTCAGTGTTACTAAAGCAGATTCCATAATCTCCTGGGTATGCAGACCCATGTCTTAAAGTGTTAGAAAAATTCCCTGATTAGAACTGCCTGATTGCCTTTTTTTTTTAAATAAAGTTTTGCCTCGTTTTGGCGAGGCGCGTCCCGTTCAACCTAGTCGGTTATATTAGGGCGCATGTCCAAATATAAAAGACCATTAGGTCTGAAATAACTAAAACTGTAACCCCTGATTGCCTTTTGCTAATTATGTATAAGTGATTTGGCTTCATTATTTTATTGCAAATGTCTCGCCTATTCTGTTCCCTCGATCGTAAACATAACGAGATACAGAGCCAACTTTTTTTTTTTTTTTTTTGGACGGTTACGATCCCTTTTGGGTTATTACATATTTAGTCTCACTTTCGAGTCTCAACCGAACTGGGCATATTCACTTGATGTGACAGTACGCACGTGAGCATGGTAACGTTCGGCGGTAACAACTCCTGGCGTCTGTAGACTCCGTGCTTCTGGGACAAGGGGGGAGAATAATAACCGCACCAACGAAGACACGGCAGCTAACTAAGGAAATGGCAAACGAAGGAACGAAGGCACATACAGACAACGAAGAATTCGATAAGCATATTGATTTAGACGCAGGCAGGAGATTCTCTTGAGAAATCCAGTTTGATTGCTGATTTCTGCCAAAGATAAACTGTAATTGTATTTTAGCTTACAAAGTTCCTCTCTGTATTGACGCTGGTATTTCAAGTTTCGCGTTTTATCTGGTTTAGCAGCGCCCAAAGCCGGTCTAATCTGGTATATTGACGGCTGCTACCATGCTTTCTTACATATTTTAGGCGTTTTCTGTCAATGGTAAAGGACGTCTTCGTTCTCCGGAGACAGAGTTAGCTTTTGGAATGTGATCTTGACAATTTTAGCATGCGGTAAGGAAGAGTTTGGAGACGAGAACGATGCGACATGGGAGTCATCGATTTCCTTGTGAAATCCCCGTCTTACAGTTGTTCCCCTTTTCTCAGTCTCTCTCCGTATTTTCTCTCCCCTTGTCGCGTCATCTTTAAGTGCCAGTTTCTGTTACCTTCGTTCCCTCTCTCTTTCTCTCTCTATCTCTCTCTCTCTCTATCTCTCTATCTCTCTCTCTCTCCCCACTCCCCTTTCCCCTCTTCTCTTGCTTTCTTTTTCTGGGCTCTGAACCAGTGGTGGAAGTCGCAATTACAGATTGGTACTATTCATCTAATGCGCGTTCGCCGAGTGGTACTATTTGTCCTTAAAATCAATCCACCACCAGATAGTTCATTAAAGCGAATTGCTATTTGACGGATTGTGCCACAAATATGAAGCGTATCCATGGTGAATAAATTATTCCACGTGGTGGATGATGTTAAGATGCAGCAGAAACCACCGCAGCAAGAGTTTGTGAATGCATGGGGCAGACTTCTTGCAATGGGACCAGCTACAGTGTCTGCTCCAAGTTCTGCAAGAAGCACACAAAAGAATGGCGACGATGATGCTGTTGGACGAAGGAATGTTCAATAAAGCATATATTTGATCGAGTATGTTTGATCGAGTATGTTTGAGCAGTTGTCAGAGGACATCTGGTATTGACAATCTTGAATCCTGTCTCTTGTGAATGACATGAAGTGCGAGTCTTACTTGGATAATGTGTTTCCTTAATACTGTTTTATTCCAACTTCACTTGTGGCCAAAACTGATCTGAAGTCATAAGTCCACATCATATAGTTTAATCTATAATCCTACGCAATATATTACAATAGCTTGGATCATGCCAAATTTCACTTTAGTGTGATGTATCCTTCGTTTCAACTAATAACCCAAAAACTTTGAACGCATTTTTCTCAAAACAAGCTGAAGTGGATGTGAGGAGTTACTGTGATTTTATTTTCCACAGGCCCCATTCTTTTTCTCCCGGTAATTATGGCCTGTAATTAATTGAGTTTAGTCTTCTTCTCTTGGTAATTAATTGCGTTTTCAGGAGGGATTACTGTCGGTTTTAATTTTAAGATTGGCACCAGTCTTCTTTTCTCTAAAGTAATTGCGATCACGTAGGCTTTTCTTTGTAAAAGAATTGCGGTAAATTGTTATTGTATTAGGCGCTTGAGTATTATTAGGCTGGGTATAAATTTCCCGACGTTAGTAACCCCTACCCGGTGTATTGGTTGGGTGGGTGTTGAACCTCTACCCAGGTACGTAAAAACGGGCGCTACAACGAATCAAAGTTAATTTTGCTCACGCCAACGGTAGTAACATTATCTAACGTGACGCAATATAGAGACCCGGTAGAAGTAATAAACAAGAGTCTGGTATTATCTTTCGATATGATTGGCCGGGGTCAAGTTTTAACAAATTGCGACAAGAATATTGGTTTAAGAGAGACGCCAAGCGATGACGTACGGCGTGGGTTATAGCGTGGTTTTTTAATGATATATACCCGCGTATAGTCATTAGCGGGTCTCTTTGTCTCCAGAAATATCAGCCGTGAATCTAAGTCATATTCGTCTGCTCTTAAGTGAGAAATTCGAGAATTGGCATTTTTTCACGGCACACAGGGAGCGGTGCAAAATCGCCTTACAGCTTGCCAAGATATTCGGCCATTCTCAGGAGTAGATGGGTCGAGGCATCACCAGAGGTGAAAGAAAATTGGTGACGCGGTAGTTACCGGCGCCAAGTACGTCTGCACCAGAGGAAGATAGTAGTTCTCTTGCAGTGAAGCCCCATGCTTCAGCGGGAACGGGTTCATCTTTAAAAAAAAATCCAGAGCTCTAAGCTCGTTATACCACTCCAAAGAAGGCGCGTGGCCTGGAGATTGGGTTTGGTGGGGTTTTTTTGGTGTGTACATTTGGCCATAATAAAGCCGACGGTCCTAAACCCGCAGAGGGGTAATAGGGCATTTGAATTAAGTTTCATCAGCAGTGAAGCATCTTCATTCCGAGTCAAGTACCTAGTTCTAAAACCCCAAGTCATCAGCAGCATTAGTCGTGGAGGGAGATAGGGTCAACATTCCTTCCGAATGCTTTAGAGAGGAGAGACAGAAGTTATAGAGTCAGATAGTCAGAGCAGAGGACAACCTCTGTGGTTGTACTGAAGAAGTCCATTAGTGGATCAGTATTTGTGATTTGCAGTGTAGGACTTTAGAAAGTTCATTCCGATTGTGTGTAGACAGTGGGGTCTACAGCCGGACAGTGATGTTAGAGTTTAATAATTATTAATAGGATAGTTAGGAGTGGTGGCTCTAACGTTAGAGACCCCACCGAGTAAATTCTTTTGTTTAATCCTTTACTTTCTTCCCTGCAGGTTGAAGGGGAGGGTGACATTGTAGGTTTACATTTTGTATGTCATTTTAATTGGTTTGGTTCTGTTTCAGGTTTGTGTGACCTCGCACGTTATTTATTTTTTCTGTGTTATCTGATTTTGTTGTGTAAATAAACTATAAACTGTATACTGGATCAGTCTCTATAACTATACTATACGTATATGTTGTCTGTATAGTTGTGTATGTGGACTTTTGGTGAAACCTTATCTCCTTTATTGGTAGTCAGAGGTGGTGAGTCTTTAGCTCTTAAATAGTCACGAGTGGCGAGGGAGAGTCAATCTAGGTTCTCACCCTCGAAGCTATAAGTCTCATCTTTCCACATTCACTGTCATTCTCATCAAAATCTATCTTCTCAGTCTTTCTCTCCTGTTAAAGAAAAAATTTCCGATTAGCCATCACTTACCTCTAAGTCATCTAAAACCAACATACAACTACACAAATATAAAATGACTGCAACCTGTGGAAAAACTTATAACTGGATCAGTTCTAATAGCTCAGAGTCTAGGGGAAAATTAAAGAAATCTATTCTCAGAAAACTTTCTATAGAACAATCTACGAATCTAGACAAGATCCCAGAATTGATCCCAACAGAAATGATCCCAAGGACGTAGCCACCCACTTTGTCACGAAGTGGATTTAAGTATAGAGTTATGTCTGAGTGTATAGACAAGACCCTACTACTTGTATCCTTATATCTCCTCTTTTATTAGCTGTTCTCAGTTATACTTCATTTGTTATGTTACCTGGCAACGCAGTTATGTCCTGAATGGCTACCCGAGAGTCTACAAAAATATGACAGCTGTTCCCTCAGGCACTTCGAAAGTGGCGATTAATACAAGGTTATACATGGAGCTGGCAACCACATCATGCAAAACAAATTAATACATAAACAACTGCTGCTAGAGCATATGAATGCTTTCGTCTAGGCTTCCTGCATTGGGGAGCGCCGGCTGTAGTATTACCTTCATGCTCAATAGGAGCGACCTAGAACAGAAGTAGAATTCTTATCTTAATATCTTTATAGAATATATCATCACTAGTGTTGACGGGAATTAAATTCAAAAGCACCAATACCTTAACGGCAACAAAAGTATTAAACAAACCACCGTGCATCACCACAGTATACGAACTGCGTAGTAGCAGCGAGAATCCCAATGTGTGTATACGTGATCACACATTCTATAACTATTTGTGTGCACACCTTCATTTGCGCATTCTTCTTTGGTAAGTGTTACTATTTTCGGGGAGTACATATAAGGGAAACTATACAATTAATGTCTAACTTTCAACCAAAGTTGCTTCCCTTAGCGTTATGTACTGACAGAAAAAGCTGGGATTGTATATATCTTCTTCTTCTTTCTCGTTCGTCCTGAAAAGGACGGTGGTTGCGTTGTGTCTGTTTACGCCTAAGCTGTGATATCTGCACCTTTCGGTCGACACATCCGACTTCTACACGGCATTTTTTAGGACCGGGTTTGCCTTCCCATTTCGATCCACACTCGCTCAGCCAGACTGCACTGCTGCAGACTGTTTCCAGGACCACCACGTGGAGGTGGAGTGCGGTCTTGACCAGCTCTGATTCGCTGGTCCTGACGCAGGCAGTCAAGCTATGAGTCGCTGACTGCGTTCTCTATTGCTGCGTCTTTGGGTCCCGGATTGTATATATAGGATTGTCTCTTTCGACGTGTCTGATGGACGGTTAAAGAGGTTAAAGGTTGTCCCATCGCAGATACTGCCGCAGGGAAGTGAAGTCTTCGAAACTTCGCTATACTAGGTCCAGCATCGAGAGATGGGGGTGACCAGCTCCCTTCCTCACTGCCTTTTCCTTCCCTAACTCACAAGCACAGTCAGGTACCCATTTACAGCTGGGTAGACTGGAGCGTGTCGAAACCGTGAATTGAACCAGGCATCTTTAGCGCGAGAGACCAGCGTTCTAACTATTCACTCAATCGGACGCTCTCTCTCTATATATATATATATATATATATATATATATATATATATATATATATATATATATATATATATATATATATATATATATATATATATATATATATATATATATATATATATATATATATATAACAAAGCACGAGACGAAACACAAGCAAAGCTAAACATCTACATCGAAGATTGCGACGAGGCGTTCACAATAACCATGAAAAGAAAACAAAATAATCTAAGAACTTAAAAATGTAAAACTGAGGAAGTTGCGAGTTAATTGGTGTCTTATCTAACAGGAATCGTGCACCAGTTTAAAAAGAAGAATCGATCGTAAGTTTAACACAAAGGAATTAAAAATAATTCACTCAGCTTAATCAATAAGGAGCCCCGGTAACACAGTGGTTAGTGCACTGGCTTCCTAGCTCGGTGGTCCATGGTTCGATCCCCAGTTGAAGTGGGATTTTTTAGACTACAAACAGCCCCGGGGTTGACCCAGCCCCAATTGGGTACCAGAACAACTCTGGGAAGGTTAAGGCGGCCGACGTGATGCTGACCACATCACCCCTAGTGTGCCGATGGTCAAGAAAATACGGCCCTAACACTACATTCCCAATATGCCTCAATAGGCGTGTAACGGGATCCTTTAATCATTTTAATCAATACTTGCTTTTGTAAATACCAGTGTAACTATTAGTCGGTATAAACCCAATCAAGTTACAAAATCTACAAGATGAACTGGGCAGTTTCGTCCATTGTTCTATTCCTGATCCATCATCATCATCATCACTTTTCAGTTCCCAAATGAGCATTAACCTTCAACAAACTTATGCCAAGTATTCATGTCCCGTGCCATAAACTCAAGGTCTCTTCATGTCTTCATTATTCCGTTCATGTCTATCTCCAGTTCATGTCTATCTCCAGTTCTCTTCTCCTGTTGTTCTTGGGTCTCCCTGTACGTCTCCTACCCTGGAGATTCCAGAGTAAGAACTGCCTTGCAATACTATCTGCGGTGGCGCAGTGGTTAGTGCACTCGCTTCCCAGCTCGGCGGTCCTGGTTCGATCCACGGTTGAGGTGGGATTTTTTTTAGACCCTAGCGTGCCGATAGTCAAGAAAATATGGGCCTGACACCATAACCGCAATACGCCTCAGTGGGCGTGTAACGGGATCCTTTACCTTTTGCAATACTGTCAACAGGCTTTCTCGCGTGTGTGTACTACCTGTCGCCAGTGTCTTCTTATTATCTCTTGTTCCACTGGCACTTGTCTGGTTCTTGTCAACTCTTGTTCCACTGGCACTTGTCTGGTTCTTGTCAACTCTTGTTCCACTGGCACTTGTCTGGTTCTTGTCATCAGTTCCACATTAGTGACCTTGTCATACCACCTTACACCTTCTGTTCTACGCAAGCACCCATTTATGAAAGTCTGTGGCTTCTTAATTGTTGTTTTGGTTATTCTCCATGTTCCAGAGCCATTGATAGGACTGACTTGACATTCGAGTTAAGATTCAGATTTTATTTATTTATTTTTTTTTTTTTTGTATTTGATTTCTCTTGATCTCCCTATATTTGCCAATACAATGAAAGCCCCTTCCCCCCCCCCCCCCCCTTCCCTCCTGGCTTTTGTATTCTTACTTGTTTCTGTATGGTTGTAACAAATTCGGTCAGCTTGTGCAAACGTGAGGACGTTTTTGCATAATTTAGTTTCAGTTTACTCGAGAGACACATAGCGCAATGTTAAAGCCATGGCGGTATCGATCAATTGATACCCTGAACCGCCCTATCGTCTTTCATGCAAGTGTTAAGAATTAATATGTCCTAAATCGGTCACAGTAGGAAAGTGGGCTTGGGCCTGTTAACCAGGATCTATATGTTAGATAATTCTTTGTGAATTTGTGAGATAAACTATTATGATAAAGATCGTGATAATAAGAGAAAAGATAAAGCCAGTGATTGAGACAAACAGCACCAGACAGGGTAGAGATGGTAACAGACAAGTATGTGAGGGAGATCTATAGAGATGGTAACAGACAAGTATGTGAGGGAGATCTATAGAGATGGTAACAGACAAGTATGTGAGGGAGATCTATAGAGATGGTAACAGACAAGTATGTGAGGGAGATCTATAGAGATGGTAACAGACAAGTATGTGAGGGAGATCTATAGAGATGGTAACAGACAAGTATGTGAGGGAGATCTATAGAGATGGTAACAGACAAGTATGTGAGGGAGATCTATAGAGATGGTAACAGACAGGTATGTGAGGGAGATCTATAGAGATGGTAACAGACAAGTATGTGAGGGAGATCTATAGAGATGGTAACAGACAGTGTGAGGGAAAATTATAGAAAGTGCAATAAGTATGTGAGGGAGAGCTATAGAGAGTGGAATAAAGTATGTGAGGGAGAACTATAGAGAGGGGAATAAAGTATGTGAGGGAAAACTATAGAGAGGGGAATAAAGTATGTGAGAGAGAATTATAGAGAGTGGAATAAAGTATGTGAGAGAGAATTATAGAGAGTGGGCCATGTGTGTATGTGAGAGAATTATAGAGAGTGTAATAAAGTATGTAAGACAGAATTATAGAGAGTGTAATAAATATATGAGGAAGACTTATAGAGAGTGGAATAAATATATGAGGAAGACTTATAGAGAGTGGAATAAAGTATGTAAGAGAGAATTATAGAGAGGGGAGGCACGTGTGTGGGAGGAAATTATAAAGAGTGGAGCAAAGAATGTGAGAGAGCTTAAAGAGAATGAGACAGAGTGAGAGAGAAAGCCTAAATAGGCTGAGACAGAAAGAGAGATATAGAGAGTGAAAATGTGAACAAATAAATGTGCTTTTCTGTCTTCCACTGCTTCTTTTACCGTACGGATTCCAGAACAAAGACTGCCTTGTAATGCTATCAACAGGTTTCCTCAGTGTTTGTCCTATCCATCTCCAGTGTTTTCTTTTCATCTGTTGTTCCACTGGCGCTTGTCTGGTTCTTGTCATCAGTTCCACATTGGTGACTTTGCCATACCATTTCAATCATTCCATTCTACGCAAAGACCCATTAATGAAAGTCGAAATCAGAAGAAGAACTGAACAGATGTCAAATGTAAAGACGACTTGAACAAATGAAAAGCTTTGTTTATAATAAATAAGTTCTCAACAAATGAAAGAACACACAGAAGTCTTTGTTGAATCAATATAAAGAAATATAAACAGCAATGTCTTCGTTTTTTCCCGTTTTCAAGAAAATGTGAATTAAGAAAAACAAGGAGAGACAGGAAAACAAAAAGAAGAGTAGGAAGTGCTAGAAATAGATAATTCAGAATTAAGGGTAAAATGACAGTGACAACTGCTAAGTCGGAGCCGCCAAGAAGACATGCACACCATCATAGTGGGTAGCCAAGAAGACATGCACACCATCATAGCGGGTAGCCAAGAAGACATGCGCACCATCATAGCGGGTAGCCAAGAAGACATGCACACCATCATACCGGGTAGCCAAGAAGACATGCACACCATCATAGCGGGTAGCCAAGAAGACATGCACATCATCATAGTGGGTAGCCAAGAAGACATGCACACCATCATAGCGGGTAGCAAAGAAGACATGCACAACCATCATAGCGAGTAGCCAAGAAGACATGCACACCATCATAGCGGGTAGCCAAGAAGACATGCACACCATCATACCGGGTAGCCAAGAAGACGTGCACAAACATCATAGCGGGTAGCCAAGAAGACATGCGCACCATCATAGCGGGTAGCCAAGAAGACATGCACAACCATCATAGCGGGTAGCCAAGAAGACATGCACACCATCATAGCGGGTAGACGCTGGAATTGAGTTGGTCACATCCTCAGAAAAGACCCTGACACCATCCCAAGAACTGCCATGCTCTGCATTCCAGAAGGAAAGCGAAAGCGAGGCTCGCCAAAAGTTACCTGAAGGGAGAACTGTGAAGGCAGAGATGCAAAACATGAACCTGAGCTGGGGCAGCACACGAAGGATGGATACTGAAGGAGCAAAGTGGAGACAGTTGTTGCTGCCCTTCAGGACACCACTTGGCGTGGTGGTCAATGATAGTTTTGTCAGTCAGTGGCGAAGGACCTATGGTTCAAGGAAGAATAAGAAGACAGTGATAAAGATGGTGAAATTGAAAAAAGGACAGAAAAAAATGAAATTAACCAAGCAGATGAATACCAACCGGCTGATCACCCGTTTGCCAGTCACTTTGATTACGGAAACAACAGCGAACGGATTGATTTGTCGTTGCCCTAAAGACGCCATTAGGCGTGATGGGAACAACGGCAAAGAAAATCTATTCGCTGTTGCCCTTAAGACGCCACTAGGCGTAATGGCCACTGACTGCTTTGCCGGTCGTTGGCTAAGGACGGAAGAAGAAGAAGATGAAGATACAAAGACGAAGACAATTATTAAGATGACGCGGCAGAAAGGAAAGTGGAGGAGAATGTATGAGATGAGAAGAATAACAAAGAGGGAAAAAAAAAATAATACATAAGTGACTTGGCTCTCGCAAAACGTCCTCCACTCGGCGACCGGGGAAAAAACATTAACGGACTGTTAGCTTGTGAGCAAAACACTCGCGGAGCAGACTGCTGAAAAGGTCAAGGACAAATTGGTAGTCTGCGTAAAGATGGCTTTTAGAAAGAGTATAGTCAGACGGTTGTTTTTTTTTTTTTTTCCTCTATTTTTTTCCAGGACTGTTAATACTGTATATTTTTTTCCTTTCCCCGTTCATATTTGTTTTTTAAAAAATAGTTGGGAGAGGGCGCTTTCGCATAGATTTCACTCCACCTCCATAATCCAACACACATATCTACAGAATACATAATACTGACGCCGCTAATGATAATGATGCAGCTCATAGTACTGACGCCGCTAGCTGATATTTCTGTCTCTTATTTGTTCCTTATCATTAGTAAGTACGATTTCATAAATTCCATCTTTAGTAATGCTAGAACAGTCACGGCTTTACAAGTGTGGTGAAGTGGGATGTTATAAATATTTATAGGGGACTTAGTGTACTGACTGAGATCAGCTGTGAAGGTATCTATATCTAATAAGAGTAGTGTATTATAGATAACCTTACTTGCTGCCACATATGTATACCTCAGTCAGAATTATTCTGGAATAGTTTGATGACTACGTTATATGTCTAGGGTATGTGTATGATGAAGTGTAAGTCATAACAACAACAGACAGATAAACAATTTAATTTATTCCACCACACTTGACAACACTGTGACACTCACATACATAAAACACTCTACGAGGATATCTTAAAGGAGTCACTGATAACTTTTCAAATAACAATATGTATTCAGTGCTGTCATGAATGTATATGTGTCCTGATTCAAATACAAAGGGAACCAGGAATCACAATCAATTTTAATTACAAGTTATATGTACAGAATTTATTAATATGAATCTTGTAGTGACATATATTATTAATAGTATCCTATGTGTGTCAGTTGTGTAGTAGTAATATGAGGTAATACTGGTTTTGTTTTGTTCAAGCTCTGTTGGTATTTGTCATCATGACTTCAATAGTTTGTTTCTATTGGAACTAGTATTGGAGATGTTCTCAGTTCCTGGTATTAAAACAATTAAATTCCCCTCTTAATTTTATTTTACAATGTCATTTTAAGATGGGGTACATAATGTTGAGCTCCATGGCCACACTCTCTTATCTTTCGTGATGACTGCAGTAAAAGACTCCTCTGCTCGATTACTTTAATGAGTTCTGGAGTCACCCCACTGGTTGCTATATGGACCAAGGAGTATGCTGTCCGCCTCTGGATTCAGCAAAGCTCTGACCAGGTGCTGCTCAATAACTTTAAGACCACGGTCCCACAATTCATGGAAATAATAAACAGTTTCGTTGACTGGCAATGAATATAGCACAACTCCGATCTGCCGATGTCCCAGGCTTTATTTTATAAAAAATATACACTGGTGCTCAACGCACTGCTTCTTAGTAGGTTTATTACAAGATGTGGCAAGGAACAGACGCTCTGAATTGAGTATATTCGCAGCTCTACCCAATCAAACCATGTCTACACATCTTTTCAAAAAAGTACTCCTTTTCACGTTTCCCCTGACAACACAAGATAGTATTTATAGCCCGACCAATCGTGTTTAGTCTTACATTTGTTGCGCTCCAATCAAATAGGAGTTAACATGGTAGGCTATTTCCGTAACGTAATGTTTTTTCAAACACGTTATAAAAAAATTTTATGAGCAGAAGTGATTTCATGCTGTTAGGCACCCCCACTATTTTATTTTGGCCATAACTTGGTAATTCCTAGACTATTTGCGTAACGTTTTACATATTCTTTGTCAGCAAACCCTAAGGAACCCAAATATACGAATTTAATGGAGCCAATATGCATTTTCTTCTAGGATAGTCGTGCTGTTACTACCTTCTCACTTCCAAACTTGAGGGTGTCTGGGTACTGTCATGTTTTCAAACGTAAACCGGTATAATGTCATAATTCCCAATAAGCGTTTTTCAGGATTTTAAAAACCTAACTCTGGTATGGGTAGGGTTTTTATCACTGACGATTTGAAAAAAAGCCAGTGCTTGTGGCCTTACACGCGTGATGGCAGCAATTGTGTATCGCGCGACGCGTGTTTAGTGTTGCATGTGTCCTTGCTTTCTGCCTCTCCCTTCTCCTTATCCTTTAGTCCATCTGTCTTTTAGTTACGCCGTGTATAAAATGGAATGAATGAAATATTAAATTTAGGTCATTGATCAGCTTGCGTATCTCAAGGTTTTTCCAAGAAATACAGTACACGTTTCATTGAAGAAAGCGGGTAATAATACAGTAGGCTTTTACTATCAACGTGAAAGCGTTACAATTTGCAGACGAAGGAGAACACAGGGGAATTTTGCGTACAGTCATTGTGACAGCACTGTTCTTTACCATTCTTCTTTCCTTTTATTAAATTTATTTGTTAGGCTTTGCATTTACGTTTTAATTTATATATGGGGATTAGAATAATTCACGACAACAAGGTTGTCGATGTCATTAGGTCAGCAGTAAGCTTCTTCTTTCACCTTTCAACTCGCCAAGGAGCAATAAACGTATGCCAAGTATTTATGTCACGTGCCAACAGCTCTAGGTATTTCCATGTCGTCGTCATCCCCTTCACGTATGTCTCCAGTTCTCTTCCCCATGTGTTCTTTGGTCGTCCTCTACCCCTCTTACCCTGGGAATTCTAGAACAGGTGTCGTAGATTTTGGATAAGTGATTAAGATAGATTCTGGTCCTGTCTGAATAGAACTGGAAACGGTGGTAACTCAGTGAGAGATAAGGTAAAGAAATAGATTTCACAAGAGAAATGGTGAAAAGGTAGAGTCTGTCCCTGGATTGAGAAGCTACTCTAGTCCAGCCTATCTCTACGAATAAAATTTGTTTATCAGACAGTTTACCTTTCTGTATATATTACCATATACACTATAACCACTCACATACACACACACACACAGATAAGTAACGACAATTAGACGCACAAACGTGAAATTATATTAATGGAGTAGGGATATTGGGCCGAGCTGACCAACACAGGTAATTAAGTTTTTATGTTAAGTTTATTTACCATAGAAAAACTTCACAACATCTAGAATTAAATATCAAATATAAAAAAACCATAGGTTACAGAATTAATAAAGAAAAGACACATAAGTGCAATCCCCGCTGTTGAGACAAGATCCCACAAGAAGAAGTTAATTAACCCCCAAAGAGTCAAAAAGATTAGCACTTGGTATAGAATTTGACTATACTGTAAAGAACAGAGTTCCTAATTAATCTATTCTGAAAATAACAGTATTAGCAAACAAAAGAAAGGCAAAACAAAGTGAGTATCATGATTATACAATAGAATAATTATTCACTCCTTCTTTCTCTCGCTTCAGACAGTTCTTACCTAATTGTTGATTAACAACATCTGGAACATATCTCCATGGTACAAACAGCGAATCCAGTGTTGTTTGTTTTGGCAAAGTAAGCCCCAGCTCCTCCAAGTTTGATTAATCTGGTTATTTGGGGAACGCTTACTTCGTTACTGTTAATTGGATCTGTTTATTTCACATCAACTAGTCCAGGTAGGAAAGTAATTATGACTTCTAGTGTTCACAGTGTCATTAGCTTGTAATTCCAATACTTAAAGAGAATGTCAGGTATGTTAATCTCTCGGGATAAAAATCCTCGTCACACCACAGTGGTCGGTAGTTGGGAAATGTTAATTTCTTGATAATTTCGTCACAGTGGGCTGAATGTATATGAAAATGGAAAAAGAAATCTGGATAGCTATAGGTCCAGTTACAATTATTCTTATAGTCTTTTGTTGGTACTCTCTCTCTCTCTCTCTCTCTCTCTCTCTCTTTCTGGGTAAAACAAGAGGGCCGAACAGGTCAACCTCGAAGACCCGCTATTTGCATAAGAATGTTTGTTTTGCGTCTATTGGACTTAGACCCGTTTTCTCAGATTTAGGCCGCTGGTAGGTTTTGGTTTATGACCCGTACTGGATTTTAGGAAGAAAATACATAACATTTAATCACAATATAAGTATCTATCCTAACCCGCGTAACGGTATAATTTAATATCCACTCGGTTATTAGATTTAATTAGAAACCACAAGTGTATATCTTATTTTATCGTTTTAAAAAAAAAACCGTGAAATAAGCGCTAGTCATTTTTAAAATTACTCATAATGAATTAGAAATAAATATATAGTTCGTCAGTAGTCATAATGAATAGTGCATTTACTAGTCAATTAAAATATCTCTTACTGGTTAATAGCAATTAATTAAATTTTCGTTACAGCTGAAAGAATTAGCTATATATATTTTAATCTGTTAGCCAATTAACACAGTAAATCCTAGTGAAATATAAAATGACGAACTTTAACAATTAAATCACTCAAAAATGCTAGTATAATATTTACCGCAACATAGAAATTCACTATCTCCAATCGAAATATTAAGTAATTCCACTAGTACAATGGTCTAGAATTCGAAGCTAGATGTTCCGAAATTTCTGAGGCTACTCGATAAATGATTTTAAAAGCTGGAGTATATATATAAAATGGGTATAGAATTCGCTAGTCAGTGCTAGATATAGCGCATTCGCCCATATTTTGGGGAATTCTGCGGTCGATTCGTGAATCAAAGCTTTATTTCACACTTATGCCGACCGCAGACTCTTCGCTAGCGAACGGACTTGCTTTTGATCAGGCGTCTCTCACTGTAGCTAATTAAGTTCCGAACAAACGGATGTGTAAGGGGGGGGAAGGGGGAACTGTGATTATCTCCCCTTTCCTCAGATTAATTCCCCCCTGACCAATGTAACTACAAAAAGTACGACTTTTGATTTATCGCCCTTGATTTTACCATTTGACGACTCATTCTCTGATCTGTCACTATTCAGCAATTGCCCAATCGTTCGCGTAATAATACGGTTAACGGCTCAGGAGTAGCTAATAGGTCTGTTTGTAAACATTACTAGTGTCTGTAAGACATAGAGAGAAAGAAAATAGTCGTGGCTAAAATATGAGTTCGACAGATATCGAAGCGCATGCCTTCTGCGTTAACAAACGTGAATATTAATAAGAAGCAAAGGTGGAAAACACGTGGAAGCAAAAACGTGTGGATTCATGTAATATATTTACATAACTCTGTCACAACAGGGACTGTCATGTATTGCTATCAACAGGTTTTTCTCAGTGATCAGCTACTGGGAATAAATTACCCCGCCGGAGGTAATGTCATGCTTTCTGGGGATAAACAGCAAATATAGTTGGGCAGTACCACTCCTTCAGACAAAGACAGAATAGAAGCACAGCATTCTCAAGCATGTCGTACAAGGCGACTAATATGTTGTTGGGACTGTTGCTGGCAACCTCACTATGTAGAACAAATTGTCAAAGAAATCACTGTTACAAGAACATGTCAATGTTTGATGCAGGTTTCCTGTAATAGAATAAGCCGCAATGATGGTCCCATGATGCGTAGGGAGCACAACAGGAGGAAGAAAAGGAAGAATTACCGCTCCTTTGCCTTGACCCCCAACCCTCAGATCTTGACTTTATCCTCCCAGTCTTGGGTATCTGCGACTCGAGACTAACTTGAAATAGCAGCTACCTGTGTGAGGTGTTGAAATGGCAGCTACCTGAATGAGGTGGGCTTTTCGACACTAGGTAAAGGTTGTCCCATAGTGGATACTA
This sequence comes from Oreohelix idahoensis, assembly GCA_024509875.1. NCBI lineage: Eukaryota > Metazoa > Mollusca > Gastropoda > Stylommatophora > Oreohelicidae > Oreohelix > Oreohelix idahoensis. The sequence continues at coordinate 59,554 of JAMPIV010010417.1, forward strand.
CTATAGTGGAGTGAAGTGTTACAGACTTCATCATACTGAATCCAGCTTTTTTATGAGTTCGGGTGACCAATTCCAATCTTCGTTGCCTTTTCCCTTCCCTAACTCAAGAGTAGAGTCAGGTACCAATTTAAAGCTGGGTAGACTTGAGCATGAGGCTATCAGTTGAGCTTTCTTCCTGGTATTTTGATGATATCACCATTTGATCTGTATTAAATTTCTTTCTCTCCGTTCTCTTACATTTTGTTTCGCACATTTTCAAGGTATTAATTTTATTGTTTGTATTTCTGCTGCTACCTATGCAGTTTTTCCTTGTTTGATTTATTAACTATTTTAACTAAATTTCAACTAAATCTTTTCTTCTGTCCAGGGTAAACTGGGCGAGCTGTTGCTCTCCCTTTGCTACCAGCCGAACATTGGTCGTCTGAATATAACCGTGATGAAGGCAAAAGACTTGAAAGCCAAGGATCTCACAGGATCTTCCGGTAAGGTCGTTAGTTCTTAACATGTTAGAACTCCTGGTTGTGATTATATGCTGTGTGTGTCCTTAGCTGAGGTAATGGGTGTGCAGAGGCAGAATCGCTAAAATAGCTACACAAACAAAACCATAGTGGTAAAAATGAGATAATACTGAAACCCAGAGAGTGTTCCTTACAGACATTTAAGTATCTGAAGTACCGAGGAAATAAAATCAGGTAATGCGTGTATCTGGGACAAAGGACGAAGGAAATGTCTACGCTACGGTCGTGAGGTCTTTTTGAAGGACACGCGAAAGAAAACAGAAGAGAAAGAGAGTGAGAAACATAAAAATCGATAAAAATGACACGATTCGAAAATATAATTATCCGATGTCCTTGTCGCAGATTGCAATGTGGCTAAAATGACCAATCAGATGGATCCAATTACAGACTAATACGCGTGGATACAGTTTAAAAGTAGCAACAACAAAAAATGAAACACAATTATAAAAAAGAAATTGCTGCTAAGGGGAGAGGCGGCAGCAAAGAACCAAAATGGTAATTGAAACCGAAAAATAAAAATACATGCGTGAGGAAGGTTACCTCGTACACGTGAAATTAGAAAAGACATCTCTTTGTTGATCGATTGAAAAAAAAAATTTCTCTTTTTTTCTTTCTTATTTGTCTTATTTTTCCTCTTCGTGTCTACTTATTTCTGTTACGGTAAAACGCCTATACAGTAATATCTTCAGTATTTTTAGCTAAGTGTTTTTTTTTAATTCGTATCTGAGAAAGACAACAGGATTTGAGAGGAACTAAGAAAATCCAGCCTAGATGTGTGTGAGCTAGATGGTCATAAATAAATGTTTATACATTGTTTTCTTTTACATTTCTATTGATATCAGTGGGGTATCTCGGATTTTTTTTGCGGTGGCTTGTGGGAGGAGGAGATCTGTTCAAGGGGCACAGTTTTGGAAGTTTCCCTCCCCCCCCCCACTCCTTTCACTATAAAAAGTTTGAAATAATACATTCTAAATTACCTTGAACATGTTATTTAAAAGGAGGACAAACATCCTTCAAAAGAAGCAAGTAAATTAATGTTTATATGCCAACAAAAAAACTTGAGCCACCACCATCACCACCACCATCACCATCACCACCACCACCACCACCATCATCATCGGCCTTTAGCTCCCCAAGCAGCATAGGCCTTCAACAAAGTTATGCCAAGTCTTCCTAGACCACTAGCTTCAATTGGCAAAAATTTTGGTAGCCCGAATGTCCATTCCCTTCTCCCCACCCAGACTCACCCTCACACCTTGTAAATACGCCACTGATCGGTATAAATGATTGATAATTTTGACTCCACTGGAAGCGAAACATTTTTGCCTAAGAATGAATTGGGGTCGCGTTATGACATAATAACATGACCTAGATAACGTGCCAGTATGTTTATTTCCAGGTTGGCTACGACTTGGCTCCTGCGGTAGGTCTTTCAAGACTTTTGGTTTAGGATAAATTCCTATTTATTACTTTCCCATTGCAATAAATAAATAAATATTTTTTAATGCTCTCAGGTTTACATTTTCACTGGGACTTTACATTTTTGCGGTTGCTCATACCTCTTTATCCCCACACGCATACACTTTCAATCTTAGGGCAATGGTCTTTATTTTCAGGGTTTTTTTTAAATTTTTTTATATTTTTTTGCGTTTGGTATATCTTTGTATGGTTTTCTCTTTTTAAAACGGCTAAATGATAGATAATTTAAAATGCTGTTATTTTTATAACAAATTTACAATACTGTTATTTTTATAACAAATTTACAATACTGTTATTTTTATAACAAATTTACAATTCTGTTATTTTTATAACAAATTTATAATACCGTTATTTGTATAACAAATTTAAAATACCGTTATTTTTATAACAAATTTACAATACTGTTATTTTTATAACAAATTTACAATACTGTTATTTGTATAACAAATTTAAAATACCGTTATTTTTATAACAAATTTACAATACTGTTATTTTTGTATCAAATTTACAATACCGTTATTTTTATAACAAATTTAAAATGCTGTTATTTTTATAACAAATTTAAAATACCGTTATTTTTATAACAAATTTAAAATACCGTTATTTTTATAAGAAACATTGCAATACTGTTGTTTTTATACCAAATTTACAATACCGTTATTTTTATAACAAATTTAAAATGCTGTTATTGTTATAACAGATTTACAATACTGTTATTTGTGTAACAAATTTTAAATACCGTTATTTTTATAACAAATTTGCAATACTGTTATTTTTGTACCAAATTTACAATACCGTTATTTTTATAAGAAATTTAAAATGCTGTTATTTTTATAACAAATTTACAATACTGTTATTTTTATAACAAATTTAAAATACCGTTATTTTTATAACAAATTTGCAGTACTGTTGTTTTTGTACCAAATTTACAATACCGTTATTTTTATAACAAATTTACAATACCGTTATTTTTATAACAAATTTACTACCAAATTTACAATACTGTTAATTTTATAACAAATTTACAATACCGTTATTTTTATAACAAATTTACAATACCGTTATTTTTATAACAAATTTACAATACCGTTGTTTTTGTAACAAATTTACAATACCGTTATTTTTATAACAAATTTACAATACCGTTATTTTTATAACAAATTTACAATACCGTTATTTTTATTACAAATTTACAATACCGTTATTTTTATAACAAATTTACAATACCGTTATTTTTATAACAAATTTACAATACCGTTATTTTTATAACAAATTTACAATACCGTTATTTTTATTACAAATTTACAATACCGTTATTTTTATAACAAATTGACTTATTTCTTATGTCACACAATTTGTGACTCCTGAAGTTTCCGGGGATCTCGCAGGAGACATAAAGAATAGGACTACTGTACCCTCAAGCATGTCGGATGGTGCGACTAATGTGAGGTTGTGTGTAGAGCTGGCAAACTAATCATGTACAGAAGCCACAAATGCTGTGATCCAGGATCCATCCAGGTGCAATGATGGCTTCATGTTGCGTAAGGGACAAAAATAGAAATGATAGTATACAATGTTGGAAACGATTATTATTCAGGCGGCGGCGTGTGACTTTTATATAGCAAAATACTCGATCGATTTCAGGCGGTGGCGTTTCAGGCGGCGGTGTATGACTTTTTATATAGCGATATATTTTAGCGGCGGGGCTTCCTCTGACGATCAGACGTATGACTTTTTATATAGTAATATACGATAATGGTGTTTGTTTATACAATATATATAAAAAATATAAAAAATCGATAATGACGGAAAATTTAAAAAATCGATAATGTTGGGTTACTAAGAGGGTTTTTGAAGTGCCTTTTTTGGGCTGGCGTGGGTGATGATGTAGCTGGCGGGGTGGGTTAGGGTGGATTTTTGTGTGATGTGGTAGTGTATTGGTGTGTTTGTTTAGACATATATACACACATATATATATACATTCATATATACGGAGATGTGGTGACGTTGTCAGGATGCATCTGTGGTGACGGAGGCTTAGGTTACTAAGGGGTTTTTTAAGGGAACGGGTATTGCTTTTTGGCTGGCGGTGATGCCTCATGGGTGTGTGCTGGGGTGTAGCTGGTGGATGTATGTATGACGCAGGAGTGACGTGTTAGATAGAAGTATATAGTTAATGATCTCTTTTAAAAGAATACTTGAGTAAAGAGAAAAAATATAAAAATCGATAATGTTGGATTAGGTTACTAAGAGGTTTTTTGAAGTGCCTTTTTTGTGTTGGCGTGTGTGCTGATGTATGTTGTAGGGGTAGCTGGCGGGGTGGGTTAGGGTGGATTTTTGTGTGAAGTATTGTGTTGATAGTGTATCGATGTGTTTGTTTATACATGTATACAATATATGTATAAAAAATATAAAAAATCGATAATGTTGGGTTACTAAGAGGGTTTTTGAAGTGTCTTTTTTGGGCTGGCGTGGGTGACGATGTAGCTGGTGGGTTAGGGTGGATTTTTGTGTGATGTTGGGTGTGTTTGTTTAGACATATAGACATACATATATACATTCATATATACAGAGATGTGATGATGTTGTCAGGATGCATCTGTGGTGATGGCGACTTAGGTTACTAAGGTTTTTTTTAAGGGAACGGGTATTGTTTTTTGACTGGCGGTGATGACTCATGGGTGTGTGTTGGGGTGTAGCTGGTGGTTGTATGTATGACGCAGGAGTGAACTGTTAGATAGAAGTATATAGTTAATGATCTCTTTTAAAAGAATACTTGAGTTAAAGAGGAAAATATAAAAATCGATAACGGGGACTTAGGTTACTAATGGATTTTTTAAGGAAGCGGGTATTGTTTTTGTGCGAGGGGGAGGATGACGATGTATAGTGGGGTGTGTTGGGGTATGGGTTATTGTGTGCGTGTATTTTAATTGTTGTATATACAATATATATATATATATATATATATATATATATATATATATATGGGAGTGAAGTGTTAGAGACCTAGGTCTACCATCGAAAGTGCGACACGGTATTGTTGTGTATTATTTATTTTACATATAGACATATTTTACAACAGTTATACGAACAGTTAGACGATAGACTTAGATAATAAGAAGACGATATATTTAGACTTTTAGACAATAGGAAGACGATAGTTAGACGATATATACATATAATAGGGAGATATATTTAGACAATAGGAAGACGATAGTTAGACGATATATACATATAATAGGGAGATATATTTAGACAATAGGAAGACGCTATATACAGAGACATACAAACAGTTATACAAACAGTTATACAAACAGTTATACAAACAGTTATACGAACTGTTAGACGAACATTTAGACAAACAGTTAGACGATATAGGTAACAAAAAAGCGTTTTAGTTAATCTAAGTTTTGTTTTATATTCAATAGTGTTTTTGAATTAGCAAACAGGAGTATATATAGTATTTTTTACAAAATGGACATTGATATTTTATCAAATGAATATACAATTATATGGTGTAATTTTTTAACGTAATACATTTTCACATAGTGATATGTACAATTGAAAAAATAATTATATGGTGTATTTTTTAACATTATCAAACATTTTCACATATGAATGTACAATAATACATATTTATATAGGTAGATGTATGTTCAAAATATACAATATCACAGGGGTACAGGCCAGACCTTGAGGGGTGTCGTCACATTGTCGTCATATTGTCGTCACCTCGTAAGAAATATTTCTTATGTGTAGAGACAGTTTAAATGTTGAGGTGTGATGTGGTATGGTTTTGGAGGTGGAGGAATTGTGTGCTCTGAACCCGATATTTTTCCCACCCTGTGCCTGTTGTGTGTTGAGGACGTCTAGGAATGTGTGTTTGTCTACTTTGTTGTGGTGTTTGTTCAAGCGATTGAGTGGTTTTGAATATGATATAGATAGAAGGATGTGGACGGGATTGCTTCAACATAATATTTTGTATTGGGTCTGTTTAATTGTGCGTTTGTGATAATATCGCTGTCGTGTAAGTTTGAGACAAAAGATTTGAAATCTGTAAGATTTTTGACTAAGTGGGGTTGGTCTAACACACAACTATTATTATTTGAGGCATGAAATAAGCGTAATTCGTTTGTTTCTCTGTGTCTCAAAACTACGTGGTGACTGAAGTTAATCTTGAATCTTTTTGTCTGTTGTGTAAAGACAGGATGCAAAAGACTTTCCCATTCAATTCTTTTGGTTATTATGGAAAAAAGTGAAAGTCGATAAATATTTGTGGATGTTAGCGTGTGTTTTAATGGCGTCCCAGTTATCAGTGTAGATTTGTTTTATATCATCCTGTAGGTCTTGTAAGCTGTCTTCTTCAGCCGTCAAGCGGGGTTTTTTTTATATGGGGTTGGGTATTGGTCATTGGGCGTTTCTTGGTCTGACCTTTTTTTGGTGGGTGAGATGGGGTGGAACTTATTGAATAGGGGGCTCTTGGTAGTGTGGAAGTTGTTGTGGTGGAAGAGGCCGCCATAGCGGCTGAGTCTGACTGGGGATTCGGTGCTGTTGATGGGGCATCTGGTAGTATTGTCTGTGGGTTCGCCGAGTCTGGTGTTACTGTGACACCTGTTGTTGTTGGTGTTGGGGTGGTGTCTGCTGTCGGGTTCTGCGTTGAGGTAGAAAGCTGGGTAGGGATAGCGGTGTGTTGGTGTTTTCTGTGGATGCGTAGATTGTCACGACGAGTAAATTGTTTCCCACAAATGTCACAGCTAAAACCGGGCATTGAGTGCCTGGTCTTGCTGTGTCGTAATAGGTCGGCGCGCCTCGTGAAGGTCTCCCCACATCTGCTACATAACAGCTTGGTTTGTGCCATTGACGTGTCTGTTTGTGCTGAGCTGGACCCATGTTTATTCTCTATGTGACGTTTCAGCGTATCGGGTCTTGTAAATACTATGCCACAGTCAGGACACTCGTGATTGGGGCGGTCGTGTGCTGTGGTCATATGGCGAGTAAGATCATGACCTCGCTTGAAAACAGACTGGCAGCGTAAACAAGCATAGCCCCGCTGTTGAGTTGACTCCATCTGGGAAAAGATGAACAAAAAGACGTTACTTACACATAAAATTAAATACATGTAATGAGAGAGAGAGAGAGAGAGAGAGAGAGAGAGAGAGAGAGAGAAAGAGAAAGAGAGAGAGAAAGAGACAAAGAGAGATCGCATAAACAGGTAAATAAAACACAGTCTTATTTTTTTTTATTCTGTTATCAAAGGAAAGAGGTGTTAACATATCAGAATGGTCCCCGCGCAGGCTGTGACAAAGATATTGATTTAAAACCCAGCCCGTTCGCGAGACAGCACCGAGTTGACCTGTCCTTTTTTTTAAAATAACGAAAATATAAGTATTTATTAAAGTGTATGTTAGTTTCAATCATGGTTATGGCAAGGTGACTTAATGTAATATGTTGATTGTATTATCTCTATCTTTTTCCGTGTGTAGTTCAGTATTGTTTTAAAAGCCAAAAAACGCTATTTTCTAAACTATTATGTTGTCTAATTTTCACTGGCTGGTTAGGTAGTTTGTAGTGACTCGGGTCCTTAGTTATTTTTAACGTTATATGTTTGTAGTTACTATGAGAAGTTCTTTATAGAAGCAGCTTGTGAGTACAGAAATACGAATCGAGCGCATGTGTTGTGGAATCAAATCAATTTATCGATCTACCCAAACATCTTTGCGCTACATCCAAGCAAGTATTTGAAATAGACTATTACTCTATACAAGTTTAGAGTGTTGTTATCAGAAAGTATTATAAGTTTTAAGTATCACGGATAATTTTTCAAAACCCAAATATAATTTGCTTTCGCACGAGTTTAACAATAGACGAGAAACGTAGATAAGGTTTAAACTAAGGAATTTTTCTCGTTATACCCACCACATAAAAAATAAGTCGGATAATTCTTAACTTAGCTAAACCATACACACATGTAAGAATTTAACAAACAACTATTATTAAAATACCTATTAGCCTAGACATATTAACTTTGAAACAGCCTTTACCAACACTGGCTAGCGAAAAAGCGAATACACAGACATGTCTTTTAAATAGAAAACAGATATTTAATACAACACACGGATAAGGAATAATAAGTTAGTCTCGGAGTTAACATCTTAACAAAACACACAGATAAAAACAACAGAGATATTTATTTATATTTAACACCTTAATACAAAAACACGAAGACCGAAAAACATAAACGAAAACAAACGAATACAACCAAAACAGATATTTTTAAAGATATTTACTGTATATAGCCTACTGAAAACAGCTATATAAAAAAATATTTATTTTTTATGTGTAAAAATATATATTTTAACTCCCTATTATTATTTTTTTTATATTATTATAGGAAAAAAACAGACGAATACAAACATATACATATACCGAGTTTACATTTAGAACTTTGTATAGGGTTTTCTTCCAGTCTCTGAGTGTTAAGAAAATACGCCTAGGAAAACACAAACACATACCCAGATATTTTTCCACAGAATACCCTTAAAAAGACACAGACATATATCTCTTAAAGGTCAGAGATATTTAACACAAAATACGAATAAAAACAGAATAACATACGTTTGGTGGTGAGCTGTTGCTTTTTCAGAAGTTTGATATTAGAAGGCTTTACGACTAAGCACAGAGACGTTCGCCGGTCCAGGTCTGGTTAAAGAATGAGACATGTCTAAAACAATTCATGATTAAGACAATGACTTTCCAATAAAAGTAGTCCGAGTGTATGAATTTCGTGATGGAACCCGATTGGTTGTTGTGTAGAGATACTGTTTCAGAAAATAGTTCGCGCGCAAGTGCTTCGTCATGGTTTGGTCGATAAAAACGTTATCATAACGTATGAACAGGAAAATTGACCCCACCCTGGATTGAAACCAGATCACTGACCCGCACAAAAAACATCACGCGTAAATTTCTGTTCACGTCACTAGGGCAAAACACAATCGAACAATAGTAGGAAATTTATAAAAGAAACATTCCTGCGTTCATGTGTTCAAATCTGCTACTTAACGTTTTAGCTTTTTTTTTATGTCCTCGACACGACAGAAATATGCCCTCGACACGACAGAAAATATGTATGTGTAATGATAGAAAATATGACCTCGAGACGATAGAAAGACGCCCTCTAGACGACATAAATATGTATGTGTAATGATAGAAAATATGACCTCGAGACGACAGAAAGACGCCCTCGATATGATAGAAATGTGACCACCGGGCAACCAATATTACATTAGTAAGAGATAAGCAAAGAAAGCTCATCACGACAGTAAAGAGACAGGAAACAAGATGGGCAGGGCATATCAGAAAAACTCTGAACAAGGAACCATCAGAGACACAGTTCAATGTTCCTCAAGCTGAAAACGATCAAGCTGTTAATACAAACATTCCACGGGAGGAAGAAATCATCACGGCAATCAAGGGGTTAAAGAATGGAAAAACGCATGACCACGATAACTTAAATGCAGAGTTAGTAAAGTATGAACGTGTGTGTGTATGACCAAAGGCGTTAAAAGAAAAAAAGCTACGTGTTTTGAGTTTTATTAAACATGGATGAGAGAGAAAAGAGAGAGAGAGAGAGAGAGAGGGAGAGAGAGAGAGAGAAAAAGAAAGAGAGAGAGAGACAGAGAGAAAGAGAGAGGGAGAGAGAGAGTTAGAGAGAGGGAGAGAGAGAAAGAGAGAGAGAAAAAGAAAGAGAGAGAGAAAAGGAGAGAGAGAGTTAGAGAGAGGGAGAGAGAGAGATAGAAAGAAAGGGCAAGAAAGAGAGAGAGAGAGCGAGAGAGTGAGAGAGAGAGCGAGAGAATAAAACACAGTCTTATTTTTAGGCTGTTATGAAAGGAAATAATTTTGTTTAACAGACCTGCCCGCGCAGGCTGTGACAGAAAAGATATTGATTTACAACCAAGCGATCACGAAACAGGTGACAATTTTCCCTTTCAGTTAAAATAACGGAGATTTAAGTACTAACGTGTTTGGTAGTTTGCACCATAGCAAGGCGTTTTTCTTTGTGTAGCTAATGGTATGTTCTAAATATTCTTTTTAATGTGATAAAAGTGTTTATTAATTTTTTGCGTTATCAGATTCTGTCTTTTTTATATTTGTTATGTTAACACAAATAAATCTCACATAAATAACAACACGGATAAGTTTTAGTCTTTTTTCCTAGTACATAATCGATTAGTCTTATCAACCACTCTTTACAAATGTTATGTCAAGATAAAAAATACAAATTTAGTATCTGAGTTAACACAGATAGACTATTTTGAAATAGATATTCACCAATACTGCCTAGTGAGAAAACGAATACGCAGACATATCTTTTTGTTTAAATATTTAATACAACACACGCATAACGAATACACTTATATTTTTTTAAAGATATACATCATAATATAGAGTACCGAATACACACACACACACACACACACACACACACACACACACACATTTAGAACCTTGTGTAGGTTATGTCTTCACAGTGTCTGTTAAGAAAAAATATGCCTAGCGAACAACAACGGTCAGATATTTAAACAGAGAAATAACAGCTATATATTTAACATTCTAACGTGTTTCTCACTTTTTTTGTTAAGTTTTTATTTCAAAAATACTTTGTTTGATACTCTATTTTATTTTATTTTTGTAAAACTTTTGTTTAAAATGGTTGGTCGCAAAGAAAAAAGTTATCTCTAACGGCTTTCTTTCCTCGTCAATAAACCATCTGCCCGCATTACAAATAAACGATAATTGGCTTTATGCTGGAACGTAACGAAACAGACATCGAATTAGAAACATCTGTCACTAGGTAGTAAATAACGGCTCTCGATTTTTTCGAAGGGCTCAAGTAGTAGTAGGGTATGCGCAACTTAGGTAGTATTCTACCCCCCCATCTTGCCCCGCCTTTCCTATTATCTCCCCCCTTGTTATCTCAAGTCCGCCCCCCTTGTTAAAGCTCATCTCCCCTTGTTAGCTCAAATCCGCCATCTTGACCCAAATAACCTCCCCTTGTTAACTCAAATCCGCCATCTTGACCCAAATAACCTCCCCTTGTTAGCTCAAGTCCGCCATCTTGACCCAAATAACCTCCCCTTGTTAGCTCAAGTCCGCCATCTTGCGCCGCGCACCACCGTTTTTTTGCTATATAAAAGTCACGCGCCACCAGGCGTTTTTGCTATATAAAAGTCACGCGCCACCATCCGCGCCACCAGCGCGCCACCGGAATACTACCTAAGTTGTACATACCCTACTACTACTTGAGCCCTTCGAAAAAATCGAGAGCCGTTATTTACCTAGTGACAGATGTTTCTAATTCGATGTCTGTTTCGTTACGTTCCAGCATAAAGCCAATTATCGTTTATTTGTAATGCGGGCAGATGGTTTATTGACGAGGAAAGAAAGCCGTTAGAGATAACTTTTTTCTTTGCGACCAACCATTTTAAACAAAAGTTTTACAAAAAATAAAATAAAATAGAGTATCAAACAAAGTATTTTTGAAATAAAAAACTTAACAAAAAAAGTGAGAAACACGTTAGAATGTTAAATATATAGCTGTTATTTCTCTGTTTAAATATCTGACCGTTGTTGTTCGCTAGGCATATTTTTTCTTAACAGACACTGTGAAGACATAACCTACACAAGGTTCTAAATGTGTGTGTGTGTGTGTGTGTGTGTGTGTGTGTGTGTATTCGGTACTCTATATTATGATGTATATCTTTAAAAATATAAGTGTATTCGTTATGCGTGTGTTGTATTAAATATTTAAACAAAAAGATATGTCTGCGTATTCGTTTTCTCACTAGGCAGTATTGGTGAATATCTATTTCAAAATAGTCTATCTGTGTTAACTCAGATACTAAATTTGTATTTTTTATCTTGACATAACATTTGTAAAGAGTGGTTGATAAGACTAATCGATTATGTACTAGGAAAAAAGACTAAAACTTATCCGTGTTGTTATTTATGTGAGATTTATTTGTGTTAACATAACAAATATAAAAAAGACAGAATCTGATAACGCAAAAAATTAATAAACACTTTTATCACATTAAAAAGAATATTTAGAACATACCATTAGCTACACAAAGAAAAACGCCTTGCTATGGTGCAAACTACCAAACACGTTAGTACTTAAATCTCCGTTATTTTAACTGAAAGGGAAAATTGTCACCTGTTTCGTGATCGGGCTTGCTTGGTTGTAAATCAATATCTTTTCTGTCACAGCCTGCGCGGGCAGGTCTGTTAAACAAAAATATTTTCTTTCATAACACCCTAAAAAAAACACTCTGTTTTTCTCTCTCTCTCTCTCTCTCTCTCTCTCTCTCTCTCTCTCTCTCTCTCTCTCTCTCTCTCTCTCTCTCTCTCTCTCTCTCTCTCTCTCTCTCTCTCTCTCTCTCTCTCTCTCTCTCTCTCTCTCTCTCTCTCTCTCTCTCTCTCTCTCTCTCTCTCTCTCTCTCTCTCTCTCTCTCTCTTTTTCTCTCTCTCTCTCTCTCCCTCTCTCTAACTCTCTCTCTCTCTTTTCTCTCTCATCCATGTTTAATAAAACTCAAAACACGTAGCTTTTTTTCTTTTAACGCCTTTGGTCATACACACACACGTTCATACTTTACTAACTCTGCATTTAAGTTATCGTGGTCATGCGTTTTTCCATTCTTTAACCCCTTGATTGCCGTGATGATTTCTTCCTCCCGTGGAATGTTTGTATTAACAGCTTGATCGTTTTCAGCTTGAGGAACATTGAACTGTGTCTCTGATGGTTCCTTGTTCAGAGTTTTTCTGATATGCCCTGCCCATCTTGTTTCCTGTCTCTTTACTGTCGTGATGAGCTTTCTTTGCTTATCTCTTACTAATGTAATATTGGTTGCCCGGTGGTCACATTTCTATCATATCGAGGGCGTCTTTCTGTCGTCTCGAGGTCATATTTTCTATCATTACACATACATATTTATGTCGTCTAGAGGGCGTCTTTCTATCGTCTCGAGGTCATATTTTCTATCATTACACATACATATTTCTGTCGTGTCGAGGGCATATTTCTGTCGTGTCGAGGACATAAAAAAAAAGCTAAAACGTTAAGTAGCAGATTTGAACACATGAACGCAGGAATGTTTCTTTTATAAATTTCCTACTATTGTTCGATTGTGTTTTGCCCTAGTGACGTGAACAGAAATTTACGCGTGATGTTTTTTGTGCGGGTCAGTGATCTGGTTTCAATCCAGGGTGGGGTCAATTTTCCTGTTCATACGTTATGATAACGTTTTTATCGACCAAACCATGACGAAGCACTTGCGCGCGAACTATTTTCTGAAACAGTATCTCTACACAACAACCAATCGGGTTCCATCACGAAATTCATACACTCGGACTACTTTTATTGGAAAGTCATTGTCTTAATCATGAATTGTTTTAGACATGTCTCATTCTTTAACCAGACCTGGACCGGCGAACGTCTCTGTGCTTAGTCGTAAAGCCTTCTAATATCAAACTTCTGAAAAAGCAACAGCTCACCACCAAACGTATGTTATTCTGTTTTTATTCGTATTTTGTGTTAAATATCTCTGACCTTTAAGAGATATATGTCTGTGTCTTTTTAAGGGTATTCTGTGGAAAAATATCTGGGTATGTGTTTGTGTTTTCCTAGGCGTATTTTCTTAACACTCAGAGACTGGAAGAAAACCCTATACAAAGTTCTAAATGTAAACTCGGTATATGTATATGTTTGTATTCGTCTGTTTTTTTCCTATAATAATATAAAAATAATAATAGGGAGTTAAAATATATATTTTACACATAAAAAATAAATATTTTTTATATAGCTGTTTTCAGTAGGCTATATACAATAAATATCTTTAAAAATATCTGTTTTGGTTGTATTCGTTTGTTTTCGTTTATGTTTTCGGTCTTCGTGTTTTTGTATTAAGGTGTTAAATATAAATAAATATCTCTGTTGTTTTTATCTGTGTGTTTTGTTAAGATGTTAACTCCGAGACTAACTTATTATTCCTTATCCGTGTGTTGTATTAAATATCTGTTTTCTATTTAAAAGACATGTCTGTGTATTCGCTTTTTCGCTAGCCAGTGTTGGTAAAGGCTGTTTCAAAGTTAATATGTCTAGGCTAATAGGTATTTTAATAATAGTTGTTTGTTAAATTCTTACATGTGTGTATGGTTTAGCTAAGTTAAGAATTATCCGACTTATTTTTTATGTGGTGGGTATAACGAGAAAAATTCCTTAGTTTAAACCTTATCTACGTTTCTCGTCTATTGTTAAACTCGTGCGAAAGCAAATTATATTTGGGTTTTGAAAAATTATCCGTGATACTTAAAACTTATAATACTTTCTGATAACAACACTCTAAACTTGTATAGAGTAATAGTCTATTTCAAATACTTGCTTGGATGTAGCGCAAAGATGTTTGGGTAGATCGATAAATTGATTTGATTCCACAACACATGCGCTCGATTCGTATTTCTGTACTCACAAGCTGCTTCTATAAAGAACTTCTCATAGTAACTACAAACATATAACGTTAAAAATAACTAAGGACCCGAGTCACTACAAACTACCTAACCAGCCAGTGAAAATTAGACAACATAATAGTTTAGAAAATAGCGTTTTTTGGCTTTTAAAACAATACTGAACTACACACGGAAAAAGATAGAGATAATACAATCAACATATTACATTAAGTCACCTTGCCATAACCATGATTGAAACTAACATACACTTTAATAAATACTTATATTTTCGTTATTTTAAAAAAAAGGACAGGTCAACTCGGTGCTGTCTCGCGAACGGGCTGGGTTTTAAATCAATATCTTTGTCACAGCCTGCGCGGGGACCATTCTGATATGTTAACACCTCTTTCCTTTGATAACAGAATAAAAAAAAATAAGACTGTGTTTTATTTACCTGTTTATGCGATCTCTCTTTGTCTCTTTCTCTCTCTCTCTCTCTCTCTTTCTCTTTCTCTCTCTCTCTCTCTCTCTCTCTCTCTCTCATTACATGTATTTAATTTTATGTGTAAGTAACGTCTTTTTGTTCATCTTTTCCCAGATGGAGTCAACTCAACAGCGGGGCTATGCTTGTTTACGCTGCCAGTCTGTTTTCAAGCGAGGTCATGATCTTACTCGCCATATGACCACAGCACACGACCGCCCCAATCACGAGTGTCCTGACTGTGGCATAGTATTTACAAGACCCGATACGCTGAAACGTCACATAGAGAATAAACATGGGTCCAGCTCAGCACAAACAGACACGTCAATGGCACAAACCAAGCTGTTATGTAGCAGATGTGGGGAGACCTTCACGAGGCGCGCCGACCTATTACGACACAGCAAGACCAGGCACTCAATGCCCGGTTTTAGCTGTGACATTTGTGGGAAACAATTTACTCGTCGTGACAATCTACGCATCCACAGAAAACACCAACACACCGCTATCCCTACCCAGCTTTCTACCTCAACGCAGAACCCGACAGCAGACACCACCCCAACACCAACAACAACAGGTGTCACAGTAACACCAGACTCGGCGAACCCACAGACAATACTACCAGATGCCCCATCAACAGCACCGAATCCCCAGTCAGACTCAGCCGCTATGGCGGCCTCTTCCACCACAACAACTTCCACACTACCAAGAGCCCCCTATTCAATAAGTTCCACCCCATCTCACCCACCAAAAAAAGGTCAGACCAAGAAACGCCCAATGACCAATACCCAACCCCATATAAAAAAACCCCGCTTGACGGCTGAAGAAGACAGCTTACAAGACCTACAGGATGATATAAAACAAATCTACACTGATAACTGGGACGCCATTAAAACACACGCTAACATCCACAAATATTTATCGACTTTCACTTTTTTCCATAATAACCAAAGAATTGAATGGGAAAGTCTTTTGCATCCTGTCTTTACACAACAGACAAAAAGATTCAAGATTAACTTCAGTCACCACGTAGTTTTGAGACACAGAGAAACAAACGAATTACGCTTATTTCATGCCTCAAATAATAATAGTTGTGTGTTAGACCAACCCCACTTAGTCAAAAATCTTACAGATTTCAAATCTTTTGTCTCAAACTTACACGACAGCGATATTATCACAAACGCACAATTAAACAGACCCAATACAAAATATTATGTTGAAGCAATCCCGTCCACATCCTTCTATCTATATCATATTCAAAACCACTCAATCGCTTGAACAAACACCACAACAAAGTAGACAAACACACATTCCTAGACGTCCTCAACACACAACAGGCACAGGGTGGGAAAAAATATCGGGTTCAGAGCACACAATTCCTCCACCTCCAAAACCATACCACATCACACCTCAACATTTAAACTGTCTCTACACATAAAATATTTCTTACGAGGTGACGACAATATGACGACAATGTGACGACACCCCTCAAGGTCTGGCCTGTACCCCTGTGATATTGTATATTTTGAACATACATCTACCTATATAAATATGTATTATTGTACATTCATATGTGAAAATGTTTGATAATGTTAAAAAATACACCATATAATTATTTTTCAATTGTACATATCACTATGTGAAAATGTATTACGTTAAAAAATTACACCATATAATTGTATATTCATTTGATAAAATATCAATGTCCATTTTGTAAAAAATACTATATATACTCCTGTTTGCTAATTCAAAAAAACACTATTGAATATAAAACTATATTAACTAAAACGCTTTTTTGTTACCTATATCGTCTAACTGTTTGTCTAAATGTTCGTCTAACAGTTCGTATAACTGTTTGTATAACTGTTTGTATAACTGTTTGTATAACTGTTTGTATGTCTCTGTATATAGCGTCTTCCTATTGTCTAAATATATCTCCCTATTATATGTATATATCGTCTAACTATCGTCTTCCTATTGTCTAAATATATCTCCCTATTATATGTATATATCGTCTAACTATCGTCTTCCTATTGTCTAAAAGTCTAAATATATCGTCTTCTTATTATCTAAGTCTATCGTCTAACTGTTCGTATAACTGTTGTAAAATATGTCTATATGTAAAATAAATAATACACAACAATACCGTGTCGCACTTTCGATGGTAGACCTAGGTCTCTAACACTTCACTCCCATATATATATATATATATATATATATATATATATATATATATATATTGTATATACAACAATTAAAATACACGCACACAATAACCCATACCCCAACACACCCCACTATACATCGTCATCCTCCCCCTCGCACAAAAACAATACCCGCTTCCTTAAAAAATCCATTAGTAACCTAAGTCCCCGTTATCGATTTTTATATTTTCCTCTTTAACTCAAGTATTCTTTTAAAAGAGATCATTAACTATATACTTCTATCTAACAGTTCACTCCTGCGTCATACATACAACCACCAGCTACACCCCAACACACACCCATGAGTCATCACCGCCAGTCAAAAAACAATACCCGTTCCCTTAAAAAAAAACCTTAGTAACCTAAGTCGCCATCACCACAGATGCATCCTGACAACATCATCACATCTCTGTATATATGAATGTATATATGTATGTCTATATGTCTAAACAAACACACCCAACATCACACAAAAATCCACCCTAACCCACCAGCTACATCGTCACCCACGCCAGCCCAAAAAAGACACTTCAAAAACCCTCTTAGTAACCCAACATTATCGATTTTTTATATTTTTTTTTTATACATATATTGTATACATGTATAAACAAACACATCGATACACTATCAACACAATACTTCACACAAAAATCCACCCTAACCCACCCCGCCAGCTACCCCTACAACATACATCAGCACACACGCCAACACAAAAAAGGCACTTCAAAAAACCTCTTAGTAACCTAATCCAACATTATCGATTTTTTATATTTTCCTCTTTACTCAAGTATTCTTTTAAAAGAGATCATTAACTATATACTTCTATCTAACACGTCACTCCTGCGTCATACATACATCCACCAGCTACACCCCAGCACACACCCATGAGGCATCACCGCCAGCCAAAAAGCAATACCCGTTCCCTTAAAAAACCCCTTAGTAACCTAAGCCTCCGTCACCACAGATGCATCCTGACAACGTCACCACATCTCCGTATATATGAATGTATATATATGTGTGTATATATGTCTAAAACAAACACACCAATACACTACCACATCACACAAAAATCCACCCTAACCCACCCCGCCAGCTACATCATCACCCACGCCAGCCCAAAAAAGGCACTTCAAAAACCCTCTTAGTAACCCAACATTATCGATTTTTTAAATTTTCCGTCATTATCGATTTTTTATATTTTTTATATATATATTGTATAAACAAACACCATTATCGTATATTACTATATAAAAAAAGTCATACGTCTGATCGTCAGAGGAAGCCCCGCCGCTAAAATATATCGCTATATAAAAAGTCATACACCGCCGCCTGAAACGCCACCGCCTGAAATCGATCGAGTATTTTGCTATAGGATGGAATGTTGTTGTAAGGAAATGACAAGGTCACTAATGTGAAACTGATGACAAGAAAAAGACAAGTGCCAGTGGAACAAGAGGTGAGAAGAAGACGCTGGAGGTGGATAGGACACACAGTTAGAAAACCTGTTGATGGCATTACCAGGCAATCCTTTTTCTGGAATCGTCAGTGTAAGACAGGTAGAGGAAGACCAAAGAACACCTGGTGAGAAGAGCTGGAGACAGACATTAAGGAGAAGAAAGAGACATGGTAAGACTTTGAGCTGATGGCACGGGACAGGAAGACCTGACGTAACGTTTGTTGAGGCCTACACTCCATGAACGGTCAAAGAAGAAGAATTCTTAAACCCAGAATTTATTTTATTCCTACATTTTTAAACCCTGTCCCTGAATTATCGACTTTTCCCTTTTTTTAACTGACTTAAAACCAACCCTACACCCGTATTCTTTTCTTTTCCTTTTGCGCTTCATTGGCAGATTACTTACTTACTTAGTCGTTCCCCTTCTACCGTGAGGTGTAGAGGTTTGGAAGAGAGAGCTCCAGACCATTCTATCAGCTGTCTTCTTCCTGGCCTGGTTCCATTCTAGTCCTCTGTCCTTCAAAGATTGTCTAATGTTGTCCTCCCAGCGGACTCTGGGTCGTCCTGGGGGTCTGGATCCCTGGCTCTTTGTTTCCCATGCTTGTCGTGGTAGCCGATTATTTGGCAGATTACTAGAGTTATTATTTTTAGTGGCCATCCCCATCCAACCCAGCATTTTCCTTTTCAAAATCCGTTTACTTCTGTTATCTCCTGATCATCCTTTTCCTGTTTTTGAGCCTACCTTGTCTCATAAGATTGAGCCGCATATAATATCATAATCAGCGTTGCCACTCTGAATTTTGAAAGAAGAAAAAAACCTAGAACTAGGTGAATCCACCGTGGAGTGGCAACGCTGATCATAATCCTAGTAATGCCAGGTAATAGAGTTAGTGTATCTAAAGTTTGACTTTCTTTATTACTCCCTTCTCTAAAAAAAATTTTATGACTTTGTTGCTGGATCGTGTTTTTCATTAGTGTCTAAGCAGGAATTTGTAACCATTTTACATAAAAAGATGCATGGGTGCGTGTTTTACACATTAGTGTTTTAAATGTGTTGTATTTATTTTTTTGCGCTAATTATGAGAATGGTGATGGGTTAACACTTATTTTACTATCTCAGTTAACAGTGAGTCTCGTATATGTTTATATTATCTATTTTGTTTACTCTTTCATAATGAAAATGATGAAATAAAGAAGAGAAAGGAAGAGACTAACATATTTATTTTAAAGAAGCTTCAGTGACAAAGGCGACAATAATAGCAGTAGCAGCATTAGTAGTAGTGGTAGCAGTAGCAATAGTAGTAGTAACAGTATGAATAATATTAGTAAGCGCAGTAGTAATAACAGTAGGGGTTGCAGTCGTAGTAGATGTTGTTGTAATAGTAGTAAGAGCGGTAATAGTAGTAATTGTGGTAGTAGTATTAGTAGAAGGGAAGTAGTAAAAGGACAATTAGCAGTAGTAGTGGTGGTGGTAGTAGTAGAATTAGTATTAGCAGTGGTAGTAGTAGTAGTAGTATTAATAGCAGTGGTAGTAGTTGTTGGTGTAATAGTAGTAGTAGTCGTAGTAGTAGTAATAATAGCAGCAGCAGCAGCAATAGTTAATAGTGGTACTAGTAAAGCGAGCAGCAACAAAACAATAATAACAATAGATGTCACTGTTGTTGAAATAACAGCAAAACATAATAGTAATACATGTACTCCGCCGATTTCCCGGGAACGGATTGTCCGGCATCTCTCTTTATCCGTACAAAATTACGAGAGGGTAGTTGAAATTCCCGCCCACTCTACGCTAGTTTACATTTCATTTATTAATGGTAAAAGTTCACTTTAGACTAGAAGTTAGAGAGTGTCATCCCTTTATACGCCAAGCACTCCAATGGGGGGCTACTAATAACACTGACAAACAACATTTTTCTTTCTTATATAAGAATAAGTGTTCTTATGTCAGTTTCTTGCGCTGATTTCAAATCTGAAATCCGTTTATCTCTATCACGTCGGGTTCTTAAGATATTTGTGAATAAATATATTTTTGGGAAACCGTTATTTGCTCCGTTTCATTTTTACTATATAACTTATTAAAAATTAATAAAAAGCAACATAATTCTACTTTTTATACTGCTAAAAGATGCATGACATATGTTTCGCGATTTTTCAAATAGTTACTGTATTTTGAAATAATTCTGAGCAAAATATGGCTTCTAGAAGTTGTAGAAATTCGGCTGATCTGTTCTGTTACGTGTGCGGATATTTTACCGATCGTGTTGACCAGAAAAACTTTACATCATTACTAAAGAAAGCATATGAACTTTATTTCGATTCGAAAGTTGATGATGCAAATAAATCTTGGAAGCCAAATGCAGTTTGTTCGATGCATTGGCAGGTTGGTTACGAAAATCGCCGAAGCATAAGTCGATGCCTTTTGGAGTGCCAGTAATATGGCGTGAACATACAAATCACACTACTGATTGTTACTTCTGCTTGACAAATATCCATGGTTTCACTTTTAAAACTAGAAAGTCTGTGGTTTATTCAAATATTGAATTGGTTTCGAAACCAGTGCCTCATGATCCAATCACGTGTCCGATCCAAGTACCACCAGAACAATATCCGTTGGACGTGAATGAACCATCAGAAAGTGATAGTTTACCTGCTTTAGAAACTAATTCTGACTCAGATTACATACCGGTGAATGATGGTGTTTACTTAATTAACCATTCAGAACTTTCAGATCTAATACGTGATCTCGCTCTTACCAAAGGACAGCGGAATTACTCGGTTCGCGACTCAAAGAATGGAATCTTTTAGCGCCCAATACTCCGATATCTAAATTTCGTCATAGACACAGAGAACTTGTTCAATACTTTGAGATGGATGATGACATTTGCTATTGCAAAGATGTAAACGGTCATGAGCACATAGTCAACGAATGGCGATTTTTCATCGATTCTTCCAAGACTAGTCTAAAAGCCGTGTTATTGCATAACAGAAATTTTTTTTTCATCAATTCCAGTCGCCTACTCTGTTCATATGAAAGAAACTTATGACAATATGGCTATACGTTTGGAAAAAAATAAAGTACAATGACTACCAATGGCGGATTTGTGGAGACCTAAAGGTCATTGCAATTCTCACGGGCATGCAGACTGGGTATACTAAATTTTGTTGCTTCCGATGTGAATGGGACAGCCGCAACAGACAGGAACATTATGCAAGAAAGGTGTGGCCTATCCGGGATCGTATGCAGCTCGGGCATAAAAATGTAATACACGAGCCATTAGTTAACAAAGACAGCTTCATTTTACCACTGTTACATATAAAGTTGGGGCTCATGAAGAATTTTGTAAAAGCGTTAGATAAAACGAGCAAAGCTTTCACTTATCTTCGAGAAAAGTTTCCGCAAGTTAGCGATGCAAAGATAAAGGAAGGTATCTTGTAGGACCTCAGATTAGGAAAGTTATTGCAGACAAACAATTCGAGAACTTGTTACATGGTAGTGAACTTCGCGCATGGATGGCATTCAAATCGATCGTCGATAACTTTCTGGAAAATCACAAATCTGTCGACTATGTTGCATATTGTTAAGCAGTGCATAGATGCATACAGAATTATGGGCTGTAACATGTCCCTCAAAATCCATTTGCTCGATTCGCATCTTGACTTTTTCCCTGACAACCTTGGCGAAGTCAGCGATGAACATGGAGAACGATTCCATCAAGAAATCGCCGTAATGGAGTCACGTTATCAAGGACGGTGGAGTGTGACCATGCTTGCCGATTATTGTTGGATGCTTCATCGCGATGTACCACATGCCATTCACCGACGAAAGTC
This sequence comes from Oreohelix idahoensis, assembly GCA_024509875.1. Lineage (NCBI taxonomy): Eukaryota > Metazoa > Mollusca > Gastropoda > Stylommatophora > Oreohelicidae > Oreohelix > Oreohelix idahoensis. The sequence continues at coordinate 82,018 of JAMPIV010010417.1, forward strand.
GACTGCAAAGAAATTCAAGCCTACATAACTGTTATACTTCTTGTACGAATGATGTTGTAATACTGTATGCATTGTTAAAAAACTTCAATTGCGTATTTCTAGAGATCCCGACCTGATAGAGAAAAACGGTTTGCAGATTTAAAAACAGCGCATTAAAATTGAATAGAAAAACATAGAAATGTTAGAGAAAGAAAAAAAAAGTTTTTTTTTGTTAGTCAGTGTAATCACTTTCAGTGACCACCATAATTTACTAGTCTAAAGAGAAATCTTACTTTAATAGTTATCTTTCCTTGATATTAATGAACGTAAATTGTTTATACATATGTGCCTGTATTTTATTTGGTTATTTAATTTACATTTAATCGTTAAGGATTTCCTCCCCAGAAAGTGATTCTTTGTTGTAACGAATGAAGGTTTCCTCCCCAGAAAAGAGATATTTTGTTGTAACGAATGAAGATTTCCTCCCCAGAAAAGTGATATTTTGTTGTAACGAATGAAGGTTTCTTCCCAGAAATGTGATGTTTTGTTGTAAGGAATTAAGATTTCCTTCCCAGAAAAGTGATATTTTGTTGTAAGGAATGAAGGTTTCTTCCCAGAAATGTCATGTTTTGTTGTAAGGAATGAATATTTCCTCCCCAGAAAAGTGATATTTTGTTGTAAGGAATGAAGATTTCCTCCCCAGAAAAGTGATATTTTGTTGTAACGAATGAAGATTTCTTCCCCAGAAATGTGATATTTTGTTGTAACGAATGAAGATTTCTTCCCCAGAAAAGTAATATTTTGTTGTAACGAATGAAGGTTTCTTCCCTAGAAAAATGATATTTTGTAACGAATGAAATTTTCTTCCCCAGAAAAGGTATGTTTTATTGTAACGAATAATACAAGTGTATATCTATCTAAATACATTTTATTTATATTGTCACAGATCCTTACGTTAAAATATGGCTGTCGTATGGAGCAGCAAGGGTGGAGAAGAAAAAGACGAGTATCAAAATGAAGAGTCTTAACCCCACGTACAACGAGTCGTTCGTTTTCGACATTCCCTGGGAAAAAGTCCGGGAGGCCAATTTGGAGGTCAGCGTCATGGACTTTGACAAAGTCGGACGCAATGAGCTGATTGGCCGAGTGATACTTGGATGCCGCAGCGGTCCAATGGAGACCCGTCATTGGAATGACATGGTGGCGAAACCCAGACAGCAAGTGGCTCAGTGGCACATGTTGAAAGACTGATGGCATTTTGTTGTCTGTTATACATTTTTTTTTATGTTCCTTAAACATTTGTTGGTAATTAATTAATTTTTTTGTTTTCGGATTGTTTGAGGTTTACACGATTTTTTGTTTTCATTTTTTTTTACCACATCTTAGAAAATTATTGGTCAGTTTGTTTTAACTTTACTTATTCATTTTATTTGTTTTAGCGAGTGATTGCAAATAGTGTTGAAAAATTGTGTCCCGAACAAGAAATACTCAGACTCCATAACATAACAGAAAAATGACAGTAATCGATATTATGTGAACAACTATCTCTGTATCGTTCTTTGTTGTAAAGTACACAGAATCTGTTCGTTAAGCAGCTTCGTTTTAACCAGCTGTCCTCCAGGGTTCTCTAGAAAGTCTTATACTGGGTGGACGTTTAAACAAATAAGGAGGGGAAACCCGAGGCCTGTAAACAGTAAATAAATAACACACAAAGGTATGAATCAGGCAGTCGTGAGAAATAAAGAACTAGAAGACTAGGCCACAGAAAAGCAACATAAATGATAGGCTTACCGGGAATCGAACCCAGGACCTTCCGAACGACACCACCGCCTAGCTACGGTAGCGAATCGCAACTATCCTCTCTGCCAGCTTATCACGTCTGCAGTTTTTGCTGTTGTCTAGTCTTCTACTTCTTTATTTCTCACGAGTGCTTGAAACATACCTGTTTGTATGTTATTTACTTATCTATTTACTATACTAGGTAGACCTTTGTGTATACCTCCAACATTGCCCATGGTTTGTTTTAATGATCTCGAGTTCTCTTCTGTAGCTAAGACCACTTAGGTCAACGGTAGACAACCCAGGATCTTCTGTAGCTAAGACCAGTTAGGTCAACGGTAGACAACCCAGGATATTCTGTAGCTAAGACCATTTAGGTCAACGGTAGACAACCCAGGATCTTCTGTACTAAGACCAGTTAGGTCAACGGGAGAAAACCCAGGATCTTCTGTAGCTAAGACCACTTAGGTCAACGGTAGACAACCCAGGATCTTCTGTACTAAGACCACTTAGGTCAACGGGAGACAACCCAGTATTGTATTGCTAGGTGTTGTATATTATTCTTCTTCTTGGATCCTTAGCCCCTGGCTGACAAAGCAGTCAGGGGTCATCACGCCTAGTGGTGTCTTGTAGGGCAGCAATAAACTATCCTGTTCATTTGTTGCCGTTTTCATAACTTGATTTCTTTGTTTTTTTTACATAGACAGTGGTGTCGGCTCTTTCCTAATACCCTCAACATGGAGGACCAGGGTGTCTACTTCAATCTGACCCCCTACCCGCGCAGACCTGTTCAGCTTGGTAGAACCTGCCAGGAGTAAAACTCCCCCAGGTATAACTTTGGGGGTTGTCAGGGTACGCAAGCCGCCAAAGCGCTACAGGGTATAGGCACCATTGATGGTAGTATTATATTGTATGGATTATATTGTCGTGAGTTGTTTTGTATTATGTTAAAATGTATTGTGTTGTGTTACGGTGTCTATACGTGTTGTGTTGTTCTGTGTTTGGATTTGGTTTTTCGACGATGCATATAAAACCTGGTGTTTATCATGTGCCCGGGATACACAGTTCAACCCCATGTGGGTTATAATTAGGGTATGTATTCATCATTCTGTACCGAACAGTTAGTTCTGGGTTATAATTGTGTTGTGTTGCATTGTATTATATTGTACCGTGTTGCTTTGTGTCATGTTGTTATGTATTGTGTTGTGTTATTTTGTACTGTATTGTCTTGTACTGAATTGTATTATGTTGTGTTTCATTGGCCTGCATTGCATTGTATTATTTTTAGTGTGTTGAGATGTTACTTGTTTGTCAGTAACTGAACAGCTTCGGAATAATAATTTACGTACTGAATTGAGTCATGGACAATTAGGAAACAGGAAAAACCCAGGAGGCTAAGGAAATATGGTTTTACAGAAGTATGTTAAAAATACCACGGGCAGCCAAACAGAGTAACGAGAATGTCCTGAAAAAGGTCAATGCGCGTAGGAAGCTAATTCCTCACATTAGAAAGAAGCAATCCACTTTATTTTGGCATGTTATAAACAGCAGAAAGCTGGAGTATATTCTGACAACAGGAAAGATTAAAGGAAACAAGAGATAGAAGACGACAAAGAGATAACATACTTGTCAGTTTGACATCATGGCATAGAAAGACGTCAACTACAGAATTGATAAACAGTTTTGGGAACAGGTAGTTGTCCAGAGACATAGCCACCTACGCCACGGGTACTTGAAAAATAAGAGAATGTAAACAGGTGATATAGGATTATATTGGCTGAAGGCAAACATGAATTGTCAAAATTTGCTGACCAAGTAAACAACACAAGTATTCAATATTGATTGAACAGTAACATTATGACAATAAAAACTATGACAAGTAGCCAAACGGATGAACATTCAACATTAAACATAAGAGTGAACGAAGCAATACTGGAACTCGTAAAATAGTTTTGTGTCTTAGACATTAATAACAGACGTAAACAGGAGTCACGGCTCAGCTATAATTACAATTAATCAGTTGTGTACATCGCAGTAACCAAAAGAGACATTAAATAATGGCCATCAAGTGTTATTAAAAATTTTAGCTTTTTTATGGTGACAATTAAATGTGGAATTGATGACAAGAACCAGACAAATGCATGTGGAACAAGAGATGAGAAGAAGACGCTGGCGATGGATAGGACACACATTGAGGAAACCTGTTGATAGCATTACAAGGCAGTCCTTGTTCTGGAATCCACAGGGAAAGAGAGGCAGAGGTAGACCAAAAAACACACGGAGAAGAGAACTGGAAACAGAGGTGAAATTGATGAGGAAAACATGGAAAGAACTTGAGCGGATGGGACAGGAAGACTTGGCATGTGTTTGTTGAAGGCCTATGCTCCTTGGGGAGCTAAAGGGTATTGATTGATTGATGATGACAATTAATAAGTAATTAGAAGGACGAAGCCCTTGAACAGTGAATAATTAGAACAATGTAGAGCATCACAGAAACGTAATAAAGATGTCATAGAAAATAAAAACTTGAATTTAAAATGAAAGTTAGCGGAAGAAATTTGTTCTGGAATTCCCAGAGTAAGACCGAAAGACATGGAGACAACAACTGGAGACAGCAATGGAAATGATGAAAACATGGAAAGTCCTAGAGTGGATGGCACGCGACATGAGGACTTGGCATACATTTGATGAAGACCGAAACCCTTACGGTCGCTGAAGGTTAAAAGAAATATGGAAGAAATTTTAATTAGACAAATAAAATGTTTTGACATATAAATAGCCGTAACAATTGTTGAGGACGACAGTAGTACATACTGGAGGCAGAGGGCATAGTCTTTCACAATTTACGATCAGCTCAGAAGACAGAAACTGAGATACATTATAGCCAAATCTTGATGTGGAGACTGCCTTGAACTGATCTAACAGCGTTGCACAGACCTTTTTGATACTGCGATGACTTGTTATATTGTACTGTCATTGTATTGTGTTATAATATGTGGCCTCTTCCTGAATTGCGTACTATTTTGTACTGTCCTGTTATTCTATCATAATACATTTTTAAACTTTAATATATTTTGTTTTTTTGTACTGTATTATGTATCACATTGTAATGTAGTGTATTATATTGTTTGAACTATACTGTAGGCCTACTGTATTTGTTCAGCTAAAGTAAATAAAAACTTTGTCCCAAATTTGGTATTTCTGAGCTAATTTTCCAAATGAACGTTGCGGGGCATTGATTTTGTGACTTACTCTTGTGTGATCTCCATATCCCAAGGGATCATTAACGCTCCCGTCGTTCTTCCCGTATTATTTTGCGTCAGTTCTCAAATAACCATATATATATATATATATATATATATATATATATATATATATATATATATATATATATATATATATATATATATATATAATATATATATATATAAATATATATATATATATATATATATATATATATATATATATATAGCCCTCTCATAAAATAATCGATCTGTATTATGCATCGTTTATCGCCATACATTTTCTATCTCAATTTATTAGAAGAAGAACATGCTGTCTGTCTGCATCTCTCGTGGAACTACCATTTTTAGAAGTCGTGTTCTACCGTTTGCGTTTGTTCATTCGTGGATTTATTTCAATCTAATGTTTCATTTACTGGATAGATGAGCTTTAAGTCTACAATCAGGCCCTACGACAGGGGCCTCCATCAGGATCATTAGGCCCGGGCCTCACCTCACAGGGTGGTCTCACCTTACAGGTCGGCCTCACCACACAGAGTGGTCTCACCTTACAGGTCGGCCTCACCTCACAGAGTGGCCTCACCTCACAGGGTGGTCTCACCTCACAGAGTGACCTCACCTCACAGGGTGGTCTCACCTTACAGGGTTGTCTCACCTTACAGGTCGGCCTCACCTCACAGAGTGGCCTCACCTCACAGAGTGACCTCACCTCACAGGGTGGTCTCACTTTACAGGTCGGCCTCACCTCACAGAGTGGCCTCACCTCACAGGGTGATCTCACCTCACAGAGTGGCCTCACCTCACAGAGTGACCTCACCTCACAGAGTGACCTCACCTCACAGAGTGACCTCACCTCACAGAGTGACCTCACCTCACAGGGTGGTCTCACCTTACAGGTCGGCCTCACCTCACAGAGTGGCCTCACCTCACAGAGTAACCTCACCTCACAGGGTGGTTTCACCTTACAGGTCGGCCTCACCTCACAGAGTGACCTCACCTCACAGGGTGACCTCACCTCACAGGGTGGTCTCACCTTACAGGTCGGCCTCACCTCACAGAGTGGCCTCACCTCACAGAGTGGCCTCACCTCACAGGGTGGCCTCACCTCACAGAGTGACCTCACCTCACAGAGTGACCTCACCTCACAGGTCGGCCTCACCTCACAGGGTGGTCTCACCTCACAGAGTGGCCTCACCTCACAGAGTGACCTCACCTCACAGAGTGGCCTCACCTCACAGAGTGACCTCACCTCACAGAGTGGCCTCACCTCAGCCAAGTATGCATCATTATCATCATCATTTCCCTTTTCGCTCCATGAGGACATTTGAAGGAGTGTCGTCGACCAGGGACTGGCGGCTCCTGAGCCGACCCAGCTGCAATGGGTACCTCCGAAATCGGCGAGTATTTGCCAGAATGGCGAGGGACACCTGTCTCTGTACAAGAAATAAAGGGATACTCACGTAAAATCAATGTCAGGTTAGACATAAAAATAATAACCTGAGATTTCGCCTCGAGTATTAGCGGGCGAACGCAAAAAAAAAAAAAAAAAAAAACTTGTTTGACGTGACGAATTTGTCAGCCCCATTCAGAACCTCATAATAGTCGCCGTTATACGACATACCTTGAGGGAACAATAGTCGCCTTGTACGACAATACCTTGAGGGAACAAGTCATCGTCTATCTTTATCCCATAAGAGACCACAGAGAACTGCACGTGACACATTATCAACGCCTTTCTTTCAAATAAAAAATGTTCCTCCTCTTCCCGAAAACAATGTGGGGGGCCTCAGAATGTAAAATGGCCCGGGCCTCATCAGAAGCATTTAAAACTGTCACCTGGTTTCCTCTTGGTAAGGAGAAGCCTTCATTCATGTCCTTTTTTGGCTTCACTTGAAGCATTGAGCCATCAACTGTAGCTGGCAGTCTTCCATAAAACCTGCGTCAATTCCCATGTTTCTGTTGTAGTCGTTTCTGTGGTCAATTTGTTTTATATGATGAGGTAACCAGCACAATGCACAACCTTTCATTAGTCGCACAGTACGACATGCATAAGGGAGCAGTAATACTATTTATTGTCTCCTCAGAGACCCCCTTCCTCATTTCTCCCCCCGAGAGTTACACCGGAGCAGCATAGTTCTGGTTCTTTCCCTTATTCTGGATGCTCTCTTTGCCGTCTTTTTTTTTAAATAGTTTTTGTTTTATTATTGAAACTGTTTGTAACTGTGGCTGACGAAGGGTAAAACCCGAAACGTCCCTTGTTTCATGTGAACCGTTAATTTGTAGAACTGATTCAATGCCGTTTTATTGGTTTATATCCTTATATTGTTTTATTATTGCTTTGATTTCATCTCACTGTCTCCGGTTTCTTTGTTTCCCCCTTCTTAGGCAGATTAAAAACTCGTCCACAACTAGATCCCTCTCTGTCTGTGTGTTTATTTGTGTGTGTTCGTTTGTTGTTGTTTTTTACTCCCATTGGCTGAGCGTTTAGAGCGCATGCCTTTTGGCGGAGATGTTACAGAGTTCCAGGATTGAAAACTGGTATTGTCACGCTCCAGTCTACCCAGCTGTAAATGTGAACCTGGATCTGCTCTTGAGTTAGGGAAGGCAAATGTAGCGTGGAAGGGAGCTTGTCCCTCATAAAACAGCTGGACCTAGTATGGTGAAGTCTATAACACTTCACTCCCTTACAGCAGTATCTGTCATGGGACTACCTTTACTCTGACAGGAGAGATTAGATGCCCACTTTACTTCCCCAAGGGTCAAGGACATGACAATCACTCCTTGAGGACAGGGATTACATTCTGATTGCTTTTCCACCAACCGTTTCACAGGCTGGTACTTTGACTGTCATCCATACTGACGCCTTCAGACAGGGGTTAGTCTTGAAGTAAACTATACGAAGTGTCTAAGATGGGGCATACTAGAGGCTTTTCTGGTATTCTTCTCCAAAACATATTATGTGGCGGTTGTTATGGTTTCTTGTAACGGGCAAAAGGTTTTTCCCCAGAACAGTTATATGTTGTTGTAATGGATACAGAGTTTTTTCTCAGAACAGTTATGTGTTGTTGTAATGGATAACTGGGTTTCCCCAGAACAGTTATGCGTTGTTGTAATCGACAGCGGGTTTTCCCCAGAAAAGTTATGTGTTGTTGTAACGGATAGCGGGGTTTCCCCAGAACTGTTATGTGTTATTGTAATGGATAACGGTTTTTTTCCCCAGAACAGTTATGTGTTATTGTAACAGGAAAAGGTTTTCCTCCCATAATATTTATGTGTTGCTGTAACGGAAAAAGGCTTTCCTCCAAGAACAGTTAAATGCTGTTGTAATGGACAATGGTTTCCCCCAGAACATTTATGTCGTTATAACTGATAAAGGTTTCTTCCCCAGAAAAGTTGAGTTCTTGTTATGCCCCCCCCCCCCCCCCCCCCCCCCCCCCCCCCCCATCCCGAAAAATTGTCTTGTTGCAAACTGATATAAACAGGTTTCTCCAGAAAAGTTACATGTTGTTGAGATAGAAAAAAAGGTTTTTTTCTCAGAAACAAATTATGTGTTCGTTTTTGTTGATTTTGAAACAGACATTATTACAAAGGAGGGGTTGAAAATAATTGGAACTGCACGCAGTATAAAAAATGAGAAGGAAATATAAAAAGATAGAAAAATTCAAGTCATTTTATGTATTTTTTAAAATTCTAAATAGATTATAGATATTCTAGTGCGCAGATTTTAGATCCAAATGCAAAGTTTTGAAGGATAATAATTCGCGTAGAATATATCATTTATTTTATTTTTCCGGAATTTGATAGTTCAATTATTTACATTATTAAAAATGGCGACCAGTCTGCCATTATTTGAAAACTTAGACTAAATAACTTATCCTGCTTCTAGAACCAAAAGATCATTAAGACTTTATTGTGTCTTTTAATTTACCAAATATAACATCATTTTTTTTTTTTAATAAACTGCATCTCAAAGTTAAAAAAAAAAAAAAAAATGGGTGCAGTTTCAGAACAATATTTTTTTGTCCCTTATAGATTTACCAAGCGTCCGATTGACAGAATGGTTAGAGCGCTGATCTCTCGCGGCAGACACACTCCAGTCTTTCGTAAATGGGTACCTAACTTTGAGTTAGGGAAGGGAGAAGGCAACGATGAAGGGAACTTGTCACCACCCACCTCTCGATGCTGGACCTATTATGGTGAGGTCTCTAACACTTCACTCCCATATAGCTGTGTCTGATATGAGACCACCTTGACCTTTCATAGATTTACCAGTTACAATTTTACTTTAATAACATTTATTTTGTTTGAATAACATTTATAGTATTGTGGTTTTGTGCATATACCATTCCCGTTAACAGCCCGTGTATAATTTGATGCCGTTATTAATTTTATTTACACTGTAAATAGCTAACATAATTTATCTCACTGAAGTACTGTCCCATCACGTCATATATTTCATCTGTAGTTTTGTCCATTCCAAGTACACGCATAAACCAAAGATAAAAACATGGTCTAGATCAGTGGTTCTCAGCGTGAGCCATATGACCCCCAAGAGAGTCATGCCATATTTCTATGGGCACTGTAAGATGGTAAAGTACTTTTTTCAGCCAACAGTGACTATGAATAGGATCCACATAGGTAAATGAGGCTCAGAAGAGGAGGCATGAGCAAAAAAAAAAAAGGCTGAGAATCCGTCGTCTAGATCTCCATTTTTGATAAGTCTTCGTGCTTTGTGACATCTAGACTATCTCCTGAATTATACAGTAAGAAATACTGGTGGTAGAAGTCTCGTAATTCACATGGCAAGGATACATCAACATCATTCAACCTTTTCCTTTCGCTTCCTATGGAGTATAGAGTCATCACTGCAGGTGGTTCACTTCAAGAAGCCTGCACCAACATTCACATGCTCCTGCGTGGTTGATTGTTTGTTCTACATGACGGGGTTGCCAGCCTCATGCACAACTTCATATTAGTTGCCTTGTACGACATATATGAGGGAACATAAGTCCTATTTTTTCTCGGTGTAAGGATATGTCATTAGTCTCAAATGTCACGGACTGTTGTTGACCTATGTCACAAAATTTCACTCTGACCTTTATCATAACTTTCAGCTGTGCTGTTGCTACAGTTGTTAATTAGTTGTCACAGAAATAAATAAAGAGGCAAAACCGAGGCTTGTGAGTAGTAAATAATAAACGAATATGGGTTAATAGCAAGCACGTGCAAGATAGAAACAATTAGCACATTGACTACAGACGTGAAAGGCTTACCAGGCAAATATTTTCCCTCGTTTGGCCTAACACATCTTGCTGATCCTGGACGCAGACGTCATTGTTTAACAAAAGATATTGTTCGGACGAAAACATGAGATATCCAACATACGAGACCTAAGAGTCTTTTATATTTGGACATGCGTCCTAATATAACCGACTAGGTTGAACGGGACGCGCCTCGCCAAAACGAAGCAAAACTTTATTTTTTTTTTTTTTAAATTAAAAAAATGAGATATCCAATACAACATAGTTTGTCTAATGGGCCAAGAGACCAAAAAGTGAAATGTAAAACAAAACAATAAATTCGTAACGAACCGTGTGGATATGTCAAAGGCAAAGGATAAATCCATATAGTTTGTTGAAGTTGTTGTGGCTTAAACTTCCTACAAGAATGGGTAGCCGGTCTCATGCCCAACTCTCCTTAGTCTCCTTTTACGACATGTATGGCAGGCAGAGGCGGACCTACATTGCGGGATCCTCTGAAGCTTGAACTTTTGGAAGGGCTTCTTTTGTTTAAAAAAAGTGTTGGGGGATGGGGAAGAAACGTATTATAGAAAAAGCTGGACTGGGGGGGGGGGGCCGCGCTGAAGCTCAAGTTTCATTAGCTTAATAATAGATCCGCCTCTGGTAGTAGGTTTAAGGTTTAAGTGTTCCTTTATTTGCTCCCCTTTCGAGCCCCGATAATACACGGGGGCTTGTGTGAAACAAAATGACTGAAATAGGGCGACCCTGTCACCCCTGTGGAACTGATTACAAGAGAACCAAACAAGTGCCAGGGGGACAAGAGATGAGAAGATATTGACGATGGGATAGGACATACATTGAGGACACCTGTTGGTAGCATTACTAGCCAGTCCTTGTTCTGGAAACCTCGGGGTAAGAGAAGCAGACGTAGGTCAAAAAAACACTGGAGGAAGTGAGCTCTAGACAAAGGGACAAGAAAGACCTTGACCTGTTGGAACGTGACAGGAAGACTTGGCATTAACTTGTTGAAGGCCTATGCTCCTCGGAGAGCTGAAAGGTAACGTTGACGATGAATATCAAACAATCTATAGGGTGAAGCTGGAGTGTCTTCTCCAAGGTGCTAGCTTGGGCAAGTTATGTGGAGATCAAGCTGTTGCCCACGCAGCAAGTCCCCACTCTCCACGCAGCCGGTAGATCCAAATGAACGGCAGTAGCCGATACGGTTTGGTAAGAGCCACGTCGCAGGAGTTGCCAGAATAATGTAGAATCAACATTAGACTGCCTTATGGACTCCAACTCCGGATTTATCCTTAGGGTTTACTCCCGAAGCCTATCCCGTAAACGGATATTCCCGCTAGGCAGCGGTGGTTTGAATTCATAGTTTTACCTTCTCTTAGATAGGCTACCAACCAAGCATCACGAGCCATATCTGCCCGAAGCTGTTGGTTTTAAGGCGCCAGTGACTCGCCTTCGCCCCTTCTCCCGTCAGTGGAAACAGTTCCGCCGGGCTCAAATTGAGCCACACATGAAGGCCGGGCGCTGGGCTTAGTTTGTCACGGGCTATATTTGAGGCGCATGCCATAAAAGTATTTATCTGCAGTGAGAGCTTATCCTCACTATAACTCCCGGCTATGACAACCTTTGGAGCCAACCAACCAAGAATAACATTATAACCTGATATAGAAGTAGTCTCATGCGACGTCAGGTGTAAAATAGCGACATTACACTAAAACATGCACTGTAATAACTGGAAAATTAGACTACACTGTGAGAACAAGCAATTTGTTGTTTAACTAGTACTGCTGAGCTTCCCGCTCTTTTGCAGCCAATACCAAATTGAAGACTCCTTGGTATTATCTACACTGTAGATCTAGGCTTTTCCTGTGGATTTTCTGCAATTCCGAAAAATAACACGCAAAACTGCAAGAAAAAGAAATTAATGGGCACTGGAAAATAATGCCCGTTTAACATTATGGCATGAAAATATAACAACAAATGAGTGATAAATTAAAACGGGGACATAAAGTTATGAAGAGACATGGCTGACTGCGACATTTCGCGCGGCGCTTGAAGAAGCAGTAATTCTGAAAACGTTTGGACTTTTCAGAGAACTTCAATCGCCATAACACCGATAAACATATTTTTGTCATAATTCATTTGTGATCACACACTGATATTTCTGTATCATTTATATTCATGTCCGTAAATTTATGCTATGTGCAATGTTATTTCTAATGTAATCAGAGTTTTGAATATTCAGCGTTGAGCCTAATATATGAACCCACAATATATGTATATTATCGTGTAGATTTCGCTTGTATGTTGGTCGTTTATGCAATTATGTAGTCACCTAGTCAACATAATGTTAGTTTTATTGACATGTCCACTGATACTGTCTTTTTATGAGGTGAGTCTTCTGCTTGCCTCGAATTTTCAATTTTGGCACTACTGGAACGTAATGGTCAGTCAGTAATATTATTAGTAGTATAAACAAGCAACATTTTCAATCTTTTATCTGTGGAGAAATAAAAACACTCATAATTTTTAAAAAATTATTTTGGTCGGTGTATTTTAATAGAAAGTTACTTAACTCTATTTTTTACCTGTTTCGTGTGCGCCTTATCAGGAAATTATTGAGACAGAACTGTTTCTTAGTCTTCTAAACACGCACACACACATTGGTTTAAAAACTGGTTATTTACATCATGAAATCCGGGTAATGCAGGGAACTCAAGAAGAAGCCTGCAACCGAATGAAAATTAGCTTCTGTTATGGGTGATGTCCTTGAATGCGTAATGTGCGTAAATTCAGCTTACTTATAATGCATTGGAAAACTTATTTAATTGTCGATAGGATTACGGACAATTTTTTTTTTTAAATTAATGATGAAAAATATCCCGTTCAACCTGTGATGGTTATAATTAGGATATATATTGTTTTCAATTCCAAATAATATGTACAACTGCCGATATGGGAAAGTGGCATCACACCTGTCAAATAATTTTTAATAGGGCAAATCATACTTATCAAGCTTGTATGTTTAAAAAAAAAATAAAAACCAAACAAACAAAAACGAGATAATACCGAACCAAATCAAAAAGACACTCCAAACAAGAATAATATTTAGGGGAGGGATGTAAAGGCCTTGTGGTTCCAGTTATATAACTGACTTTAACAGATATTTAATTGACTTTCACCTGTCAAAAGTCATATGTATTGTAAGCACAGCATCAGACCTTCACATTCCCAATTACTATATATTAACTTTTGTTCTTGTTAAACACTGTTTAACTAAATTATGCAGTTCCCTAAATCTGTCTAGTCTTAACACCTCTTCTATATTTATAGGTAAATTTGATGCCTGCTAATACGGACAAGAAATCGTTCTTCATTGTGAATAATATTACTGACTGATAAAATTGCTACAACTTTGTTTAGCATTACTGAATAGACATGTTGCTTCAGATGTGTATAGTATTTCTTACATGAAATTTTATTTCAGCCGTGGACGGTATCGCTAACTGGAAAATTTCAATCCAGTGTGAACAGTATTAGTGGCAGACGAATGTATCAAAAGCTTCATGATTTTTAAGTTTTAACATACCTTTTTTTTTTTTTTTTTTTAATTTCCATGTCTGGTTACGTGTAAGTGGGTTTTTTTCCGGAAATGGAATTGACCAACAACAAAAAAATTATCAAAAGATTATGTGACTCCCATTAACTTTCAAGATAAGATTCCATAAAGTTTAAAAAGAAATAAGAAACTATTTTTGTCCGCAGTCATTGGTTGGACATTGTATACCTCTAGTGATATTATTTTTTAATGCATCTTTCTTGAAGATGGGACGGAAATAAGCCTGGTCTGTTTCTTCTGACCACAATATCCAATAGTAGCATTATGAGGCAACATCTTTTTTTCACATGATTTTCATGTATATCATATCAGATTTTCATGTATATCACATCAGAATCCTGTGTTTTCTTTATTTCTTATCACAATCCCAAATCTTTCCTCTGATGATATGATAATAATTTTCATGATCAGATTAGATAAGTCCTTATATACTTTTGTTTTTTAAACTCAGTTATCTGATCGTAATTTTTTTAATTACACTGGCTTATTTTTTTACTTTGAAATCAGGGCAACAATGTTTCTGACTTAGCTTCTAACACAGTTTTTGTTCTCGGTTGTTCGAACTCAACGAAACTGTTTAATACAGGTCAGGGTTAGTTCTGACCCGCTAGCTTCTTTTGTTCTGTTTTAAAAAAGTTAATGCTGTTTGTGCTCCACTTTGTCTCTAGAACAGTGATTGCCACTCCTCAATATCCCCCCCCCCCTTTACGGTGCTAATGTTTGGTTTTGCCCCACTAAGCCTTTACATAAGTAGTTGTCCCCACCTTTGTGTTTTGTTTTGCTCTACTAAGCGTTAAAACAGTGATTGTCCCTACTTTTTCTGCGTCACTTAACCTCTAAAACAGTGACTGTCCCCAACAGGGAATGTATAGTATACAATACAGTGATTGCCTCCCCTTGTTTTGGGTTTTGTTCCGCTAAGCCTCTGAAACAGTGATTGTTCCCCTTTTTATGTTTTGCTTCACTAAGATTTTGTAATGGTGAGTGTCCATACTTTTTCTACCCCAATTAGCTTCAAAAACAGTGACCATTCTCAATTGTTTTCTCTCCGCTAAGACCCTAAAACAGTGGTTGTTCCCAAATTTTCTGCTCCGTTAAGCCTCTAAAGCAACGTTTGTCCCTACTTCTGTTTCTGCTCCACTAAACCTCTAAAACAATGATTGTCCCCACTTTTTCTGCTCCACTATGCCTCTGAAACAGCGACTGTTCCCACTTTCTCTCCTCCACTATCTAAAACAGTGACTGTTCCCACTTGTTCTGTTCCACTAAGCCTGTAATAACAATTATTTCCCATCTATACTGAATCACAGTCATTAGAACAACAGTATCTTCTCATTTATTTTGGTCTGAAATGTGAATGCCCATTGTATTCTCAATCAGTTCCTTACTCAATTTGGCAGACTTAAACGGTGGTTTGCAAACTCCATTGGTCATTAGACTCTTTCTTAGGAATCATGGCTCATTTTAATTATGGCACAACATCTGAACATGTCAAAGTTTAGTGGTACCGTACATCTTTATTTTAGCTTGCCCATGTTCTATTTGTGACCTGTGTCGTTTCCGGGCCTCTCTGAAGAGACAGAGAATTTGACCTGCTATCTCGGGCATGTCATAAGAGGTAACAGTCCTCGTAAGTCAGTCATCGTAAGGCGGTTTGCGTTGCACTGTTGCGCGCCTTGCGGCCGACTTCAGCGTGTATTTAAATGGGGGCTGCTTCCCTACCTTTTGGGGTTTTTTCCCTTCTTAGGTTTTTTTTCTATATCACAAGTAAAGGATTATTCCAACAGATCTCTGCTCCTGTGACACCAGCTCCATGACAGCCGAACATCTGCTCCAGTCATGTCCAACGTACAGCAGTGAACGGAGTGGCACATGGCAACAACCCACTTCTCTCCACGAAAAACTGTTTGGAGATGTCAGGAACCTTGAGCTGACTTCTGCCGTTATTAGAGTCATTAAAGTAGAAATCTGAGGGTGAACGAGATGTCAGGAACCTTGAGCTGACTTCTGCCGTTATTAGAGGCATTAAAGTAGAAATCTGAGGGTGAACGAAATGTCAGGAACCTTGAGCTGACTTCTGCCGTTATTAGAGTCATTAAAGTAGAAATCTGAGGGTGAACGAGATGTCAGGAACCTTGAGCTGACTTCTGCCGTTATTAGAGTCATTAAAGTAGAAATCTGAGGGTGAACGAGATGTCAGGAACCTTGAGCTGACTTCTGCCGTTATTAGAGTCATTAAAGTAGAAATCTGAGGGTGAACGAGATGTCAGGAACCTTGAGCTGACTTCTGCCGTTATTAGAGTCAATGAAGTAGAAATCTGAGGGTGAACGAGATGTCCGGAACCTTGAGCTGACTTCTGCCGTTATTAGAGTAATTAAAGTAGAAATCTGAGGGTGAACGAGATGTCAGGAACCTTGAGCTGACTTCTGCCGTTATTAGAGTCATTAAAGTAGAAATCTGAGGCTGAACGAGATGTCAGGAACCTTGAGCTGACTTCTGCCGTTATTAGAGTCATTAAAGTAGAAATCTGAGGGTGAACGAAGAAGATAAAAGGTAACTAATATGAGTTTGGTGAGCCGCGGTAGCATAGTGGTTAGTGCACTGGCTTCCTAGCTCAGTGGTCTATGGTTCGATCCCCAGATGAGGTGGGATTTTTTTAGGCAGCAAACGGCTCCTGGGTCGACCCAGCCCGAATTGGGTACCAGAGCAACCCTGGGAAGGTTAATGCGGCCGGCGTGAAGCTGACCACATCACCCCTAGTGTGCCGATGGTCAAGAAAATATGGGCCTAACACTATATTACCAATATGCCTCGATGGGCGTGTAACGGGATCCTTCACATTTTCCTCCTATATGAGGTTGTATGCAGTTGTTTTGGACCTACCGGCTATGTGGAGAGGGGGAACATGCTGCATGGGCAACAGCTTGATCTCCATATAACTGTGCCCAAGCTCGCGCCCTGGAGAGGACACTCCAGCTTCACCCTATGGGGTCAGCACTCCTTTAAGATATCTCCTACGGACAACTGGTAGATGGCAAAAGAACAGCCGGGCGGCCACAGCTGAGGCTCAAAGATGTGTGCAAGAGAGACACGAAGGCACTAGATAGAAATCCAGCAACATTGGAGGATGAAGCTGCCGATCGCAGCAAGTGGCTCTACGGCGTCACTTAGAATAGGGCGAAAAGAAGTGGTTGAGAACTTCAAATGTGTTTAACTATTACTGAATAAACTGAACTACCACCTCCCTCAAGGGCTCCTGTCAATCAGACTGGAGCATGGGTACTACTGTTCAACAAAAAACACAGTTAGGTAGATCAAACTTGTGTGTTCTATGTTTACTTTTATCCATTCCACTTTTGATGTTGGGAGTCATGGGCAGATTCTAAGCCACTCATGTATGTCATATGTTACATCCCTAGTGTCAGATCCATGTTATGTTAGACTGTCATTAATGCCCCGTGTCCATCATCCTATCTAGCATCCCAGATCTGATAGCTGATTGGACTATATTATAGTCACGTGACTAAACTATTTTTATTTTTTTCTATATTTTTCAAGCCTATTGTTGTTCCCACCAACATCATCATGTATTTATATCTCACCATTTCTCCAAGGGTTCCTGTCAAACAGCATGAAGTTAAGCAGATCAAACTGTTATGTCCCACATTGACCTATTTTTCCTTCCACTTTTGATGTTGAGAGTCATTGGCCACATGATCCGCAACCAGACGATATATCAAGGCATCAAAAATCAACCCCCAGCAGACCCAAGTGGAACAAACCCAATTATGATAGTTTGACCATGTCTACAGAATGGGAGATGATTATCTACAACATATGGGAGACCAAGAGCCAGGACCCAGATCTCTAGGACGACCCAGAGTTCACTGGGAGGACAATAGTAGACAATCTCTGAAGGACCGAAAACTAAATTGGAACCAGGCCAGGAGGAAGACGGCCAATAGGATAGTATGGCACTCTCTCTGGCAAACCTCTACACCCCAGGGGAGAAGAGGAATGACCAAGAGTTATGGGTAGATGCAAAACCACTCTTGTATGTCACTTAGTTACATGCATAGTGTCAGATCCCTGTTTAATTAGACTGCCAGTAAGCTATTATTGTCCATCATACGATCTAGCATCCTAGATCTGGTAGCTTATTGGACCTTATTCTAGTCACGTGACTAAACTATTTTTATTTTTTTCTATATTTTTCAAGCATGTTGCCAGCAACATGATCATTTATTTATATCTGACCATTTGTCCACTATATTATTTAGCATCCCATATCTGGTAGTTGATTGGACTGTATCCTAGTCAGGTGACTAAACTATTTATATGTTCTTTATATATATTTCCAGCGTGTTGTTGTTGTTCCCACCAAAATGATCAATTCTTTATCTCTAAAAGGACAACATGCCAGTATTCAAAGCCCATTTTCCCAGGCACTCTTGGCGGGAAGCCAGTTTTTGGGTGTGCCAGTATATTTGGACTGTCTTTGTTTTGGTCCAATTTTATTAATCCTCACTCAATTACCGCTACAACTATATATAACATTGCAGTACTTAAGGAAAAGAAGAACTTGGAAAGAACTGACCCTTAAACTGTAAAACTATTTGAAAACTCAAAGCCAGAGAAATATCTTTGTGTCAAACATGGGAACACTACCGCATCCTTAAAGAGTTAAATCTCACCATTTCTCCATGTAACATTTATCAGCTCTTTTTAAGCCATGTCATCCTACATTTAGACTTTTACCATGTTTGATAATGAAAGCAAATGTTGTATGAATATGCTATAATCAGCTTTTGCTTTGTTTTCATAGAGATGTATTGTGTGCCTGAACAGTGGAGTCATTTGGTAAAGCCACTGGTGTTATTATCCCTGATATTGTGCCAAGCTATGGCAAATATTTTGTGTTTCTTGTTAAGACGCATCACCATACAAACATTTCTTGTCACAAGTTGTGTTAATATATTATTCAGCTGCAAGAAGGCCATTAACATGTGTACAACAATTACTGATACAAACAGGAAATAGATGCCAAATAAATAAAAAAAATATAAAAGGTTGATATGTTGTTTTGAATGAGAATGGGTGGGGGGGCGCACGCTGGTGTAATGGTTACCACACTGCGCTGGCAATCTGGTGATGCAGGTTCATAACCAGGAGAGGACATTTGAAGAACTGTTGTCGTACAGGATTAGGACTGGATTAATTCAAGTCCTGGCGGCACATTTGAAGAAGTGTCGTCGACTAGGGACTGGAATAACCTAAACAGATCCTGAGCCGACCCAGCTCTAATGGGTACTCTCCAAAGACCGCGAGTATCTGCATGAATAGCGAGAGGACACTTGTCAGCGTACAGGAAAAATAGGATACTCAAGTAAAGTCAGTCTCCGGTTAAACATACTAACCTGAAATTTTGCCTCGAGTAATAACGGGCGTACGTTAAAAAACAAGAAAAAAAGAGAACTGGAGGACTCTCACCAGTCACGTAACAACCTCCAGAAGTCATCATCATCATGTTCCTATTCGCTCCATATGAAGCATGAATCCAACACAGCAACTGGCCTCCTTACTGGAAGCCTACACCAAACCTGGCCTCCTTACTGGAAGCCTACACCAAACCTGGCCTCCTTACTGGAAGCCTACACCAAACCTGGCAAAAGAGCGGTTTCTAAAGTAGTCTTTTACCTATTTTTGTGCAGTGCAGGTTTCTGTAGTCATGTCTTGTCCACAATGACGTTGCCATCCCCATACACAAGCTCGTATTAGTTGCCTTTTATGACCTGCCTGATGGAGCAGTGGTCCTATTCTTTTTTTTTGTCTCTTCAGAGACCCCTGGGATCTACCAGGGGTAAAACTACAATTCATTACCCTTCAGGACCCAAAGGAGCATAAGCCTTCAACAAACTCATGTCAAGTGCCATCATCTCCAAGTCCTCCTGTCAAGTGCCATCATAGCCTGGTCTTTCCATGCATTCCTCATCATTTTCACTTCTGTCTCCAGTTCTCTTCTCTGTGTGTGTTTTTCGTCAACCTCTAATTCTCCTATCCTGGGTATTTCAGAACAAGACCTGCCTAGTAATGCTATCAACAGGTTCCCTCTAAGCCACAAGATCTTCAACAACAACAACAACGAAGTACTGCAGCTTATTCTTGCACTATACAAGTGCAACTTGTTTGTTCATGGACATGAAAGGTGAAACTGCCATGACAATATAAAACACATCAAATTGTAAGGTGTAGTATAGCCCCTACATTTCTTCAAAAACTATCTCACCTGACAGACAATTCTACAAACAGATGCCATACAGGTGTGGAAACTGTTATCCAGAAATGTGACACTGGTGGGGTTGTCATCTGGATAAAGGATTTTATGTAATTTGGAGCACCATGAGTAAAATCTGGAATTCCACAGGTAAGAGAGAGAGGGGGGACTGAAAAACACATGGAAAAGACCAGGTGTCAGTAATGAATGGGGTGAGGAAGGCGTGACAAGATTTTGAGCTGATGACACAGAATAGGACTAGGCAAAAGTTTGTTGAAGGCCTATAATCCTTGGGAAGCTCAATGGTAGTACATGAATGAATTTGTAAAATCTACTACAGTACATTTAAAATTAGCAACAACAAAAAATTAGTATATTCTGCCTAATGTTATTGGGTTGTTTAATATGTATCAGTTGAAGAAACATCTCAGGAGATACAATCAGAAAGCATTAGTGAAGGTGGCAGGGGTGATACTATCAGAGACCATCAGTGAAGGTGATAGGGTATATACCATCAGAAACCATTAGTGAAGGTGGTAGGTTATGTGGCCGTTTCAGCGGATGATGTTAGTGTTGATGGTACTTGTCGTATAGTGGGACTCGTCTCACTACCCGACAGTAGGCAGCTAGGTGTTGATGATGCTATGTTAAAACCAATCTTGACGATATAACATCACACGACAGACAGATGATGGGATGGAGAACATCTGGCGAAAAGTACTGACCTCAAACAGCGGTGAACAACAAAGATGTTTATTTACAGCTAGTCATCAAATCCGCTGAAATCATAATTCATGTCCAACCTTCCACCAAGGCCGGCCATCTCACAATACATAAAATGTTCATAGGCAACTTTTGAAATAAATCTTCTCTCGCTCCATCATTTTTTTCTTTTAAATAGTCTGACGCTGTCTCTAAGATTTACTAGCTCGTCTAAGATTTATGTTCTTCTGGTTTCTTAACTCATGATGAGGCACGTAGGTCTGGTGGAACTAGTTGATGTATCTTTCTATATAAGACTGGTCTAACTACCAGGGCTGTTTATTTGTATCACTAGTCCTTTGTTCCACGCTGCCTCTAGCTACTGTCTATTGTCTCTGCATCTAACACAACATACCTGTTCATCTTGGTCTTGACAACTTGTTAACACAAATCTTGAACTGGTGACATTGTCTTTCTTGTCTTTATCTATCATCTATTAAAGGTCGCGTTTGAGCGTCTTGTTGGTTCGGCAAAATAATTTGATACAATACTGTAACCACGGCAACCAACCACTTTCAGTGGCTTGTTCGCCAGAATGAACCATCAAACATCGCTCGCCACTACACAACTTTAATACATAGCAAACTTGCTATCCTACGCTAAGCGCATTCCAAAATCAGACTTAATCTTTCTCCCGATTTTACATTTTCCCCGTTCATGCAAAAATGTGTTCACCCTCGCAACACTTTCTCGTGCGTGTTTATTTTTGATCGCTCACCAAAACCTTTCAAGGGACGTAATTCAAAGTCATCTCCCTTTGCTGATTAAACTCAAACCCATACAATCTTCTTTAATCTTCTTACTAAAACTTTACTATGCAAATCAGACCCACCATAATTTAGAACTCACATGAAATACTAAACCAAAACACCAAGCTACATCTCCCAAAAGGGGACCTACGGAGTTACCTCCCTTCCCTCAAAACACTCTTCTGCTCATTTCACTTCCCCTTAACAAAGACATATAGTCTATTAACAACTCTATTTAACTTTCTTAAACCATTTTTCTGTACTCTCTTTCATTCTTAAAGTCCCAAGCTACCGGTCACAGTTACATACCATCAGGAACCATTAGTGAAGGTGGTAGGTTACATACCGACATAAATTATTAGTGAAGGTGGTAGGGTATATACCATCAGAAACTGTTAGTGAAGGTGGTAGGTTACATACCATCAGAAACTATTAGTAAAGGTGGTAGGTTACATACCATCAGAAACTATTAGTGAAGGTGGTAGGTTATATACCATTAGAAACTGTTAGTGAAGGTGGTAGGTTACATACCATCAGAAACCATTAGTGAAGGTGGTAGGTTACATACTATCAGAAACTATTAGTGAAAGTGGTAGGTCACATACCATCAGAAACTACTAGTGAAGGTGGTAGGTCATATACCATCAGAAACTATTAGTGAAGGTGGCAGGTTACATACCAACAGAAACTATTAGTGAAGGTGGTAGTGTACATACCATCAGAAACTATTAGTGAAGGTGGTAGTGTACATACCATCAGAAACTATTAGTGAAGGTGGTAAGTTACATACCATCAGAAATTTTTAATGAAGGTGGTAGGTTACATACCATCAGAAACTATTAGTGAAGGTGGTAGTGTACATACCATCAGAAACTATTAGTGAAGGTGGTAAGTTACATACCATCAGAAACCATTAGTGAAGGTGGTAGGTTACATACCATCAGAAACTATTAGTGAAGGTGGTAGGTTATATACCATCAGAAACTATTAGTGAAGGTGGTAGGTTACTTACCGTCAGGAACTTTTAATGAAGGTGGTAGGTTACATACCCTCAGAAACTATTAGTGAAGGTGATAGGTTACTTACCGTCAGGAACTTTTAATGAAGGTGGTAGGTTACATACCCTCAGAAACTATTAGTGAAGGTGGTAGGTTACTTACCGTCAGGAACTTTTAATGAAGGTGGTAGGTTACATACCCTCAGAAACTATTAGTGAAGGTAGTATGGGAGATACCATCAGAAACCATTAGTGAAGTGGCAGGGAAGATACCATCAGAAACCATTAGTGAAGATGGTAGGGGACATACCATCAGAAACCACTAGAGTGGGTAGATGCAGTGACAACTTCAGTATTACTAGGTACCACAAACCGCCCGCTTTTTTGGTTGAAAACGCACGAAAGTTGAGAAAACTGAGGAAAATTTGTCAAGTTTAAGTCGTCACTGTCCCTTTGCTATTAAGCGGATTGTAATAAAATTTATATCACGATACTCATTATCCTCTTCTCTTTTGAAATGTATTAATTCCCGAATAATAAAAGTTATTGAAGTATTTTTTTACTAATAAAAACTAACAGCAACGTTACACGTAGTTTGCCCGGGCGCGCAGCCAACTCTCGGCATTTTTGCCTCACCCCGCTTCATTCAAACGGGTTTCGCTTGACCAGCAGACGTCTGATTTGCATACTGTTTTCACCATTATGATGGGAAGATGCATATCTTTAATTTCGTATATTGCAAGCTGTAGAAAACAAAGTGGAAGACGTCGATTTCTCAAAGTGAAGTTGAAATTTTACAAGATTTGACATTTTAAATGTTGTTATAATTGTTTGCAATGTATGAGAAGATTTGGGAGCCATTTTCCTTTATTCGTGTGAAATTTTAAAGACTTCTGATATTTGCTGGTGCAGCTATCTGACTTTGAGTAAGTTCTGTATCGCTCAAGTTAGGCCTAGAATTTTAGCGAAGGATAGAGAGCGAGGCTGTTCCATTGGCCGTGATAACTCCCTATTGCGATCAAGATCGAGACGCCACTTATATTGGCTCATGTTCAAACATCATCACATCTTCTGATTTGAGATTGACTATATGTAAGTATATCACTTATTAACAATGTTTTGAACTTTAAATTTTACAATAGTTTTAATATTATTTAGCAATTTAACACGATTGCAGTTTTTGTGTAACAACGTGGATTGAATTGTTATCACCACTTCAGACATTCGCACATCAATCCAATTTTTTCAAGACAATTTGAATAAAAAATGGTAATTAAATGAAGGTTTCTTTTGCAACATAATAGGGTGGATTATGATTTCTAAAGCGAATGATATCGCAAGGCCGAATGCCAATGGCCGACATATTGAGTCAAGGCTAGGAAACCGGAAAATTTTACCATAACTAAAGACGAAAGTAGCTGATGGTGTACTGAAATGTCCGGACTAGCAGGCACTAGTTGGTAGTCTTACCTCGAACATAAATATATATAAACAGCTTTCATGAAATGCACTTTAAATACTTCAGACTCACGTATTCATGTTAATTAATATACATCTTAATTTAAGCTGGCTGTGCACTTTTCAAGTTTTAAGGTTCGTCCTGATTTTCAATGCACTACATGTACGATATAATAATAGTACATGTAATGCTCTATACATGTAAAGAAAATTCACTTCTGGAATTTTACTGTTGCATATGACTCATACTACGATGGTATAAAAAAAAACGTTTTTTAATGCTATTAACCAGTTGTTTTATCAAAAAATAGCGTTTAGATGTTGTTAATTATTGTTTAGATGTTAATTATTGCCTACAAATGATTTTTAAAATGAGATATGGACAGTATTTTCAAAAAAAAACATTTTTCTTAATTTTCACATTCTTTTTCTTCCCCTGCGACAAATTGGCCTCTCGACATATTTTTAAAAATTATACAAGAACAAACTGATGTTCAAATCCTCTGAAAAAAATTGGGTTGTATTTGTGTAGTATGCAGATTAATATGTGCATATTTAAAGCTTGTACCTTTTATATTTTTTGAAATATGATGATGTGAATATTGATGTTCATGCAAAATACTACATTTTTCGGTAATGATTTGCAATTTTTGGTCTCAAATATATTGATAATTATTCATGATGTAGCCCTACAGTTTTCTTTATGTAATCAGTGTATAGCAGACTGTATGCTGTTTGTCAGAGAAGGTTCCAAGATAATATTTAAGAAAACGGGAGTACTCTGAAGTTGGTGTGATGTAACTTTTTCAACTTTGCGAAAGTCCCTACACTTTTAAAAATGCCGTAACTTTTTTTATTTTTTTGTCCGATTTTAAAATATAAAGTACAAAATTTCATGGTTTTCCAAGAGCTTTCAAACTGCATTGTTTTCTCTGGTGTTTCTGTGCAAACAAAAATCACTTTGTGGTACCTAGTATTACTGTAATTATACTCTTTGTTTTTGGCATAAAATAGAACGATGAAATAAATAATTTCAAATTATGATTCTTCTGAAAAAAAGTAGACAAACAAAGACAAGACAGACACACATCATATCTGTACAGTTTATTGAATGAAAAATACCCCTCCATATTGATTTACATCATAACACATTAATGACATTGGAAAAGACATTAAGCATGTATTGACAAAAGCTATTCTCGAGCAAAGTTTTGGAATTTCTTAAACTAGAGATTCAGAAATGTACACTTCGTCTGAACTTTAATTTACCGATTTAACAAATTTATTTCCTTTTCCTTCCATCCACTTTAAAAAAAAAGACAAAAAGTTACAAGGAATGAAGAGTGATCCTGAACAATCAAACCTGAAACAGTTATTTCCCCATATACTTATCTAAAAAAGTAGGCCAAGTGCTTCCTAAAAAAAAAAAATGTCCTGGTACAACAACAAGACGTTAGATCAATGCTAGACAATAAAACTCTTTATTTACAACTCAACTTCTAACTCAATTTCAAATTTAAATTACTCCCTCAAGTTCCCAATGTAAGTGATAAATAACTGATTTGTGGCAACGATGACAGAGCAGTTCACATACCACCTAATGCTACATTACACCCTTCTAGAACCTGAGGTACCAGATACAACACACTCCTTTGTTACAGAAACTGTTTCTGGCCAGTACATCCATTCTCAATCTACTCTAGAGCTCAGAAATAAATAATGCAGGAAACTCGAGGCCTGGGAGCAGTAAATAAAACTAGACACTGGCGTCCACCTCGTTCTCTGTCTCACGAGAGCCCGCTATTTACCTACTATGTTCATTTGTTTATTTCTTTGCTGCTCTGAAGCTCACAACTTCCCAACCACGAATCCTCATAACTGTCCTTGTAGGAGCTGCACATCCATTATGACAACACCATGTTATCTGAATGAGCATCTACTCAAAGTCATTTTAATGTACCTCTATTCAATTGCCACAAATATTTTTTAGACCCATTATCATGTTTAGTAACTTTTCTCCAGTAACATTTTCTATTTTTTATTTAATATGATTTTGAAAATCAAATCTTCTAGAGCCCAGAGCTTCATGGTGTACACCAAATTTTCATTATTTGTTTATATTTTTTAATAAATTTTTTTCTTTTTGGTGTGTATTTGTGTTATGTAAAGTTTTACACGGTTCTGAGTGCTAATTCAAAAGGCAAAAAAAAAAAATGTTTACCATAACTGACATGGTTGGCAAACTGATGAAGACAAGTTTTAAAATAAATATGCTAATGCTCCTTGAAGTAAACTGCTTTACACTAGAGTGAACATACAAACAATATCCACATATTATTATTTCCATTATACCGAACACTGCTGAAGTGAGATCAAACAGAAGAAACAAAATACAGCGACATTAAATTTTACAAGGGAAAGAAGATAATAGTATCCGAGATAAAGAGAAATTCAAACAATAAATTCATTTAAAGCAACTAAACACACTGATGCAGCACTAGAATGTCACAAAACTAAACTAAAAATACATGTATTTTTCTAGCACAGCATGGTTAGTTTTGTCTCAGCACTGCTACCAGCCATGTTTTTATTTTTTTACAATTTTGAGTTTAACTTCATTGTTTCAAAAAGAGTTGCAGACACCTATCGGTAACAGCGGAAAAAAAGAAACGTGAGCATCTCTCAATATCGACAGCACAGAAAGTGGAGTTACTGCAGAAGTACGGTTGTAGTGCTTCTTACTGAAGAATATGGTGCTAAAACTACTATTGTTTACAACTCAGGTGAATGTTTATATTCAGAAGGTTGGCTGCTGAAATATATTTATGTGTCTGCTTGCTTTGGGTTGCTACCACAGACCTTGTTAAGGTGTTGCCAGCGTATGTAGTAAATGTACCACTCTACCGCTCTGAAATCAAATAAATTCCAAAACAAATCTGGCCCTAAAGGTATCAGATAAGGGCTTGCAAACTTGTACAAACAGAAGATGCCAACAAATAAGACAAAAGAGCCAAAATTTAAAAAAAGCACACAGACGGCAGAAGCTGGAAGAAAGAACATGAGCTGCAAGATTAAGAATATGGAGATCCAGATAATCAAGAACATACACAACATAATTTTATAAGAGTCGTAATTTTATTTGCATTAAAGAATCGTAAAGGCTTAGAATATAAAGAACAGTGAGAATACCACTATCACATATTTTACGCAGATACTTAATTTAAACATCTTCAAAATGAATTGGTTGCCATTTGAAGCTGAAAATACGGGACTGAATATCACTTATTGATAAACAGTTAACATAATTAACACTTCAGAAAAGTACTTTCACAGTTATGTACAACTCAGCCTACTTAGGGATAACGGAAAAGCTGAGGACTAAACAGCTAACATCTTGAATCAGAGTGAGCTATGTACATACACATATATGATTACTCGTAAATCAGGATGAATTTTAAAAATTTAAATCATTATATAAATATACGTATACTATCTCTTGTGATTAAATATATCTCTTCCTACTCATAATTTTTCACAGAATATCCAGGACAACAAATGCTCCCATTCATGCTTGCCCAGTGACCATTTTATATAACAAGATGACAGAAATTGAAACCCACTACATATAACTCTTGCTAATGAGTGAAGCCATAGGAGCCCAAAAAAATAAAATAAATAAAACATAAGCCCCTGATCCTGCAATACTAATGTGAAATAATCGCCATGTGAGCACAGATACGAAATTTAGAACCACTTTCTATAATTATCTCCTGCACTGAAGTACATCTGTGACGTAAGTTAACTGCTTGTATTTCACATAATTCCTTTTACTAAACAATTCATTACTTCAGTTGTACAATAATTCATATACTTTCTTAAACTGCACAATTACTAAGTTCAATCAAAATAGTCCAAATAATTTCTTGAACTCAACGAATCACATCAGTCTTCTACTTTTTCAAATAAGTGAACAGTTAATTACCACACTCAGATAATGATTCTAAATACATAATTCAGTTCTCTAACAACCCACTCCTATGTGTTTCACCATTTTATCTTCAAAGAAAAAAAATTCATTTGGCATCTTTAAATCATGCAATGTAAAATTCAGAATATTAACAAAATAAAACTTTTGCTCAAATCCCTAATATTTCAAGATCAAACAATTCCAACTCATGTCAATTTTCAAATATTATCTCACTCCGTGGAGAATTTTACTTTCAAATGGAAGTCAAAACTACTTTAAAATAAGAGCTAGTCCCTAAATTATGTCCCCAGGCTTAACAAAACTGGAGCAGCAAGGAATCCACAGATGATGAACTAATGCAAAGGTGATGTGTCAACACTGATGACAGTAACAACAGACATCTCATGGTACATCAAAAACTCATCAATCAATAACACGTATGCTTCAATCATCCATAACGGTCCTGCAGAGAGAAAGACAAAAAGTCTTGATGAAGACCACTGCAGAGTATTGGGTAGGTTTTGCCTGGCGGATCAGTCAGAGATTTTCCGAAGTGTGGATAATTGTGAATAAGATATAGAGACGTTTTTGTAATAAAAGTGTGGATATATTGATAACCATTCATAATATGAATATTCACCAGACAATTACCTCAAATATCTGAAAATGCCTCTTTCCTGGCTTTCATCTAGTCATGCTAAACATTCACTCATTAACTACCCTTCAGTTCCCCAAGGACTACAGGCTTTTGTTGCGAGCACCTTTTGCATACCACATGAGGATTTTATATTTTGAGTACATGTGGTGCTCACAAGAGTTTTGTCGCTATGCGTAAGCCGATGAATGTATGTTTCCTGCTGGTGACCCATCGTCGACATATTGGAACTATTTGATGTATAAGTGATTAAGTTTTAATACATGTCTTGATGAAGACCACTGCAGAGTATTGGGTAGGTTTTTGCCTATCAGTCATTTCCGAAGTGTATAATTGGAATGTGGGACGTTAGGCATTTAAGTGAGTCAATGATACTGACTGCTTTGATTAACCATTAATAATATGAATATTCACCAGGCATGATGAGAATCGTACACAAATGTGTATTCGTTGAGATTGGACTTGGTGCATAATCTGTCGTTTTGAGATCACTGATATGGCCATATATTCTTGAACACGCCATAATTGTCTACTTGGGTCACTCACATTTGTAAACATAACCTCCACAGCCTTCAAATAATTTATGTCTCAGCAGAAGAGAACAAGTGGTAATCTTCAGGCGTCGCACAGGCCGTAACGGATTGGGATACCACCTATTCAACAAGCTTAAGACAGGAACTACCAATGAGTGTAACTGTGGAACAGAAAAAATGATAACTGAACTTCTGCTTCAAAGATGCCCAACATATGAGGAACAGACAAAGATGGACGCCACCAGTACCATTCCTGGAAAAACTCTATGGAGATAGAAATAGCCTCAAGCTGACCACTGCTTTCTTTAAACATATTCAAGCTGACGTCTGAGAGTGTACGAAGATGAAATAATTTATGCAAAGCACTTCTGTACCCTGATGCCATCACAAGAACATCTAAGCTATGGACCCCTGAAGGAAAGCGAAAGAGAGGCAGACCAAAAACAACTTGGCGGAGGACTGTGGAGGCCGAGATGCAAAGAATGAACCGGAGCTGGGGCACTACACGAAGGATGGCCACCGGCCGAGGAAAATGGAAGCAGTTTGTTGCTGCCCTACAAGAAGATACCAGGCATGATGGCCACTGACTGCTTTGAAGGATCAAAGAAGATTTCTGTCCTGTGGCATTTGTTCAAGGTCTTTCAAAGTTTTCACAACTGTCTCCAGTTCCTTTTTTCCCACATCATCTTCTGTCTTCTTCTAACTCATAATACTGAGAATTCCAGAACAAGGACCGCCCTTTAGATCAACCAACAGGTTTCCTCAGTGTCTGTCTAATCCAACGCCAGCGTCTCCTTTTCACCTCTTGTTCTACTGGATTTAATGGTTTGGCCATGTCTGCAGAATGGGAGAAGATCGGCTGCCATGGCAGATATGTGAGGCTAAGAGCCAGGTATCCAGACCTCCAGAACGACCCAGAGTCCATTGGGAGGACAACATCAGACAATCTCTGAAGGACCGAGGACTAGAATGGAACCAGGCCAGGAGGAAGACAGCTGATAGGATAGTATGGCACTCTCTCTCTTTTCTAAATCTCTACTCCTCACGGTAGAACAAGAACGACTAAGCAAGTAAAGTTCTACTGGATTTGTCTGCTTCTTGCTATCAGTTTCACTTTGGTGAAATTGTCACACCATTTCAAAACTGTTAAGTTTTAAGTCTTAACAGGTGGGTTAGATTTTGTATAAAGAGTAATTATCATTAACTCATTAACTACCGCAAGCCGATGGGGGCGGCTTACGAAAGAAACACATTTGGACGGCAAACCAGTCCCATCGGCTTTCTAAGTTTAGTAAGATAACGAATGAAATATATGACGAAACACATTCTGATCTGGTTCGAGATTTTAATTTAACACCGGAAAACGACATTCCAAAGCGTGGGTAAATTTGTGCTTCTCAAAAGTGATATTATATTCATATTTATTACACGTTTCAGGTTAGTTACCAAATCGCAAAACTGTTTACTATGGCAACGAATGATATCGCCACAAAAAACGCACGTACACCTCGTCTAACTGCTGAACAGGCTAGAAACTTATTTCAGCAATTGATTGATAGTTCTAGCGACGATGACAGTGAAAACAATGTGGACATTTATTCAGGTAGTGAATTGTATGGCAGTGATGATAACACTAGAAGTGAAAATTCAAGCAATGAAGATATTAGAAGTCCTGGGCCATCAGTGGGTCGTAAAAGAGCGAAAACCTCGGTTAGAGTTACCAATAGTGCAGGAAATAGTGCAGGAAATACTGTAGGCCTAGGCCTAACTAAAATTAGAGAACAATGGGATCAAGTGACTGAGGGTGAAACAACAAATAGTTTTTATTTTGATCCAACTTATGAACCAGGTTTGCAAGCAAATCTTGATGCAAGTTCCTCTGTACTTGATTGCTGGCTTACATTGCTGACACCAGATGTTTTACATTCTTTGGTCAAAGTAATAAATGATTATGCTGAAGTAAAGAATTCAAAACCCCCATCTTCAAACAGATCTTCGTCTGCTGCTTGGAAACCTGTCACTGACTATGAGCTTTTGAAATTTTTCGCAGTAACAACTGCGATGGGTTTAGATAAAAAGCCATCGGTAAAAGATTATTGGGCACATACACCTCATAATTATACACCCTGGTATGGCAATATGTTTTCAAGATCTAGGTTTGAAATAATTTACCATACAATGATGCATGTTGGAGATGCTGATTCAGAAGGGAAGGACAAAATAGAGCCTTTTTTAAATGTGCTCGTTGCGAAGTTCCAGGATGCATTTTATCCATTTCAGAATTTAGCCATTGATGAAATGGTTATTGGGTATAATGGACGCTGGAAACACAAGCAGTACAATGCAACAAAGCCAAGCAAGTATCACATTAAGACCTTTGGATTGTGTGATTCTGCCACTGGATATGTCTATTCTGTATTGACATACTTTGGGAAGAATACATCATATATTCTTGCTAATGACTCTACAACAAGTCAGGCGGTGAAGGTATTTGATTTCTTGCTGCAAGGAATTGGGAAGGGCCACCATGTATTTGCTGACAGATACTACACTGTGGATACACTGATAACCTATCTGTTGAGTAGGGGCATTCATTATACTGGCACAGTCAACATCAACAGAAAAAAATTTTCCACTTCAACTGAAGACCCTCTCCCTCCATCACCGAGAAGCCAGGTGGTACAAAAATGGTGATGGATCTCAGATATGTGTTGCTTGGCGAGACAAAAAGGCAAAGAAACCATGTATTGTTGTGTCCACTGAAACATCAGTTGAGATGGTGCAAGTCACAACTCGACATCACAACTTAGTCGAAAAACCCAAACCAGTACACCAGTACAATTTTTGCATGAATGGATGTGACCACAATGATCAAATGGTAGCTTACTATGGCAATTTCCAAAGAAAAACTAGAAAATGGTGGAAGAAAATTTTTTACTGGATTATAGAGGTGTCCCAGGTAAATGCCCATATATTGTACACCCTCAGTCATGCTGATGAGAAGTCAGTGTCATTGAAATTTTTCAAAGACAAACTGATTGATCAGTTGACTGAGAAGGCTGCCTCCATAACTCCACCTGATCTAGTAGATACCAGTAGCAACAAGAAAGGTAGGAAATTGTTAGGAAACAAAGTTAAAAGATTTGAGGGTGCAAAGCACATTGTGGATTACACCGACAAAGATAGGAACTGTATAGTGTGCTCAACACCTGCGAAACGAGTCCGAACCAATTTTTATTGCATCGGTTGCCCCGAAAAGCCCCATCTCCATCCAAAGAGCTGTTTTAGGCTGTACCATACGCATGATCCTTCTGCTGTAACTTACTAAAGACATTGACATACTGTAAATAAGTTATAGATAATGTGCTTTGTCAAAGGAGCTATTTATTCAAAATTTCTGAGATTTTTTGGAAGTGGTGTAGGTGTGATAATGTAAGTCATTAATAGTGTATTTATTAGCTA
This sequence comes from Oreohelix idahoensis, assembly GCA_024509875.1. NCBI lineage: Eukaryota > Metazoa > Mollusca > Gastropoda > Stylommatophora > Oreohelicidae > Oreohelix > Oreohelix idahoensis. The sequence goes on from JAMPIV010010417.1 coordinate 114,753, forward strand.
TTGTGTGTGTTCTTGGGCTTGTTTTTCTTGCCATTGGATATACTACATGAAAATCACCAAGAAAAGAAATTAGCTGCCTCAGGAATAAGCAAGTTCCAGGTAAGTTGATAATTTAAAGAAAATGTTGCATGCTTTTTTCTTTCTTTCAATCATTTTACATTACTACTAATATCCACCATATTAAGTAAACTTTCCTTTTATCAGCTTTAGGCAACAGTACATTCATTTGTCATCAAAATGACATATCAGTAATAAAAATCTGTTTAAAATTAATAAATCTGCAGCTTAAGTTCTCCAAACACTTACAGGGAGAAAATGAGGAAAAAATTTCAGACATTTTTTGGGAAGTGGCATAGGTGTGATAATGTAAGTTACCAATAGTGTAAATATTAGTCAGTGTGTGTGTTCTTGGGCTTGTTTTTCTTGTTATTGGATATACTACATAATAATCACCTTAAAAAAGGCATTACCTACCATAGAAACAAGAAATTTGAACATAAGTTGATAATTTGGAAACAAATTTGAATTGATTTTTGTCTGTCAATCATTTTATATTACTATTAATATCTACCATACTAAGTAAACTTTCCTTTTATCAGCTTTAGGCAACAGTACATTCATTTGTCATCAAATTGACATATCAGTAATAAAAATCTGTTTAAAATTAATAAATCTGCAGCTTAAGTTCTCCAAACACTTACAGGGAGAAAATGAGGAAAAAATTTCAGACATTTTTTGGGAAGTGGCATAGGTGTGATAATGTAAGTTACCAATAGTGTAAATATTAGTCAGTGTGTGTGTTCTTGGGCTTGTTTTTCTTGTTATTGGATATACTACATAATAATCACTTTAAGAAAGGTATTACCTACCATAGAAACAAGAAATTTGAACATAAGTTGATAATTTGGAAACAAATTTGAATTGAATTTTGTCTGTCAATCATTTTACATTACTAATAATATCTACCATATTAAGTAAACTTTCCTTTTATCAGCTTTAGGCAACAGTACATTCATTTATCATTAAAATGACATATAATTCATAAAAATATGTTTAAAATTAAGAAAACTACAGATAAAATTCTACATACACCTACAGAATGAAAATGGGAACAAAATTTAATTCGGCCACAGTGTGTTTTTTAATTCGGTAGTTAATGTGTTAAGACATAACCAGCTTTGTAATATGCTCACTCAAAGCATCAACTTTACAGTAAACAGTTAAGCAGGCAGAAATTATCGACTGAAAACACACTTCTTCAGTTTTCTGATGCCCTGCATGTCATACATGCCAAAAGTATGCCACATTTACATCTTCCTTGTAATGTTGAGAGCATCAAATGGGAGAGTGGTTAAGGCACTTGCTTCCTGAGGCAAAGTTACCGGGTTCAAAAACTTGTATCTTGCTCCACTGCACCCAGCTGTAAATGGGCATCTGAGTGTTTTGGAGTTGGGGAAGGCAAAGGTGGCAAGGAAGGAGACCAGTCACCCCATCTCAGCTGAGTCCAAGTATTGTGAGGTCTCTAACATTTCACTCCCCTGTGGCAGTGCATCCTATAAAACGGACTACCTTTACCGACAATGTAATGTTGAGTTATTCCAGTATGCCATAAATCAAGTGTCATCATGGACAAAAGTTATGTGCAGGTCTAAATGTACAATTAGCCAGTGATGATAAATTGATGATTTTGGCACATGGTAGGAAATTGTACAAACTTTCCATAGAAAAGCTAGATTTGTCATGCAGAGGTAGTTTTGGTGAAAAAGATTACGTGGTAATTTTTAAAAAATAAAAATTATTTATAATTTTCATGACTCAAAAAATTTTTTAAAAAATAACAAAATGCAGACAGGAGAGAAAACATATATTAATTAAATTCTTGTGTTAGCAGACCAAAAACATACTAAATTGTAACAAATTTAAGAGCAAGCAATGTTGCAGAAGTTAACTGTTTTACTAATTTTTTATCTTAAAATAAAGCAATGTTGCAGAAGTTAACTATTTTACTAATTGTGTATCTCAAAATAAAGCAATGTTGCAGAAGTTAACTATTGTACCAATTGTGTATCTCAAAATAAAGCAATGTTGCAGAAATTAACTATTTTACTAATTGTGTATCTCAAAATAAAGCAATGTTGCAGAAGTTAACTATTGTACCAATTGTGTATCTTAAATTAAGCAATTTTGCAGAAGTTAACTATTTTACTAATCAATGAACCACCAAGGTCAGTTTACATATTATCCAGGTCACCATCAAGCAAACTCTGAGCACCTCAAAAGATATAAAGAGTGAAATATATATTTGTTAAGACATTCAGCAAATATCAAATCAAACTCAAAAGAGAATCCTTAGGAATAGATATCAGCACTGATGTACTCTCGCTGAGATTGGATTAAAAGCATGCAGTTAGCAATATGTTGAATGATTCATGCAGTTTAAGAAAAATGTTTCATTAAAGTCTATACTTAGATACAGATCTCTCGCTGCAAAGGTGCCCGTTTTTCTTCTTCTTCATACACTCTCAGACGTCTACTTGAATGTTTTCAAAGACAGCAGTAGTCAGTTTGAGGTTATTTGAATCTCCATAAAGCTTTTCCAAGAACGGTACTGTTGTCGGCCATATGTACTTTCTCTGTTCCGCATATGTTGGGTAGCTTTGAAGCAGATGTTCGGCAGTCATTTTATCAGTGTCACAGTTACACTCATCGGTAGTTCCTATCTTTAGCTTGTTGAATAGATGGTATCTCAATCTGTTGTGGCCAGTGCGGAGTCTGAAGATTACCACTTGTTTTCTTCTGTTGAGCTGGCAGTATGCATCATTTTGTGTGTGACCTGGATTCAATTCACAGGTATCGACACGCTTCAGGCTACCCAGCTGTAAATGGGTACCTAAATTTGCACCTGAGTTAGGGAAAGAAAAAGCAGGGAGGAAGGGAACTGGTCACCCTACCTTTCAATGCTGGACCTAGTATAGTGAGATCTCTAACACTTCCCTCCCCTATGGCAGTATCTGCTACTGTACTACCTTTACCTGTTTTTTACCTGCCCTTAGATGTTAATTTATTGTCTGCCCTTAGATGTTAATTTATTGTCTGCCCTTAGATGTTAATTTATTGTCTGCCCTTAGATGTTAATTTATTGTCTGCCCTTAGATGTTAATTTATTGTCTGCCCTTAGATGTTAATTTATTGTCTGCCCTTAGATGTTAATTTATTGTCTGCCCTTAGATGTTAATTTATTGTCTGCCCTTAGATGTTAATTTATTGTCTGCCCTTAGATGTTAATTTATTGTCTGCCCTTAGATGTTAATTTATTGTCTGCCCTTAGATGTTAATTTATTGTCTGCCCTTAGATGTTAATTTATTGTCTGCCCTTAGATGTTAATTTATTGTCTGCCCTTAGATGTTAATTTATTGTCTGCCCTTAGATGTTAATTTATTGTCTGCCCTTAGATGTTAATTTATTGTCTGCCCTTAGATGTTAATTTATTGTCTGCCCTTAGATGTTAATTTATTGTCTGCCCTTAGATGTTAATTTATTGTCTGCCCTTAGATGTTAATTTATTGTCTGCCCTTAGATGTTAATTTATTGTCTGCCCTTAGATGTTAATTTATTGTCTGCCCTTAGATGTTAATTTATTGTCTGCCCTTAGATGTTAATTTATTGTCTGCCCTTAGATGTTAATTTATTGTCTGCCCTTAGATGTTAATTTATTGTCTGCCCTTAGATGTTAATTTATTGTCTGCCCTTAGATGTTAATTTATTGTCTGCCCTTAGATGTTAATTTATTGTCTGCCCTTAGATGTTAATTTATTGTCTGCCCTTAGATGTTAATTTATTGTCTGCCCTTAGATGTTAATTTATTGTCTGCCCTTAGATGTTAATTTATTGTCTGCCCTTAGATGTTAATTTATTGTCTGCCCTTAGATGTTAATTTATTGTCTGCCCTTAGATGTTAATTTATTGTCTGCCCTTAGATGTTAATTTATTGTCTGCCCTTAGATGTTAATTTATTGTCTGCCCTTAGATGTTAATTTATTGTCTGCCCTTAGATGTTAATTTATTGTCTGCCCTTAGATGTTAATTTATTGTCTGCCCTTAGATGTTAATTTATTGTCTGCCCTTAGATGTTAATTTATTGTCTGCCCTTAGATGTTAATTTATTGTCTGCCCTTAGATGTTAATTTATTGTCTGCCCTTAGATGTTAATTTATTGTCTGCCCTTAGATGTTAATTTATTGTCTGCCCTTAGATGTTAATTTACTGTCTGCCCTTAGATGTTAATTTACTGTCTGCCCTTAGATGTTAATTTACTGCCTGCCCTTAGATCATGTTAATTTACTGTCTGCCCTTAGATGTTAATTTACTGTCTGCCCTTAGATGTTAATTTACTGTCTGCCCTTAGATGTTAATTTACTGTCTGCCCTTAGATGTTAATTTACTGTCTGCCCTTAGATGTTAATTTACTGTCTGCCCTTAGATGTTAATTTACTGTCTGCCCTTAGATGTTAATTTACTGTCTGCCCTTAGATGTTAATTTACTGTCTGCCCTTAGATGTTAATTTACTGTCTGCCCTTAGATGTTAATTTACTGTCTGCCCTTAGATGTTAATTTATTGTCTGCCCTTAGATGTTAATTTACTGTCTGCCCTTAGATGTTAATTTACTGTCTGCCCTTAGATGTTAATTTACTGTCTGCCCTTAGATGTTAATTTACTGTCTGCCCTTAGATGTTAATTTATTGTCTGCCCTTAGATGTTAATTTATTGTCTGCCCTTAGATGTTAATTTATTGTCTGCCCTTAGATGTTAATTTATTGTCTGCCCTTAGATGTTAATTTATTGTCTGCCCTTAGATGTTAATTTATTGTCTTTATTTATTGTCTGCCCTTAGATGTTAATTTATTGTTGTTGCCCTTAGATGTTAATTTATTGTCTGCCCTTAGATGTTAATTTATTGTCTGCCCTTAGATGTTAATGTATTGTCTGCCCTTAGATGTTAATTTATTGTCTGCCCTTAGATGTTAATTTATTGTCTGCCCTTAGATGTTAATTTATTGTCTGCCCTTAGATGTTAATTTATTGTCTGCCCTTAGATGTTAATTTATTGTCTGCCCTTAGATGTTAATTTATTGTCTGCCCTTAGATGTTAATTTATTGTCTGCCCTTAGATGTTAATTTATTGTCTGCCCTTAGATGTTAATTTATTGTCTGCCCTTAGATGTTAATTTATTGTCTGCCCTTAGATGTTAATTTATTGTCTGCCCTTAGATGTTAATTTATTGTCTGCCCTTAGATGTTAATTTATTGTCTGCCCTTAGATGTTAATTTATTGTCTGCCCTTAGATGTTAATTTATTGTCTGCCCTTAGATGTTAATTTATTGTCTGCCCTTAGATGTTAATTTATTGTCTGCCCTTAGATGTTAATTTATTGTCTGCCCTTAGATGTTAATTTATTGTCTGCCCTTAGATGTTAATTTATTGTCTGCCCTTAGATGTTAATTTATTGTCTGCCCTTAGATGTTAATTTATTGTCTGCCCTTAGATGTTTAATGATTGTCTGCCCTTAGATGTTAATTTATTGTCTGCCCTTAGATGTTAATTTATTGTCTGCCCTTAGATGTTAATTTATTGTCTGCCCTTAGATGTTAATTTATTGTCTGCCCTTAGATGTTAATTTATTGTCTGCCCTTAGATGTTAATTTATTGTCTGCCCTTAGATGTTAATTTATTGTCTGCCCTTAGATGTTAATTTATTGTCTGCCCTTAGACAATAATTTATTGTCTGCCCTTAGATGTTAATTTATTGTCTGCCCTTAGATGTTAATTTATTGTCTGCCCTTAGATGTTAATTTATTGTCTGCCCTTAGATGTTAATTTATTGTCTGCCCTTAGATGTTAATTTATTGTCTGCCCTTAGATGTTAATTTATTGTCTGCCCTTAGATGTTATTTTATTGTCTGCCTTAGATGTTAATTTATTGTCTGCCCTTAGATGTTAATTTATTGTCTGCCCTTAGATGTTAATTTATTGTCTGCCCTTAGATGTTAATTTATTGTCTGCCCTTAGATGTTAATTTATTGTCTGCCCTTAGATGTTAATTTATTGTCTGCCCTTAGATGTTAATTTATTGTCTGCCCTTAGATGTTAATTTATTGTCTGTCCTTAGATGTTAATTTATTGTCTGCCCTTAGATGTTAATTTATTGTCTGCCCTTAGATGTTAATTTATTGTCTGCCCTTAGATGTTAATTTATTGTCTGCCCTTAGATGTTAATTTATTGTCTGCCCTTAGATGTTAATTTATTGTCTGCCCTTAGATGTTAATTTATTGTCTGTCCTTAGATGTTAATTTATTGTCTGCCCTTAGATGTTAATTTATTGTCTGCCCTTAGATGTTAATTTATTGTCTGCCCTTAGATGTTAATTTATTTATTGTCTGTCCGTAGATGTTAAGTTAATTTATTGTCTGTCCTTAGATGTTAATTTATTGTCTGCCCTTAGATGTTAATTTATTGTCTGCCCTTAGATGTTAATTTATTGTCTGCCCTTAGATGTTAATTTATTGTCTGCCCTTAGATGTTAATTTATTGTCTGTCCTTAGATGTTAATTTATTGTCTGTCCTTAGATGTTAATTTATTGTCTGTCCTTAGATGTTAATTTATTGTCTGTCCTTAGATGTTAATTTATTGTCTGTCCTTAGATGTTAATTTATTGTCTGTCCTTAGATGTTAATTTATTGTCTGTCCTTAGATGTTAATTTATTGTCTGCCCTTAGATGTTAATTTATTGTCTGTCCTTAGATGTTAATTTATTGTCTGTCCTTGGATGTTAATTTATTGTCTGTCCTTGGATGTTAATTTATTGTCTGTCCTTGGATGTTAATTTATTGTCTGTCCTTGGATGTTAATTTATTGTCTGTCCTTAGATGTTAATTTATTGTCTGCCCTTAGATGTTAATTTATTGTCTGCCCTTAGATGTTAATTTATTGTCTGCCCTTAGATGTTAATTTATTGTCTGCCCTTAGATGTTAATTTATTGTCTGCCCTTAGATGTTAATTTATTGTCTTGTCTGCCCTTAGATGTTAATTTATTGTCTGCCCTTAGATGTTAATTTATTGTCTGCCCTTAGATGTTAATTTATTGTCTGCCCTTAGATGTTAATTTATTGTCTGCCCTATTGTCTGCCCTTAGATGTTAATTTATTGTCTGCCCTTAGATGTTAATTTATTGTCTGCCCTTAGATGTTAATTTATTGTCTGCCCTTAGATGTTAATTTATTGTCTGCCCTTAGATGTTAATTTATTGTCTGCCCTTAGATGTTAATTTATTGTCTGCCCTTAGATGTTAATTTATTGTCTGCCCTTAGATGTTAATTTATTGTCTGCCCTTAGATGTTAATTTATTGTCTGCCCTTAGATGTTAATTTATTGTCTGCCCTTAGATGTTAATTTATTGTCTGCCCTTAGATGTTAATTTATTGTCTGCCCTTAGATGTTAATTTGCTGTCTTCCGTTAGATGTTATTTATTGTCTGCCCTTAGATGTTAATTTATTGTCTGCCCTTAGATGTTAATTTATTGTCTGCCCTTAGATGTTAATTTATTGTCTGCCCTTAGATGTTAATTTATTGTCTGCCCTTAGATGTTAATTTATTGTCTGCCCTTAGATGTTAATTTATTGTCTGCCCTTAGATGTTAATTTATTGTCTGCCCTTAGATGTTAATTTATTGTCTGTCCTTAGATGTTAATTTATTGTCTGTCCTTAGATGTTAATTTATTGTCTGTCCTTAGATGTTAATTTATTGTCTGTCCTTAGATGTTAATTTATTGTCTGTCCTTAGATGTTAATTTATTGTCTGTCCTTAGATGTTAATTTATTGTCTGTCCTTAGATGTTAATTTATTGTCTGTCCTTAGATGTTAATTTATTGTCTGTCCTTAGATGTTAATTTATTGTCTGTCCTTAGATGTTAATTTATTGTCTGTCCTTAGATGTTAATTTATTGTCTGTCCTTAGATGTTAATTTATTGTCTGTCCTTTGTCTGTCCTTAGATGTTAATTTATTGTCTGTCCAATTTATTGTCTGCCCTTAGATGTTAATTTATTGTCTGTCCTTAGATGTTAATTTATTGTCTGTCCTTAGATGTTAATTTATTGTCTGTCCTTAGATGTTAATTTATTGTCTGTCCTTAGATGTTAATTTATTGTCTGTCCTTGGATGTTAATTTATTGTCTGTCCCTTAGATGTTAATTTATTGTCTGTCCTTAGATGTTAATTTATTGTCTGTCCTTAGATGTTAATTTATTGTCTGTCCTTAGATGTTCATTTATTTGTCTGTCTGTCCTTAGATGTTAATTTATTGTCTGTCCTTAGATGTTAATTTATTGTCTGTCCTTAGATGTTAATTTATTGTCTGTCCTTAGATGTTAATTTATTGTCTGTCCTTAGATGTTAATTTATTGTCTGTCCTTAGATGTTAATTTATTGTCTGTCCTTAGATGTTAATCTATTGTCTGTCCTTAGATGTTAATTTATTGTCTGTCCTTAGATGTTAATTTATTGTCTGTCCTTAGATGTTAATTTATTGTCTGTCCTTAGATGTTAATTTATTGTCTGTCCTTAGATGTTAATTTATTGTCTGTCCTTAGATGTTAATTTATTGTCTGTCCTTAGATGTTAATTTATTGTCTGTCCTTAGATGTTAATTTATTGTCTGTCCTTAGATGTTAATTTATTGTCTGTCCTTAGATGTTAATTTATTGTCTGTCCTTAGATGTTAATTTATTGTCTGTCCTTAGATGTTAATTTATTGTCTGTCCTTAGATGTTAATTTATTGTCTGTCCTTAGATGTTAATTTATTGTCTGTCCTTAGATGTTAATTTATTGTCTGTCCTTAGATGATTGTCTGTCCTTAGATGTTTTATTGTCTGTCCTTAGAGATGTTAATGTTAATTTATTGTCTGTCCTTATTGTCTGTCCTTTATGTTAATTTATTGTCTGTCCTATTGTCTGTCCTTAGATGTTAATTTATTGTCTGTCCTTAGATGTTAATTTATTGTCTGTCCTTAGATGTTAATTTATTGTCTGTCCTTAGATGTTAATTTATTGTCTGTCCTTAGATGTTAATTTATTGTCTGTCCTTAGATGTTAATTTATTGTCTGTCCTTAGATGTTAATTTATTGTCTGTCCTTAGATGTTAATTTATTGTCTGTCCTTAGATGTTAATTTATTGTCTGTCCTTAGATGTTAATTTATTGTCTGTCCTTAGATGTTAATTTATTGTCTGTCCTTAGATGTTAATTTAATGTCTGTCCTTAGATGTTAATTTATTGTCTGTCCTTAGATGTTAATTTATTGTTGTCTGTCCTTAGATGTTAATTTATTGTCTGTCCTTAGATGTTAATTTATTGTCTGTCCTTAGATGTTAATTTATTGTCTGTCCTTAGATGTTAATTTATTGTCTGTCCTTAGATGTTAATTTATTGTCTGTCCTTAGATGTCCTTAGATGTTAATTTATTGTCTGTCCTTAGATGTTAATTTATTGTCTGTCCTTAGATGTTAATTTAATGTCTGGCCTTAGATGTTAATTTAATGTCTGTCCTTAGATGTTAATTTATTGTCTGTCCTTAGATGTTAATTTATTGTCTGTCCTTAGATGTTAATTTATTGTCTGTCCTTAGATGTTAATTTATTGTCTGTCCTTAGATGTTAATTTATTGTCTGTCCTTAGATGTTAATTTATTGTCTGTCCTTAGATGTTAATTTATTGTCTGTCCTTAGATGTTAATTTATTGTCTGTCCTTAGATGTTAATTTAATGTCTGTCCTTAGATGTTAATTTATTGTCTGTCCTTAGATGTTAATTTATTGTCTGTCCTTAGATGTTAATTTATTGTCTGTCCTTAGATGTTAATTTATTGTCTGTCCTTGGATGTCTGTCCTTAGATGTTAATTTATTGTCTGTCCTTAGAAGTTAATTTATTGTTGTCTGTTAATTTATTGTCTGTCCTTAGATGTTAATTTATTGTCTGTCCTTAGATGTTAATTTATTGTCTGTCCTTAGATGTTAATTTATTGTCTGTCCTTAGATGTTAATTTATTGTCTGCCCTTAGATGTTAATTTATTGTCTGCCCTTAGATGTTAATTTATTGTCTGCCCTTAGATGTTAATTTATTGTCTGCCCTTAGATGTTAATTTATTGTCTGCCCTTAGATGTTAATTTATTGTCTGTCCTTAGATGTTAATTTATTGTCTGTCCTTAGATGTTAATTTATTGTCTGTTAATTTATTGTCTGTCCTTAGATGTTAATTTATTGTCTGTCCTTAGATGTTAATTTATTGTCTGTCCTTAGATGTTAATTTATTGTCTGTCCTTAGATGTTAATTTATTGTCTGTCCTTAGATGTTAATTTATTGTCTGCCCTTAGATGTTAATTTATTGTCTGCCCTTAGATGTTAATTTATTGTCTGTCCTTAGATGTTAATTTATTGTCTGTCCTTAGATGTTAATTTATTGTCTGCCCTTAGATGTTAATTTATTGTCTGCCCTTAGATGTTAATTTATTGTCTGCCCTTAGATGTTAATTTATTGTCTGCCCTTAGATGTTAATTTATTGTCTGCCCTTAGATGTTAATTTATTGTCTGCCCTTAGATGTTAATTTATTGTCTGCCCTTAGATGTTAATTTATTGTCTGCCCTTAGATGTTAATTTATTGTCTGCCCTTAGATGTTAATTTATTGTCTGCCCTTAGATGTTAATTTATTGTCTGTCTGCCATTAGATGTTAATTTATTGTCTGCCCTTAGATGTTAATTTATTGTCTGCCCTTAGATTGTCTGTTAATTTAATTTGTGTCTGCCCTTAGATGTTAATTTATTGTCTGCCCTTAGATGTTAATTTATTGTCTGCCCTTAGATCCTTTAATTTAATTTATTGTCTGCCCTTAGATGTTAATTTATTGTCTGCCCTTAGATGTTAATTTATTGTCTGCCCTTAGATGTTAATTTATTGTCTGCCCTTAGATGTTAATTTATTGTCTGCCCTTAGATGTTAATTTATTGTCTGCCCTTAGATGTTAATTTATTGTCTGCCCTTAGATGTTAATTTATTGTCTGCCCTTAGATGTTAATTTATTGTCTGCCCTTAGATGTTAATTTATTGTCTGCCCTTAGATGTTAATTTATTGTCTGCCCTTAGATGTTAATTTATTGTCTGCCCTTAGATGTTAATTTATTGTCTGCCCTTAGATGTTAATTTATTGTCTGCCCTTAGATGTTAATTTATTGTCTGCCCTTAGATGTTAATTTATTGTCTGTCCTTAGATGTTAATTTATTGTCTGTCCTTAGATGTTAATTTATTGTCTGTCCTTAGATGTTAATTTATTGTCTGTCCTTAGATGTTAATTTATTGTCTGTCCTTAGATGTTAATTTATTGTCTGTCCTTAGATGTTAATTTATTGTCTGTCCTTAGATGTTAATTTATTGTCTGTCCTTAGATGTTAATTTATTGTCTGTCCTTAGATGTTAATTTATTGTCTGTCCTTAGATGTTAATTTATTGTCTGTCCTTAGATGTTAATTTATTGTCTGTCCTTAGATGTTAATTTATTGTCTGTCCTTAGATGTTAATTTAATGTCTGTCCTTAGATGTTAATTTATTGTCTGTCCTTAGATGTTAATCTATTGTCTGTCCTTAGATGTTAATCTATTGTCTGTCCTTAGATGTTAATTTATTGTCTGTCCTTAGATGTTAATTTATTGTCTGTCCTTAGATGTTAATTTATTGTCTGTCCTTAGATGTTAATTTATTGTCTGTCCTTAGATGTTAATTTATTGTCTGTCCTTAGATGTTAATTTATTGTCTGTCCTTAGATGTTAATTTATTGTCTGTCCTTAGATGTTAATTTATTGTCTGTCCTTTATTGTCTGTCCTTAGATGTTAATTTATTGTCTGTCCTTAGATGTTAATTTATTGTCTGTCCTTAGATGTTAATTTATTGTCTGTCCTTAGATGTTAATTTATTGTCTGTCCTTAGATGTTAATTTATTGTCTGTCCTTAGATGTTAATTTATTGTCTGTCCTTAGATGTTAATTTATTGTCTGTCCTTAGATGTTAATTTATTGTCTGTCCTTAGATGTTAATTTATTGTCTGTCCTTAGATGTTAATTTATTGTCTGTCCTTAGATGTTAATTTATTGTCTGTCCTTAGATGTTAATTTATTGTCTGTCCTTAGAGATGTCTTAATTTATTGTCTGTCCTTAGATGTTAATTTATTGTCTGTCCTTAGATGTTAATTTATTGTCTGTCCTTAGATGTTAATTTATTGTCTGTCCTTAGATGTTAATTTATTGTCTGTCCTTAGATGTTAATTTATTGTCTGTCCTTAGATGTTAATTTATTGTCTGTCCTTAGATGTTAATTTATTGTCTGTCCTTAGATGTTAATTTATTGTCTGTCCTTAGATGTTAATTTATTGTCTGTCCTTAGATGTTAATTTATTGTCTGTCCTTAGATGTTAATTTATTGTCTGTCCTTAGATGTTAATTTATTGTCTGTCCTTAGATGTTAATTTATTGTCTGTCCTTAGATGTTAATTTATTGTCTGTCCTTAGATGTTAATTTATTGTCTGTCCTATTGTCTGTCCTTAGATGTTAATTTATTGTCTGTCCTTAGATGTTAATTTATTGTCTGTCCTTAGATGTTAATTTATTGTCTGTCCTTAGATGTTAATTTATTGTCTGTCCTTAGATGTTAATTTATTGTCTGTCCTTAGATGTTAATTTATTGTCTGTCCTTAGATGTTAATTTATTGTCTGTCCTTAGATGTTAATTTATTGTCTGTCCTTAGATGTTAATTTATTGTCTGTCCTTAGATGTTAATTTATTATCTGTCCTTAGATGTCCTTAATTAATTCTATAGATGTTAATTTATTGTCTGTCCTTAGATGTTAATTTATTGTCTGTCCTTAGATGTTAATTTATTGTCTGTCCTTAGATGTTAATTTATTGTCTGTCCTTAGATGTTAATTTATTGTCTGCCCTTAGATGTTAATTTATTGTCTGCCCTTAGATGTTAATTTATTGTCTGCCCTTAGATGTTAATTTATTGTCTGTCCTTAGATGTTAATTTATTGTCTGTCCTTAGATGTTAATTTATTGTCTGTCCTTAGATGTTAATTTATTGTCTGTCCTTAGATGTTAATTTATTGTCTGTCCTTAGATGTTAATTTATTGTCTGTCCTTAGATGTTAATTTATTGTCTGTCCTTAGATGTTAATTTATTGTCTGTCCTTAGATGTTAATTTATTGTCTGTCCTTAGATGTTAATTTATTGTCTGTCCTTAGATGTTAATTTATTGTCTGTCCTTAGATGTTAATTTATTGTCTGTCCTTAGATGTTAATTTATTGTCTGTCCTTAGATGTTAATTGTCTGTCCTTTTATTGTCTGTCCTTAGATGTTAATTTATTGTCTGTCCTTAGATGTTAATTTATTGTCTGTCCTTAGATGTTAATTTATTGTCTGTCCTTAGATGTTAATTTATTGTCTGTCCTTAGATGTTAATTTATTGTCTGTCCTTAGATGTTAATTTATTGTCTGTCCTTAGATGTTAATTTATTGTCCTCTGTCCCTTAGATGTTAATTTATTGTCTGTCCTGTCTGTCCTTAGATGTTAATTTATTGTTGTCCTGTCTGTCCTTAGATGTTAATTTATTGTCTGTCCTTAGATGTTAATTTATTGTCTGTCCTTAGATGTTAATTTATTGTTGTCTGTCCTTAGATGTTAATTTATTGTCTGTCCTTAGATGATTGTCTGTTAATTTATTGTGTCCCTTAGATGTTAATTTGCTGTCTGTCCTTAGATGTTTCTTTATTGTCTGTCCTTAGATGTTAATTTATTGTCTGTCCTTAGATGTTAATTTATTGTCTGTCCTTAGATGTTAATTTATTGTCTGTCCTTAGATGTTAATTTATTGTCTGTCCTTAGATGTTAATTTATTGTCTGTCCTTGGATGTTAATTTATTGTCTGTCCTTGGATGTTAATTTATTGTCTGTCCTTGGATGTTAATTTATTGTCTGTCCTTGGATGTTAATTTATTGTCTGTCCTTGGATGTTAATTTATTGTCTGTTAATTTATTGTCTGTCCTTAGATGTTAATTTATTGTCTGTCCTTAGATGTTAATTTATTGTCTGTCCTTAGATGTTAATTTATTGTCTGTCCTTAGATGTTAATTTATTGTCTGTCTATTGTCTGTCCTTAGATGTTAATTTATTGTCTGTCCTTAGATGTTAATTTATTGTCTGTCCTTAGATGTTAATTTATTGTCTGTCCTTAGATGTTAATTTATTGTCTGTCCTTAGATGTTAATTTATTGTCTGTCCTTAGATGTTAATTTATTGTCTGTCCTTAGATGTTAATTTATTGTCTGTCCTTAGATGTTAATTTATTGTCTGTCCTTAGATGTTAATTTATTGTCTGTCCTTAGATGTTAATTTATTGTCTGTCCTTAGATGTTAATTTATTGTCTGTCCTTAGATGTTAATTTATTGTCTGTCCTTAGATGTTAAATTTATTGTCTGTCTGTCCTTAGATGTTAATTTATTGTCTGTCCTTAGATGTTAATTTATTGTCTGCCCTTAGATGTTAATTTATTGTCTGTCCTTAGATGTTAATTTATTGTCTGTCCTTAGATGTTAATTTATTGTCTGTCCTTAGATGTTAATTTAATGTCTGTCCTTAGATGTTAATTTATTGTCTGTCCTTAGATGTTAATTTATTGTCTGTCCTTAGATGTTAATTTATTGTCTGTCCTTAGATGTTAATTTATTGTCTGTCCTTTGATGTTAATTTATTGTCTGTCCTTAGATGTTAATTTATAGACTGTCCTTAGATGTTTAATTTATGTTGTCTGTCCTTAGATGTTAATTTATTGTCTGTCCTTAGATGTTAATTTATTGTCTGTCATTAGATGTTAATTTATTGTCTGTCCTTAGATGTTAATTTATTGTCTGTCCTTAGATGTTAATTTATTGTCTGTCCTTAGATGTTAATTTATTGTCTGTCCTTAGATGTTAATTTATTGTCTGTCCTTAGATGTTAATTTATTGTCTGTCCTTAGATGTTAATTTATTGTCTGTCCTTAGATGTTAATTTATTGTCTGTCCTTAGATGTTAATTTATTGTCTGTCCTTAGATGTTAATTTATTGTCTGTCCTTAGATGTTAATTTAATTTCTGTCCTTAGATGTTAATTTATTGTCTGTCCTTAGATGTTAATTTATTGTCTGTCCTTAGATGTTAATTTATTGTCTGTCCTTAGATGTTAATTTATTGTCTGTCCTTAGATGTTAATTTATTGTCTGTCCTTAGATGTTAATTTATTGTCTGTCCTTAGATGTTAATTTATTGTCTGTCCTTAGATGTTAATTTATTGTCTGTCCTTAGATGTTAATTTATTGTCTGTCCTTAGATGTTAATTTATTGTCTGTCCTTAGATGTTAATTTATTGTCTGTCCTTAGATGTTAATTTAGATGTTAATTTAATGTTAATTTTGTTTGTCCTTTGTTGTTAATTTATTGTCTGTCCTTAGATGTTAATTTATTGTCTGTCCTTAGATGTTAATTTATTGTCTGTCCTTAGATGTTAATTTATTGTCTGTCCTTAGATGATGTTAATTTAATTTATTGTCTGTCCTTAGATGTTAATTTATTGTCTGTCCTTAGATGTTAATTTTGTCTGTCCTTAGATGTCCTTGTAATTTAATGTCTGTCCTTAGATGTTGTCTGTCCTTAGATGTTAATTTATTGTCTGTCCTTAGATGTTAATTTATTGTCTGTCCTTAGATGTTAATTTATTGTCTGTCCTTAGATGTTAATTTAATGTCTGTCCTTAGACGTTAATTTATTGTCTGTCCTTAGATGTTAATTTATTGTCTGTCGTTAGATGTTAATTTATTGTCTGTCTTTGGATGTTAATTTATTGTCTGTCTTTATATGTTAATTTATTGTCTGTCTTTAGATGTTAATTTATTTATGTCTGTCCTTAGATGTTAATTTATTGTCTGTCCTTAGATGTTAATTTATTGTCTGTCCTTAGATGTTAATTTATTGTCTGTCTGTCCTTAGATGTTAATTTATTTTCTGTCCTTAGATGTTAATTTATTGTCTGTCCTTAGATGTTAATTTAATGTCTGTCCTTAGATGTTATGTTAATTTATTGTCTGTCCTTAGATGTTAATTTATTGTCTGTCCTTAGATGTTAATTTATTGTCTGTCCTTAGATGTTAATTTATTGTGTGTTTTTATGTTTTTTTATTGTCTGTCTTTTGATGTTTATTTATTGTCTGTCCTTAGATGTCCATCTATCGTCCGTCCTTAGATGTTAATTTATTGTCTGTCCTTAGATGTTAATTTATTGTCTGTCCTTAGATGTTAATTTATTGTCTGTCCTTAGATGTTAATTTATTGTCTGTCCTTAGATGTTAATTTATTGTCTGTCCTTAGATGTTAATTTATTGTCTGCGTTTAGATGTTAATTTATTGTCTGTCCTTAGATGTTAATTTATTGTCTGTCCTTAGATGTTAATTTATTGTCTGTCCTTAGATGTTAATTTATTGTCTGTCCTTGGATGTTAATTTATTGTCTGTCCTTAGATGTTAATTTATTGTCTGTCCTTAGATGTTAATTTATTGTCTGTCCTTAGATGTTAATTTATTGTCTGTCCTTAGATGTTAATTTATTGTCTGTCCTTAGATGTTAATTTAATGTCTGTCCTTAGATGTTAATTTATTGTCTGTCCTTAGATGTTAATTTAATGTCTGTCCTTAGATGTTAATTTATTGTCTGTCCTTAGATGTTAATTTATTGTCTGTCCTTAGATGTTAATTTATTGTCTGTCCTTAGATGTTAATTTATTGTCTGTCCTTAGATGTTAATTTATTGTCTGTCCTTAGATGTTAATTTATTGTCTGTCCTTAGATGTTAATTTATTGTCTGTCCTTAGATGTTAATTTTATTGTCTGTTAATTTAATGTCCTTAGATAATTTAATGTCTGTCCTTTAATTTAATGTCTGTCCTTAGATGTTAATTTATTGTCTGTCCTTAGATGTTAATTTATTGTCTGTCCTTAGATGTTAATTTATTGTCTGTCCTTAGATGTTAATTTATTGTCTGTCCTTAGATGTTAATGTCCTTAATTTATTTATTGTCTGTCCTTAGATGTTAATTTATTGTCTGTCCTTAGATGTTAATTTATTGTCTGTCCTTAGATGTTTAATTTATTGTCTGTCCTTAGATGTTAATTTATTGTCTGTCCTTAGATGATGTTCCTTAATGTTTTTATTGTCTGTCCTTAGATGTTAATTTTATTGTCTGTCCTTAGATGTTAATTTAATTGTCTGTCCTTAGATGTTAATTTATTGTCTGTCCTTAGTTAATTTATGTTAATTTAATGTCTGTCCTTAGATGTTAATTTAATTTTAGATGTTAATTTATTGTCTGTCCTTAGATGTTAATTTATTGTCTGTCCTTAGATGTTAATTTAATGTCTGTCCTTAGATGTTAATTTAATGTCTGTCCTTAGATGTTAATTTAATGTCTGTCCTTAGATGTTAATTTAATGTCTGTCCTTAGATGTTAATTTATTGTCTGTCCTTAGATGTTAATTTAATGTCTGTCCTTAGATGTTAATTTAATGTCTGTCCTTAGATGTTAATTTAATGTCTGTCCTTAGATGTTAATTTATTGTCTGTCCTTAGATGTTAATTTATTGTCTGTCCTTAGATGTTAATTTAATGTCTGTCCTTAGATGTTAATTTATTGTCTGTCCTTAGATGTTAATTTATTGTCTGTCCTTAGATGTTAATTTATTGTCTGTCCTTAGATGTTAATTTAAAGTCTGTCCTTAGATGTTAATTTAATGTCTGTCCTTAGATGTTAATTTATTGTCTGTCCTTAGATGTTAATTTAATGTCTGTCCTTAGATGTTAATTTATTGTCTGTCCTTAGATGTTAATTTATTGTCTGTCCTTAGATGTTAATTTATTGTCTGTCCTTAGATGTTAATTTATTGTCTGTCCTTAGATGTTAATTTATTGTCTGTCCTTAGATGTTAATTTATTGTCTGTCCTTAGATGTTAATTTATTGTCTGTCCTTAGATGTTAATTTATTGTCTGTCCTTAGATGTTAATTTAATGTCTGTCCTTAGATGTTAATTTATTGTCTGTCCTTAGATGTTAATTTAATGTCTGTCCTTAGATGTTAATTTAATGTCTGTCCTTAGATGTTAATTTAATGTCTGTCCTTAGATGTTAATTTAATGTCTGTCCTTAGATGTTAATTTAATGTCTGTCCTTAGATGTTAATTTAATGTCTGTCCTTAGATGTTAATTTAATGTCTGTCCTTAGATGTTAATTTAATGTCTGTCCTTAGATGTTAATTTATTGTCTGTCCTTAGATGTTAATTTATTGTCTGTCCTTAGATGTTAATTTAATGTCTGTCCTTAGATGTTAATTTATTGTCTGTCCTTAGATGTTAATTTTATGTCTGTCCTTAGATGTTAATTTTATGTCTGTCCTTAGATGTTAATTTAAAGTCTGCATTTAAATGTTTATTTAAAGCCTGTATTTAAATACTAATTTAAATTCTGTATTTAAATGTTAATTTAAAGTCTTTATTTAAATGTTAACTTAAAGTCTGTATTTAAATGTTAAAGTCTGTACCTAAATCTTAATTTAAAGTCTATATTTAAATGTTAAAGTCTGTACTTAGATTTTAAAGTCTGTACTTTATGTTAATATAAAGTCTGTACTTCCAATGCAATACGGGAATTCAGAATCAACAAAAAACTTGTTCGATTTAAGTTATAAAGTCTAGGGTTAGACTTTTAGTCGGATCACCCTATGCTCGAGTATAAACGGTACTTCTTTGCTCTGAATCCCAAGAAAATGGCATTTTGAGAAAAAGGACGTTTTGTGTTAAAATTTTACTGGAGATGGAACATAACTGAATTCTTGTACAGTTTAAATCAGTATTTTACTGAATTCTTGTTCAGCTTAACCAGGGTTTAAATCATCACAAATAATGTGTTACCCGGTAGATTTGTTATGCCTTTTTCCACGTTTAGTGGTAACATCAAAAATGCAAAGAAATGAACTTAGAACAAACAAGCACTAATGACACACACTGATGCTGTCATTAAACATTACAACATTACTGCAGACTTGCAGAAACTATATTTCCTAATTTGCCCCCCCCCCCCCATGAAACATCTAGTACTATTCTTTATAATTAATCTGCAAAGAAGTTATTTCCTTTTCATTTCCCACCTATCCTGATAGATGACTAAATATAAATAGACCAACGGCAGGTAAAAATAAAAAATTACATACAAAAATTAAATTAACTTGAAACCAAATACATATCCACCAAATCTGGGGGGGGGGGGGGGGGGGTGGGGGGGGGTGGTTAAACTTCTACAGCTGTAAAAGCATCCAATGAGTTTTTTGTTTTAAATGTGTATCAATTTACTATTTTAAAAAAAAACATCGTAAAACTATTTTTTCTTATGCATGTGGTAATTGGTTTAACTTCCAAATATGAAAATTTGATGTCACTCTGACCCATAACTTGAAAACCTCCTCTTTGAGCAATAATTAATGCAATGTACTGAAATTCAAAGAGCAGCACTTTGTAATACTGGCAAATTTCTTAAGGGATGAAGCTACAGTGAAATTCTATTTCCATAAGTAATTGCCCAACTTCAATTATAATACACAGCCTTAACAATAATACAGATATGCATAACGGGTCATTTGAAGGGGCATTACTATTGGTTGCTATGGAAATGGTGGCCATACTGGATTTTAATGCTGTATTTTAATTCACCAAGACTTATTTTTTTTTTAATTGGCATTATGAACATCAAATCTGAAATGAAAGCTCATCATTCTGTTTTTAAACTTTTTTTTGGGATAACCTTTTTGATAATTTTAGTAGACAGCAAGCTACAGAACTTTAAACTTAGTGTCTAAAAGTAGTAATGAGTTTTGTCAAAATCGTACATTATTTGCAACAAATAAAAATTCTGTAAAGATATCAGAAAAAAAAGTTTGTCATGTCAAATTCCATGTTAACTGCTTTATAAATAAATAATCACATTATAATAAAACAAGGTTTTGAGACATTCGTTGTGCTCTGCATAGGAAAAGCACAATTATTTAACACATTAACTACTGAATTGAAAAACACACTGTGGCCGAATTAAATTTTTTTCCCATTTTCATCCTGTAGGTGTTTGCACAAAGTAAGCTGTAGTTTTTGTAATTGTTTACAGATTTTTATGAATTACACGTCATTTTAAAGATAAATGAATGTACTATTACAATAAACACTGGTTGTAACTCTAATAAAGGTTGTTGCTATTTAACGGCCCTCTGATGGCCGAGGACTTGCAATATTTTCACAATTATAACTGCTTGCGCCCCATCTCTATCAAAATCACAATTTCAATCAATGTACACACCATTTTCACTCTTGCCCTCGTCGCTATATCTATCAGTCAATTGCTGAAACACGTTTCTATCCTATTCAGCCGTTAGACGAGATGTACACGCATTTTTTGTAGTCCCATCACTAGTTGCCACGGTAAACAGTTTTACACGATTTGGTAACTAACCCACATCGCTGAAAAATATGAACATAATATCAATTTTCTAGTGTTCTACAACAACCATGCTTTGGGAATTTGTTTTCCGGTGGCAACTTAAAATCTCAAACCAGATCAGAGAGTGTTTCAGTACATTTTTAATTCGTTTTATTACTAAAATTAGATTGGCGCTCTGAGCGGCTTGCGGTCCAAAAGTGATTATTTTGTGAGCCGCTGACAGCGGCTTGCGGTAGTTAATGTGTTAAGAAAATGAAATTTTCAAAGTAAAAAAAAAAACCTCATATTAATCTGTGCATTCTGACAATTAATTTGAACATGGCGTTCATCGTCATCAGCTGCCATCTTAACATTGAAGGTTGGCTGTAATCTTCTGTCTCTTGTCTTGAGGGTGCACCCTGATAGACTCTTTCCTGTCCATCGCTTGATGTTATCTTCCCATTTGTAGCACTTTCTTCCTCTTGCACGTTTGCCTTCACATCTGCCTTCTATTATGGGGTTTCAGTAAAGTGTTATATCTTTTTACATGGCCAAAATATTTCAGCTGCCTAATTTTGATCTCCTTCATTCCTTCTCATTTCATTTGTCAACTTTCTAGGAATTCTTTGTTTTCTTTCTGTTGTATCTCCATTACATTCTATAGGTGAGGCCCTAATCTCTTCCACAGTGGCCAGCCCTTATCTTTTTTTATGTTTCTGATATGCCTCTAATGTGCCACACACTTTGCCGTTTCGCTTCGTAAGCCGTTTATCTTTTCAGATTCCTCTGCCTTACTCACCGTCTCAGTCTTTGTGCACTAGAGACGGACATTCCCTTATGAAGGATTACTCCTTCTTCACTCATATAGTTGAGCCAGTCAGCCAATACTGTTGTCCGGGATGTGGCCACCTTTCAGGTTCAGGACCTTACAAATAATCAGAAAATTTATTAATCCCAATTTTCACATTTCATTTATTCTAATTTAAAATGCAGTGCCACTTCTCTCCTAAAATTATTCATTTTGGAGAATGTGTTCAGGGATCTGGATTCCAGTTCCTGCAAGTTTACTAATGAATATGCACAGTTGCATGGACTTAAAATATGTCTACTGTTTTTGCCATGGGGTAAGATTAACTCTGGAAGAATTCTGGTAAGCCTATCACTTATATTGCTTTTCTGTTGAACTTTCTTCTTTATTTCTCACGAGTGATAGAAACATGCCCCTTTATATTTATAATTTATTGTTCACAGGCCTCTCGTTTTCCTGTGTTACTCTGAAAAATTTTATTAAATTTTTGCCTTGTCAATCTATGCTGGAATTTTACCAGCTCCAATAATCCACCACCTCTGATTATGATAATGTCTTTACAAAGGTCTGTGGGTCTGAGCATTTATTTTTAGAGACAAGAAATCAGTGGCACACTGATAAAATATGGTAATACATGTAACGAGAGAATCACTAATAAGGAATTCCCAGGGAAAGAAGAGAAGGAACTACAGTTCTCAGAGAAAGAAACCATAAAATGCTTGGAACACACACACCTGGAGTAACTGTCAGTGGCATATCAACCAACAAAGTACTAACATCAAAAGGAGCCAAAGGGAATTGATATGTTTATCAAAACTAAGCTTTGCATATAAATACATGAGAAATCTGAGCTGCAGCTAAGCATGTGAAAGAAACAATGGTGTAATACAAAGTAATACGGTACACTGATACGGTAAATGCTACAGACTAAGGCACCAATGGACAACCAATGGCAAAATATGAATTAATGTGAATAAGTTTGGACAAGAACAAGTCAATTAAATAAGTCAAAAGAAGAAAATGGAATTGGCTGGGTCAAACTTAGTAGCACCTGCATTTAGTTAAGTCTACCATGGCTAATATGGAACGCTAGCAAAATGGGAAAGTGAATGATCCTAAAACACATGGTCAACAAGAAAATAAACCAAGGGAAGGCAATAGTGAATAAATGTGCAGAATAGAAATCTGGCTGGCTTTTACAGAACCACTGAAAATCTGATAAACCGATGAAAGTGAAAATGGGTCACAATATAGAAGTTACTGCCACTGCTTTGAAATACAAACGGTAAGCGATTCACCTCAGATTCAGCTCTGGTACATGCCTTATCGTAACAATTAGTGAGAAAGGTTTCAAAGAGTTCAACAATAATATGAACCAGATATGCAATAAAATATATGAGGAGAAAATCTGTAAATCACAAATGAATTTTCAGAATAAAACAATGTAAGCTTCTTAATTAATAAGTTAACACACACTATATTTATAATAACAGCTACTTTCAAAATTTATTCTTGTCCAAACAAATCACAAGCAGTGCGAGAAGGAAAGTCTCGTGAAAAAGCATTTTATACTAAACTACAACATGGAATAAAGTAAAAAGAAGAGACATCACAATTTGATGACCTGACCATGAATGTAACTATTGGACCACCGGCTTGACATGGAAAACTATGGGCAGATAACAAAAAAACAGAAAGTAGGGCAAAAACTGTCTTCAAATCAACTGGCTATAGGAAGGGAAGCATGTTTTCCACATTAAGGAATACCAAGGCAACATGGATATCACCAGACCATAGAACAGAAAATCAGATTGATCATATATAGCAGATCACAATAAGAAGTATTAGATCATCATTGCAGGTTGTAGAAGGTCATTTAGGACAGATTTGGCATCAGTCACCATCTTCTGATCCAAATAAAAAATGAAAAACTCAAGAGAACTTGCAACCATTTCAAAATTATAGACAACTGTTAATGTATGGACAAGCTAAGAAAATCAAGAAACAAGAGACAAATTGCGGTCACAGTATCCCAACAAATTCCCAAGTGCTGCCACAAGCTTGGAAGATGGTAGGAATACAGAAGACTATTGGCAGCAGTCAAAACTGTATGGAAGGAGACATGTGAAGAAATACTGGGGAAAAGGGAAAGACAACAAAAAGCATGGATAACAACAGAAACCATCAATAAGATAAAAGACAGGAAAAACAAGAAAGCAGAGTTAAACACAAGCAAAACCAGAAGTTCCAAAGCCAAGGCTCAAGAAGTGTACACAGAAGCAAACAAAGAAGTAAAAAGAAGTATCAAAAGAGACAAGAGGAAGTATATTGAGGAGTTGGCAAGAGAGGCAGAAGATGCTGCAGCCAAAGGAAATATGAGAGAACTGTATAGCAGCACAAAGAAGCTAACAGGGAAATACAAGCAAACAAGTTGCCTCATAAAAGACAAGAATGGGAAACTTCTCAGCAATATACAAGAGCAAATGAAGAGGTGGACAGAATATTTTGGGGACCTTCTCAATAGACCAGCTCCACAAAACCCGCCAGACATCCAGCCAGCAGAAGAAGAGCTACAAATTAACGGCGAAAGACCAACGAAGGAAGAAATAAAGAAAGCCATAAAGCTTCTAAGAGATGGAAAAGCGTCTGGACCTGATGGCATTCCAGCAGAGGCCATCAAAGCAGATATCGACACGGCTACAGAGATGTTATATAAATTACTTGGTAAAGTCTGGGAAAAGGAAGAGATACCAGCAGAATGGAAGGAAGGATATCTGGTTAAGTTGCCTAAGAAGGGAAATTTACAAGAGTGCACAAATTATAGAGGAATAATGTTACTATCAGTGCCAGGAAAAGTATTAAACAGGATTATCCTTGAGAGATTAAAAGAGTCCATAGACAAGAAACTGAGAGATGAACAAGCAGGTTTTCGACAAAACAGATCCTGTATAGACCAGATAGCCACTTTGAGAATAATAGTTGAACAAAGTCTGGAATGGAATTCACCACTATACATCGGATTTGTGGACTACGAAAAGGCATTTGACAGTGTAGACAGAGAATCACTTTGGAAATTGTTGAGGCATTATGGAGTTCCCCTGAAGATCATTAATTTAATAAAGAAAAACATATGAAGACATGACATGCAGAGTTCTTCACGAAGGACAGCTTACAGAACCGTTTGGGATAAGAACAGGAGTGCGACAGGGATGCCTCTTGTCTCCATTTCTTTTCTTGCTGCCAACAATAGATTGGGTTATGAGATCATCGACAACACACAACAGAAATGGAATCCAGTGGACTCTGACTAAGCAGTTGGATGATCTGGATTTTGCTGATGACTTGGCTCTTCTGTCCCATAGCCGTAATCAGATGCAGGACAAATTGAAAACACTCGATGAGAGGTCACAGCAATTGGGTCTGAAAATACACAGGGAAAAGACAAAAATAATGCGAATAAATGCAGGTAATGATAACAGGGTTGAACTTGAAGAAACACCAATACAAGATGTAGAATCATACACATATCTTGGCAGTAATATAGACAAAGTTGGAGGGACAGACAGCGATATCAAAATAAGAATACAAAAGGCAAGAGGAGCTTTCATTGCATTGGGAAATATATGGAGATCAAGAGAAATAGGACCCAACACGAAAATAAGAATCTTCAACTCAAATGTGAAGTCAGTCCTATTGTATGGCTCAGAGACATGGAGAACAACAAAGACAACAACCAAAAAGCTACAGACTTTCATAAATGGGTGCTTGCGTAGAATAGAGGGAATAAAATGGTATGACAAGGTTACCAACGTGGAACTGATGACAAGAACTAGACAAGTGCCAGTGGAACAAGAAATGAGAAGAAGACGATGGCGATGGATAGGACACACACTGAGGAAACCTGTTGATAGCATTACAAGGCAGTCCTTGTTCTGGAACCCCCAGGGCAAGAGAGGCAGAGGAAGACCAAGAAGTACATGGAGAAGAGAGTTGGAAACAGAGGTGAAAATGATGAGGAGAACATGGAAAGAACTTGAGATGATGGCACGTGACAGGAGGACTTGGCATGTGTTTGTTGAAGGCCTATGCTCCTTTGGGAGTGGAGGGTTATGAATATTTATCTTGTCAAACAAATCACAGCAGTGCGAAAAGGAAAAAAACACGACATACCTAGGTAACACATTGGACCACCGCTTGACATGGAAAACGCAGATAACAATTCATTTGTACATAGATTTTGTGTCTTTTTGGTTCTGCACTTCAAGCTCTCTGCACTTCTGGTTTAGCCATGTTTCTTTTGCTGTTTTACATTTGTTTACTATTTCCTTATTTAGTCTGTCATATTCTTCGTTGTCTTGCTTCTTCTTCCTTCTTGCATCCATCAGTTGTAAAATTTCATCATTCATCCACTTTTTCTTTGCAGTCCTCTTTACTTCTGGTACGGTTTCTTTTGATGTTTGATGTATTCATTCCTTTAGCATTTCCCTTTGTTCATCTATACTCTGTATTTTTTCTATTGCATTGTACCAATTCTGTACTGTAATGGTGTATCTTTCACTCATTTCCTTATCTGATTTAAGTAAGGCTAAGTTTAATTTGATGTTGTTTGAAGCTCGCTTTACTTTCTTCAATTTTATTCTAAGTTTTCCTATTACTGGTACATGATCGCTGTTGCAGTCTCTCCTGGCCTAGTTTTCACAGATTTCAAATGGTTTCTAAATCTCTTGAATAAATAACTGCGTCTAAGCATTTAGCGGCCTCTTCGTCTCCAGAAAATCAGCCGTGAAATCAACATCATTATCGCTTGCTCAAGCTAGAGATATTCGGTAATTGGGTATGTCGGTAACTTAATTAGAGTCGTAGTTAGGTCGTCTATGATAATTCTTAGCATGATAGAGTAAGTTCCTTCTGAGAGTTACTTTAATTTTGTAGCGTGAAATGCCATCTATTGCTATCTTTTAGAAATAATAATAATACTAGAAGTGCGCCTATATCTAGTTTCTGTGAATAAGTATATTAGTATGTAGTCAATTTGATTATGAACATTGTTCCCTGGACTCTTCCACGTCCAAAAGCGTCTAGGATGCTGCTTAAACCAGGTGTTTCCTACTTTCATATCATGTGTTCTTGCCCACTCTATTAGTCTGTCACCTCTCTCATTTCTTTCTCCCAGGCCATAACCACCAGTCACATCATCAACTTTTTCATTTCCAACCTTTGCATTGAAGTCTCCAAGTATAACAGTTGTCTCATGAAATTTACACTGAGTCATTGCCATATCAAGTTCAGTGTAAAATGTAACTTTCTTCTTCTGTACTATCTGCTGTTGGGGCATATATTTGTATAAAATTGATATCAATTGGTCTGCCACTCAGTTTAACTAACAGGACTCGATCTGATATTGCCCAAAATCCCTTTACTGTTCTCACCCTTTCTGCATCTAATATTATGCCTACTCCTTTTTCATGTTTATTTGCTCCAGAATAAATTATTTTGTAATTGTCAGAATACATTTCACCTGTTCCGGTATATCGCATTTCACATAGCCCTAATACATTTACATTCATTCTTTCCATTTCCATCTTGATGTTATCTAATTTTCCAGTCTGCATTAGTGTCCTAAACATTACATGTTCCTATGTTTAAGTTGTCTTTAATTCTAATTTTGCTAACATTAGCTTGATGACGATTGGGTATCACCTGTAGCACATGATGCTCCCTACCGGACGAGGAGGTTCCTCTGGAATCCCTCTTAACGTCGTTGTCTTTATCTAGAAAGTGGTTTTGATTCATGATTGTATAAGGGATAATACGATGGTAGTTTCCCGTTGCTTGCCATCGGTTTGTGTACGGTTGTCTCCGCTAGCCTTTGACTAAAAAGTCAAACCCACAAGGCAGTGGGGAGGGAAGAGGTTAAAGCACCTCCATCTCGCTGGTTGTCACATCATAAAGCTTCAGAGGTGATCTGATACAGACAGCTGTCCCTCGCAACTATCCCACCTCATCCTCAGTGACAACCACCTGTTTTGGTTCATGGCTGATTCAGTATTCAAAGCTAACCTCTATATCTAGAGGCCATTCAACCATCCACCACCCGGTTGACACGCCTGGTAGGAGGAAAGGTTCCTTCCCCAGCCGTATGAGTCATGTGACCAAAATATTATTATGAATTATCATGAGAAGAGTGAGAAATAAAATTAAATTTTAAAACAAGTCAATAAATTCAAATAACTGGGAACGTTAATAACAATGGATGGAAGATGCATCTCAGAAGTGAAGAGCAGAATAGGTCAGCCAAAAGTAGCATTCTATATAACGAAGAGTATTTTATGCAACAATTTTTTTGTCATTGGAAGTAAGAAAGAGAGTTCTTTATTGTTATTTAGAACCAATCCTGACATATGGGAGTGATTCATGGACAATTAGTAAACAAATAGGGAAGACACTAGAGGCAACAGAGATGTGCTTTTACAGAAGAATATTAAAAATACCATAGACAGCCAAAAAGAGTAATGAGGATGTCCAGAAAGAGGCCAATGCACAAAGGAAACTTACTTCACGAGTTAGAAAGAAGCAATCCACTTTTTTGGGCATGTTATGAGAAGAGGAAAGCTGGAATATATCGTAACAACAGGTAAAGATTGAAGGAAAAAGAGATAGGGGAAGACAAAGAGAGCAAATACTAGACAGTTTGGCATTGTGGCATGGAAAGAAGTCAACAGCAGAATTGATAAATTGTACTGGAGACAGGAAGTTGTGGAGAGACATGATCTCCTATGCCACTAGGCATGGTACTTGAAGAAGAAGAAGAGTAAAACTGTGCATGACCATCGTTGAAAGAAATTAGCTGTTACCACACGGAGTGCTGATGAAAGTATCCTCAAAAAACTACACAGCAGAGTCAGGCCTGTTACAGAATATGGCATCACAGCCTGGTTGACGGCAGCTAGGTCATATTTTGATACAGTAAACAAACTCCAAAACAAAGCAGTGCGTATCATAACAGGGGTCCTAAATTCCACGAAAACCAACTATATGGAAAACATTACAGGGCTACAGACAATGGAGTATAGACGAGACAACAGAATCTTACAACAAGCTGAAAATTTAGGAGACTCGAAGGACACCCCATAAGCAAGAGAATAAACGGGATAGGAAGAGGCAGGCTCAAGCAATCTAACTTTGTTGCCCAGGCAAAAGAAAAAATAAAGATACCATGCTAGCAAACTCAATCGCAAAGAAAATACCACCAAACACAATTATCTCACTGTGGAAAAGAAAATGCTTTCCTGATCTAAAATCTGATATTCGCCTGGAATATCAGATTTTAGATCAGGAACGCATTTTCTTTTCTACAGTGAGATAATTGTGCTTGATGGTATTTTTACTCTGAAAGTAAAGGAATTCGGACAGAAACTCAAAGAAAGTGTTTAGCAACCAAGTATACTGACCAAAAATTTCCAGCAAAGCTTTGGTGTGATTTTATTTTTTACAGGCCCCAGTCTTCTTCTCCATGTATTAATTGCAGTTTTTATGAGGGATTACTGGGGAGTTTAATTTTAAGATTCGCGCCAGTCTTCTTTTCTTTGTAAAATAATTGCGTTCATTTTTATTTCATTGGGAGGTGAGCGCGTAGTTATTATTTAGGTTGGGTAAAATTCTCCGACGTTAGGAACACCCACCCGTTTAAACGAGGGGTGGGGGAGAAACAACCCAGGTACATAGAACTGACGTTAGAACGAATCAAAGTTGATTCTGCTCACGCGAACGGTAGTAACCTTATCTAACATGACGCAATAAGGACGTGCGGGAGCAGAATAAACATGAGTCATGAATTAGTTTACGTTATGATTGGCCGGAGTCAGTTATTAACTAATTGCGGCAATTTCATTGGTTTAAGGTCGGATCAGAGGGACGCCAAGCGATGATTCATGGCGTGAGTTCTTGCGTGGGTTTTCTTGAATAAATAACTGCGTCTAAGCATTTAGCGGCCTCTTTGTCTCCAGAAAATCAGCCGTGAAATCAATGTCATTATCGCTTGCTAAAGCTAGAGATATTCGGTAATTGGGTATGTCGGTAACTTAATTAGAGTCGTAGTTAGGTCGTCTATGATAATTCTTAGCACGATAGAGTAAGTTCCTTCTTAGAGTTACTTTAATTTTGTAGCGTGAAGTGCCATCTATTGCTATCTTTTAGAAATAATAATAATACTAGAAGTGCGCCTATATCTAGTTTCTGTGAATAAGTATCAGTATCTATGATTTGTGTAAAGGCTTTTTGAGATATGAACGGTGTAAGGTTAAGCGCTAAGATAAACAGGTGTTTTGTAATATGTAATTATAACGGTCGTATAACCGCATGTTGATTATGATATTGTGCAGGGTAAATACGCGAGAGTATTTGTGTATTTTATTTAATTGTGATTTAAATTGTTGTGTAGTCAGAAGACCGGGGTGTAAGAGATGTAATTGATATTACTGAGAAGTGAATTTTATATTACATAGATGGGAGTAAACATTACCTAGGTGGGGTATATAATATGGTGTTAATTGGATAACCCTCCCAAGTCAGTCGTAAAAAGTGGGGCCTAGGAATTTTACTGGGAATGTTTAGCTTCAGTGAATGAATTGTTTTGACGCCCAGGCCAGCCGGCACAAAAGATTTAGGTCAGCTGCGTCTGGGTTTACCTAACAGACAGCTCGTTACGTTGAAGCGTCTGGTAGGCTAACCTTTGGGCAGAAATAATTGTTTATCGCTGTGCATAGTTGGAGAGGGGATAGACAGGAGACACATTCATTTACAGAAGTTATGTGTTAGAGATGAGTATATTTTGATGTGTTGTATATCTGTTGTTATTATTTTGTTTCACAGCATTTTCACGGCACATAGGGCAAGTTGTAACCTGCGCCCTACAACTTATCACGGTGATTTGTTTCTCGGGAGCATAAGGCTCGAGACATCGCCAGAAGTGAAGGATAGAAAGAGATGTTCTCATGCAGTGAAGCACATTTCTTCAGCGGGAACGGATTTCTTAAAAATCCGGAGCTCTAAGCTCGTATTACCACACCGGAAAAAAAGGCGCGTTGCCTGGTGCTGTTGTGTAAACACGACCATAATAATGTCGTTGGCCTAAACCCAAAGAGGGGTAACTGGGCAAGTAAAAGAAGTTTCCTCAGCAGTAAAACACCTACATTCTGAGTCAAGTACCTCGTGCTTGATACCAAAGTCATCAGTTGCAGTAGTCAGGATCAGGAGAAAGGGTCATCATTCCTTTTTCTGAATGCTAACGAGAGGAGGGGCGTAACGGAGACGCCACATCAGCAGAAGACGGGAGTGTCAGAGAGACACTGAAGCAAGGTGGAGAGAGAGAGAGAGAGAGAGAGAGAGAGAGAGAGAGAGAGAGAATAGCTGGGACCAGTAGGGTCATATAGTATACTTAGAGGACAGCCTCTGAGCCAGAGATGTAATAAAAGTCTACTGGTAGTAACACTGCAGTCCAGGGTATGGGCATGGGGCTGTTTACCCCATTATTTCGCAGGAGCGTGTATATCGCCTAAAGAGTCTGTTTTTTGTTCCACAAAGACGCCACCAGGCGTGGTGGAAACAGCGATAGATTGATCAATTTGTTGTTGCCCTAAGACGCCACTAGGCGTACTGGCCACATACTGCTTTGCCGGATGATGGCTAAGGATGGAAGAAGAAGAAGAAGATATCGCCTAAAGAGCTTTGAAGCTGGGTAGACAGTTAGTTCAGGCATCGTCAGCAGGACAGTGACAGTAGTAACATTAGTGTAGTCGGGAGTGGTGGCTCAAGTTGAGACCCCCACCAATTAGATTGTGGTTAAATCATTAATCATTCCTTTTTTCCACATGCAGGTTGAAAGAGCGGGTGAAAGTGGTTGTTTCTAGTGTCTATCAATTTAATTGTGTGTTTCAGGTCTGTGCAACATTGCACGTTATTTATTTCACTGTGTTATTTGATTTTTTGAATTTGTTTAATAAAACTATAAAATGTACACTGGATCAGTTCTCTATAACTATACTGTACGTATATGCTTGTCTGTATAGTTGTGTCTGTGGAACAATTAGGTAAACCTTATCTCCTTTATCGGTAGTCAAAGGAGGTGAGTCTATAGCCATTAAATACATCAGAAGTGGTGAGGGAGAGTCAATCTCGGGTCTCACCCTCGAAGCTAATAGTCTCATCTGTCCACATTCACTGTCATTTCTCATACAAAATCTATCTTCTCAGACTTTCTCATTCTAGTGTCTTGTCTTACACTCAGACAAACTCTAAAATCTAAATCCACTTCGATACATTTGGATACATGCAAATACTGATGGTTCAGAAAAAAAATTCAACTGAAAATGGGGGAGCTGGCATGCTCATTAAATTGAAGAATGGAATTAACTCTATGGCAATTGCCACTGGCAAATACTGCAGTAACTTCAATGCTGAGCAGAGGCCCTGAAACGGGCAGCAGAAATTCTTACTGAGTACAAAGCACATGCAGAAAAACAGTGATCTTTACAGATGCCCTCTCAGTCATAACAGTCATGAACAGCCACCATACTAAAGGATTGAAAGATCTGATAAACTCACGAAAGCCTGGCCAAATACTTCAAAAAGAGCTCAGTTCAGTGGATACCAGCCCATTGCAACATTCTAGGCAACGAAGAGGCAGATAAACGTGCTAAAGAAGGGGGAGGACTGCACATAATGATATACAGACAACTTATGAAATGGCTAAAACAACTATAAAAGCCATATTGAAGTCCAAATGGGACAGAAAACATCCAGGTCACGTAAAAGATGATGCCTATCACCAGCCATCTAGGTGAGACCAAGTCATCATTTTCTGCTTACGAACTGGACACAACAGGTTGAGGTATCATCTATATCACAAGTACAGGATTGGTCCAACAGATCTAAGCTCCTGTGGAACCAGCCCCATGACAGTCAAACATCTGCTCCAGTCCAACATACAGCAGTGAACGTAGTGGAATATGGCAACAACCTACTTCTCTCCACGAAAAACGGTTTGGAGATATCAGGAACCTCGAGCTGACTACTGCTTTTATTAGAAACTGCCACTGTAGCTGGTCCTCTTGCACAAAGCCTGCATCAAATTAATCAGGCACTCTTGTAGTGATGGTTTCTGCTGCAATCTGTTTTACATGATGAGGTTGCTAGCCCAAAACACAACTTCATACTAGTGTGCCCCTTACGGCATTCCTGAGGAAGCACTAGTTATTTTTTCGTTGTCTCCTCAGAACCCCCCAGGAACTACACAGGGCAGACAATAACTCAGGATTCATTCATTTTTGACATTAACTAATTAAAGACAATTACTTGGGATTCATTCATTTCTGACATTAACTAATTAATAATTAACCAGTACAAGATACTGTTTGTTGCAGCAGATTATTACCTAAGTCATAAGTAACAGATCAATCTGTGTCAAAGAACTGATGGCAGGATTAAAGAACTACTGACTGTCCTGAATAGTTAGAGTTTTGTTGCATGCTATTATGGTGCCTTTCCAAATATATAATGGTTGGACAAATATATAAAAACATTCTGAACATAGTGGGAAATGCAAGACATTTCCAATCAAACATAACTTAAGGCTGTGGAAAAAAAGATATTCCCAGGCAAACATATTCAAAACTGTGTAGAAATAATGCACTGTCAAAAAAAACTAATGAACATGAGACAACCCCACATAAGCATGTCTGAACATGGTATAATCCCAGGCATGCATGTCTGAAAATCCAAGACAAGCTTGTCTGAAAATGGGCTAATCCCAGACAAGCATGCCTGAACATGAGATAACCCCACATAAGCATGTTTGATCATTGGATAATCCCTGACAAGCACGTTTGAAGGGACAATCCCAGACAAGCTTTTGTGAACATCCAAGGTAAGCATGTGCCAACATAAGATAATCTCAGACAAGCATGTTTGAACAAGGGACAATCTGAAGCAAACATGCTTGAACAGTACATAATTTTAAATAAAAATGTCTGAACATGGGATTATCATTCAAAGCAAACATGTCTGAACATTACATAATCCTAAACAAACATGTCTGAACATGAACACTGTGGGGAAATGTAAGACATTTCCAATCAAGCTTAACTCAAGGCTGTGGAAATAAAACATTCCTAGGCTCATACGTTCACACTGTGTGGAAATAAGGCATTCTCAAACAAAAATTTCTTATCTTGAGAAAACTCCTGACAAACATGTGTGGACATGGGATAATCCCAGATATGCATGTCTAAGCACTGCATTTTCCAAGACAAGCATGTCTGAACAAGGGATGAACCCAAACAAACATGTCTAAGTGTGAGCGAATCCCAATTGTTTGTATGTATATGTGTGTGTGCGCATGGCAAATGTGTGCGTGTGTGTGTGTGTGTATATATATATATATATATATATATATATATATATTATATATATATATATATATATATATATATATATATATATATATATATATATATATATATATATATATATATATATATATATATATATATATATATATATATAAAATCACGAAAAACTCTCAGACTAATAATATCTGTATATAAGACATCATGGACAACATGTCTAAAGATCTGTTTACTTACAATGTCTAAAGATTGTGTGAACAATATACTCCCTCACTACATTAAAAAAAACAGGTCCTGGGGCAGGTCGACCACTTTAAATACCTCGGAGCTATTATAGACCGAAAGGGAGGCATCAAAGAAGAGTTGGCCACTCGAAAAGCTGCAGCTGGGAGACTTTTTCAGGCCATAAATCGAGGATTCCTCAGCAAGAGAGAGGTTGGTAAGAAAACAAAGATGGCTGTATACTGCTCCACCTATGTCCCAGTCTTGACATATGGATGCGAGTCATGGGCAATGACTACAACCCACAAAAGCCAGATCCAGACCTCAGAAATTAGGTATCTGAGGAAGGTGGTTGAAGTAACAAGAAGAGACATCGTCCGCAACCAGACAATACATCAAGGCCTAAAATCCCACCCCCTGCTGACCTAAGTAGAACAGTCCCAACTAAGATGGTTTGGCCATGTCTGCAGAATGGGAGAAGATCGGCTACCACGACAAGCATGGGAAACAAAGAACCAGGGATCCAGACCCCCAGAGTCTGCTGGGAGGACAACATTAGACAATCTTTGAAGGACCAAGGACTAGAATGGAACCAGGCCAGGAGGAAGACAGCCGATAGGATAGTCTGGCGCTCTCTCTTCCAAACCTCTACACCTCACAGTAGAAAGGGAATGACTAAGTAAGTACTACATCAAAAAAATTGGAGAGAGGAGAATTCTGAGAAATTCTGGTCTGCCCAATGACTTAATTTGTGGATGTTATAATCCACTGAACTGGTGCACAAAAATCAGCAACCAGGAATTCCAACCCCAAAAGGGAGAGAGATTTTGAAAAATGTGTAATGGCTAGGAATGTTGTAAAAATTGGGCCAGGATGTTATAGATTGCTGAAATTTTCTTGCAATAAGCAGGCTTACATATCAGGTATTTAAATAAACATCTAATGTTAATGGCAGGAATAATGCCACTTATTTCCACACATACATGTTTGCTGAAATTATAACAAAGGAACCTTCCAAAAATAAATAATAATGATCACAAAGCAACCCTGGTATAAAGAGGCTCAGGAGTTTGAAAATAAAAATAAAGCCTTCACAATAAAGAGGTTTACCTTACTACAACTAAAGACTCATGAATGTTGGGTGATGAGAGGTTATTTACGCTGTGAGATAAATACAAGAAGTAACACTGTCACAACTATGGTTCCTTAAAATATACAGAAGAAGTCATACTGTCACATCTATGTTCCTTACAATAAATACAAGAAGTCATACTGTCACATCAATGTTCCTTACAATAAATACAAGAAGTCATACTGTCACATCAATGTTCCTTAAAGTATACACAAGAAGTCATACTGTCACATCAATGTTCCTTAAAGTATACACAAGAAGTCATACTGTCACAACTATGTTCCTTAAAATAAATACAAGAAGCCACACTGTCATAGTTAAGTTCCTTAAAATAAATTTAATAAGTCACACTGTCATAGCTATGTTCCTTAAAATAAATAAAAATAAGTCACACTGTCACAACTATGTTCCTTAAAATAAATAAAAATAAGTCACACTGTCACAACTATGTTCCTTAAAATAAATAAAAATAAGTCACACTATCACAACTATGTTCCTTAAAATAAATGCAAGAAGTCACACTGTTACATCTTCTTCTTCTTCAGGTACCGTGCCTAGTGGCATAGGAGATCATGTCTCTCCACAACTTCCTGTCTTCAGTACAATTTATCAATTCTGCAGTTGACTTCTTTCCACGCCACAATGTCAAAGTGTCCACTATTTGCTCTTTTTGTCTTCCCCTATATCTTTTTCCTTCAATCTTTACCTGTTGTTACGATATATTCCAGCTTTCCTCTTCTCATAACATGCCTTAAAAAAGTGGATTGCTTCTTTCTAACTTGTGAAATAAGTTTCCTTTGCGCATTGGCCTCTTTCAGACATCCTCATTACTCTTTTTGGCTGTCCATGGTATTTTTAACATTCTTCTGTAAAACCACATCTCTGTTGCCTCTAGTGCTTTCCCTATTTGTTTACTAATTGTCCATGACTCAGATTCATTTACTTTGATAGTGCATTCTTGGGAAGCCATTTTCTTAGAGACGACCATTTACTTCTGTCTTTTTGCTATTAAGGGTAAGGCCTTTATTTTCACTTTCTATCACTACTGTATCAACCATTTCCTGCAGCTCCTTTTCACTTTTTGCTATTAAGACTGTATCATCAGCGTACTTCAAGTTGTTTATATTATGTCCACCGAATGATATTCCTGGCATGTCTTCTAGAGATCTCATTATATTTTCACAGTACAGATTGAAATCCGATGACAGCACACATCCCTGCCTGACACCCTTTTTTACTTGCTGAAACGTTCCTTTTTGGCTGCTAATTCTTACAGCTGTTGTTTGTTCCCAGTAATTGTTCTTTATTATCCTCAAGTCTTTTCCATTAATGTTGATGCTTTCTAACATTTTGATAATTTCCTCATGTTTCACTTTGTCAAATGCCGTAGTGTAATCTATAAAGCACAAGTACAGATCTGTCTTCACCTCTATGGCTCTTTCTATTAATGTTCTTATAATATATATAGCACTGTTTGTGCCTTTATCTTCTACAAATCCATACTGTTCATAACTGATTTCTGGTTTCATTTTATTTCTCACTCTTCTCATGATAATTCGTAATAATATTTTGGTCACATGACTCATAAGACTAATGGTGCGATGTTCTTCACATTCCATAGCTCCATGTTTCTTTGGCCCCATCAAGGCCAGCTCCTTGACGTGGAGATGGGGCTCAAGTACAGCCATCAGCGGCTGAAAAACCAAGACTGGCCAGGCCCTCCTAGACTCGAGCAAGACCACAGTCTGCCCTAGCAAGTCAAGGTGCTGAAGACGGAGGCAACCAGCCAAGAGGCGCACCACAGCAATCAGGATGCCACGCATTAGCGCTATGGGAAGTATGCCTATATCTGCAAAACGTTATGGCACTCGCCCTGTGACGGACACCCAGGCAGGCGCAGTGCCGGGCCCTCTGCCTCGGAAGGGCCCAACCCCTACTACTGGGGGTCCTTCTCAATTGCCCCGGGGAGCCAGGAGGCATGAGAATAGAGCTACTGGCCAAGCAAAGAAAAGACCATTTAAAATAATGCACTGGAATGCTGAAGGCGTCAATAGTAAAAAAGACGGCTACAGCAAAAAATTAGAGCTCGAAAATATCTTGAATGAAGAGCAAGTAAATGTATGTTGCTTGCAAGAAACCCACCTCAACAAAGACATAGCCTTCAAAATCAGAGGCTACCAGTGCTACCGATCTGACCGAATAGACAGGCGAAAAGGTGGAATACTGACACTCGTGAGGAATAACATCAGTGCATGTCAGCTTGAAACATATATGGAGGGGGCGGAATACCAGATGCTTCATCTCAGGACAGAAAGTTCAGAATTCCACCTGCTCAACTACTACTGTCCGAGCGACCGCCCACTGGCACTAGATACAATCCCAGCAAAAGAAAGACTGATTGTATGCGGAGACTTCAACAGCCACTCACAGAGCTGGGGCTATGATCACATGGACAGGAGAGGTGAGGAGCTTGAAAACTGGCAGGATGACAATGGGCTTATCCTGATTAACCAGCCAATCGACCCACCAACCTTCTACTCGAGATCATGGCACACCACCTCTACACCAGACCTGGCATTCCACTCACCCAGCTTGGAGTGGAACACCACACGCGTTGTAGGGAAACAACTTGGAGGCAGCGACCACCGGCCAGTCTTCCTAATTGTGGAAAATGAACTTGTCAAGGAGAGCAGCACTCTCTCTAGGTGGAACTACAAGAAGGCAGACTGGACAATGTACCAGCACCGTACTAGTATACTGGCTAGAGATCTGACTGTAGACAAAGACATCAATAAGCTAGTTGATGAATTCAGCAGATGCATATTACAGGCTGCTCGTGAAACAATACCTAGAGGGGCTCGTAAGCACTACAAACCATATTGGAATAGTGAACTAGAGCAGCTGCACAACGACGTGGAAACATCTCGAAAGCAGGCAGAGACCAGTCCATGCCAAGAACACCACAATAACTACCAGCAAGCTAAGGCCAAATTTCAAAGGGCCAAGTTGCAGGCCAGGCGAAGAAGCTGGAAGGAGAAAACAGAGTCCTTGAACTTTGAAAGAGATACGAGGAAACTGTGGAAGCTGGTAAAGCAACTTAACGATGAAGGTACAGAGAGAAACTCAAGGATTGCTCTGTACAAAGATGGAAACATCCTCATGGGAAAACAGGCAGCTGATCACTTTGCAGACTCCTTTGCTAAAGACAACAACATCGAAGTTAGCCCAGAGAAGCAACAGGAGACTCGTGAGAAACAACACGCAGGACGAGATGGAACCATACCTGAAGTTATGGAGGCACCAATCACATTCAGAGAACTGGAGCTTGCAATATCCAAATTGAAAATGAGAAAGTCGCCAGGAGTTGATGGAGTGTCCAATGAAATGATTAAGAACTTGGGAACCGCAGCAAAAACAAAGCTGCTGCAGATCTTCAATATCTGTTGGAACTCAGGCAGAGTTCCACAGACCTGGAGGGAAGCAATCATGATACCACTCCTAAAACCAGGAAAAGACAGTTCCACTGCCTCCAGCTACAGACCAATCAGCCTTACAAGCTGCCTCTGCAAAACAATGGAACGTATCATCAACCTCAGGCTACAGTGGTACCTTGAAAGTGAAAACCTTCTTGTACCACAGCAGGCGGGCTTTAGGCAGTGTTATTCCACCGAAGATCAGGCAACTTACCTTTCCCAAGAGATTGAGGATGCGTTCCAAGATAAGAAACTGGTACTAGCAGCATGGATAGATCTAAGAAAAGCATTTGACAAGGTTTGGAAAGAAGGGCTTCTGAAGAAACTGAGAAATTGTAGAGTGAATGGTAAGATGTACAAATGGGTGAAAGCATACTTGCATAACAGAAGAGCCCGAGTACAACTAGATGGCCTCAAGAGTAAGAAAATTCTACTGCGTCATGGCGTCCCTCAGGGAGGGGTTCTGTCCCCCACACTTTTCCTAGTCTACATCAATGACCTGGTTGCTGAACTACCACATGGAATGAAAGTGGCAATGTACGCTGATGACCTGGTAATATGGTGCACAGATGAGCATGCAACAGTGGCCACCAAACTGCTACAAAGAGCTATAGATGCCTTAACCTCATGGGCAAATAGATGGTGTGTCAGCATCAACACAGACAAGTGCAGCACTACGCTCTTCACCCTCTCTCTCCCAAACAAAAAGCTGGTGTCATCAAGATAAACAAAGAGCTCCTGAGAGAAGAAGATAAACAACCCACCTATCTCGGAGTTACATTCGATGATAGGCTGACATGGAAGCAGCACATCAACAAGGCAGCAACAAAGGCCAGGAGGAAGCTAGCCATCCTGAGAAAACTAAGTGGAACCACATGGGGAGCCAGCGGGAAAATACTTAGTAAAGTTTACCAGCAGGGCATACGACCACACCTGGAATATGGGTCAGCTGCGTGGTGTCCAGCATCAAACACCACATTACAAGAGCTAGATAAGGTGCAAAACCAGGCGCTTAGGGTCATCACGGGGGCAATGAAATCAACGCCTATAGTGGAGATGGAGAAAATGGGGAGGATACAAGCACTGAGAGAACGCAGAGACACGAAAGTGCTAACACAGGCAGAAAAGTTCCTCTGTATGCCGAGCCATCCAATGAAGGACAGATTCCAAAACCTAGCAATGGGGCGACTGAAAAGAAGCAGCTTTATCCACCAGGCCAAACGATTTCGTAGACAAACCTCAGACCTGCCTGAAGTTAACAGCCCTCTAAAGTCTGTGCCAGAACAAACCCCTTGGAGAGAGGAGCATGGACTACCAGTACACATCCACACAAAAGTGAAAGGAATATTCGACAGGGATGAACAGAACAGCGTGCAACGTAGGACAGTCACTCTCAGTTTCCTGGATGATAAATACCCACAGGACCTCTGGGTCCGAGTATACACGGATGGGTCAGCACAGAATGCAGTAAAGAATGGAGGAGCAGAAGTGTACATAGAATACCCAAACAACACTAGGGATACGGTCAGAGTACCAACGGGGAAATTCTGTAACAACTATGATGCAGAAGTCCAGGCAATCAAGGTGGCAACTGAGAAACTACTGAACACCAATCTCGGTCCACAGCCTGTAGTATTCCTGACAGATGCAAGATCAGCACTCCAAGCACTTCAGTCCAGAAAATTGCCAGTTATACAGGCCCTACTTTCTGAACTGTGCAACCAGCGCAGGGTCGCCATGCAGTGGATACCGTCTCATTGTGGAATACCAGGAAACGAGAGAGCAGACGGACTGGCTAAAGAAGGTGCTGCAGACGAACAACCGGATGTACCAGTAACGTACCATCAGAAGAAAAAGATGATCAAATCTATCAGAAAGCCACCAACATCAACGCAGGATGACTACCAAGCTATGAACAGATCAGAACAAATAGTCATTCTGCGCCTCAGAACAGGACACAACCGCCTCCGCAGCCACATGTATACAAAATTCAAGATTGGCAATTCAGCCATGTGTACATGTGGACAGGCACCCCAGACAGCGGAGCACGTACTGCAAGATTGCCCCGAATATGATATATTGAGGCAAACCCACTGGCCCAGAGAAACAACACTGGAAGCAAAACTATATGGACCCCTGTATGAACTACAAAAGACAGTGAAGTTTATACAAGAAACAACATTGCAGATATAGACAATATATTTCAAGCGAACGAAAGAAGAAGAAGAAGTTTCTTTGGCAAAGCTATGAATATGGATTTTAGCAGATCATCAGGTATTTGACCACTGTTGTAGATGTCATTTAACAGTTTTGTTATCACTTCGACTCCAACAAATTCTCCCAAAGCTTCCATTTCCTCTACTGTTACATTATCTGGTCCAGGCGCTTTGCCTTTCTTCATGCGGCGCATGGCATCCTCTACTTCTGCTACTAGTATTGGAGGTCCTTCACAACTGTCCTGGTCGTTCAAATCTGGTCTTTCATCATCATACAGCTCCTTGATGTATTCTGTCCACCTTTCTATCATGTTCTCATGACCCATTAACAATGTTCCTTCTTTTAATTTCAAACAGCCAGTGACTGTTTGTGTCCTTCTGCCTGTTAACTCATTTATTTGCTTGTATATAGATTTTGTGTCTTTTCGGTTCTGCACTTCAAGCTCTCTGCACTTCTGGTTTAGCCAGGCTTCTTTTGCTGTTTTACATTTGTTTACTATTTCCTTATTTAGTCTGTCATATTCTTCATTGTCTTGCTTCTTCTTCCTTCTTGCATCCATTAGTTTTAAATTTTCATCTGTCATCCACTTCTTCTTTGCAGTCCTCTTTACTTCTGGTACGATTTCTTTTGATGTTTGATGTATTGATTCCTTTAGCATGTCCCACTGTTCATCTATACTCTGTATTTTCTCTACTGCATTGTACCTATTCTGTATTATAATGTTGTATCTTTCACTCATTTCCTTATCTGATTTAAGTAAGGCTAAGTTTAACTTGATGTTGTTTGAAGCTCGCTTTACTTTCTTCAATTTTATTCTAAGTTTTCCTATTACTGGTACATGATCGCTGTTGCAGTCTGCTCCTGGCCTAGTTTTCACAGATTTCAAACTATTTCTAAATCTCCTACGTATGTAGTCAATCTGATTATGAACATTGTTCCCTCGACTTTTCCACATCCAAAGGCATCTAGGATGCTGCTTAAACCAGGTGTTTCCTACTATCATATCATGCATTCTTGTCCACTCTATTAGTCTGTCACCTCTCTCATTTCTTTCTCCCAGGCCATAACCACCACTCACATCATCAACTTTTTCATTTCCAACCTTTGCATTGAAGTCTCCAAGTATAACAGTTGTCTCATGAAATTTACACTGAGTCATTGCCATATCAAGTTCATTGTAAAGTTATCTTTCTTCTTCTGTACTATCTGTTGTTGGGGCATATATTTGTATAAAATTGATATCAATTGGTCTGCCACTCAGTTTAACTAACAGGACTCGATCTGATATTGCCCAAAATCCCTTTACTTTTCTCACTCTTTCTGCATCTAATATTATGCCTACTCCTCTTTCACGTTTTTTTCCTTCAGAATAAATTATTTTGTAATTGTCAGTATACATTTCACCTGTTCCAGTATATCGCATTTCGCATAGCCCTAATACATTTACATTTGTTCTTTCCATTTCCATCTTGATGTTATCTAATTTTCCAGTCTGCATTAGTGTCCTGAGGAACTGAGGTAGCACACTGGTTAGTGCACTAGCTTCCTAGCTCAGTGGTCCATGGTTCAATCCCCAGTTGAGGTGGGATATTTTTAGACTGCAAACGGCTCTGGGGTCGACCCAGCCTCAAGAATTGGGTACCAGAGCAACTCTGGGAAGGTTAAGGCGGCCGGCGTGATGCTGACCACATCACCCCTAGTGTGCCGATGGTCAAGAAAATATGGGCCTAACACCATATTCCCAATATGCCTCAATGGGCGTGTAAACAGGATCCTTATCTTTAATTCTAGTTTTGCTAACAGTAGCTTGATGACGATCGGGTATCACCTGTAGCACATGATGCTCCCTACCAGACAAGGTGATTGCTCTGGAATCCCCCTTAACGTCGTTGGTCTTTTATTAGGAAGTTGTTTTGATTCATGATTGTACAAGGGATAATACGACGGTAGTTTCCCGTAGCTTGCCGTCGGTTTGTGTAAG
The DNA here is from genome assembly GCA_024509875.1 of Oreohelix idahoensis. NCBI lineage: Eukaryota > Metazoa > Mollusca > Gastropoda > Stylommatophora > Oreohelicidae > Oreohelix > Oreohelix idahoensis. The sequence goes on from JAMPIV010010417.1 coordinate 157,650, forward strand.
GTTGTCTCCGCTAGCCTTTGACTAAAAAAATCAAATCCAGGGGAGGGAAGAGGTTAAAGCACCTCCATCTCGCTGGTTGTCACATCATAAAGCTTCAGAGGTGATTTGATACAGACAGCTGTCCCTCGTAACTGTCCCACCTCGCCCTCAGTGACAACCCCCTGTTTTGGTTCACGGTGATTATTCAGTATAGCTAACCTGTATATCTAGAGGCCATTCAACCATCCACCACCCGTTTTATACGCCTGGTAGGAGGACAGGTTCCTTCCCCTATGTTTCTTAAAATAAATACAATTAGTCACACTATTACATCTATGTTCCTTAAAATAAATACGAGAAGTCACACTGTCATAGTTATGTTCCTTAAAATAAATTTACCAACCTGCAAGTCTGGAAGGAAGAGCTGGAGAAGAGAGGGATGGTCATAAGCAGCTCTAAAACAAAATCCATGGTGATATCACGAGAAGAAAGAAAACATCAGATTAAGTTGGGAGAACAGGTCCTGGAGCAGGTCGACCACTTTAAATATCTCGGAGCTATTATAGACCGAAAGGGAGGCATCAAAGAAGAGTTGGCCACTCGAAAAGCAGCGGCTGGGAGACTTTTTCAGGCCATAAATCGTGGATTCCTCAGCAAGAAAGAGGTTGGTAAGAAAACGAAGATGGCTGTAAACCGCTCCACCTATGTCCCAGTTTTGACATATGGATGCGAGTCGTGGGCAATGACTACAACCCACAAAAGCCAGATCCAAACCTCAGAAATGAGGTATCTGAGGAAAGTGGTTGAAGTAACAAGAAGAGACATGGTCCGCAACCAGACGATACGTCAAGGCCTGAAATCCCATCCGCTGCAGACCCAAATAGAACAGTCCCAACTAAGATGGTTTGGCCATGTCTGCAGAATGGGAGAAGATCGGCTACCACGACAAGCATGGGAAACAAAGAGCCAGGGATCCAGACCTCCAGGACGACCCAGAGTTCGCTGGGAGGACAACATTAGACAATCTTTGAAGGACCGAGGACTAGAATGGAACCAGGCCAGGAAGAAGACAGCTGATAGAATGGTCTGGCGCTCTCTCTTCCAAACCTCTACACTTCACGGTAGAAGGGGAACGACTAAGTAAGTAAGTAAGTAAAATAAATTTAACAATTCACACTGTTGTAGCTATGTTCCTTAAAATAAATACAAAAAGTTTCACACACTGTCACATCATCTATGCTTAAAATAAATACAAGAAGTCAACGTCAAAACTGTGTTCCTTAAATTTGGAGATGGAAAAAAAAAGGGAAAGAAATAAATTAGCGGATTTACAAACTGCTAGATAAGTTACTTCTTTTGGGATGAAATTCTAACACATATTATAAGCTATGTCATTCATGCGATTTATTTTTTATTGAGGTCAATTTATGTTCCGGCAGATCTGTTTCTGCACTTTTTCAAACTATTCTTTATCTCCACATGCTGCATCACTTCAGAAGAGCTCCATAACACGTTAAAATGGAATATCACAAGTCTATGATGTTTAATGCTGCCTCTGCACAACCAGATGATGGTTATAGGTGGATTTCCTGGCATTATAATTTAGTTTCCAATCTTTTATTTTGTGCTAAAGTTGTTTTTACTGTCTAAAACATGTGGACAGCATAGAGTCTTCAATTAATAATAAAAAATCCCATGTAATGCTCTTAACAGGCACTGTAGAGGTACACACTGGTAAATTCATGACTATCTCATTTTTAATTCAAGATAATTCACAGGCGTATGAAGGTAAGAATCATTTGCATTATATTTTAATAATCAGACCTGAATACAGGGGTTTTATACTTACTGCATTTTTAAAATTATAATTGGAGACAGCTGTCATAAAATTTATATAATTGTATATATTCATTGATTTTTTTTTTTTTAGTCTGGTTGCTTCTGTTGGATAGTGAGGTGTGAAAAATTACATCATTAAAAATGGAGGAGGCAAAAATTAAATTTTTTTTCTTAAACTTTACAAATATTTAAAGAAGTTTTGTTTAGAAACAATAAAATTAGTTCCAGGTAAGATCCCCAGTCTTCTAAATGTGCTGCAGATCTGAAAGTTAAGATGACTGCTTTAATTCTTGCCGACCCCACATCATTTCTTTTGTCATGTGTATGTTTGCTCGCATTATAAATTTATGCGATATATTATTGTCAATATTATAAAACAGTGCTAAATTTTGTCCCATAACTGTGACTGCTATCAATGATGGACCACATCTGTTGCGTTGTAGATTTTTCGAACACCATGAAAGTATTTGCTGAGTGTCAAATTCTTGCCCAGTGCCCAGAAATACCTTACTTCAGACATCGTATTCAAGTGTCAAGCCAAATGCCATATGCAATCAACATCTTATCCCTATTGTGGCTTACTTTTTTTTTCCACGCTATTATGTTAAGCCAATGATCATAATATAGTCAAGATAGACTCTGTCTCAGACTAAATTAGACTTAGTCTAGATTAAATTCCATATAAGGGAATAACATAAGTTATTCTAAACACGTCTGAACAAAACGTAGTGCCAGGTACATACCTGTAAACTAGACATGACTCCATTGGCGAGGCTGGATATTTTGCCCGCCACTTTCGTAACTCCCTGTTTGACTCCATCCTTAATATCCTGGAAGTCTGGGGCAGCAGAACTGTAATTCTGCCGGCGGCTGCTTTTACCACCACTTCCAAAGAAATCATCACTGGATATTGAAGACTGGCCTTCAAGTCTGCTCAGGTTTTGTCTAGTTTCAAACTGGTAGGACAAAGATGGTGTAAGTTACTTAACAAGCAAAATTTTACTTATAATAAACAGTGGCGTTAATGGTTATTTTCGGATGCTCCTTGTGATGCAGATAGTATGAGTGTCCGATTGGCTAAGCGGTTAGAGCGCTGTCCCCTCGGCGGCAAATATACTGGGTTCCGGGATCGAAACTTGGTAGCGTCACGCTCCAGTCTACCCAACTGTAAATGTGTACCTGTCTCTGCTCTTGAGTTAGGGAAGGCAAAGGCAGCTATGAACGGAACTGGTCACCCCACCTCATAAAGCTGGACATAGTATGGTGAAGTCTGTATTTCACTTCCTTACAACAGTATTTGCTATGGGACCACCTTTAATTTTTAGTGGTAGTAAAGTGGTAGAGACAGCTGTGGTGGTTGTAGTGGGATGACGGCAGAAGTAATAGTAACAAAATAGTAGTAGTAATATTGAATAAATATTGCATGCAAGCTAATCTCAATACATCCCGTTTTCACGTGTCTAAAGCTAATGAAAACAAGCAAAATCATACCAAAATCATGCACAATTCCTTTTTTTCAGGCAAATAAAGCAAGTTTTCATTTCAGATTAGTTATTCCTTACATGGATTTACCAGAACGCCAATAGGGGTCTTCCTTAGTGATTCATATCCTTTTTTTTAATGCATTTAGATAATGTTCTACAGTGTGACCCACTCACTGCGCGACTATAGTTTTCTGAAATATCTGTGGAGAGTGTGAATATAGCATCACTATATATAGTGGCAAGAGGACATGCTTGACACCATCACCAGAACTGCCATGCTATGGACTCCAGAAAGAAAACGAAAACAAGGATGGCCAAAAGCCACCTGGCGGAGAACAGTGGAGGCAGAGATGCTAAACATGAACCAGACCTGGGGCAGCACAAGAAGGATGGCTGTCGACTGAGCAAAGTGGAGACAGTTTGTTGCTGCCATTAAAGACGCCACCAGGTGATTGCTTTGTCAGTCAGCGACCAAGGACCAAAGAGGAAAGAAGAAGATATATAGCTCAGCGTACGGCTCCTAGAAGCTACAAAAAGTAGCAGCCATCCCCCGGTAACTGTCTGAACCGACTGGCCAAACTACGCTGAGTGCTCTTCCATTGCTTGGGTTCCCACCCACAGGCCACACCTATTTCCACAGCCCCACTTGTGTGTAAACCCAGCCCTCGACCAAACCCTGCAGATCCTTTATGTGAAGGCAACTAGATCCAAAACGTGACAATCCCTCCAACTAAGCAAGAAGCCTCTAGTGCTCTCATAGACGCTGAAAAATAGTGGTACTTTTTTTTGTTTTTAACATACGCCCGCTATTACTCAAGGCAAAATCTCAGGTTAGTATGTCTAACCTGAGACTGATTTGCGTGAGTATCCTATTTTCCCTGTACGCTGACAAGTGTCCTCTCGCTATTCAGGGAGATACTCGCTGTCTTCGGAGAGTACCCATTAGAGCTGGGTCGGCTCAGGAGCCGTTCAGGTTATTCCAGTCCCTGGTCGACGACACTTCTTCAAATGTACCCGCCCGGGCTTGAACCTGGATCACCCAATCGCCAGCGCAGTGTGGTAACCATTACACCAGCGCGGCTCCCATAGTGGTACTAACCAGACAAACAGCAAGTCATTGGGTGGCGAGGATTGCTCAGTGGTGATCCCCACAGAGACTGAGGTGATAAAAAGCTTGAGGACTGCTAACCATCACGAGATACTTTTGGACTGGGAGATGTGGCACATGGAACTGACCAGTGTTGCAAGGGAAAAATAACCAAATGACTACAAAACTGGTCCCCAGTTATAGGTAAATAGTAAAAGATCCCCTCTGGAGTAGTGGACTCTCCAACTCATGGCACTGCACACCTCGCCATTAACACAGCCTGGGGACCTTGTTCAATAAGCTTCACTAAGTCTGTGCAGGTAAATGAGCTGACAATGATTCAGAGACCAACCGCAGAGGAAGAGGAAGCCTGACGTGAAACCATCTGATCCAGAACATGACAAGCCTATATGTCTACACAGTATTGGCAGCCAAAACCTCATCACAAAACTCAATCTATGCCAGCAGACTATAGGTGGCAGGGAATGGACAGTGATAAAGCACACCTTGGGCCCTGCATCTCAAAATCAGAAAGAGTCCCAGGCTTGTCACTCAAAAACACCAGTCAGCCAATGAAAAATGTTAAGCCTTGTCTCGGGACTAGCTGAGTTGGAGCAGCTCTCTGGCTTTTCAAGAAAGCTCTAGAAACAACACCACCACCCCACACACTAACTGAGAAGTCTGGCTGGCCAGCCTGCTCACAGTATTGCCAACATCGACACTTACTTCTCATAAGGTAAGAAATAACTAAAAAAGGTGTTTTGTTTTCATCTATTAACAAACATATTTTATGAAAAGAGGGTTGCACACCAAGTGGATCACAATGTAACTTTCTTCTCTCTACTGTTTTTCTACATTTGTTCCCCGAAGAAGACATTGTGGTCCTAACATGGGCCGTTTCATTGTCCTTGTAGGCCTACACTATCTACAATTGTTTCCATGTTTTCCTCATCATTTTCACCTCTGTATCCAGTTCTCTTCTCCATGTGTTTTTGGGTCTACCTCTGCCTCTCTTTCCCTGTGGATCCCAGAACAAGGACTGCCTTGTAATGCCATCTACAGGTTTCCTCAATGTGTGTCCTATCCATCGCCAGCATCTTCTTCTCAACTCTTGTTCCACTGGCACTTGTCTGGTTCTTGTCATCAATTCCACATTTGTGACTTTGTCATACCATTTCAGTCCTTCTATTCTACGCAAGCACCCGTTTATAAAAGTCTGTAGCTTATTTAGTTGTTGTTTTTGTTGCTCTCCATGTCTCAGAGCCATACAATAGGACCCATTACTATCCTGCCATTACTATTTGTTTTTCAATTGTTAAAGGACACTGATCAGCTGATTCTTTCTGTAAATTAAGAAAATTTTGTTAAATTAATACATGAAATCATATTTTTCTAAATGAATATAGAGTGAATGCATTTAATTCGAAGCCCAATAATTCTAAGTTGCACTTAATTTGAAGCTTCGAACAAGCCCCTGCATGTGAACTATTTGTGGTTAAAAAGATAGTTTTTAATTTGAAGTTCGAATGAATGATAAAGCTTATAATACAAAGTTTGAAACCCTTCCACTGGTTTGTAACATATTAATTCGAAGGGCCATCCATCATAACTTTCAACCACCAACTTGGGTGCATGAAGGAAACATGAAATGCAAAATTCAGTTGCATCCAGTGTGATGCCACACTGTAATTATGTCTTTCAACCGGCCCGATTCTGTCGTCTATTTTGTATTACCGGCCCGATCCTGTTCTTTTATTTTGAATCTTCATCATTTTTTTCTTCTCATTTGAATATATATCGTGTTTGGTATTTTTGAGTGGTAATTTTAATGGGTTCATTTTATGGTGGTAGGTTTACTTTTCACTCGGCCAGTTTTACCCTCTTCTGAATTTTTCGCGATTCCCGTAGATTTCATTGTTTACGAAAATCGATATTTTCGGGCACTCCTGTATGACGCGTCAGTAGCACGAGGCCATCACGTAATGTGACGCAATTTCCTGACACGCTGGATTTGCGTAGGTTGATAGTATTGATTTTTTTCTGGCGCTGCCATTGGTCCGGGATTTGCGTAGGACGGGAATCCGCGTGGGCGGTTTCTCTTGTATATAATGAGAGAGGAAACTGCGGGCAATTGTCTCTGCAGAAATAATTGCCTGGCCGGACGACTACGTATTTTATCGTCTCCATTTTTGCGGGGGAAAACCGCGATAAATTTGCGAGTCGCGGCGAAACAGTGGGGAGCATAATTTTGTCCAATAAAATTATCCACGGCAACAGACATATCTCAGGGTCAGAGTACTCGAGTATCGTCAGGAGCAAAAGAAAAATTACCCTATGGTCTCTGGCAGTGAAGCCCCTATGCTTCAGCTGGAACGTGGTTTATTTATCACACTGCCCGGAGCATCGCTGTTATAGTCTCTAGCAACGGCAGGTGGCCGTGAGACTGAGTTACATTGCCTACAGCCAGAACTTTAGGCCGTGTTGTTTTTTTTTCCTCTAACTCCGGAGCGGGTTAAAAGAGGGAAGCTATTCAGCAGCAGAGAAGTTTTGTCGACAGTTTATCAAGCACCTCAGGCTTGATACTTGAACAGCATCGTCATCACCAAATTCAGGAACAGGTGACAGGATTACCATACCTAGGTCCTGATAGGAACGAGAGAAGAGAGTAACGGAGACGCCGCATCATCAGTCCTCGAGTGTTAGAGAGACACTGAGACCGAGAAAGAGAGAGATAGAGAGACACTGAGACCACGAGAGAGACGGAGGGAGAAAATAGACAGGACCAGTAGGGTCTGTTCAGTATCCATTTGACGGATAGACACTGAGTCTGCAGTCGGAAAAAAACCAAGTTTATTATGTTAGCAATTCTTGTGGTGTAGTTATCGGCGCATATCGCCTAACAAGTAGAAAGCTGTGTAGCCATTCGTTGAGGAAAAATCCCCAGGACTGAGACAGTAGAAATTTATTAGTGTTAGAGAGTGGCGGCTAGAGTTGACAGCCCCACCATATTAGAGTTGTTTTAATCACTAACCATTTTATTGTTCCTCAGCAGGGTGACAGGAAGAGTGAATGCGCGTGGGGTTTTTTTTTGTTGTTGTCTCTCTAATTGAATTGTTACTTGGTTTTTTTTTTTTTCCAGGCCGTGCAACAGCGCACGCTATTTATGTGATTGCTTGATGATGACATTTTAATGCTGTATTGTTGTAAATAAATATATATACATATATTTACTGGATCAGATTCTACTCTTTACTATACTTACTTTACGTCGTCTGTATAGTGGTGTCTGTGGTCGTATTTATACACCTTATCTCCTTGTGTTTCAAGGCAGTCAGAGGCGGGGAGACTATAGCCATTTTTTTTAGTCACGAAGCGGCAGGGGGAGATTCAAATCCTGGGTCTATCTCTTGAGCCAATAGTCTCACCTGTCCACAGGCATGTCATTTTTCCATCTAATTCTATCTTCTCAGACTTTCTCATACTAGGGTCTTGTTTTCATTCAGGCAAACTCTATAAATGTAAAACCACTTCGTGACAAGTGGGGGCTCGTCCGGGATCATTCTGTTGAGATCAATTCTGTGATCTAGATTCATAGATTGTCTCTATAGAAAGTTTTCTGAGAATAGAGTTTCTTTAAAATATCCCCTAGACTTGAGCTATTAGAACTGATCCAGTTATAGGTTTTTCCACAGGTTGCAGTCTAGTAGATTTTTTTGGTATTTTTGAGGTATATGACTTAGAGGTAATTGATGGCATACCGACACATTTTTCTTTAACAGGAAAGTAATTTCAGGGTTTTGGTAGCTTGTTAACAAAAAAATTTTTTCAGGTTATTGTTCAGACTTGACGCTAGTCTGAGTTCGGGTTTTTGGGACATCGGTTATAGGAGGAATACTTTCTATTACATAACAGGTAGTTCCTTCCTTTTGTTCTCCTTTCTGTCATTTTCTGTCAGTTGTGAACTTACAGCAGTTTACAGGTAAGATGGCGGATATGGCGAAATTACGAGCTGCATGGCGTGACGCTGCCCAGGATATGGGAATGGATAAAGAGGAGACGAAAGCCTACATGATCAGAGAAAATAATAGGCATAATCAACGGGAACTTGAGGAAAGGCAAAGGATAGCCGCCGCCGAAGCAGCGAAAGAGGAGAGGGCAGCCGCCGCAGAAGCAGCGAAAGAGGAGAGGGCAGCCGCCGCAGAAGCAGCGAAAGAAGAGAGGGCAGCCGCAGCAGAGATGGAACTTTGGAAATTGGAAGCACAGGAGAGGGAGAAGGCAGCAGAAAGACAGCACGAACTTGCCCTGCGTTCTCTGGAACTGCAGTACCGAGCTTCGGAAGGCAGTTCAGCTAATGGAGATTCTCCGGGAGCAGGAGCAGCAGACACCTCAGGAAACGGAGGGCCCCGGATGGCAGCCATGAGCTTCCCATTTGACTCGTTCCCTAACGGGAATGAGAAGATTGACGTGTTCTTGGAGAAATTTCAACGGATGGCAAAGGCATATGGGTTGGATGAGAGTCTTTGGTGCCTAAAATTATCGCAATTACTCAAAGGACATGCGTATGAAGTCTACAACAAGATGCTCCTAGATGACCAGAACAACTTCGAGGCACTGCGAAACGCTTTGTTGCAAAGGTTTCAGTGGACACCCCGCAAATGCCAAACCATGTTCAGGGAGAGCAGGCCGGAGAAGGGAGAGAGTTTTGCTCAGTTTGCAGAGCGGGTGAGAAATTACTTAACCCGGTGGAGGGAGCTGTCAGGACTGGCAAAAACTTTCGAAGGATTGGAGGAGTTAGTTCTGTGTGAACAGGTAAAAGCAAACATGTCCCCCGACTTGAGGCGGTATCTGGCAGAGCAGGGTGCCCAGCAACTCGATCAAATTATCATGTTCGCGGAAAGGTTCCAGACAGCACAGGCCGAAGTACTGGGACAGAAACGGAAAAACCCAGACCTGCCAGCCCCAGACAAAGAAGCTTCATCATTGCAGTCGGCTACTTCACCAGCTTATCAGCAACCAGGACTTTCTCGCAAGGAGCCTCATTCGGGTTATAACTTGCGCCCCCAGCAGCATAACAGAGCACCGACAACAACCTCTCAGGAACCCACTAGGAACAGAGGAGATAATGAGAGGTATTGTCAGAATTGTAGAACCACTTCCCATTGGACATCCCGGTGCATGAACAAACCCCCAGCTCATCATGCAGCTTGTTTAAGGCCGGTGAGATGGACTAAAGGGAATAAGTGGGAACCAGTCCAGGCAGAGAAGTTGTTCTCTAACAGTGGACCAGCCGTAGTGAATGGGACGGCCACTACGTGTTTGTTTGACAGCGGGCTTACTTACCCCAGTATCATCGCTCGTCATTTGGTGAAACCAGGTCAGTGGACAGGAGAAATAGTTGAGATTGGTGGCATTTTGAGAAGAGGTATCTCACAGCGTCTGCCTGTAGCCAATATTGAGGTGAAATGCAAGTTTGTGTCTGGCACAATCAAGGCAGCTGTAATGGCACAGCCAGCACATGATTTCATCCTGGGAAGCCCTTACTTAGTTTTGGGAAACCCAACCACCCCGATCCTTGCTAATGCAAGGGGGCCTACTGCAGGCCAGAAAAGTGAAAGGGGAAAGCCCCACATTCACGGAGCCCCATGGGAGCTCAAACATCCTTGTCTTGCGATGAGGAGGACAAAAGCCTCTAAAGACAGTGGAATGGTGATTACAGAGGCGTATTCGCCTGTCAGCCCTGTTCAGCCTAATAATTGCCAAACAGTGGTGACGCCTCTGATTCCAGAAGTACCTTCTTTTCCGTCGGGAATTAGGCCCCCGATGGTATTAAATCCCTCAAGGGAGGGAAATACTGACAAGAAGGAACATGTGCGCGGTTCTTCAGTCAACCGCAAACAGTTACGCCCTGTTACGGCGATGTCTGGCCAAGCCAGTCAGACTGTTTCCAAACACTGGGAGGCCGCACCATCTGGTAATCAGTATTTACCATGCGCCGCCAGGAAAATTCGTGGGCGAAGGAAACACACGAGAGGGAGGAGGAAGGGCGACCAGTTATGTTGCAGTCGACAGGAGGAACTCCCCTGGCGTGACCCTCACGATCCAGGGCTTGCAAAGATTCTCAAGGATATGGAGATGGGCCTGTATGATAATGCTAATTATGACAGTGATTAGATCGGGATGTAGATCTAGATACGGACCAGTATGAAACCCAGAGATTTCAGTGATTTAGCACGGTTCCCGTACTTGAAAGGGGGGACTTATGTGATGCCACACTGTAATTATGTCTTTCAACCGGCCCGATTCTGTCGTCTATTTTGTATTACCGGCCCGATCCTGTTCTTTTATTTTGAATTTTCATCATTTTTTTTCTTCTCATTTGAATATATATCGTGTTTGGTATTTTTGAGTGGTAATTTTAATGGGTTCATTTTATGGTGGTAGGTTTACTTTTCACTCTGCCAGTTTTACCCTCTTCTGAATTTTTCGCGATTCCCGTAGATTTCATTGTTTACGAAAATCGATATTTTCGGGCACTCCTGTATGACGCGTCAGTAGCACGAGGCCATCACGTAATGTGATGCAATTTCCTGACACGCTGGATTTGCGTAGGTTGATAGTATTGATTTTTTTCTGGCGCTGCCATTGGTCCGGGATTTGCGTAGGACGGGAATCCGCGTGGGCGGTTTCTCTTGTATATAATGAGAGAGGAAACTGCGGGCAATTGTCTCTGAAGAAATAATTGCCTGGCCGGACTACTACGTATTTTATCGTCTCCATTTTTGCGGGGAAAAACCGCGATAAATTTGCGAGTCGCGGCGAAACAGTGGGGAGCATAATTTTGTCCAATAAAATTATCCACGGCAACAGACATATCTCAGGGTCAGAGTACTCGAGTATCGTCAGGAGCAAAAGAAAAATTACCCTATGGTCTCTGGCAGTGAAGCCCCTATGCTTCAGCTGGAACGTGGTTTATTTATCACACTGCCCGGAGCATCGCTATTATAGTCTCTAGCAATGGCAGGTGGCCGTGAGACTGAGTTACATTGCCTACAGCCAGAACTTTAGGCCGTGTTGTTTTTTTTTCCTCTAACTCCGGAGCGGGTTAAAAGAGGGAAGCTATTCAGCAGCAGAGAAGTTTTGTCGACAGTTTATCAAGCACCTCAGGCTTGATACTTGAACAGCATCGTCATCACCAAATTCAGGAACAGGTGACAGGATTACCATACCTAGGTCCTGATAGGAACGAGAGAAGAGAGTAACGGAGACGCCGCATCATCAGTCCTCGAGTGTTAGAGAGACACTGAGACCGAGAAAGAGAGAGATAGAGAGACACTGAGACCACGAGAGAGACGGAGGGAGAAAATAGACAGGACCAGTAGGGTCTGTTCAGTATCCATTTGACGGATAGACACTGAGTCTGCAGTCGGAAAAAAACCAAGTTTATTATGTTAGCAATTCTTGTGGTGTAGTTATCGGCGCATATCGCCTAACAAGTAGAAAGCTGTGTAGCCATTCGTTGAGGAAAAATCCCCAGGACTGAGACAGTAGAAATTTATTAGTGTTAGAGAGTGGCGGGTAGAGTTGACAGCCCCACCATATTAGAGTTGTTTTAATCACTAACCATTTTATTGTTCCTCAGCAGGGTGACAGGAAGAGTGAATGCGCGTGGGGTTTTTTTTTGTTGTTGTCTCTCTAATTGAATTGTTACTTGGTTTTTTTTTTTTTTCCAGGCCGTGCAACAGCGCACGCTATTTATGTGATTGCTTGATGATGACATTTTAATGCTGTATTGTTGTAATTAATATATATACATATATTTACTGGATCAGATTCTACTCTTTACTATACTTACTTTACGTCGTCTGTATAGTGGTGTCTGTGGTCGTATTTATACACCTTATCTCCTTGTGTTTCAAGGCAGTCAGAGGCGGGGAGACTATAGCCATTTTTTTTAGTCACGAAGCGGCAGGGGGAGATTCAAATCCTGGGTCTATCTCTTGAGCCAATAGTCTCACCTGTCCCCAGGCATGTCATTTTTCCATCTAATTCTATCTTCTCAGACTTTCTCATACTAGGGTCTTGTTTTCATTCAGGCAAACTCTATAAATGTAAAACCACTTCGTGACATCCAGTTCAACTGATTTCCAACCACATCAATGGGTCTTCAGAACTCATCTGTTGACCGTTTCAAGTCACACTCATTTTTCTTGAATGGATCAAAGTTAAGATTACGATTTTAATCCCTGCCTTCCTTTCCTGGTTCTGGTGCTGTCGCAGATTTATTACGAGTGATGTATGTTTACATTTATTACAGTCTGTGTAATAAGGAAAATTCTCCAAATTTTCTGGCCGAACACCACCACCAAGCAAACATCCAAGAAATGCTAACTCAGAGCCACCAAGAAGACATGTGCACCATCATAGCGGGTAGACACTGGAGTTAGGTTGACTACCTCCTCAGAAGAGACCCTGACACCATCACCAGAACTGCCATGCTATGGACTCCAGAAGGAAAGCGAAAGCAAGGCCGACCAAAAGCCACCTGGTGGAGAACTATGGAAGTAGATGCACAGCATGAACCAAAGCTGGGGCACCTCGCGAAGGATGGCAGTCAACCCAGCAAAGTGGAGACGTTTTGTTGCTGCCCTACAAGACGCCACCATATTTGATAGTCACTGATTGCTTTGCTTTGTCAGTTAGCAACCAAGGACCAAAGAAGAAGTAATTTAAAAGTTATTATATTCAATTAAGGCCAGTGTCATGACAGTTTAGAAAGTGAAGTTTCTACAGGAAAAGTACAATGCCTTCCGCCATAATGAATAAAGCAGACAAAACCAAACAAAAAATTGTTCATTCAAAACTTGTGATACTGCACCGCCAGATTCAAATTACACGCCCTTCACTATATATATAAAAATTTTTTGTTGCACATGAGGTTTAGGGACTTTTGAGACACGCTGTATTTTCATATACCTTACTATTTGTCACAGACTTACTGCAGTCGTCCACTCTTCCTTGTAACCCAGACAAAAAAAGCAAATACATTTTTCCCACCACTGGTAGAAACCCTGATTAAGTCAGCAATTCTCACGAATATGTAACTAATCAAACATGACATTTCTCTTTTTAAAAAAGTATGCAAACTCACTTCATCCTCCCGGTTGCCAAAGTACTGATCAGAGGAAATAGCTTTTGCAGTACCAAATTTCTTTTGTGCCGCGTCACTGCTGTCAACTGCCACTGATGAATTCACATCTGCGTTCTTACGGCTGCGACTTGGCCTGCGTTTAAAAAAAATACGCATATATCTCAATGCAGCATTTTACATAATGTCCCCATCTTCAGAGAAATGCAGACTTAAAAGGGCCAACAAATTGTGAATAGTAACAGTATTGTTTTATTATAACTTACAAGATACGAAATTTCTACTTTTCCTAGTACTCTGTCTTGAACAAATCTAACATTAAAATCCAATCCTGTTTTATAATAACAAATTGTGACAAACATACAAGGAGCATGTTAATAGATATAACTACATAAATCCTTCACATAGATTATATATGCAATAACACTAGTCAACAAATTTTCAAAAGTTATTTGTACCAGAAATTAAATATACCATTTCTTATTGATTTTGACATGCTGATTTCAAATATCATAATGAAATTTACCAATTGGCTCTGGTTTTTTTTTTAAATGATGAATTTACATTACAGTAATACAAATAATGTATGCTTCTTTAATTCTCTGGGGTGAACAGCTAGTCTTTCTACTTTAGCATTATAAAAATTGTGGTTACATACTCAATTAATTGATATTTCAACATAAAATGATAGAAAAAATAAAAACATTATTTAAAGTTTACATATCATGTTTTAAAAAGGCACATTTGAACCCATTCCGTCATTATTCAGTAGCTGTTCGAGCTCTCTTTGCTTGCTTCTTGTAGTCAATCGATGAGGTGTCTCTTGTCACAGTTCAACAGTAATCAGCAAGCATTGAAGGGCTCCAATTGCCTTGATACCTTGTCTCCATAGCAGCAATGTCCTAGTGAAATCATTCACCATGCTCATCACTGACCGCTCCACAGTTTGATGTAAAGAAATCCAGATGAGAATCCAGAAAATGAATTTTCAAAGACTCTTATACTTCAGAAGGAGATTTTCTACAATTTCATTGTAATTATCAGATCTGTTGTTTCCAAAAAAAATTTGCTACCACTGACATAAATGCTAGCCATGCTGCTTTTTCCTTGCCATGCAACACGCAAAGAAACTCGTCATCATGAAGAAGTTTTCGAAATTGCGGACCAACAAATACTCCCTCTCTTATTTTAGCTTCACTCAGTCTTGGAAATTTTCTGATGAGGTATTTGAAAGCCTCATCTGTTTCTCCATTGCCTTGACAAAGTTTTTCATGAGACCCAGCTTAATGTGCAAGGGTGGCAACAAAATCTTGCTGGTGTCAACAAGTGCTGGGTTCTCAACGTTCTTACTGCCAGGCTGCAATGACTGCCTGATTGGCCAATGTCTTCTGATGTAATGGTCACTTCGTGCACGGCTATCCCACTCACAGAGAAAGCAACAGTACTTGGTGTATCCACCCTGTAGTCCAAGCAAAAGAGCGACCACTTTTAAGTCACCGCAAAGTGACCAATGATGATGATCGTAGTTTATACACTTCAAAAGCTGCTTAATATTTTCATAAGTTTCTTTCATATGAACTGCGTGACCAACTGGAATTGACGGTAACACATTACCATTATTCAACAAAACAGCTTTAAGACTCGTCTTGGATGAATCAATGAAAAGCCTCCACTCTTCCGGTATGTAATTGATTTTGAGGGCTGCCATTAAACCAGAAATGTTGTGGCATGCAGAAAAGTCACCCTCTTTGAAAAAGAATGTAATAAGCGGCTTCTGGCGGTTCCTATACACAGAAATTGTAACATCTTCTGCCAGGAGATTCCACTGTTGCAATCTGGAACCCAAAAGCACCGCCTTGTTCTTCGGTAAATTCAGATCTCTTACAAATTCATTCAGTTCACCTTGGGTTATTAAGTGTGGTTTAGTGGATGTAGTTTGCTCAAAATCTGGGTCGCTTGAGGTTGATGGTTCAGGACCACCAATGTTCTCTTCTTCATCAGTGGAAGCAACTGAAAATGATTCTGGCACTTTGGGAACTGGTAGGTCATCGCTATGTGGTACCGGACATATTGCAGAGGGGATGTTTGGATATTCCAGAGTCCATTTTTTCTTCTTTGATATGCCTTTCCCAAATGTCCTAGGCATTTCTAACTACGATACTTTTGATAAGGACAAATGCACTAACTAATGGCAAAATTTTATCAGAGATAAGATATTTATACACAAAGATGATGTAATCATAGGTAGGATTGCATCATCAACTTCTAGTTACATTTTTATTGGTCATTAGAAAAAATTATGCAATCGCCCACAACAGTGGCGTCATATATATAAATTGACCGTAATTAAATAAACTAGTAGCATATATCTTGAAAACTAGAGCCAATCAACATTTTTTAATGTCATTTTCGTTTTCAGCACACCAAAATTAGTTAAGATCAGCTATTTTCATTTCTGGTACATTTTGGTTGTTGACTAGTGTAACTGAATAAAAAATGGGGAAAGCCATAACATAAAACAAGAGGCATTGAGACATTAGACAAAAAAACACGGAAGAGAAACAAAAAACATGGCAGAGAGAACATTTATTGTCAATCGTCACAAGCAGTCAGTCCTACAAATAAAATTATACACAAAACTGATTTCACATTATTACTTCAACCAGTAGTCATTCAAAAAGTAAAAAAAATCAGAACTATAATAATTCACGAAATTACAATAAAATGGATATCTTGTTCTAATGATGCATTTCAAAATTAACACATAATTTTTATAATTACAGGAAAAGAATCTAAACACAAACAGATGCATATTTATAAAAGAAAAAGAAATAGGTAAAAGGAGAAAAGGCCACAAGTCCCCTATCGGTACAAGTACACATTAAAAAAACCCTGCTCCATCTGCAATTGGGAACAAACAGGACATCTCATGACCAGAACTGTACTCAAGAATGTTAAAAATGACACGCTGCTCGTCACTTAAGAAACTATAATAAAATGTGAGCAAAATAGATCAATTCTAAACAAGTATTTCAAAAGACAAAACACTGAAGTGATAACAGAAAAGGTGGAAATTACTGATGCTCACAAGGAAATCAAGACAATAATTTATAAATGATACATCACTAGAATTAAATCAGTAAATATATACTCATTCTTTCACACACACACCCCCCCCCCCCCCCCCCCTTCCCCCCAACACACAAAACAAAAAGAACAAACAAACAAACAAAATTACAACCAAAATATCGAATGAAATCAAGCAATAAACAAAGCCCAAAAGACAACAGTCATACAACACAAATAAAAATATTCCCACATGGTTTCTTCTTTTAAGTTAAGTGTATGTGTGCTTGAGTTAAAGCATGCCTATGGAACAGAAAGGGGATTAATCCCTAAATCTGCAGACATAATTGCTGCGACAAAAGACCTGACACACGAAAGACAAAGGAAAAAAAGCTGATCTTGGCTACAAACCACATACTACAGCACTGTGCATAGCTGGTGGTCATATAAGGATGACTCCAGATACGCCTCCGTGCATGGCATGTTAGTGTCTGATGGGATAAGTGGTATTCTGTGTTTGCTGAATCTAAAATTATAAAGAGCTTCACACCATGACGGGGAGCCGCGCTAGCGTAGTGGTTAGAACACCGCTCTGGCGACCGGGTGATACAGGATCAAACCCGGGCGACGGCATTTGAGGATTTTTCGTCGACCGGGATTTGGACTGGATTAACTCGAGACCTGGCGAGGACATTTGAAGGAGTGTCGTCGACCAGGGACTGGCGGCTCCTGAGCCGACCCAGCTGCAATGGGTACCTCCGAAATCGGCGAGTATTTGCCTGAATGGCGAGGGACACCTGTCTCTGTACAAGAAATAAAGGGATACCACGTAAAATCAATGTCAGGTTAGACATAAATAATAACCTGAGATTTCGCCTCGAGTATTAGCGGGCGTACGCAAAAAAAAAAAAACAAAAAAAAAAAAAACAAAAAAAAAAAAAACAAACAAAACCATGACGTCTCAGTGAGCGCCACACTAGAAAACCTTGCTTCCCCCCGTTTGTTCCTTGCAGTTTGTTTTTTCCAGTGTTTAATTAACTAACACATGTGCAAGTTTACACCTTGAATATGAGAACAATATTCCAAAATTCCTGTGTAGTTTCTGGGGGTGGGGGTCTCTAAGGAGATGAAGACAAAATAACACTACTGCTTCTATTTTTCTTTTTTTTTTATCATACGCCCCCGCTATTACTCGAGGCAAAATCTCAGGGTTACTATGTCTAAACCTGAGACTTATTTTACGTATCCTATTTTCCCTGTACGCTGACAGGTGTCCCCTCGCCGTTCAGGCAGATACTCGCCGTCTTCGGAGCGGCACTACTGCTACCTCTGGCATGTCATAAGAGGTGGCTAATATGAGGTTGTGGCAAAGGGGCTGACAATCCTGTCACGTCAAACAAACTGTTACAGAAACCACCACAGCAAAGTGCACATGAATGTTTTGGTGAAGGCTTCCTGCAAAGGAATGAGCAGCAGTCATAGCTCTATGCTCTTTAAGGAGCATACAGGAACATGATGATGATTGTTTAAAAAATGTGCTATTTATTACATCTAATTTAGTCCAGTTCAAAGAAAAAAAAAAGAGAGTGCTGTTTAACTTTTTCTAGATTAAATCTATGCATCAAGCTTATAAAGTCAAGGACAATGATATCTCAGTTTGTTTGCTACATGTAACCCTGCACCAACGTCAACAGATTTTATTGATTTTCAACCCCCCCTTTCGCACCCTGCCCACAATTTAACGACATACAAGTGTATTAATTATACAGGTTTTAATGTTAACTGGCTGTATAGCTCCACATAGGTGCAGCAACAAGTTTACAGCAGAAGTAAATATGACACCTTTACTACTTTCCACCACTCTGCTAAATTAAGAAGTTTTTAAAATAAATGCTAGTGAGCTAATGATCTCCTCACACAATGAATTTTAACAAAGAAAATCAATTTTTTGTTATCACCATACATTTTTAAACAATGAAACCCGGAGACCACAGTCTATGCCAACAATTAAGATAGAAGTATTATTCTATCAATATGCATAAAACAAAAATTTTAAAAGGTCGCCAGGGAAGGAAAGAACTGATTCCCAACAATAAAACCTTATGTTACAAGGGGATTGACATAAGTCTTGGGCCTGACCATAAAGGACTTGTCACAGAGAGCTGAAATTTTGTATAGTGTTTACTCCTTTTCAATATAGCCACCGTCTGAATTGACACACTTCTGCCATCTCTGCTTGACCTTGAAAAGACCTTGGGAGTAGAACACCCTATTTTTCAAACTAAACCAGTCATCACATGCCAGTATAACCTCTTCATCACTGTCAAAATGATTTCCTTTTAGCTGTTTTTTTAAGATTTGAGAATAGAAAAAAGTCTGATGGAGCCAAATCTGGAGAATATGGTGGGTGTGGAAGAATTTCAAATTTTTAAATCGTTGGCTGCTAGCTGCACAAGCCATGCTTTGTGAGAGGGCGCGTTGTCTTGAAGCAAAGGAAGATTTTGAGCAACTGTTGACAGCAATTTACTCTCGTTTGCTTCTGTTCACGTGTCAACAGTCGTGGAACCCAGCGTGCACACACTTTTCTCATGTTCAGTCTGTTGTGTAAAATTCTATAAACTGTACTTTCATTTAGTTTTACTCTACTAGCTATCTCCACAATTGTCATTTTTCGATCCTGGTCAATGATTTTCTTCACTCTTGTTGCATTTTCATCTTTGCACTCTGAGGCTGGTCTACCAGATCTTGGCAGATCAGCAACATTTGAGCGGCCGCACTTAAACTGTTGACACCAGTTTTTTTACCGAAGTATATGAAGGACAAGAATCACTAAACACTGGTTCCATATCCCAGCGTATTTCTGTAGGTGTTTTTCCATGAAACATCAGAAATTTTATCACAGCTCTGGCCTCCTTCTTTTCCATTGTTTTGTCAAATCTTTGGAGCAGCAGATCCGGTCAATAGGGTACACTGCACCGTGCACCGTAGCGAGAAAACCCATTGAAGAAACAAATGCGTACTTTACACATTCAGTGCAAATATGATGAACTTTAAATGTGCCAAGTTTCATTTTCCTCCTGTGACTCCTTCATGGTCAGGCCCAAGACTTATGTCAATCCCCTTGTATTAACAAGCCCAATGAGGGAAACACTCAATTGTATGGCTTCACTTAAAAGAACACTAGAAATCACTGCAAAATATTACAATGAAACGACCACCATGAATTAGTTTTTAATAAAATAGGAATTTAATTCCTTCCATCATACATGGCACCATTTGGCACAATCGATAACCTGTTGGCATACCAGGTTTTTTTTTTAAACAGAAAAACAATTTGGTTAAAAAAATTTATGTTGAGATGTTTATACAATAAAGACTACATTCTCTGATATCACAACTGTACAGGTTACAACTGTCAAAAATGATCTTAGATGTAATTAATATGTGTGTATGAGATATACAACAGTATACAGTTATAGACAGTTCATGTAGGATACCTATGAAATCAAGAAACAAGAGACAAATTTACGGTCACAATATCTAACAAATACTAAGTGCTCCAACAGCTGGAAGATGTAGCGAGTACAGAAGAATACTGGCAACAAATCAAAACTATATGGAATGTGAAGAAGTACTGGGAAAAAAGAATGCCAGCACAAAGCATAGATAAAGCTGATACCATGAATAAGAAAAACAACAATAGAAAAAAAACACAAGAGAGATTTAACATTTTGAAAGTACTGACCTCTTCAGACATGCCAATATTGCACTGGCTATTAACACTGATTTTCTTGAATTTGACATTTCCGACATACAGTCTTCAAAAGTCCATATAATTTCACGAAAAGTTCTGATTTTATTATATTCTGTCGCCAATACAAAGTTTTTAATTATGTGAGGACGGCAAACCATACATAAGTCAGAAGAGTTCAGGACCACCAATGGTGTAAGACAAGGTGATATCCTGTCACCTTATCTTTTCATACTCCTCATGGACGATGTCATCAAGGCATGTGGGGAGAGGACAAGAACGTACACGGTGGGGTGGTGGAAGATGAGACAGGTCTGTATTTCAGTGCTGGCATTTGCTGATTATGTTGCCCTGATTGCTAAATTAGAGGCACATCTTCAATTCAACCTGCAAGTCTGGAAGGAAAAGCTGTAGAAGAGAGGGATGGTCATATCACGAGAGGAAAGAAGGCATCAGATTAAGCTGGTAGAACAGGTCCTGGAGCAGGTCAACCACTTTAAATACTTTGGAGCTGTCACAGACCAGAAGGGAGGCATCAAAGAAGAGTTGGCTACCCGAAGTGCAGCAGCTGGGAGACTTTTTCAGGCCATAAGTCTAGGATTCCTCAGCAAAAGAGAAGTTGGCAAGAAGACAAAGATGGCTGTAAACTGCTCCACCTATGTACCAGTCTTGACATATGGATGCAAGTCATGGGCAATGACTACAACCCACAAAAGCCAGATTCAAACCTCAGAAATTAGGTATCTGAGGAAGGTGATTGAATTAACAAGAAGAGACATGGTCCGCAACCAGACGATACGTCAAGGCCTAAAAACCCAACCCCTGCAGACCCAAGTAGACCAGTCCCAACTAAGATGGTTTGGCTATGTCTGCAGAATAGGAGATCGGCTACCACGAAAGGCATGGGAAACTAAGAGCCAGGAATCTAGTCCTCCAGGACGACCCAGAGTCCGCTGGGAGGACAACATTAGTCAATCTTTGAAGGACCGAGGACTAGAATGGAACCAGGCCAGGAGGAAGACAGCCGATAGGGTAGTATGGCGCTCTCTCTCCCAAACCTCTACGCCTCATGGTAGAAGAGGAACGACTAAGTAAGTAAGTAGAAAGTCTTTAAAAGATATTTATTGTGATAATAATACCTCAACATCTTAGAATATTGACATGTTATGAATTTTACAAGACTGGCAACATATTCTACGTTCAGAATATGTCAAAATAATTAGAATAACATAAATTATTGATCTCACAATGACTGTTATTATAGAAAGGAAAGTAATAAAATGGATTGTTAATTTCTAGAATGGCAGTAAAGTGTACTGGGAGTGATAAAACAGACTGTGGTGGTAAAGTGTAAAAAGAGTAATGAACAGTAAAGGGAGTAATAAAAAAAGACTTATTTTCCACAATGCTGGTAAAGTGTAAAGGAAGTAATAAAATACTGTTATTTTGCACAATGCTGGTAAAGTGTAAAGGGAGTAATAAAAATACTGTTATTTTCCACTATGCTGGTAAAGTGTAAAGGGAGTAATAAAAATACTGTTATTTTCCACAATGCTGGTAAAGTGTAAAGGGAGTAATAAAAATACTGTTATTTTCCACAATGCTGGTAAAGTGTAAAGGGAGTAATAAAAATACTGTTATTTTCCACTATCCTGGTAAAGTGTAAAGGGAGTAATAAAAATACTGTTATTTTCCACTATGCTGGTAAAGTGTAAAGGGAGTAATAAAAATACTGTTATTTTCCACTATGCTGGTAAAGTGTAAAGGGAGTAATAAAAATACTGTTATTTTCCACAATGCTGGTAAAGTGTAAAGGGAGTAATAAAAATACTGTTATTTTCCACTATGCTGGTAAAGTGTAAAGGGAGTAATAAAAATACTGTTACTTTCCACAATGCTGGTAAAGTGTAAAGGGAGTAATAAAAATACTGTTATTTACCACAATGGTGGTAAAGTGTAAAGGGAGTAATAAAAATACTGTTATTTTCCACTATGCTGGTAAAGTGTAAAGGGAGCAATAAAACAGACTGTTATTTTCCACCATGCTGGTAAAGTGTAAAGACAGTAATAATAAAAAACTGTTATTTTCCACAATGGCAGTAAAGTAAAGAGTAATAAGGCACAGATATTATTTCTCACACTTATAGCAGGCAATGAAAATAAAAAGGAAGGGCAACAAAACGGCAACCATTTACATTAAATAAAAAAGTACAAAAAATAATAAAACTTAGTTTAAAAGAAAGGGTGCAAGATTCAACTAACAATTCTAAACCCACGAGGGAATAGGGATGTTAAACACAAAATGAGCATAAATGTATAATATCCTAATGTCCCAAAAATGTGAGAATGAATATGTGCATTTTTACAGCTGTGTATGTACATGTTTGCAAGTGCTATTCCTCATGTCTCATCAACCACTCGAGTTCAAATACTAACGCTTGTCATGTATTAAATTGTGTATTAGATATAAAACGGACAGAGAAAAATACATACAGAATAATAAATTCAGACAAACCTGAAGTCATAACCACTCAAGCTCGTATCCTGTTATGCCATTCCTTGTCAAACAATTGTCACTCCTACTTACATGCTATTTTGTATTACAGTAACAAAAATAGAAGACAACTGAAATTCTTTATTTATCTGAAGCACGAACCAGTACAACAAGAACAACAGGTAAGAAATGAGGGATGAACCATTAAAAACAGAACAAGAAATAAACAACGAGAAAGATTAATAAACAAAGAAATTAAACAGTAGGCCCAGAAAATGTGGCTAAATAAGTTTTAGAACTAAGGAAAAATGATAACAAAGAAATGAGAAAAATAAATCACAGCGCAAAGACTTAGTCATTCCACTTCTGCCCTGGGGTGTAGAGGTTTGTCAGAGAGAGTGCCATACTATACTGTCAGGTGACTTCCTCCTGTCCTGTTTCCAATCTAGTCCTCTGTCCTTCAGAGATTGTCTAATATTGTCCTCCCAGCGAACTCTGGGTTGTCCTGGAGGTCTGGATCCCTGGCTCTTGGTTTCTCATACTTATCGTGGTAGTAGATCTTCTCCCATTCTGCAGACATGGCCAAACCATCGTAGTTGGTCCAACCACCTTCCTCAAATACCTCATTTCTGAGGCTTGGAGCTGTCTTTTGTGGGTATAGTCATTGTCAGTGACTCGCATTCATAAGTCAAGACTGGAACATAGGTGGAAGGTATACAGCCATCTTCGTGCAAAGACAATTAATTAATCGAGAATATTAATGAGAAACATCAATGACCTCCCAAAGACAATCAATGAATGGAAAAAATTAATACGGAACATAATCAATGAAACTCTCATGTAGTTCCCTAGCGTATCTGAAGAGACAAGAAAAAATAGGACTACTGCACCTCAGGCATGTCATGCATGGTGACTAATATAAGGTTGTGAATGGGGCTGGCACAATCATCATTTAAAACTAATTGCAACAGAATTCACTTCTGCAAGAGAATGAGACATTTTATCAGGTTTCCAGCAAGGGGATCAGCAACAGTAATGGCTTCATACTCCATCACAAGTGTCAAGGACATTGATGATGATACCAATTATACTGAGTAATTCCAATGGGTCTCATAATCAACTCACATTAAGAGAGTTTATTACTGTCTTACAAACTCCTCCAGATTCACCGCCAAATGATCAATAAAGCTAGGAACATAATTGCAGTCAAAAGTGGAAGACAACTTCTAAATAACATTTGACATACAGATCATGCCACAACTGTCAACTCAGGAGATCTAACCAAAAAAAATCCTTAATAAAACAACACAGAAACAAACAAAAGAAACAATTCTCTTGAAAGTAATCAGAAAAAAAATGCAGTTTCTCAAAAAAGAAAAGCTTATTACTATTTTACTTTTTCACCATACAACTCTCATGGAGCACAAACCTTCAACAAACTTATGCCAAGTCTTCCTGTCCTGTGCCATAAACTCAGGGTCCCCCCCCTCCCCCTTCCCACACATCTTTCTCATTACCACCATGTCTGTCTCCAAGTCTCCTTAACACACATTCCCTGGTCTTCCTCTACCACTCTCACCCAGGAGATTCCAGAACAAAGACTGTCCGTTAGTACTATCAACAGGTTTTCCCAATGCATGCCCCATCCATCCTTGGCACCCTCCTCTCATCTCCCACTCCACCCATCCCTGTTACCAGTTCAACACCAGCGATCCTGTCTCACCACCCCAATCTCTCTACTCCATGCAAGCATCCACCCATGAAAGTTTGTAGCCCTTTGGTTCTTGTTTTTGTTGTCTATTACTATCTTGCAGTGCAGTAGACGCAGCAAAGGCAAAACAATTAACATCCAAGAATAATGGCAAACAGTCAGGCTTTACAGTGACACATGATGATGACACATGCAGAAAGAAACAAACACAAGACTGCCCATATCCAAAGCTTTCCTCCACAAGCTGAGAACCAGGACTCTTCAGAGAGTGAAGACTCACCACTGACCACTAGAGTCAGCCCTCGCTGAAAGAATCCTGTGCAGAGCTTCTTACAATAAACAAAAACCAGTGCTTCTATTCTTTATTTGCCCCTCAGAGACCATCCACATAGCCCAAATAGGGAGAGTTACTACTATAAAGCTTCAAAAACTGGCCCTTAAATAATACATTGAAGCATTTTTACCAAACAGTCTAGAATAACAGACACTGGCAGAAGAGCTAATTACAACTTAAAGCATCATTAACTCTACCAAATAATACTCAATATTCCACGGATATCAAACAATGACATAGACAGCACTGGTTCCAGGAAAGAAAACTATCAAGAAAATTCAACAAAACAATACACAAACCATAAATAAAATTTGTAACACACATAAGGAGAAAGTGAAGTCTGTGTCACTTTGTAATGACCTACGGTATCAAACTGTGGGACAGAAAGGCCACATCGACACAAATATTACAGAATACATATAATAACCGCCACAAGGCAAGAATATGACTTCTGCTCCCTCAAGCATTGTGTAAGAGGCAACTAAAATGAGGCGTGTGAACTAATTGTTACAGAATCACTGCTACAAGAGGACAGGGGCATGAGGCTGGTGAACTAATTGTTACAGAATCACTGCTACAAGAGGATGGGGGGCATGAGGCTTGTGAACTAATTGTTACAGAACCACTGCTACAAGAGGACAGGGGCATGAGGCTGGTGAACTAATTGTTACAGAACCACTGCTACAAGAGGATGGGGGGCATGAGGCTTGTGAACTAATTGTTACAGAACCACTGCTACAAGAGGATGGGGGGCATGAGGCTTGTGAACTAATTGTTACAGAACCACTGCTACAAGAGGATGGGGGGCATGAGGCTTGTGAACTAATTGTTACAGAACCACTGCTACAAGAGGACAGGGGCATGAGGCTTGTGAACTAATTGTTACAGAACCACTGCTACAAGAGGACAAGGGTTTCAATGCAGGCTTCCGGCAAGGTGGCCAGTTGTAGTGGTGGCTCTATACTCTCTAAGGAGCAAAAATGAGAAAAAAATTAGAGCTAGAAATTTCTAGAGACTAGATTGGAACCAGGCCAGGAGGAAGACAGCCGATAGGATAATATGGCGTTCTCTCTGGCAAATCTCTACATCCCCAGGGTAGACGAGGAATGACTAAGAAATAAGTAAGTAATTTCTAGAGGTCCAGTTTTACAAACAACATCCATAATCTAAGTTACTGTTATTATCTGTGTGTTGTCCCCATCTCCTTTTATGTTATGCTATTAATGCATCACTGTACACAAAATAACACATCTGTTGTTCTTTCCTTTTTGAATATACTACAATACACTGTGTTTTAAAAGGGACGTGCAATGCGGTGTGTCTTTGGTGATATATAAACTAAAAATCTGGATTCAGATAATGCATGTCTGGATGTGTCACACAACCAATAAATACTGCCCACTGATATTTTACCAGTCGTCTTTAACATTATCATCGTCTCCGTCTGCATTTTCTTTGTCATCACAGTTGCTGAAGCATGCAATGAAAGTCAAAAATTCAAAAATAAACAATACATGCACCAGACCAGTTTACATCAAAATTCACAATTCACAGAAGGAACAAAAATAAACTTCGGCATTGAGTACGTAATCTTTTTTTATGTTATTTAAACATATACACTGAACAATAAAAACTGAGCATGCATCTAAGTATGACATATCAACAGTAAAATATTTTGATACTTTCCAGACATTATACATATTGTACTGACAAGTGACGGTAGGACTAGAGATGAGAAGAGGACATTGGAGATGGATAGGTCACACACAATGAGGAAACCTGTTGATAACATTACAAGGCAGTCCTTATTCTGGAATCTCCAGGTTAAGGTAGAGTGAAAAATACATTGAGAAGAGAACTTGAAGACAGAAATGAAAGTGACGAAGACATGGCATGCGATGAGAGGACCATGGTATAAAGGCTTATGCTCCTTGGGGAGCTGAAGGGTATAAGAGGAGACAGGATTATTTGTACATGAGAGCTGACAGACATATCAAAATGACTACAAGACAAGGGAGAACATGCATGTTGGTGATGGGACAGACTGGGCTGTTTACAAGAAAGGTGCAGTTACACGGGACAGCAAACAAAGACGAGATAGCAGGATGAAACAGAAATTAGAATGTGTATCTTCCATAGCACACTGTTGTGACTACATGAGAGCAAACAATGCAGATAAGTAGGATGTGTGTACATACAAATATAATGTGCATTTTCCACAGATGTGTCTTTATGAAAGCAAATAATGAAAAAAGATAACATTCAGACACATGTGTTATCTCCCAATGACGAGGCTATGTAAGAGCAAACAAAGAAGAAAACAGATGAGAGACTGAAATATAATATGTTATCTTCCACAAATGTGGCTATATGAAAGCAAACTCAGACGTGTCAACAGTGAGAAATGCAGTTAGCGACCCTTAGCTAGAATGCTTGCGTCAGGGTCAGCAAACCAGAGCTGACCAAGGCCTTACTCCATCTCCAAGTGGTGGTCCTGGAAACAGGCTGCATCACTGCTGTCTAGCCGAGTGAGTAGGAATCGAAGAGGGAAGGCTAACCCGGTCCCTAAAAATGCCGTGCTGAAGTCGGATGTGTCGGCCGAAAGGCGCAAATATCGCAGCTTTGCTGTTGTGACGACTTGCCCAATCTTCTCTTCTTTTTTTTTATTATTTACGAGCACATAATTTTTTCTCATCTTCAGTGCATGATCGAGAAGCCCATAAAATCACGGGAAATTTCACTTGTGGATATTCTCCTAGCGTTCAGTGATTTTCTCCTAGCGTCTAATACTATTTTTAGATACGACATCATTGTTGACCCCTGACCTCGGTAGCTAGAAACCTGTTTTAATTTAGGACCGACTGCTTAAACTTAGGTAGAACCAGTTTAGGCCACTTTAGGAAACCCCCACGTGACTTTTAACGTTATTGATTGGAGCGTCTTTATGATGCAAAAGCCACGTGATGCACGCTTCGGATCACGTGTCCAAGCGGAAATCACCCGCTAAAAGTGCGGCAAACCCAGCCATTTTTCACTTGCCCAGGAAACCGAAAAAGCTAGACCTAATCTAGACAGCTGCGAATTCATGCATTAAACGCACTGAAGCCACGTGTCTAAATTGCTGGTCCATCTCTGAGTAGTCTATGGTGGAGCCTTGCACGACAGTCCAATGTCAGCAGAATATGGAGTCGAGCACAGTGAAGGCAAATCCGAACCATTCAAGACCTACCTGGTGCAACGTCAGGAGACCGGAGAACTAACCACGCTTCACTATCAGCCAGAGGCTGAAAAGATAAGTTCCTTGAAAAGGGGAACTCACCATGTCAATGCCCTATCTTTAGTCATCATGATGAAAAACACTTGAATTGTGAGACACATATTACATACAGCAGACACTAATTCCATCGACAATACTATCATTCACCATCTATTCATTTTAATTTTAATAAACCTATTGGGTGTATATAATGTACCCAATGCCTTGTTCCTTCTATTAGATGTTGAATATTGTCTGATGTTTATCTTCCTTTTTTAAGGGAGGGGGGGCTCGTAAAATATAAAATATTATCCCTGCAATAATTAAGAACAGTAATAATAGATAACGGAGGAGGGGACGACGGTAGCGAGAGACCAAATATCTCCTTTCAAACTTTCAAGACCTGTCAAGTCAGGAGAATTTACCCTCTTCGTCTCCATTCAGCGGTGGAGAAACCCAACAGGATTTCTTGAGCCAAATCTTCCTCGGGGTGATCCAGGAAATCTTCCACATTCATATCTATTATTTCTTCTAAATAAATTCTTATCCTTCCTACGCTATTCCACACTGGGGGCTCGTCCGGGATTTGAACTTATGTATTTATATCATACCTCTGGGATAGTCTTGCGATCGCATCTTTGATGATTACACCGTCAGACGAGTTCTCATGATGAATTCGACTGTTGTTTGAAGTTCCTCTTTAACTCCATATAGCTTTGAGTTTAGTGTTGAGTCATTGGGCCAGTATATCTTTCTTAACTGGTCATACAGAGGACAATCCTGTAGAACATGCTCAGCAGTTTGTTCGTTTAATCCACATGTGCACAGTGATGAAGCAGACAATCGTAGCTTGTGCATGTGTTTATTCAGTTTGTTATGCCCTGTCCTGAGTCGAAAAATAGTTATCTGTCCCTGCCGGTCGAGAGTGTGATAGTCGTCTTTGGGTTGGTTCTGTTCTCTTCTGATAGTCTGGATAGCTCTCTTTTTCTCAAAGTATGTGACTTCATTATCTTCTTGTTCACATTCTCCTCCCTTTTTTGCAAGTTTATCTGCCTTTTCATTTCCGGGTACACCACAATGAGATGGTA
The DNA here is from genome assembly GCA_024509875.1 of Oreohelix idahoensis. NCBI lineage: Eukaryota > Metazoa > Mollusca > Gastropoda > Stylommatophora > Oreohelicidae > Oreohelix > Oreohelix idahoensis. The sequence continues at coordinate 186,884 of JAMPIV010010417.1, forward strand.
CCCACTGAAGTATGGTTCTCTTTTTGGCAGCTACCTTGTTTAGTTCATTTCTCAGATGCGGGAGTTTACCACCCTTGAGAGCTTGCAGGACAGACAGTGCATCTGTGAGGATGACTACCGGTGGCAGTCAGAGTTGGTGTTATAAATCATATTTGCAGCTTGCTCTAGAGCTTGAACCTCAGCTGTATAGTTGGAACAGAATTTACCAGTGGGAATGTGCCTAGTCTCATAGTGGTTGTCAGGATATGAGATAAAGATACCGGCACCTCCATTCCTAACAGCATTAGTTGCTGATCCATCTGTATAGGCATGTATCCATGATTGATCGGGATAGCTTTCTTGGATCATACTCAATGTAGCAGTTCGTTTTTGCAGATCATTATACTCACATCCACTTGTGAGACCACTGACTGATGTATTAATTTGGAGGGCACTGCTGGCCTGCTCCCATGGTACAGGGTGGGCTTCAGTGGTGTTGTCTTCATGGATAGGTCTTCTTGATGCTGTCTTATAAGTCTTTTTCCCCGATGCACAAAGCTGCTACGCTTTAGACGTCCCAATGCCAGATCATCTAGTCTTGCCTTCATTGGGTGCATTGGCATGCTGTTGTACTTTTCCATCTGGATCATGGTTTTTGTGTCTCTTCTATGGGACAATGTCTGTAATCCAGCAACCTTCTGCATCTCTGTTATTGGTGTAGTTTTCATGGCTCCTGTAATGAGCCTGAGAGCTTGATTTTGCACCTTGTCCAAAGACTGCAGATGTGAGTTAGCAGCTGATGACCATGCTGCTGAGCTAAACTCTAAGTGTGGTCTTATTACTCCATTATAAATCTTCTTTAGATTTCGTTCATTTGCTCCCCAGTTGGTACCTGCTAATTTTCTGAGTATGCCTAGTCGTCTTCGGGCCTTTCCTTCTGCATTTTCAATATGCTTATTCCATGTAAGCCTTTGGTCAAATGTCACCCCAACATAGGTGGGGTAGCTTTCTTCCTTGATCACGGTTGTCCCTAGGTGAATGTTAGCTGATTTGTCCTTGGGGGGCGAGGGAGAACAGTGTTGTGGAGGTTTTGTCTGTGTTTATTGTTCTGGGATAGTATCATTCATTCATTCATTACAGTATACTATTTGAACACATGTATTTTCACACAGTAGCTCTAGAAAGACAGAAAACAATTTTTCTAGAATTTCAGGCATTGATTGGTGAATCCCTTTATATATGTTGTGTATTAATTAAGTTAGTTCATGATTTTGTATCTAATTGAATTACAGACATTAAGTTTCCATAACTGTAGTAATTTCATTCTACAGCAGTTTGATAATTAGTAAGTTTTTGCTTGTTGTTAGAAATACTATTGGAAGGTAGCACTAGCTTACTCAGTGTGGACTATAACAGCAAAAGATGGCTGAAATAGTTAAGCTTAAGGCAGCACTAGGAGAGGCCGGTCGAGATCTAGGTTATAGTGGGGTGGACCTTGCGAATTATGTCAGTGTCGAGACTGATAAGTATTACGCTCGAGAAACAGCAAAAGCTGAAAGAGAAGAGCGAATAAAGTTAGCCGAAATAGATGAGAGGATAAAAGCTGTAGACGCTAGGGAAAGAAGCGAGAGAGATGAACGCAAGCATGCACTGAAGATGAAGCAGTTAGAGATGCAGGGACAGGCTCAAAGAGTTGAACCGGTAGCCGGTGCGACAGCATCTACATTATCAGGCAACCAATCGCCATGGTCAGATAATATGCCCTCCTTGCAACCGGGGAGCATAGGACCTTTGCCATCCTCACACGTGTCAAACTTGGGACCCTTGACGTTTCCATTTGAAGCTTTCTCGGAACAAGCCGACTCGATCGATATGTATTTGGACAAATTTGAGAAGTTTGCCACCACATTTGGGTTGGAGAGGAGCAAGTGGAACCTGAAACTGTCACAAGGGCTTAGAGGAACTGCTTATGAAGTGTATAGCAAGCTTCCTCCAGGTTTACAGGATGACTATGACTCTCTGAAAAAGGCACTCCTGATACGTTATGAGCTACATGCTGACGCATATAGGAAGAGGTTCCGTAACTCTAGTTGGGAAGTCGGAGAGAACTTTGCTCAATTTGCCGCTAGACTGGATTCGTACGTGGAAAAGTGGGGTGCCCTAGGGAATTTTTCTCATGATTGGGAAGGTCTGAAGGAGATGGTCATTATTGAACAACTGAAGGACACCATGACTTCTGACATGAGGAGATTCCTGACAGAGAATTGGGCCAGCACTTTAGAATCCATCGTCCAGTTGGCAGAACGTTATCAGGCAGCGCTAACAGAGAATGACCCATCCCGGTGGAACCAACCGGAAGAATTATCGAGGCCGACACCTCAGGCACACTTGGAACCCCAAATGAATCTACCTTACCATCACTTCAGAAAACATGACAGGCCAAACCATGCCAATAAGACTACTCAGAGATCAGTTTCCAGCCTCAGAGGTGGGGAGAAAAGTGGTGTAAGACGTGTAAAATGAGCAACCACAATACTGCAGATTGCAGAAGGAAAAACCCTCCACATCATGCTGCATGTTTGCAGGTGAGGGCTGTCGACAGGAAGGAACTGACAGTGGGTCAGAATAGCCTCCATCACCCACCTATACAGGAGACAGTAACCGTGAATGGCAAACAAGTCATCGGGATGTATGACACAGGTTTGTCCTATGACGCGGTCGTTTCTGCATCTCTGGTGCACCCTGAACAACTCACCACAGAAACAGTGGATATCCAGGGGCCACTCAAGGGAGCATTACCCTTAACTTTGCCCATTGAGAAGATTCAAGTCAGTTGTCGCTATGTGGAAGGGGAAATCAATGCTGCAGTTTTAGAGGATCCTTTCTACCCCCTGATGTTAGGGCGTAGATATGTCTTTTTAGGAGAACCGGTAAAGCCTGTGGTTATGGCTGCCATCCAGACCAGGTCCGACTCCAAATGCATAGAAAGGGACTCTAAATTAGAAATTCATCCGAATAAGATGAAAAGGGCTCAAGCAGCTGATAGCACATTGGGGCCTTGCTTTGGTAAATTGAAAAACTCACATAACCCTCGAAGAAAGGGTGACTTTTATATGGAACACGGACTCTTGCACAGGAAGGCTGGCAGAGGGCTAAAAAGTCATGGACAGATTGTGGTGCCATCCATATATAGAAATAAAGTTATGGAATGGGGGCACATTGCTACTTTGAGTGAACACCTGGGTAATGGTGCCACAAACCAAAGGATAGCCACCCATTATTATTGGCCCGGCATCATGGAAGACATAGCTCGATATGTGAAGTCCTGTTCAGATTGTAACCAGGTAACCTCAACACATAGGGTAGACCAGTTACAGGACCTAGGGAAGCATTACTGCAGACGTAGGCATCCAAAGAAAACTAGGAAGAAAACCAGAATACTTACCTGGGAAGAACAACATAGGGGCAGATTTTTTTAGTAAACATCCTTAGGCAAACGAGGAGAAATAGGAGAGAATATTGAGGATGAAGGTGAAATGAGAAGTGGTAAAAGAAGAGGAAGACAGGACCAGAGGAGTTGGACGAAACGTCAAACTTGAGGAGGGGCTTGTGTGACGACTTGCCCAATCTTCTCTTTTTTTATTATTATTTACGAGCACATCATTTTTTTCTCATCTTCAGTGCATGATCGAGAAGCCCATAAAATCACGGGAAATTTCACTTGCGGATATTCTCCTAGCATTCAGTGATTTTCTCCTAGCGTCTAATACTATTTTTAGATACGACGTCATTGTTGACCCCTGACCTCGGTAGCTAGAAACCTGTTTTAATTTAGGACCGACTGCTTAACCTTTAGCACGCTGCATTCTTTTCCCGAAAACTTGCCCTGCAGCTGAATTCTTTTTCACAACCCCCCGTTTTTATAGTGGGCGACTTGTAATGTCTATAGTTTTTGTGTTTCTTGGTCAATTGCTATCATTTTTGGAATTTATATAAATAAATGAATGGTGAATCTGATGATATAAAATTTGTTTGTGTACATGTTAGATGTGATAGGAAGAGAGGAAAGGAAAGATAAAAAAAACGATAAAAAAATTTAAAAAATAAATTTTTTTTAATTTTAAAATTTAAAAAAATAAAATAAAATAACCAACAAACAAAGTGTCCATATCTCAATTATCTCTTGCATCTCAATGAAAGTCATTTGACCAATACAAATCAAATGACGATCTTTTCGTTACACCCATCATCAGTAGCAAAGCAACAAATGCCCATGTCAGCAGTGACATTCGGCCGTAACCCTAAATCTTTCCAATAAATCTAATCCTAACCCCTAAACTTTTACATACTAGCAATGACATTCTACTTTCGTTTCCATCTCTGTCATCAACCATATTCTGAGAACCGATATTAGTGCTTATAATGACAAAAATCTCATCCCCACCGCATGGCGTCAGAATACAATAAAATTAGAGCGAAAATGGCCGCGTGTTCGATGCCGATTCATTTCGATTAAAAAAATTCACAGAAAATAAACGTGAATGCACCCATTACTAAAAAAGATCGAAAACGGAAGCTAACTCTCTCTCAGATAAGTTTAAAACTTAACATCCGGGGGTGAAGTCACGTGTACACACATTCTAATGCTAGAAAACGAAAATATCCGCTTGTCAACATATGTCGACAACAGCAGGGAGAGCATAGGTTACCTTCGTCAACATATGTCGACAGCAGCGTGCTAAAGGTTAAACTTAGGTAGAACCAGTTTAGGCCACTTTAGGAAACCCCCACGTGACTTTTAACGTTATTGATTGGAGCGTCTTTATGATGCAAAAGCCACGTGATGCACGCTTCGGATCACGTGTCCAAGTGGAAATCACCCGCTAAAAGTGCGGCAAACCCAGCCATTTTTCACTTGCCCAGGAAACCGAAAAAGCTAGACCTAATCTAGACAGCTGCGAATTCATGCATTAAACGCACTGAAGCCACGTGTCTAAATTGCTGGTCCATCTCTGAGTAGTCTATGGTGGAGCCTTGCACGACAGTCCAATCTCAGAGCAGAATACGGAGTCGAGCACAGTGAAGGCAAATCCGAACCATTCAAGACCTACCTGGTGCAACGTCAGGAGACCGGAGAACTAACCACGCTTCACTATCAGCCAGGGGCTGAAAAGATAAGTTCCTTGAAAAGGGGAACTCACCATGTCAATGCCCTATCTTTAGTCATCATGATGAAAAACACTTGAATTGTGAGACACATATTACATACAGCAGACACTAATTCCATCGACAATACTATCATTCACCATCTATTCATTTTAATTTTAATAAACCTATTGGGTGTATATAATGTACCCCATGCCTTGTTCCTTCTATTAGATGTTGAATATTGTCTGATGTTTATCTTCCTTTTTTAAGGGAGGGGGGGCTCGTAAAATATTATCCCTGCAATAATTAAGAATAGTAATAATAGATAACGGAGGAGGGGACGACGGTAGCGAGAGACCAAATATCTCCTTTCAAGATCTGTCAAGTCAGGAGAATTTACCCTCTTCGTCTCCCTTCAGCGGTGGAGAAACCCAACAGGATTTCTTGAGCCAAATCTTCCTCGGGGTGATCCAGGAAATCTTCCACATTCATATCTATTATTTCTTCTAAATAAATTCTTATCCTTCCTACGCTACGCCACAGCTGTAAACGGACACAACGCCACCAACGTCCTTTTCAGAACGAACGAAGAAGAAGAAAGTAGATGGGATCTATAAATTTGAGTTTATCTTCTAACTTGTACGAGCAAAGAACAAAACATGAAACACAAATGTAACATGCATCATCTTGCACAAAAATGGCTATATCAGATTAAAGAGACAAAAATATAATATGCACAGAGAAGACAATGTACACACACTCGCTATCTTCATTTACCTGTCATTGTCCCTGGATGAAAAAGTCTCAGTTGTGCTCATCTTGTTGTCAGACTTGTCCACATCCCATCCACCACTTTTATTCTTGTTGCCCCAGCCGCTACCACGCTCCTCATTCTTAGATCCGATAGTATCTTCATCATTACGCCTAATATGGAGACAAATTTACATTTCAAAATTTCAACAACAAAAAAGTGGTCCCATAGCACTCCATAGGGGAGTGAAGTGTTAGAGACTTCACTATACTTGGTCCAGTTTTGAGAAGTAGGGAGTGAACAGTTCCCTTCATTGCTGCCTTTGCCTTCCCTAAGTGAATAGCGCAGTGATATACCCATTTACCGCTGGGTAGACTGGAGTGTGACACCATCAAGTTTCAAACCTGGTACCTCTGCCACTAGAGGCCAGTGCTCTAACCATTCTTAACTCTTTGACGCCATAATTATTTTTTGAAAAATTCTAAACGGTAAAGTGTATTGTCTTTTAGTGTAAATTTTACGTTAATCTTTTTCTGTGAACATGTACTTATTATATACCAAACTGTAGGGAAATGGATAGAGAATTGTAATATATAACGTCTTTGGTAGTATTAACACAAGTGTGTTCTGTATACTTAAAACATTTTGCATGTAAAATTGAATAACACTAAAAAGTTAACTGTAGAATACGAGCTTACCAAAGACAAATTACTGTTGTAGACAATAAAACTTTCTTTTTAGTCTTCAAACATCAAGTTAATCCATATACAAAGTAAAAAAAACTTTGCTTATGGCCACAATTAGTAGATTTAGTGTTATTTACACCAGTTTTTACTGTGGTCCTTTGTAAGAAAAAAATAAATTATGCAATCGTGCATTACGTAATTTTCAAACAAACAAATGAAGAATGTCATATAATAACTTTTTTAAATTGTTTAGTGTTTTAATAGTATCCCTAACTTCATCTTCTACCTAGGACTAGTGATTAGATGTTACGGTAGGTCCAGTTTTGTTGCTTTTTGATCGGCCAGAATATGACTACGCCCACTCATCAACTAAATCTAATGTGTCTAGCTTTTCTGCACCAATTCCGTATTTTGACAACAAACTGTGACTACCAAACAATCATCATCAATGTCAGCAATGTTTCAAAGTAGTTTGACACAATTATTTTCTTAGGAGACTTAGAAAATGTAAATATAAAGCGTGACATATTTCTCTAGCAATAACAACAAAAAAAGCAAACACACGAATCGTCACACAAATTGTGATAATAACATCAAAACACGCACATGTGCTGCTTAACTACAGTCAAATTAGTTGTTTAAATAGTAGCGGAAGTCATTCTACGAGTTTTAAAATATGAACTGCATTAACTGATTCCGTACGCAAGATCTAATAATAGACGCAAAGGCCGAACGCTGTAGACGTAAGATCTTTTAAAAGACGCTGATTTATTTCATTGTTTCTTTCTATTCTGGTATTTTATACTGCCCGGAATTTATCTCGAACGGAAGTAAACACAAAACTGGGCAAATTTCAACAAGCTTCAACGTCTTTTATTTGCGTTTGAACGGATTTTTTCACATTTATCTTCATCTTTAATCGTGTTTTGTCGTATCGCCATAATGGCCTAAAAACACACAGGATATGTTACTAATATGTGAACAGTGAACAAACTGTGTGATCAACCATAACTTTCTTACTTTTTCTGTGTTTCTAAATGGATTACCTGCACAAAGAGAGCAGTGAAACTGTATTGTGATAACAATTTATGTTACAAGCCTTACGTAAGTCGAAAATTTTTGTTCAAAATTTCAAGTTATCTTTTTTCCGTGTACATGTTATCTGTTATAACATAAACATAACTTAAAATTAGCTAGAAAGGCATATGGATTTATATTGTTCATCCAATGTACTTTAATTTGATATATAATATATTATACTTAACTCATGATTAGACACACATTGTAAGAAAACGTAAATTATGTATGTGTAAATTTTTGGGGCTTAAAAATAATTCCGTCCAGAGCTGAAAATAATTACGTACGGAATCAGTTAAACGGACGATTTTTGGGGTTTATTTGTGATAAACTAAAAACAACGCTCTGAGCGTTGCTCTGGCATGGCGCGTTGAATTTTGCAAAGCTCAGAGCATTGGTCTAGAGTCAAAGAGTTAAGGCGGTTCAAAAATTCAAAATATGGAAAAATTCTAAGTATATAATAATGTCTAGACTTATCAACCTGTTAGAAGAAGCAATATCTGCAAGTATGGACAAGATAATGGAACATTACACTAATATGCTTTCAATTTGATCATTTCACTCAGGCTGATAAGAACATAGCTGATCAAATGATTTCCATCAATTTACACAGAATGACAAACGAAACTGTCATTTACAAAAGTTCCATCTTAACCCCCCTCACATCAGGTAAGAATAAAAGAAAAATGCCTGACAGAACACCCAGGCCATAAAAAATGATGCCTAGCATCAACTGTCTAGGCGAGTCCAGGTCATCATTTTCCAGCTACGCACCGGACATAACAGACTGAGGTACCATCTACACCACAAGTACAGGATTGGTGCAACAGATCTCTGCACCTGTGGTATCAGCCCCATGACAGCCGAACATCTGCTGAATCCTGCCCAGTATACAGCAATGAAGTGAGTAGCATCTGGCAACAACCTACTTCTCTCCACCTAAAACTGTTTGGACATGTCAAGGACCTAGAGCTGACTACTGCCTTTATCAGAGTCATTAATGTAGAAGCCAGAGAGCCAACGAGGAAGAATAATAATTTAATCATCAAATTAGAGCACATAAAAAAAAAAACATGAACTGCTGAAATTCATTCACCTACTTAAAAAAAGTTCAAGACAGTTTGATAGAACATACTGCTGTAGGAATGATGAAATATTACAGACTTCACTATACTATACTAAGTCCCGATTTATGAGGTGGGGTGATCAGTTATTTCGCCGCTGCCTCTGCCTTCCCCAACTCAAAAAGTAGTCAGGTACCCATTTACAGCTGGGCACAATGGAGCGTGATGCTACCTAGTTTGGAAGCCAGAACCTGGTAACTGTCAAAATTGGCAAGTGATCCAACTATGCTGCCAATCAGATGCTCAATCATCATCTACAGCAGTGTTCCTTAACCTTTTAGAGGTCCTGCACCCCTTTACAGCATCTTAAGAAGCCTCACACCCCTTTACAGCATCTTAAGAAGCCTCACACCCCTTTACAACATCTTAAGAAGCCTCACACCTCTTTACAGCATCTTAAGCAGCAGCCTCACACTCCTTTATCTTCTAGCTCGCAAAACATGATAGAAATGCTTTAAAGAGATAAAAGTTTATTTGTTTTTTAAATTTTATTTACAGAATGTGACCAAGGTTCGGCATCTAATTCACGTTGTCAATGTTCTATTTTGTACAAGTATATGTGAGTTCTGTGTATTATATTTTGTTTATGAAGTCTCGCACCCCGGAAGGTGAGTCTCGCACCCCCGAAAGGTGAGTTTTGCATCCCCGGATAGTGAGTCTCGCACCCCTGGAAGGTAAGTCTCTCACCCCTGGAAGGTGAGTCTCGCACCCCTAGGGGGTGCATGCACCCCTGGTTAAGAAGCACTGATCTACAGCATTGTTTTTAAAACAATTATGGTTTCAATGTAATTACAAGATAAAGAGCAAGAAAAATGACATAACAAAAAAAGACACACTTATAACAGTTACAAATTCAATCAACTATATGACACCTTTAACAAACAAGACACACCTTTAACAAACAAGACACACTTATAACAGTTACAAATTCAATCAACTATATGACACCTTTAACAAACAAGACACACCTTTAACAAACAAGACACACCTTTAACAAACAAGACACACTTATAACAGTTACAAATTCAATCAACTATATGACACCTTTAACAAACAAGACACACCTTTAACAAACAAGACACACTTATAACAGTTACAAATTCAATCAACTATATGACACCTTTAACAAACAAGACACACCTTTAACAAACAAACTTATAACAGACAACAACTATATGACACCTTTAACAATAACAGTTACAAATTCAATCAACTATATGACACCTTTAACAAACAAGACACACCTTTAACAAACAAGACACACTTATAACAGTTACAAATTCAATCAACTATATGACACCTTTAACAAACAAGACACACCTTTAACAAACAAGACACACTTATAACAGTTACAAATTCAATCAACTATATGACACCTTTAACAAACAAGACACACCTTTAACAAACAAGACACACTTATAACAGTTACAAATTCAATCAACTATATGACACCTTTAACAAACAAGACACACCTTTAACAAACAAGACACACTTATAACAGTTACAAATTCAATCAACTATATGACACCTTTAACAAACAAGACACACCTTTAACAAACAAGACACACCTATAACAGAAAAGATACATCTATAACAAACCAAAAAAAAAAAGACACATTTATGACAAAAAAGACACACCTATAACAGTGTAAATTCAATATGACATCTATAACAAAAAATGACACACTTATGACAAAAAAGACACTTCTATAACAGTTTAAATTCAATAAACTATATGACTTCTATAACAAATAATGACACACTTATGACAAAAAAAGACAAACCTATAACAGTTTAAATTCAATAAACTATATGACAACTATAACAAAAAAAGACACACCTGTGACAAAAAAGACACACCTGTTACGAAAAAGACACACCTATAACAGTTTAAACTCAATAAACTATATGACATCTATAACAAAATAAGACACACATGACAAAAAACACACCTATAACAAAAAAGACACACCTATAACAGTTTAAATTCAATAAACTATATGACATCTATAACAAAAAAAGACACACTTATGACAAAAAAGACACATCTATAACAAAAAAGACACACCTATAACAGTTTAAATTCAATAAACTGCATGACACCTATAATAAAAAAGACACACCTATGACAAAATAGACACACCTATAACAGTTTAAATTCAATAAACTATATAACATCTATAACAAACATGACATCATCTTCTTTGATCCACTGTCACTGAGCGTCAGCTCTTGGTGACAAACATGACATCTATAACAGTTTAAATTTAATAAACGGTATACATCATGATAAACACAGTGACAAAATAGTGTTTTCATTTTAATCAATTGTTAGACAAAGGAAAATGACACAGCCACAGTTTCAATTTAACTCCGTGTCGTTCCCAAGGGTCTGAGAAGACAATAAAATAACTGGACTACAGCTACCTCAGTCATGTTGTAAAAGTCAACTAATATGACTGTGTGCATTCGGACTGGCAACATCATCATGTAGAACAAACTGCGACAGAAATCACTGCTGCAGGTGAAGGTTGCCTCCAGACATGCTCCATAAGTAGCAGAAAAAGATGATGATGAAGACAGTTTCAATTTAATTTTACAGGACACCCTTGAAAAACTGTGTTTGCACTAACTGTACATCACACATTAAATCATTTATTTTTTTAAAAGCAGAAGAAAAAATTTTACTTTGTAGACCAAGTGGAAACAAATTCAAACTCGTCATCAAAGAAATCTCGCTTATTGCTACGAGACTTCTCTCCATATGAATCAAAGTCCCGTCGACTTCCTGAGGAGCCACCACTGGGAGCCTCTTGGTTGATGGTTTGCATGTCCGAGACAGCAGAGTGACTAATGCCCCTGGAAGAAAATAATAATAATTTTCTTATGTGGAAATACACTGATGAACCTCCCATACGTTTTTTTTTCCCCTTTTCAGCAACTGCCTTCAACTTTTATCTCTATGGGCTGTACTTTTCAGCTATTGCCTTCAACTCTTATCACAATGGGATACACTTTCCAGCTATTGCCTTCAACTCTTATCTCTATGGGCTACACTTTCAAGCTATTGCCTTCAACTCTTATCTCTATGGGCTGTACTTTTCAGCTATTGCCTTCAACTCTTATCCCAATGGGATACACTTTCCAGCTATTGCCTTCAACTCTTATCTCTATGGGCTACACTTTCAAGCTATTGACTTCAACTCTTATCTCTATGGGCTGTACTTTTCAGCTATTGCCTTCAACTCTTATCCCAATGGGATACACTTTCCAGCTATTGCCTTCAACTCTTATCTCTATGGGCTACACTTTCAAGCTATTGACTTCAACTCTTATCTCTATGGGCTGTACTTTTCAGCCATTGCCTTCAACTCTTATCCCAATGGGATACACTTTTCAGCTATTGCCTTCAACTTTTATCTCTATGGACTGTTCTTTCCAGCTATTGCCTTCAACTCTTAATCTGTATGGGCTGCACTTTCCAGCTATTGCCTTCAACTCTTTATCTGTATGGGCTGCACTTTCCAGCTATTACCTTCAACTCTTATCTTTATGGGCTGTACTTTTCAGCTATTACCTTCAACTCTTATCTCTATGGGCTGCACTTTTCATCAACTGCCTTCAACTCTTATCTCTATGGGCTACCTTGCCCTGGAAAGTTAATTCTAGTTTCTGTGTTCATATAAACAAGTCACTTTTAGTTTGAATTAAGTTTCTCTTTTAATCTATCATTTATATATCTTTAGCATAGAAAAAGTTAGGTTTCATAGGAATATAATACATATAAATGTAGATTTATTCATTCTTCTTCTTCTTCTTCCGAACGCTATGACATATGCGACAAACGCCGTCCTACTACATTTAATACATTAAATTGTCATCAAGTTCAGACATTTGATAGTAAGTCTAATGATGACTGTCATATCTAACATATGATAACATCAGCTTGCCAGGTTGCTATAAGGCCGCCATATCTGATACTGTTTGGTTCTCAGTGTTTTTTGGGTGTCTAGCAGTGATTGCATTTTGTTTACAAAATTCTCCATTTGTTAATTCCTCTGATATTCCTGTTATTTTTAATAGTTGTAAAGAGAAAAAAAAATGAGTGATCTGATATTACCGAAAAGTAAAAAAGTGAAGAACGACAGATTAGGAAATGAAAGTGACAATAACAGTGATGCCTGAAAATGGAATGTCTGTGTCCACAATCACACATGATCTAGGCCTTTCTCACTCTGCAAAACTGATAAATAATCAAGGACAAGAAAATAATTCATGAAGCAGTTAAAGGATTAGCACATATGAAAGCAACAATAATTCAAAAAATATAAAAGCAACAATAATTCACACCAAATAAAAAATAAATAAATAAAATATTATGATCTGGATGGAAAATCAGATCCAAAAGTGTATGTCTTTAAATATTCTAACCATAAAGGCTTGGGCAAGAAACCATTTGGTACAGCAAAAAGAAATTTTCAACTTAACGACGAGGTTGTTGGAAAAACCCATTGTAAGTCAAGCAGCACCAGTGTGATTCTTCTTTCAGATATAGTAGCAATGGAAAGTAAAACATGGCAGTGAATGTAAGGGTAGAGGTCATTTTGGTGTGCCGGAGGTTTGTGACTAACCACACCATGTACATAAAATATAAGAAATCTGCAGTCCTGTCTATATCTGACATTTTACTATTATGGCAAGATAAATGCGGATGCACCAAAATAAAACATTTAAAAATTTAACAACAGGAAGAAATAGTAAAAAATTAAATTAAAAAACAGCTTTAACAAACAAAAGGAAGAAAAACTTATTTCCTAGCATGTGACATAAATAAAACATATGAGAACATAAATTGTGCTTTACTTGTTGCCAGTGAATCCCATTCCCAAACGTTCAAACTGCTGTGCTTTCTTCGGATCACTTTTCATCAGCTTTTCCTCTTCCTTCTTACGCTGCAGGCTCATGTCCTGGTACACCAGCCTCATGCTTGCCATCTGTTTCTCTTTCTCCTCCTTGGTCTTTGCTTCCTCTACAGCCACGTTCTTGGCCAACTCTTCTTTATCCTTATCAATCTGCTGGGCTCTACTTTCAATCTCGCCAAAGTCTTTCTTCACCTTCTGTGCCCCAAGGCCCTTCTGTAACAAACAAAATTAAAAGAAAGAGTTTGTGAAGTAATTGTGTGACAGTACATGACCAAACTAACATGATTCTGGAAATGACAACAGAAATATGATTTTTTTTTTTTTTTTAAAGAACTGAAAGATTATACCTGCAATTAAAGAGTCTAAGTAGTTGTAAATGTTGAAGAAAATAAATAATTCTTTATAATTTTGTTCTCAACTCAGCTTTTCATTTATCATTAATTTTCCTTTCCTTACAGAGCACGAAGATACCACTACTACTGGTCCCATTACAGGAAACCTGCACCAACATTCACATGCTCTTACAGCAGTGGTTTCTGTGTCGATTTATATTACATGATGAGGTTGCCAGCTCCATGTACCTCATATTAGTCACCGTGTGAGGGAGTGCATGAGGGTGCATTCTTTCCTTGTTTCTTCAGAGATCCCCATGGGAACTAAACGGGGCATAAAGCTTTTAGGTAATAAATATTGGTTTTCATGTTTTCACTAATTTTGTTAACTTGGCACATAAACTTGAAAAAGCCTGGCACATATATTTGAAACAAATGGCACAAGTCAACAGTCAAGGCAGCTTTAAACATTACCAGCCTGTGATTATATATTATATTTTTATTCCTCCAATCTTCCCCACATCTACAACAGGATAGAGAGAACTGCTGATCACAACTCCAAATCAGAAAAATAAAACCAAGCTTTGTCTTATTCTACATCTTTTAACTCCTCAAGGAGTATAGGCCTTCAGCCCAAGGTTTTTGTAAGAATCTGCAAATTAGACTAAGAAAGGGGAAGGTAAGCTAAATGTGACGTGGAATTGTCTGTGATTTTGAAAGTCATATGAATCCAAATTCCATCTCAACCAAGGACATTATCCCTTTGACCCACTGACCTGGATCCATGAAAGATGGTAGTATACTGAAGTCTTCTTTTACACCCTGAAACAGGGCAATGTTTGTTTGTGGGTCTTGGGCAATGCTTGCACGATGCCATTAAGATCAGAGAGTTCAACTTTGGGAGAGCACAAACATATTTTGTCCCACTTCATTAACTCTGACTCCAGAACAACGCTCAGAGCGTTACAAAATTGTAACTGCCGTGCCACCGTAGCACTCAGAGCGTTGTTTTTAGTTTATCACGAATAAACCCCAAAAATCGTTTGTTTAATGCAGTTCACATTTTAAAACTCATAGAATGACTTCCGCTACTATTTAAACAACTAATATGATTTTAGTTAAGCAGCATGTGTGCGTGTTTTGATGTTATTATCACAATTTGTAAGGCGATTCACGTTTTTCGTTGTTATTGCTACAGAAATATGTCACGCTTTATATTTACATTTTCTAAGTCTCCTATGCAAATAATTGTGTCAATCTACTTAGAAACATTGCTGACATTGACGATAATTGTTTAGAAGTCACAGTTTGTTGTCAAATAACAGAATCAGTGCACAAAAGCTAGACACATTAGATTAGTTGATGAGTGGGCGTGGTCCTATTCTGGCCGATCGAAAAGCAAAAAAACTAGACCTACAGTAACATCTAATCACTAGTCCTAGGTAGAAGATGAAGCTAGGGATACTATTAAAACATTAAACAAATGTAAAAAGGTTTTATATGATGTTATTCTTCCTTATTTGTTTGAAAAATTATGTTATGCAATATTGCCGTAATTACTTTATTCTTATAAGGGACCACAGTAAAAACTGATGTGAATAACACTAAATGTACTAATGAAAAAAAAAACACAAAAAGTAATACGTCTTACTAAGAGAAAGGACAAGGAAACCTACGTTGCAGCCACAAGGCCTTCGTCAGGGACAGACAAACAAAAGACAGAAGGGAAAGAAAGTGAGAATTAAGTGGAGAACATGAAACTATAGAAATAAGAGACAAATACTCCCTGATAGTGTCACATGTTGGAGCGAAAATGGCCGCTACTGAGCCGGCAAATTCCATTTTACCCCCATCTTACGGCAGTTCTCATATACTCATAAATGTACTAACTGTGGCCATAATCAATGTTTTTTTTTTTTCGTAAATGGATATCCTTGATGTTTGAAGACTAAAAAGAAAGTTTTATTGCCTACAACAGTAGTTTGTCTTTGGTAAGCTCGTATTCTACAGTTAACTTTTTAGTGTTTTTCAATTTACCATGCAAAGTGTTAAGTATACCGAACGTCATCATCATCATCATTCTTTTTCATTCCCTGTGGAACATAGGGCAGAAACAGTTGCTCTCCGTCGATTTCTATTCTGGGCTGTCTTTTTCATCTGTGCCCAAGTCATTCCAATTTCCCTAGCCTCCTCTTCAACAGTTCTTCTCCAAGTTCTCTTTGGCCTACCCACTCTTCTTTGTGGGTTCCAGTCAAATTTTAAGTATACCGGATGTACTTGTGTTAATACTACCAAAGACACTATATATTACAATTCTCTATCTACTTCCCTACAGTTTGGTATATAATAAGTACATATTCACAGAAAAGATTAACATCAAATTTACACTAAAAGATAGTACACTTCACTGTTTATAATTCTTCAAAAAATAATTACGGCACATGATGAAAAATAATTATGGAGTCAAAGAGTGAACTCAAGTCACATCACATCCTCCATTCTAATTTAATATGGGACTCATTTTCAGCATATCAGACCTTCTCAAACTATCATCACCATCATCACCATTACTGTCCTTCAGCTCCCCAAGGAGCACAGAGTTTGTTGAACTCACGCCATGTCCTCCTGTCCTGTGCCATCAGTACAAGGTCTTTTCACCACGCCTTCCTCATTTGGTCTCTCGCGGTAAACGTGCCCAAGTTCGATTCACGGTATCGACAAGCTCCAGTTTACCCAGCTGTAAATGGGTACCTGACTGTTCTTGAGTTAGGGAAGGAAAAGCAGCGAGGAAGGAAACTGGTCACCCCACCTGTCAATGCTGGACCTAGTATAGTGAAGTCTCTAACACTTCACTCCCCTACAGCGGTATCTGCTATGGGACTACCTTCCCCCCCTCCCCTCCTTCATTTTGCTCATTTCTGTCTGCGGCTACCTTCTCAATGTATTTTTCAGGTTACCTGTACCTCTCTTACCCTGGAGATTCTAAACTAAGGATGGATTCATAATGCCGTCAACAGATTTCCTCAATAGATGTCTTATTTATCGTCAACATCTTCCCTTCTCTTATTCCACTGGCAATTTTCTGGTTCTTGTCATCAACTCCGCACTGGTGATCTTGTCGTACCATTTCAATCATTCCATTCTATGCAGGAACCCACTGATCTAAGTCTGTTACCTTCTTGGTTGTTGTTTTTTCTTGTACTGCATGGTACCACTTGACTCACTTGATGTCTGAGGTGAACATTCAGATTTTTGTCTTCAACTTGATTTCTTTTTATTCCATATATTCCCCAATGAAATGAAAGCTCCTCTTGGCTTCTGTATTCTTATTTTAATATCACTGTCTGCCTCCATCTTTGTCTATGTTACTGCCAAGATATAAGTAGGATTCCACATCTTGCAGGGTGTTTCTTCCAAGTCCAATCTTGTACCTGTTTGCTGCTTATATTCTCAGTATTTGTTTTTTTCCCCCCAGTGTATTCTCAATTTGAGCCCGGCGGAACTGTTTCCACTGACATGAGAAGGGGCGAAGCTGAGCCATCAGCACCTTTAAACCAGCAGCTTCAGGCTGATAGGGCTTGTGATACTTGGTTGGTAATCTAAGAGAAGATAAAACTCTGAATTCAAACCACAGCTGCCTTGCGGGAATATCCGTTTATGAGAAAGGCGTCAAGAGTAAACCCTGAGGATAAGAACGGAGTCAGAGTCCCTAAGGCAGTCTAATGTTGATTCGACATTATTCTGGCAACTCCTGCGACGTGGTTGGTACCAAACTGTATCGGCCACTGCTGTTCCTTTGGACCTACCAGCTGCGTGGAGAGGGGGATCATGCTACATGGGCAACAGCTTGTTCTCCATATAACTAAAACTGCGCCACCTGAGATTGGGCGAAAAGAAGCTCTCACAACAAGCAGAAGAGAGGAGAAAACGTCGAAAGGAACACCAGGAAAATAAGCAGCTGAGGGCTGTCACCTCAGGGGCGCATTCCCATAGTCAGTTATGACTGTAGGGGCTACTGTTATTATTTTCAAACCTAATCAACTGCTGTGGCTTCTCATCAAGTATTTTCATTCTGTCTTGCACCTCATAGGACAAACTATCATATATGAAACTATGACATGCGTGATATTTCAGATGGTAAGTGGATGAAAAATTCCGTTTTATGCTTTTATAGAGAAAAATACAATAATTTATAACACATAGATAGCATGAAGATATAGTAAAAATCATTCATTCATTCATTCATTCAACTGGCACTAACCCCTTTCTTGGCAGCTGGGGTCTTCTTGACTCCTATGATAGCCTTTCTCGGCTCAGCCTGAGCTTGGGATGGTGACGTGCTGAGAGCAGCCTCTACATTAGGCCCAGATGATGGATCTAAATTCAGACCAGGAAAAACATTAAACATATGTGCATGATGAAATTGCAACAATGAACACATTACCAAAGTTTCTTCAGTTAATTGAACAAGGTGCTAGCAGCAAAACAGAAGTCCTGGGAAGAATTTGGAGAAAAGCTAGAAAAAGATGCACAAGAAAACCAGAAATTGTTCTATAAGACACTAAAGAACATGAGGAAGGAAAAACAATGCCCTCTCAAATTTATAAAGGACAAGCAAGGCAAATTGCTTATTGCCCCGAAAGAAGTAATGGAAAGATGGAAAGAATATTTCTCAGAACTCCTTGATGGTGAGCAAGGTCAAGCATCAGAAATGATAACCACTAGCACAGAAGAGGAAACCAATGGTGATGAAACAGACATAAAGATGGAAGAACTGAAGGCAGCACTGGAGAAAATCAAGATAGGCAAAGCAGCAGGGCATGATGGTATAACACCAGAAATGGTTAAGTACATGGGAGCATCAGGCGACCTATTACTCTTAAGGGTCCTACAGGCAGCGAGGTGCAACAAGACCATACCAAAGGATTGGGAGATTGCCATCATAACACCAATTTTCAAAAAGGGTGACAATCGACAATGTGGAAACCATAGAGGCATATCACTTCTCAGTGTCCCTGGTAAAATCTACTCTAGAATCCTAGAGCAGAGACTCCGACGCCTAGCTGAGCCACAATTGGATGAGGTCCAGTGTGGATTCCAAGCAAACCGAAGTACTCAAGACCTAATCTTCACACTCAGACAGCTGAGTGAAAAGGCTCTTGAGTATAAGAGTGAGATCCATCTTTGTTTCATAGATCTGGAAAAGGCGTTTGAAAGGGTCCCCTGGAGCAAACTTTGGGACTGTTTGGCAAGGAAGAACATTCCAGCACCTCTGATTCATGCTATACAGAGCTTCTACAAGTCTTGCAGAAATTATGTGAGGACAGCAAACCATAAGTCAGAAGAGTTCAGGACCACCACTGGTGTAAGACAAGGTGATATCCTGTCACCTTATCTTTTCATACTCCTCATGGACGATGTTATCAAGGCATGTAAGGAGAGAACAAGAAAGTATTCAGTGGGATACTGGAAGATGAGACAGGTATGTATTTCAGAGCTGGCATTTGCTGATGATGTTGCCCTGATTGCTAAATCAGAGGCACATCTCCAATCCAACCTGCAAGTATGGAAGTAGCTACCACAAACAGCCCGCTTCCAGGTGTTGAAAATGCACGAAAGTTGAGAAAACTGATGGAAATTCGTCAAGTTTAAGTCATCACTGCTACTTTGCTATTAAGCGGATTGAAATAAAATTTACATCACGATACTCTTTATCTTCTTCTCTTTTGAAATGTATTAATTCCCGAATAATAAAAGTTATTGAAGTATTTTTTTATTAATAAAAACAAACAGCAACGTTACGCGTAGCGAAACTCGTCGAGCGGCCAACTCTCGGCTTTTTTGCCTCACCCCGCTTCAATTCAAACGGGTATCGCTTGACCAGCAGACGTCTGATTTGCATACGGTTTTCACCATTATGATGGGCGGAGAAATAGCTTTAATTTCGTATAATGCAAGCTGTAGAAAACAAAGTGGAAGATGTAGATTTTTCGAAGTGAAGTCGAAATTTTACAAGATTTGACATTTTAAGTTGTGTTATAATTCCTTGCATGGTATGAGATTTGGGAGCCATTTTTATTTATTCCTATAAAATATCAAAGACTTCTGATGTTTGCTGGTGAAGCGATTTGACTTTAGGTAACGCTCTCTCAGTCAAGAATTTTAGCGAAAAATGCAGAGCGAGGCTGTTACATCGACCATGACAACTCCCGATGTTGATCAAAATCGGCATGCCACTTATGTTGGTTCGTGCTCAAACTGCATCACATCTTCTGATTTGAAGATGACTATACGTAAGTATATCACTTATTAACAATGTTTTGAACTTTAAATGTAAACTTTACAATAGTTTTAATATTATTTAGCAATTTAACACGATCACATGGTTGTTGTAATAGCGTGGAACGAATGTGTTATCACCACTTCAGACATTCACGCATCAATCTAATTATTTCACGAGCTTGAAAAGCTAAGAAAGTTACCAATCTGAATTTAAAAATGCATGTTTTGATTAATGTGTAATTCTTCTTCTTCTTCTTGCGATCGCATCTTTGATGATTACACCGTCAGACGAGTTCTCATGATGAATTCGACTGTTGTTTGAAGTTCCTCTTTAACTCCATATAGCTTTGAGTTTAGTGTTGAGTCATTCGGCCAGTATATCTTTCTTAACTGGTCATACAGAGGACAGTCCTGTAGAACATGCTCAGCAGTTTGTTCGTTTAATCCACATGTGCACAGTGGTGAAGCAGACAATCGTAGCTTGTGCATGTGTTTATTCAGTTTGTTATGCCCTGTCCTGAGTCGAAAAATAGTTGTCTGTCCCTGCCGGTCGAGAGTGTGATAGTCGTCTTTGGGTTGGTTCTGTTCTCTTCTGATAGTCTGGATAGCTCTCTTTTTCTCAAAGTATGTGACTTCATTATCTTCTTGTTCACATTCTCCTCCCTTTTTTGCAAGTTTATCTGCCTTTTCATTTCCGGGTACACCACAATGAGATGGTACCCACTGAAGTATGGTTCTCTTTTTGGCAGCTACCTTGTTTAGTTCATTTCTCAGATGCGGGAGTTTACCACCCTTGAGAGCTTGCAGGACAGACAGTGCATCTGTGAGGATGACTACCTGGTGGCAGTCAGAGTTGGTGTTATAAATCATATTTGCAGCTTGCTCTAGAGCTTGAACCTCAGCTGTATAGTTGGAACAGAATTTACCAGTGGGAATGTGTAATTGAATGAAGGTTTATTTTGCAACATAATAGGGTGAATTTTGTTTCAAACGCGAAGGATATCGCAAGGCCAAAGCCAATCGAGTCAAGGCTAGGGGACCGGAAAATGCCATAATTAAAAAAGCTGATGCTGTACTGAAATGTCCGGACTCGCAGCCAATAGTTGATAGTCTTAAAATTCCCCGAAAAGAAGATATATATATATATTTATTTTTATTTAAGGAAGAAAAATATCCCATTCAACCTCTGATGGGTTATAATTAGGATACATATTGTTTTCAATTCCAAATAATATGAAAAACTGCCGATATGAGAAAGTGGCATCACACCATTGTAAATTAGGACAATCACAATTGTGCTTATATGTTAAAAAAAAAAAAAAATCAAGAAGAAACTCTGAACAAGAACAAGCCAGTAATAGTAATAGTACATGTAATTCTCTATACATGTAAAAACAAAAATAACTTCTGGAATTTTAATTTTCCAGATGACTCCTAGTAGGAGTCATCTGGAAAAATAAAATTCCAGAAGTTATATGGATGGGAATGCAACATGGCTCGAGGTAGACTGCTTGTAGTTTTTTTTTTTTTTCATAAAGCTACAGACCACAAAGTAACACACTACAAACAGATAAAAAGTGAAATGGAGAAGAGGAAGGAGCAGATAAAATAAAAGTAGAGAATGCAAAAGTGACGACGAAGAACCCAAAACATAGACTGAAATGGAAAATACGGAGTAAAGAGTCAGAGAGGGCAGTCAAAGAAAAAATTAAACAGCGAATAACTGACAACAATAGTAGGAAAAAAGAGAAAGATATTAAAAATGCAGAGAAGAAGATAGAGTTATATAAAACAATCATAAGCCAAGGGGGTCTGTGCACCACAAAGGAGGGTGTGGATAAAATTTGTAAAGGACGATATGCCCTTAGAAATCTTAAGGCTCAGTTAAGATACTTACTTAGTTGTTCTCCTTCTACCGTGAGGATACAGATAATTGATATTGAATGATAAGGACATTAATATTGAATGATAAGGACATTAAACTATCAGGAAATATCAAAGAATTGTATTTTGGACTTCTGAAGCATTTAGGTTTTGAGGTGTCATTGCCCTCTCACTGGGAAAGAGTGCGCCATGATCATTCTTCTCCAGTTAAAAAATGTCTTTTTAAATGCTAATAACCAGTTGTTTTAAAAAAATTTAGCGTTTAGATGTTGCTAATTATTGTTTAGATGTTGTTAATTATTGCCTACAAATTTTTTTAAATGAAATATGGACAGTATCTTAAAAAAAAAATTTTTCTTCTGTGAATATTGACTTTCATTCAACAAACTATATTTTTCGGTAATGTGTTTTGCAGATTTGCAATTTTTGGTCTCAAATATATTGATAATTATTCATGATGTAGCTCTATAGTTTTCTTTGTGTGATCAGTATATTCCAGACTATATGTTGTTTGTCAGAGAAAGTTGTAAGATTATATTTAAGAAGATGGCAGTGTTCTGAAGTTGGTGTGATGTAACTTTTTCAATGTTGCGAAGTCCCCACATTTTTTCTTCTTCTTCTTCTTCTTCCGTCCTTAGCCAACGACCGGCAAAGCAGTCAGTGGCCATTACGCCTAGTGGCGTCTTAAGGGCAACAGCGAATAGATTTTCTTTGCCATTGTTCCCATCACGCCTAATGGCGTCTTTAGGGCAACGACAAATCAATCCGTTTGTTGTTGTTTCTGTAATCAAAGTGACTGGCAAACGGGTGATCAGCCCGTTGGGCCCACATTTTTTAAAATGCTATAACTTTTTTATTTGTTGTCCTATTTTAAAAAATAGAGTACCAAATTTCCTGATTTACCAAGGGCTTCAAAACTACTTTGTTTTCTCTGGTGTTTCTGTGCAAACAAAAATCACTTTGTGGTACCTAATGGAAGGAAGAGCTGGAGAAGAGAGGGATGGTCATAAGCAGCTCTAAAACAAAATCCATGGTGATATCACGAGAAGAAAGAACACATCAGATTAAGCTGGGAGAACAGGTCCTGGAGCAGGTCGACCACTTTAAATATCTCGGAGCTATTATAGACCGAAAGGGAGGCATCAAAGAAGAGTTGGCCACTCGAAAAGCTGCAGCTGGGAGACTTTTTCAGGCCATAAATCGAGGACTCCTCAGCAAGAGAGAGGTTGGTAAGAAAACGAAGATGGCTGTATACCGCTCCACCTATGTCCCAGTCTTGACATATGGATGCGAGTCATGGGCAATGACTACAACCCACAAAAGCCAAATCCAAACCTCAGAAATTAGGTATCTGAGGAAAGGATGGTTGGGCATGGGGCTGGCTATCCCATCCCATCCCATCCTGTAGAAACTTTAAGCTAAAAAAACTTCAGCAAGTATGGACCAGTCAACCAAAGCACTGAGGGGCAGTCCTTGTTCTGCAGTCCCCAGGGTGAGAGATAAAGGGAGACTGGGGGACACATGGAGAAAACTGGAGATCATTATCCTTCAGCTTCCTGAGGAACACAGGCCTTCAATAAATTCATGATAAGTCCTCCCATCCTGTGCCGTCTGCTCAAGGTCTTTTCTCGTCTTCTTTATCCCTGAAATTTCTGCCTCAAGTTCTCATGTGTTTTTCAGTCTCTCTCTACCTCTCTTGCCTTGGGGAGTCCAGAAGATGGATTGCCTTGTAATGCCGTCAACAGGTTTCCTCAATGTGTTTCCTATACATTGGATGGGTGTGAAAAAAAATCGAAAAAAGGTGATTCGTCTTACGAGGACAAAAGACAAAGAAAATAGCCAACGTTGCGGCCACAAAGCCTTCGTCAGGGAAAGGAAAGAAAGTGAAGGCTAGATAGGACACATAAGAACCTAAATAAAAATAATAAAACCTAGGTACTTCCCTAAAGGCATTGAAGTCCTAACACTTTTGCTGCCCGCGAACGGACGAGCGTGCCCGGAAAAGGAAATGACTGCCACCACCGGATGTACACAATACATACTAAGAAACTAAAAAACGAAACTGAACAATAAACTACCCAAACGTAATATTAGTGGGGACTGGAAATAGAAGAGGACAGAATGAGTTGGAGATATATATACATACATATTATTAGAGGGCGGCAGAAAAATAGAAAAATAGGATAAGAGTGGAAAGAGTCAAAATAGAACAAGAGAGGAAAGGGTGACCTCAGACAAAGGTGTGTAGAGTGCTAAGACCAGCTGGTTTTAGACACCCCATGCGGTGAATAAGACGATTCTCAAGCTGTTCTCGGCTAGCAGTGTCAGAGGAGCAGGATCTGATCGCCGTGACCTGGATGTCGATGGGACCATGGTGGTCAAGACCACTAAAGTGTATGGCAACTGGTGTGGATTTTTGCTGAGAGATGGCATTCAAATGCTGGCTGAATCTGTCCCCAAGTCGTTTGCCTGTTTGGCCAATATAAGTTTTGCAGCAACGTTTACATATGATCGTATAAATGACATTGCGCGACTCACACGTGAAGCTACTGGTGATGGTGTACGTAGCCTCAGGAAAAGACACCTTGTGGGTTGAGATGACATATTGCACGTGTTGCATCGTGTCCGACCACAGGGTAGTGTGCCAAAGTGAGTGGCATTCTCTTTTGGGAGACGGCTGTGAACAAGAAGATCCTTCAGGTTCTTGTCGCGTCTATATGCCAAAGGTGCTTCACCGAATACTTCTTGGGTCACAGAATCTGCTTGGAGGATAGGAAAAAAGATCTGTTTGACTGTAGTACTATGAGGGTGATAGGTCAAGATTAATTTGACTCTATCCGAAGTGGATTTATAGTGAGGTTTGAGGGCCTCCTGACGAGAGATGGGGAGCACACGTTGGAGGGCAGAGGTGAGAACATGTTCCGGATAAAGTCTGCTACGGAAGAAATCCAACATCTCATTGGCTCGGAAGTGGAAGTCATCGTCGTCTAGGCACAAACGGCGGAGGCTGAGAAGTTGTGAAAATGGAAGGGAGTCACGACAAGCCCGAGGATGAGAGGAGGTATACAGAAGGTAGCTATAGGCATCTGTCGGCTTGTAGTATACTGAGGTATTAAGGCCGGAGGGCGTGATAGTAATAGTAATGTCAAGAAAGTTGACAGATACTGTGGAGATGAGGGAGGTGAACTTGATGGTGGGGTGGAAGTGGTTGACAAAGTCGATGAAGCTGGATAAATCAGTCTCGGCCATATCTGTGAGACCTATGCCATCATCGATATATCTGCGGTAAAACCCGGGGAAAGGACCGGAGTATTGTTGCCATATCTGATGCTCCAAGTGGCCCATGAACAGGCAGGCATAGCTAGGCATCTTCATTCCCATGGCAACACCACTAATTTGGTCAAAAAACTGACCATTGAATTCAAAGGAATTAAGTTGAAGGACCAGTTCAGCGAGACGGAGAAGAGTGTTTATTATATTCTAATTTTTGAAGGCCAGCCTTTCAAAAACTTTGTTCTCTCCTGCTATAGTAAACTCTTTTCTTTTGTCTCCCGAAGCGAGGCGAATGTCTTTCCCTCTGTTTTGTTGACTTGTTTGTTTGTCAGAGAGTCTCTAGCTGCCTGAGTAAAAACTAAGGCGACCGGTTCATCCTCCTCTGATTTCAGTCTAACTGCTCATTATAAATTCCCCAGTGGAATTCTTCATCTCTTCCCGCGACCCTCGAGTTAGAATAACATTATCTAATCAGCACCTGCATACAGTAGCATTGTGAGTTCCCTGGGGATGCAAGTCTGTGATCTCCCCATCCACAGTAAAATGTTTGTTTTGTCAGGGAAATACTGGTCACTGTTTTGCCACCTGCAAATGCACGTGCACAGCCACGCTTGCCAGGTGTTGTAGATCATAGAAATGATGTACCTGTAAAACCTTACACCTGACAATGTTCAGTACTTTTCGGCAAGAACCCACCGACTAGACATGATAAAACTGAGAATTCATATCACAGTGCGAAGACAACTCAGTAGTGCAGTGCCTTGGTCATCTAGTTTTTTCCAACGGTCACGGGTTCCAAGGTATGCTGCTAGATAGCTGAAGAGCAGAAGGCTTGTTCCAGCAAGAGCGAAGAAACAAGAAAATAACGGAAGAAATGTCATAATCTCTCTCTTACCCAACCTTCAGAAGGCAGATTGCTCTACGAATGTCGGTAGCATGTCTACCTAATACCCCTTTGCAGAAGCCTACTAAACGAGTGGCCATTGCAGTGTGAACCCAGTAACCACAGCCTGACGACCCCTAGCATTGTGCAGTAGGGGTTCATTAATCACTTGTTCAGCATATGCCAGCGCCTGGTGCTAACCCATACATCATTTTACTCAGCTTCACCAGCACACTGAAATCCAGGTACCCGTCTTTTTTACAGATTATAATTATCTGCTCTACACAGACACAACAAATCCAACAGGTCAATCAATTGAGACCCAGTTATGAGTTAGATTAGTGCAATTCTGAGCATTCATTGCGCAAGGATAGAGCACTAACAATACCGCACCCTAGTGTGAATGAAGCTTCACCTGACCATATCACAGTAGTACGTGGACTAATGAAATGCCTAGTGGTAATTGAACTGTTGTGTCTTCTGTATTGGCATCACACCTGCCTTTACACTTGTTTTAGGCTCCAGAAAATAATAAATACATTTTTAACCTTTTTTGTTAATTTGCTCATTTATCTCTACTAATAACCGAGTCTCAAGTGACTTTAAAGCTCTTACTCTTTTTCTCTTTATCAGGGAAAAAGGAGAGAGAGCGAGAGATTTCTTAAGAATAAATGTGAGAGTGGGGCTTGGAAAGAGGGATAACTTTACTAGATCCTGCTTCAAGGCTGTCTAAGACATTTTGCATCACGCGAGATATGTCTATTTTCATCCTTTCTATCTTGCAGTCTCACTAGAGTTGTATAACTCAACAAAACCACATCCACCTCACGACAAGGCAGAACTACCTCATAGTATTACTGTGTATGGATCAATAATTAGGCCATGTCAGCAGGATGGGAGAAGATCGACTACCACAACAAATTTGGGAAACTAATAGCCAGGCGTTCCAGACCTCCAGGATGACCCAGAGTTTGCTGGGAGGACAACATCAGACAATCTTTGAAGGGCAGAGGACTACACTGGAACCAGGCCAGGAGGAAGACAGCCGATAGGATAGTATGGTGCTCTCTCTGACAAACCTCTACACCCCATGGTAGAAGAGGAACGACTTAAGTAAGTATGGATCAATAATCTACCTGCCACAGCAAATGTTCTCTCCACGTAGTTCCAAGGAGTCTCTGAGGAGACAAAGAAGGAACAGGACTACCTATCCATCAGACAAGTCATAAGAGGTGACTAATCTGCGGTTGTGCATGAGCTACCTCGTCATATACAACACACAGCAACAGAAACTATGGCTGCAAGAGTACACAAATGCTTTGATGTAGGCTTCCTACAACAAGGACCAGCTGCAGGGGTAGCTCCAAGCTTTATAAGAATGAACAAAAGAGGAAGAAGAATAGTAAATGTTTACCACAAAATCTTTCTCTATCAACAAAAAACAGTAGCACAAAGAGTTAAAGCCTAAGACTAAAAAAATCTTCACACCTTCAATTTCTCTTCCATTGATTGGTTTGGGCGCTGAGGAATTTGAGCCCCCAAGTTTGGCATTGTCTTCCATTGGGTAATTGGAGACGTCACTGGCTGTTTCTTGCGTGTGCTCAGAGAAGAAGTCCACCTCCTTGGCTTCTGGTGACGCTGGGTCATGGTGACTTTCAATGTGCAGCTGATAACATGAATAAAAAATTATTATAATAAATTAAAATACTTTATTATGAGAACTTTATTAACTTTCAGAAACCAATTATCTGCTTCATATTTTACATTTATTATTAACCGTACTGGTTTTCTATTTCCACTATACAAAGTTTTTGCTAACCTTTATGTATGTTTTTCTGATTTCAGCTTGTTTTAATTTCCTCTCAATGCTAGCGTTTAAGTCTGTTTTTTTTTTTTTTAAATCCTATTTTATTCTCCTCCTGTTCTCACATACGTGTTAAATATACCTTTCTGCAATCCAATGTGTCTAGAGCAAGTAAGAAAATTAAAAATGACATGGCAAAGTTATATAAGCTAAACAATTATGTTTTAATGACAACCTTTAATAGGACACAAACTCCATCTATTTCCATCGTTTCTTTTCAAACTGTGAAAGTAAATTTCCACATTTGTTTTTATAGTACTCAAACTACAAAGGAGGCTGCAATTTTTATTTAACATTAAATAATTAACATAAGAATGATCTAGCAGTTGTAGCAGATAACAATGTGTTGATTATTTAGTGTCAGCGGTACATAAAAGTGAAAATGAGCATTAAATTCAGGGCACATCTGTAAATTTTAAATAATGTACACAATTTATAAGAACAATAAAGTGTGATTTCTAATAAACAAAACAAGAAGTTACAAAAATTCATGCAACTGCATTGAAAGTATGACCTGGTCACCATTGTGGAAATGACATTTAAAAAACATTAACAGCAATGAAACAAGACATGGAGAAAAGAACTGGAGGTTGCTTGGCACCATGGTACATCAGTCATAAGCTAGTATCACAAGACAGATCTGAAAACCGCTTGGCAGAAGAAATAAAGAAGTGTTAAAACACACAGAATAAAACTGGAGGTCAAAAAGGAGGACAAGCTAGACATTAAAAGAACTGCAGACAGCCCAGCACAACATGTCCTGGAGAGAACTGGCTGTAGGTGTACATTACACAGGGAGCTAAAGGCGAAAAAAGATATCCTGTTTAAGTAACTTTAAAAACAAAAAAAGAGTTGTCTACAAGTAAGTGAATTTTCATATATGTTAAAGTAACATTCTAAAAATGACATACTATATATATATGGCCTCTACAATCTTCACTGAATGAAAAAAATAACAGTTACACTTGGTATGGGCTAATTTTGACCTTTGACCCCACAGTCCATATATACATATATATATATTTTTTTTTTTTTTTTGCGTACGCCTGCTATTACTCGAGGTGAAATCTCAGGTTAGTATGTCTAGCCTGAGACTGATTTTTACGTGAGTATCCTTTTTTTTCTTGTACAGAGACAGGTGTCCCTCGCCATTCAGGCAGATACTCGCCGATTTCAGAGGTACCCATTAGAGCTGGGTCTGCTCAGGAGCTGCCAGTCCATGGTTGACGACACTTCTTCAAATATATATATATATATATACATACATCCTATGGCCTGCATGGACCAACAAAAGAGGTGAGCCCCACAAACACCTTTATGCATACACAGACAAATATATATATACACCCTTCAAAAGAAGTTAAGGACCAGTAGGTGAAAAGGACCCAAAAATTATAAAAATTATATTTCATAAGCAATTAATCTGACATTGATTTTTCTCGAACGACAAACATTCAACACATGCTGCATGGGCCACCAGCATACCGTGTGGCTAGTGCTCAGCTCAGCAAGCATGCTGAAAAAATGCTGCTGAGACGCCAAAATGTGGGTGTTTTTAATGATGTCTGAGCATGAAAAAAATACCTGCTATTCCAAAAATGCGTGATGCATGTGGGAAACTATAGTGTTGGTCTTGAGCTGTACTCACAAAATTGTCTTATAAGCAACACAAGTGCTGCATAACCATTGCACAACAATATGCCTCAATGACGAAAGCTGAGTGTTGTGGATAAAGGAAGAGCCATTGCGTGGTTGCAGGAAGGTCTTACTGTCCGAAATGTCGCTCAGAGGCTTGCAGTATCTCATTCAGTTATTGTCAGACTGCAGCAGCGCTTTGCCCAGACTGGAATCGTCAAGGAACGGCAATGCACAGGTCGTCCTAGAGTCACTACACCTCGAGAAGATCGCTTAATTCAGAGGCAAGCACTGCAACGGAGAACTGCAAGTGCAAATGTTATCAGACAGTTCCTCAGAGATGCTACCAACACTGTAGTCAGTGATCAGACTATTTGGAATCGTCTTCACGATGCCAACCTTCATGCTTGTCATCCAGCCATTCGACCACACTTGACTGCTGCCCACAGAGCAGCTCGTTTAGCATGGTGTATGCAGCACGTGCAGAATCGATTTGTCTTGGAGCCTACAGATGGACGAATCAGAGTATGGAGGCGTCGTGGTGAACGCTTTACTGTTGCTGCAGTCATCGAACGTAACCGATATGGTACTGGATCAGTGATGATGTGGGGAGGCATTAGTTTACTCCACAGAACCCCCCTCTATCATGTGATTGGGAATCTGAATGGTGACCGCTACCGTGACGAGATTCTACAGCCTCTTGCCATCCCAGCCCTACAAGTTATTGGGCACAATGCAGTCCTTCAAGATGATAATGCAAGACCACACCATTCTTGTGCAGTAAATGCTTTCCTGCAAGAAGCGGGTGTCAATAGAATGGATTGGCCTGCAAACAGTCCTGATTTGAATCCCATAGAACATCTTTGGGACGAGCTTGGGCGACGAGTTAAGCAACATCAGCCATCTCCTGCAACTCTGCATGAACTGCTTCTGGTACTTCAGCATCAGTGGCAGGCAGTGCCCCAATGCTTCATTCGCAAGCTCATCATTTCCATGCGATAGAGGTGCCTTGAAAGTATCGCCAATAATGGAGGACACACACGCTACTGACAATGTTGACCTTTGGTGTTATTCTCATTAATTTTGAAAATGAGGGTTGTATTGATTGCTGTGCTGTCATTTTACACACGTTAATGCAACCGTCATGAAAATAGTGTTGATTGTCACTGATAAGCTAGTCATGATATATTTTGAAGTGTTGTGTTTTTATTTTTCATTTTCATTTCACTTTGCACCCTTAATAAAAATGGTCCTTAACTTCTTTTGAAGGGTATATATATATATCTGGAGTGGAGTTCACCGCTGTACATCGGATTCATGGACTATGAAGGGGCATTTGACAGTGTGGACAGAGAATCGCTTTGGAAATTGATGAGGCATTATGGAGTTCCCATGAAGATCATGTGTAGCGGTATGGCAGCTTGTGTACCCTGACAATCCCCAGAGCTATGCCAGTGGGAGTTTTACTCCTGGTAGGTTCAACCATGCTGGACTGGTCTGCGTGGGTAGGGGTCAGACAAAAGCTGGTACCCTGGTCCTCCAGGTTGGGGGTTTTAGCACAGGGCCGACACCCCTGTCTGTGTAAAAAATCACACACGTTACGGAAACAGCAATAAATGGAAATACTTTGATGCGGGACGGACATCCGGAGTCTCAGGCTCGTATGACTGACAGTGGTGAAAGCCGAAAGGAAGCCACTGGCATGAAAACGGATGCCCAGACCGCAAAACACGAAACCAGAATTGGTTTTTGGAATGTCAGAACTATGAACGAGGCAGGAAAGCTGAGACAGATTACAGCAGAGATGAGGAATTACAAACTACATATCCTGGGAATAAGCGAGAGCAGATGGACAGGGATGGGGAGAATAAAAACAGCTACAGGGGAAACAGTACTTTATTCTGGTAGAGAGGACGGTCAGCACAACGAAGGTGTAGCCATTATCCTTAAGAAAGGAATGGAAAGGTCTCTACTGGAATGGAAACCCATTAACAACAGACTAATAAGAGCAAGACTGAGAGGGAGATTCACCAACAACACAATTATACAATGTTATGCACCAACAAATGACAGCGACGAAGAGATCAAGGACGAGTTCTATCAACAGGTACAAAAGGAAATGGAAACTGTACCCAGGTACGATCTTATTATAGTAATGGGAGACCTAAATGCGAAAGTTGGAACACACAATAATTATAACGAAAGAGTAATGGGGAAATGCGGCAGTGGAACAGTAAATGAGAATGGGGACAAATTAATAAGCTTCTGCAGTATTAACAACCTGGTCATCGGAGGAACACTTTTTCAACACAAAGAAGTGCACAAGTTAACATGGGAATCACCAAACGGACGAGACAAAAACCAGATAGATCACATAATGATCAATGGCAGATGGAGACATGCACTACAAGACGTGAAAGTAAGAAGAGGTGCAGATGTGGGAAGTGATCATCACCTAGTAGTAGCAAGACTGAAGGTGAAACTCAGAGCTGCTGGACCAGTTGCAGTCAAACAGAAAAGATACAACATCACGAAACTTAAGGACCCCCTCACCAGAAAAGCGTTTGTGGTCGACGTAAAGAGACGATATCTGATTACCAAAAGCCAGGAAAGAACAGAGACCGACGATGTGGACCAGAAATTCAACACCATCTCAACAATATATAAAGAAAGCAGCAAGTCATGCTTGGGATTCCAGGAAAGAAAGAGCCAAGACTGGATAACACCAGAAACGCTAAACACCATAGCGAAGAGAAAGGAAATGAAAAGGAAGAAAACAGAAGCTAAATCTCCCAGGTTAAAGGCAATATATAGTGAACAGTACAGTCAGCTGGACAAGGAAGTAAAACGTCAAACCCGTGCTAACAAAAGGACATTTCTGGATGACCTTGCAAGACAGGCAGAAGAGGCAGCACTGAGAAATGAACAAAGCACAGTTTATAAAATAACTAAAGCTATCAGTGGAAAACGAGGTGCAAACAACATAACGTTAGTAAGAGACAAGCAAGGAAATCTCATCACCACAGCACAGGGGCAGGAAACAAGGTGGGCAGAGCACTTCAGAGAAACACTGAATAAGGAACCACCAGAGACTCAGCTGAATGTTCCTGAGGCTGAAAGTGACTTAGACGTAAATACAGACATTCCACGAAAAGAAGAAATTATCACAGCTATCAAAGGGCTAAAAAAATGGAAAAGCGCCTGGTCACGACAATCTGAATGCTGAGCTATTCAAGACAGACCCTGAACTAGCAGCAGAACT
Organism: Oreohelix idahoensis; assembly: GCA_024509875.1. NCBI lineage: Eukaryota > Metazoa > Mollusca > Gastropoda > Stylommatophora > Oreohelicidae > Oreohelix > Oreohelix idahoensis. Next base: position 219,986 of record JAMPIV010010417.1, read on the forward strand.
ATTAGAACCACTATTTGCACAAGTCTGGGAAACTGAGACAACACCAACAGAGTGGAGTAAAGGAACAATTGTCAAATTGCCCAAGAAGGGCGACCTTGCAGACTGCAACAACTGGAGAGGAATTACCCTCCTCTCAGTTCCCAGCAAAATACTAGGCAGGATAATCATCCAGAGAATTTCAAAAGCAGTTGACCATAAACTGAGGAAAGAACAAGCGGGCTTCAGAAAGAACAGAAGATGTGCAGACCATATATTTGCCCTCAGGAACATTATAGAGCAGTGCTCAGAATGGCAGAGACAGCTGTACATTAACTTTGTTGATTTTGAAAAGGCTTTCGACAGCATACACAGGGACAGCCTATGGAAAATTCTGAGGGCTTATGGAATTCCCAGCCGCATTGTTTCCATTATAAAAAGCCTCTATTCTAACTTTACGTGCAGTGTTGGATCGAGTAATGTAACTTTCGAAGTGAAAACAGGAGTACGACAGGGATGCCCCTTATCAACAACATTATTTTTGACAGTCATAGATTGGGTGATGCGCCAGACAACAGAGGGCAGTCCAAGAGGAATTAGATGGACAATGTTTTCTACACTGGAAGATTTGGAATATGCAGATGACATTGCACTGCTCGCGCATTCACACCAACACATTCAAGACAAAACTGATAGACTGAATAAGTATGGCCAGCAGGTTGGCCTGAACATCAATCTGAAGAAGACGGAGGTCATGACACTAAATGTGGGCAATCCTGAGCCAATAACAGTAAGGAACCAGAAGTTAGAACAGACAGACACATTTACTTACCTAGGAAGCATAGTAACACCTGACGGCGGAACAAGCAAGGACATTAACAACAGAATGAATAAAGCGAGAACAGCCTTTGCTATTCTCAACAACATTTGGAAGTCTTCCCAGTACAGCACAAACACCAAATTAAGACTGTATGAGAGCTGCGTACTTTCTGTGCTTCTCTATGGTGCGGAATGTTGGAGAGTAACAGAGAAGGAAATGTCGAAACTGTCCTCCTTCCACACAATCTGCCTAAGGAAAATTCTCCGAATCTTTTGGCCAAACACCATCAGCAACCAAGAACTACTTATTCGGAGTAACCAGGAGGACATGCACACCATCATAGCTGGCAGACGCTGGAGTTGGGTTGGCCATGTCCTCAGAAGGGACCCTGATACCATCGCAAGAACAGCTATGCTATGGACCCCCGAGGGAAAGCGAAAGAGAGGCCGACCAAAAACAACTTGGCGGAGAACTGTGGAAGCTGAGATGCAAAGAATGAACCACAGTTGGGGCACTGTACGAAGGATGGCCGCCGACCGAGCAAAGTGGAATCAATTTGTTGCTGCCCTACAAGACGCCACCAGGCGTGATGGCCGCTGACTGCTTTGACGGTTGGCGGTTATGGATCAAAGAAAGAAGAAGAAGATGAAGATCACTGGCTTAATAAAGAAGACCTATGGGGACATGGCATGCGGAGTTCTTCATGGGGGACAACTTACGGAACCGTTTGGGATTAGAACGGGAGTGAGACAGGGATGCCTCTTGTCTCCATTTCTTTTCTTACTGGCAATAGATTGGGCTATGAAAACATCGACATCACACAACAGAAATGGAATCCAGTGGAGTCTGACTAAACAGCTTGATAATCTGGATTTTGCAGATGACTTGACTCTTCTGTCCCATAACCATAATCAGATGCAAGAGAAAATGAAAATTCTCAATTGGGGGTCGCGACAGGTGGGCCTGAGGGTACACAGAGAGGGGACAAAGATTGTGAGAGTAGATGCAGGGGATGATGATGGTTGAAATTGAGGAGAAACCACTGAAGGATGTGGGGTCGTGCACATGTCTTGGAGGTGATGTGGACAGGGTTGGAGGGACAGACAGTGGTGTCAAAGTGGGAATGCAAAGGGCAGGGGGAGCTTTCGTTGCGTTGGAGGACATGTGGAGAGCAGGAGAGGTCGGGTCCGGCACGAGAATGGGAATCTTCGGCTCGAGTGTGAAGTCAGTCCTATTGTGTGGCTCTGGGGCATGGAGAACAACAGGGACAACAACCGGGGAGCTACAGACTTTTATAAATGGGAGCTTGCGTAGAATAGAAGGACTGAAATGGTATGACAGTCACAAATGTGGAATTGATGACAAGACCAGAGAAGTGCCAGTGGAACAAGAGTTGAGAAGAAGATGCTGGCAATGGATAGGACACACATTGAGGAAACCTGTTGATAGCATTACAAGGCATTCCTTGTTCTGGAATCCACAGGGAAAGAGAGGCAGAGGTAGACCAGAAAACACATGGAGAAGAGAACTGGAAACAGAGGTGAAAATGATGAGGAAAACATGGAAAGAACTTGAGCAGATGGCACAGGACAGGAAGACTTGGCATGTGTTTGTTGACGGCCTATGTTCCTTGGGGAGCTAAAGGGTATTGATTGATTGATATATATATATATATATATATATATACACAAATGCCTCTGGTGATCAAAATGTTAAACTAATTTCCATTAGACTTTGCATTTTACCAGTAGACAAAATTACGTAACAGCACAGAATATGATTATCAAAAACCATAAAAATCTCCAAACTTTACATAAATATTTGTAATGTGTTAAATTTCACTCTACCAATAAATCCACAAACTTTGTCCCAAGCACATTACATTTGATGCAATTTAATTTCAAGTGATGTCCCAATCAAATAAATATGCAACCCACTGTAATATATATATATATATAATTCCAACTTTTGAGACAAAAAAATGGGGGAGCACTTTCTACACACAAATATTTTCAATGTTTATAAGGCACACTGGGCCAGCTGTGATCCCAAGCTGAAGAAAGCAGCCCTAGTAAAATCTAAATAAATTTGTTATCATCATCAATATCCCTCTGCTGTCTGAGGAGAATAGGCCTTCTACAAATCTGTGCCAGGTCCCCCTGTCCTGTACCACCTGCTCCAAATTTTACCATGTCTTCCTTATCCGTTTCGCTTCTGTCTCCAGTTCTCACCTTTGTGTGTTCTTTTATCTCCTTCTACCTCTCTTACCCTGGGGGGTTCAAGAATAAGGAGTGACTTGTAATGCTATCAACAGGCTTCCTCAATGAGTGTCATATCCAATGCTGGTGTCCTAGACTCATCGTCTGGTTCTTGCCATCAATTCCACATGGGTGATCCTGTCATTTCAATTCTTGTACGCTTCTCAAGCACCCACTTATGAAAGTCTGTAACTTCTTGGTTGTCGTTTCTGTATGCTGTCAGGTGTCTACTAAATAAGTCTAAAATTTACTTTCAAATTTTAAAAAAAAATGTTAATAGCAGATCAGCAGCACATACACGATGGAGTTGGGCACAATGTGACAAGCAGCATTAATATGTATTTTTAATTCATACAGATATGATTTAAATCCTACAGCTACAATGTAACAAGCACAGCTCTGTTAATTACAAATAAACGATTAATCAGTATTCTCCAAAAATGTTGCCTTCCATACTTCAAGAACTTTAAAATTGTATTATTAACTTCCTCCTCATGAACATCAAGATGGAGCAGACAAACAAGAGGGAAATATAGATGTTCACAGTAGACAAACAACTACTTCAGCAAAAGTAATCGGAAAGTTGTTCACAGTAAAGTAACACTCTACTTTAGCTATAGAAACTGGAATGTTGATTACGGTAAATTATCCACTTCAGAATCACAAGTTGAAAGTCATTCACAGTTGATTAACAATCTACTTTAGCATCAGAAACTAGAATGCTGATAACAGTAAACTAACAATGCCCTTTAGCAATAGAAACTGGAATGATGGTTGTAGTTAACTAACAATCTACTTCAGCATCAGAAAATTCCAGGGTTAGACCTCTAACCAAGACCATGCAGTACCTTCACGCTGCCTGGTCAAAGCTTAAGGGATTGAGTAGCCACAACAGCATTCCCCCCGTGGTGAAACGTGTTGGGAATCCAGCATTGTACACTATGCTTGGAGGAATTACTTCAGCCCCAGACTTAACTCTGGCTTTTCACTGGTCAGCTACATGCAGAGGATCTCACAATGAATAAATGACAGGCAGTGGCTCTGTGCAGGATGTGACCATTCCGTGGGATAGTCCAAAATCAGAGCACAGCATTTTTGCCCAGCATATCTGGAAAGCATATCGGCTTCCATGACAAATATGGGAAACCAAGAGCTAGGGATCCAGACCTCCAGGACGACCAGGAGTTCGCTGGGAGAACAACATTAGACATCCCTGAAGGACCGAGGACTAGACTGGAACCAGGCATGGAGGAAGACTGCCGATAGGACAGTACGGCGTTCTCTCTGGCAAACTTCTATAACCCTGGGGTAGAAGAGGAATGACTAAGTAAGTATATTTGGAAAGCCACCATGGATGATGGCAAATGCACAGTATGCCACCCTCTCCCCCATTTCAGCTTGACACCAAATGTAAGGATCCTTTAAATGCATGCCATGCTAGGATAAAATACCTGGGAAAGAAAGTGGAGCTCATGGCTCCAACTCAAAAGGCCACTACTGTGACTTACCAGCTGTCATCCAAATATCAGTACAGAAACAACTGGTAAACAATATATTTTTACCACCTCTTAGCTATCAGTGTCAAACATGGTCCCTGACCAGAGCACAAGGGAGGATGCTTAAGAACTGCGATTAATGTTACTAGGAGAGGCAGAATTAGAAACAATGACATCAGAACAATTGCAGGAACTATATACACTGGAGATTGATGAAACCTGTTGATAGCATTACCAGGCAGTCCTTGTTCTGGAATCCCCTGTGTAACAAGAGGTAGAGGAAGACTATGGAGAAGAGAACTGGAGACAGACATGAGAATGAAGCAGACATGAAAAGATCTCAAACTGATGGCACGGGACAGGAAGATTTGGCCTAAGTTTTTTGAAGGCCTATGCTCCTTGGGAAGCTGACAGGTGATGATGATAATATACTACATCCAATATACAGACAGAAAATCAAGTGGTTTAGCCATCTCATGAGAATGAAGCCTATCAGTAACCCTACATCAGGAGGGAGATCTAGTTTCCCCATGGAAGATAAGGCAGATACAGAGGCAGTAATTTAGAAATTCTACAAAATAAGCTCACAGCAGCCAATGTGACACACTTGGCTCACCAATGAAAACTTCAGTTCTCCACAAACTCTTCACTGCAAGAGTGGACCGTAAAAGTGAAATAACAACGTGCTTGAAATAAAATAAACATAAAGATGGCAATAGCAGGCTAACAATTCTCAAGCTGACAATATAAATAATGGCTACACCTAATTGCTGAGTAACTGATTGGTCGATACCTCTTAACAGCTTCTGTTGCATGCAGCTATTTAAAACTTTTATTTTAATGACTGAAGATTTGGATCGGAAATGTTTATGTTTCAAGTCTTGCATACTAACTAATTTTTAACAAGTGTGAATTCACCCAAAAAAAATATTTTCTTTATGTCCTATGAAGGCAAGTCATTGGTTATTCATTTAATAAAATATCTGACAACAATAGGATTTTTACTGAAAATTATCTGAACAAAAAAGGTAACTGTATAAAAAAATGTATAACTGGCAAAAATAAATTTTTAAGGAACAACTTCAAAGAACCAGAAGGATAAAAGTGCAAATGTCAGGGCCATAAACTGTCGTGAAATGAGGCACAAAAATAACACAAGTGGATAACTCCTCGCATGGTTAACATTTTTCTTCTTTTATATGGCACAAGCAAGCTTTCCCATAACAAGTGTTCACATGACAAGGACAATACTCAAAGGACCTTAGAGGCAGAACATCAAAATAAGAGAAAGTCCAAATCAGAGGAGGAGACCAGGGACAGAATGGATTTACTATTTCAAGCCTATTTTAGATAACATAAGGGCTGATATTGGTTCAACTGTCCAGATAGTGAGTGTTAAGATGACATAGAATAGCACTTACAAGACAAGAACAGGAAAACAATCAAATATCACTAAAAGAGAAAAAAGTATGAAACAGACCACAAGTGAAATTCACAAGACAAAAGAAAAAAAGATAAAATGGTTTGATCACTTGGGTTATGATGTAAACAGACCAAATGGAATCACATCCCGACACACTAGAACCTGATTATTTGGCTATGACCTGGTTGACTGTGTGCAGGAGGATCTCACTATGGACTCAGTGATAGGCAGGGAGAGCTGAGAAGTGGCTATTTGCAGGACATGGCAATTCCTTGGGAAAGCCCATAACCAGAGAACAGTATTTTAGCTCTGCATAGTTGGAGAGCCCCCTAGGATGGTGGGGAATGCTCAGTATGCTACATGCTTTTACTCCTACCTTGGGACCAGATGTGATGATCCTTTAAATGCAAGCCAAGCTGGAGAAACTGGAGCTTATAACTTCAACTCAGCATGTTTCGGAATGGCAGAAAAGCCACAGGAAAAGCCTAGATCAACAGTGTCGATAATACCAAGGAGTCTTCAATTTGATATTGGCTGCAAAAGAGCGAGAAGCTCAGTAGCCCTAGTTAAACAACAACAACACACTAGAACCAAGGTCGGCATGAGGTAGATCTCAATCTACCTGTTGACCACAAAGGATGATTTTGTAGCTCTAGGCAACAGAGGGGGAACAGAGAAAGAATTTTAAAGCTAGATAATTTCAAACTGACCCTCTTTTGCCAGCATTTAAAAGTGCTGTATCCCTAGGATTACAAACTTTTTCAGTGTTCCCAGTAATAGTTTCCCTTTCAGTCATTACTGACTATAGGAAGGCGCCCCCAAGACGATGTCTCGGCCGATGCAAGGCTGGGCCTTGGGTTTGTTGTTGTTGTTGTTGAACTAGGGCTGCTGAGCTCGTCGCTCTTTAGCAGTCAATGCCAAGCTGAAGAACCTGCTTGTGTTCTGTAGCTGTTGAGTGGTGCTGTATAGAGTGTTTGTGATTGTTGGGGAGCCCGGCAATAGCTGGCGTCTCTCTGTGGAGAGTCATGGCCAAGTGAGCAGCACATGCTGAACTGTCTCATATGGATGAGTACAGTTGCGGCAATTAGGCTCATGTGTGGGGGGTTTGATTTGTTTAAGTGCTTGTTGAGTCTGGTGTGTTCTGTTCTTAGTTGGAAGATTGTGTTCTGCTCCTTACGTCGTAAGTTGTTAATGTTGTCATTTTTGTTGGGATGGGCCATTTCTTTATACAAGGCACGTCCAGTAGACCCTTTTGCCCATCGGTTCAGCCATTCCTCTTTGAAGTTGTTTTGGAGTATTCGTTTGGCTGTCTGCATGTTTGCTGGAGTGTTTGTTTGGATCATGCTTGCTCCTAGTTTTGCTAGTATGTCTGCTTTATCGTTGCCTGGTATGTCTGTGTGTCCTGGTATCCACTGGAGAGTGACTCTGATGTCGTATTTTGTTAGCAGACTGTCAATTGTTTCAGCCAGCTGTATTATTTCTTTATTTTCAGTTTGGAGGGCGCTTGGGTAAAGAGGTCAAGCTGTTGCCCATGCAGCATGACCCACGAAGCTGGTAAATCCAGAGAAACGGCATAGCCAACAAGAGTCCAGCACCAGAACTCATATAAACTTGATTTCCCGTTACCTGTTATAAACAAGGTAGGCATGTCACGTACCATCGACATTTGATAGGGCAGACATTAGAAAGATGCGTCGACAGCACGTGAGGCTATGCGATCAGCACAAAGTTATCCAGAGTCACAAGTAGGAAGCCACGTCCTGCAAAGGGCATGACTGGTTTTGAACTAATAAAAGCACTCTTTCCGCGAGGGTCGGAGCTTGTGCTAGCTTTCAAAATGTAACTTTAATAATGAACTGCATGAGAAAGGAACACGATCTTTTCTATGAATCGAACATTCAGTAAAATATCATTTGGTCTGAATTTTACGTTTAAAATTACATATAGGCTGCACTTATTCTAAATACTCTGAAACCTGAATACAGACCTGATTTGACCAAGGTACATCTTTAGAGAGCTCAGTGTTGCTAAACTAGATATACAAAGCTCCTGGGTTACCTGCCGCAGAACTACACCCAGGATATGGTACATGAAGAAGACCACAGAATTGTTTGACCAAAACACTGAAGTATATAAGAACAGTAACTGAACCATCACATAAGAAACTCAAAAAGCCCTGGAGTATTAACGAATCTTCCCATGATGCTTGACACTAACAACACGGCGAAGCAGAATTTGTCTTCTTGGCATCCAAAACTTGAGTCATTCTGCTGGGGTGGGCTAAATTTAAATGTAACCTAGAAGTGCATGAGGTTCCTAAAGAAGAATTTCCCTTTGAATTTTCAGTGTGGAGCTTCATGTAATCTGTGAGTACTTACTAGAAAGTAAAGGATCAAGATTAATAGGAAATACATTTGCACAGGTGGTTAACTGCTGACAGCAATAAACAATAAAAGTAAAAAGGATAAAATGATAAAAGCAATGCCCATTTGCTGACCTTCTTCCCTTTCTCCTGCTCATCAAGAAAGAGCTGTAAGAACATTTATAATACAATTATTCTGGTAATCATCTTTCATAAACTTTATTCTCTTGGGTGTGGATAATACTACTGGTGGACTGCTAAGCCACAGCTACCAATTCTTCAGTTATTACTAGCAAAATTATACACTACCCACCAAAAATAAACAACACAACAAGAAATCAGACTGGTAAAAAATAAATACGAGCTTAAAATGTAATACAGCAGACTCTCGATTATTCGGGATCACATTAACAAATATGCCAAGCCAAATGCCCAAAAAAATACGAAAATAATTTGGAACAGAAGGTGACCAGTTACAAAGTACAGTATAATACAGTGTAATATGATGCTGAAATGGTATAAAGTATTTCATAATACATAACTGCATTATGTACAGTATTACATAGCAACATAATGATGACATCAGGGTGCAGGAATGAAGAGACAAATACAGCAAGACAGCAGCCTTGCGGAGAGATCTGCACAGCAGCATTTCATCACCATTTTCATTCCTTGTGGAGCTTATAGATACCACTGCCACTGCTCTATTGTAGGAAGCCTGCACCAAGCCTTCACAATCTCTCACAGTGCTGGTTCTGTAGCAATTACTTTTACATGATAAGGGGGAGCCGCGATAGCGTAGTGGTTACCACACCGCTCTGGCGACCGGGTGATCCAGGATCAAACCCGGGTGACGGCATTTGAGGATTTTTCGTCGACCGGGATTTGGACTGGATTAACTCGAGACCTGGCGAGAACATTTGAAGGAGTGTCGTCTACCAGGGATTGGCGGCTCCTGAGCCGACCCAGCTGTAATGGGTTCCTCCGAAATCGGAGAGTATTTGCCTGAATGGCGAGGGACACCTGTCTCTATACAAGAAAAAAGGGATACTCACGTAAAATCAATGTCAGATTAGACATAAATAATAACCTGAGATTTCGCCTCGAGTGTTAGCGGGCGTACGAAAAGAGAAGAGAAGAGACATGATAAGGCTGCCAGTCTCATGTGGTACCATTTGCCAAAAGGGAAATGAAGGGAAAAAGCAAACTTCTTTATTGAAGTATTTTAAATAACGCAGTTTCATTCTTTTGTTTTTGCTTCAATTTTCTTCTTATTGTTTTTCTTTTCTATGCAATCTTAGTAAATAAGGTAGTCTCATAGCCGACACTGCCATAGTGGAGTGATGTGTTAGAGACTTCACCACACTAAGTCCGGCTTTTTTTTTTTTTAGGTGAGATGACCAGTTCCCTTCCTCACTGCCTTTTGCCTTCCCTTCCTCACTGCCTTTTGCCTTCCCTTCCTCACTGCCTTTTGCCTTCCCTTCCTCACTGCCTTTTGCCTTCCCTAACTCACTGCCTTTTGCCTTCCCTAACTCACTGCCTTTTGCCTTCCCTAACTCAAGAGCATAGTCAGGTACACATTTATACTGGAGTGTGACGCCGCCAAGTTTTGATCCTGGAGCCTGGCAGCTTCGCCATGAGACAAAAGAACTCTAATTGCTAAACCAAATGAATACAATTTTTAACTTAATTTTTTTTTTTATATTCCCTATGAAGGGTGATTGAACTGGTCATAACTTTTCCCCCTATCATTAGAATAATTGAGAGTCTACTGTATTAATTTTTAGTTTCTATACTATCCTAATGATGTCAAAAGAGACGAGGAAAAAAAGGACGTACACTAGCTACTGAATTTATACAACCACGTGTGGTATGGAACCCAAGACATATCCCTTTACCTTTGCCCCGTACTGTCTCATAGCATGCTGTGCTTGCGACACCAGTTTGTCCCTGTATAATGTAGCAGCCCTACTGTGATATTTTTTCTGGGCATCATTTGTTGTACAGCCATGCTGATGGAAGAATGCTCTCTGGAATAATTTACACAATAATATTACATTTTACATGAAGGTAATGCCAAGGATTCTTCAACCTGATACTGGCTACAACAGAGCTACAAGCTCAACAGCCCTAGTTATACAACAACATCAAACTATCAGGGATACCTAATCTTTTTTTTTTTTTTTTTACAAAATCTGGAAAATTTTATGGCACAACTTCTATGTTATTCCATGTTGTATTCCATCAAAAATTGTTGGTAATATATTGTTACAGGGAGAACATGCAACTTTACAACATACCTCCTGACACCTCAAGATTCCCTTACCAGGGAATCATTCGATTAGTCAATATCTTTCAGCTCCGGAAGAAGCACAGGCTTTCAACAAACACATGCCACGTCTGCCTGTCACATGACATCAGCACAATTTCTTTCCATGTCTTCCTCATCATTTTCAATTCCGTCTTCAGTTCTCTTCTCCATGTGTTTTTTGGTCTACCTCTATCTCTCTTACCTTCCAGAACAAGGACTACCATGTAATGCTACAAATAGGTTTCCTCAAAGTGTGTCCTATCCACTGCCCAGCGTCTTCTTCTTATCTCTTGTTCCACTGGCACTTGTTTGCTTCTTGTCACCAGTTCTACATTGGTGACCTTTGTCACTAGTTCTACATTACACAATATACTCACCGCATTGGCATTTCCTCCAACCTGCATAGCTCGGAGCTGCAGCCAAGTCCAGTTTGTATCTAACTGCGTTGAACGTATGAAAGTCACATGCACACCAAGAGACCTGTGTACTGCAGAGCAGTCGATACAGAGGAAGACTCCATATGTTACACTTGCCCATGTTGGATTATTATGGCCACAGTCAAAGCATTGCTGTCAAAAGTAAAATAGTTATGTCACGAATACATGTAAATAACAAATCTCATAAGAATGGAGCCTGATCAATTACCACCTAGCACCTACAACAGTAGAAGAAAATCTGGTTTTTGGACATGGGGAAGACCAACAGGCAGTGTTACGCACAGAATTTTTTCCTAAGACTGTGTGTAATTAATCGGTATGAATTGTACACTTTAAATTGAAATTTTTTCTCTAAGAATCTGAGATATAATCTCAGCTAACGCTCCATGCATCGAGCTAGCCTCATATTAGGCATTATATCTGCGCATCATACGTGCGTTACGAGCCTTACGTTATATCCCCACATTGGCCACCATAAAATGATAAGGGTGGATTTGGTGATGCTTACTGGCCACTATGAACGTTGCAGTAGTATGTCCAAATCGTTGCTAAAATGTAGCCAAATGTATGGTACCACCCCTATCGACACCAGGTATATAATAGACTGAAGTGCAAGGTGTCTTGTCTGGTTTGTTGTTGTTGTTGTGGGTGTAGATGGGATGAAACTTCACAGATCTACAAAAACATGAGGTATGACATGGAAGTCATAAAAGTGCGAAACTGCTGCGGACGTTTCCATCATTTATTTGGACGCCACAAGCACAGATACGTTACATAAATCATAGACATCAATAGTTCAATGTATTCAGCATTCTAAAGCTTCTTCATGAATCTGCATCAAAATCCTGCAACTGTGTCAGCTGCATATCATCAAGGTTCATTAAATAATAATCAATACTCCTCTGACGCTGGCAGATCAGATGTACAAGATAAGTCCATTATTGTCCGCACGAGAATAGCATTTCAGGAGTACAGGTCAAGCTGACCTTTATAGCATCCCTAAGTCTAACCCTCAACATAGGTGCAATCGCTGGCATAGCGAAAATCCTAGAACATAATAATTGTTCCCTGGGCCTAGAGCGACCCGTGTATATATATATATATCTCTCAGGTATAAAGATACCGGTGGTGAAATTTCCTAGTAAAAGGACCTCTCCATTCTGTAACACACAAGCGAGCAGAGATCGACAAAATGTCTAACATCTAGGTAGATCATAGAGTTCAATAAAGGAGGTATTACCTTTCTTCAGAATCAACACCACAAAAACATACGCCTCCAGGCGGTTTTGAATCATATAGGGAAAGCCTCGTTAGCTAACTAACTCACAGGAGGACTTTAGAATTCCCTAACAAAAATCACAGATGCAGAAGCGTCCTATCTCTGCTCAGTACATCTCGTCGAATCCCTGGGCGGAAGACGATTCTAACTTTCTTAAAGTTTAGACATGCACAGAACGCATACATCTGACTAACACTCACAACGAAACGATGAAGGAACCATTTCAACAAAGCTATGTTCAGAAATCACGCCTTATATGGACATGGGAATAAAACTCAACCCTAGTTTCAATCATTCCAAGACATTGTTGACTGATACTACCGTATAAGGAGACATCGTTCGAATAAATGAATCAGCGAGTCAAGACACAAGATAAGATAACCAACGAGTCAACCAACAAGAGAAGTTAACCCCCATAGTACAATGTACCCATAGTTTAAACAAAGGTTATCTGCCTTAGATCACAAAAAATTTAAAGTGTACAATTCATACCGATTAATTACACACAGTCTTAGGAAAAAATTCTGTGCGTAACAGGCAGATAGATAGATATCATAGAATCCTACAACACCATGGACTCACATCAACCAATGCAACACATTTGGTTCAAGAACAACAATTTCAGCTCCCCACGATGCTTCACTGCAACAGTGGACCAAAAAATAAAATAAGTAAATAACAATAGTAACAACAATAAATTTCAAATACAAATGGCACAGATTCTGTGTAGACAAAACTGAGGTGTTGTTGTTTAACAAGGGCTGCTGAGCTTCTCGCTCTTTAGCAGCCAATAACCAAGTTGAAGGCTCCTTGGTATTATCTACACCGTGGATCTAGGCTTTTCCTGTGGCTTTTCTGCCATTCCGAAATGTGTTGAGTTGAAGTCATGAGCTCCAGTTTCTCCAGCTTGGCTTGCATTTAAAGGATCATCACATCTGTTCCCAAGCTAAGAGTAAGAAGTGTGTGGCAAACTGTGCATTCCCCGCCATCCAAGGGGCTCTCCAACTATGCAGAGCTAAAATACTTTACTTTGGTTCTGGGCTCTCCCAAGGAATTGTCACGTCCTGCACAGAGCCACTTCTCAGCTTCCTCTGCCTATCACTGGTTCCACAGTGAGATCTTTCTGCATGCAGTTAACCAAGTCAAAGCCAAAGATTTACGCCTGGGGCTCGTGACTTCTCCAAGATTAGTGTGCAATGCTGGGTTCTCAATAAGTTTCACCACAGGGGGAAATCCCTGGAAGTGTGTGGATGATTTCAAGAGTCAGTGAGGATGTATTAGCCTCACAGACATAGGTTCACTTCCACGTAGATATAGTGTAGCACTGTGCATAGCTGGTGATCATATAAGGATGACTCCAGATATGCCTCCATGCATAAAACTAAGGTGTACTTCTTATGACTCAGAAGAGATCAGGTGACACTTTCTGGACAGAACCACTGTCATCTACAAAATGTTGGCTTTATAAGAGACACAGACTGAAAGCAAGACCTTCATACCCATCTGAGGAAAAAAACTATGGCAATGACAAGCCAGACACACACACTGAATGTGCAAAACGAGTGTTTTAGTATTTATACACTAATTATAATTATTATGTACATGAATTTACTAATATATATATATATAGTTGTGAATGCAGTTTATAGTTTAAGAGAATAACTCAGAAACAGGAACAAAATTTACTGAATCACTGCATTAATTACACTGATATGTATGTCATCACAAACAGACAGTCACAACTCACAGTTTCTCTAAAGAGGTTAAAAAAAGCAATGAACAGCTGTGCTGTGAGAAAGCACTTTTACTACCTGTGACTCTCCATCTAGCAGCACCAAAAAGTCAAACTAGTTCACAAACACATATACTTTATTCAATATGCTTCAATTCTATGTGGGGTATAGGCCCTCAACAACCATATGTCAAGCCTTCCTGTTCTGTGCTATCCTTTCAAGATCTTTTTATGTCGTCTTTATCGCTTTTAAGTGTGTTTCTAGTTCCCTTTTCCGTGTGTAAACACATTTGCATGATATTATATAACATTAAACATATGTTCCCTAACTTTTGACATGAGCATAAACTAAACAGTTTTTAATTGTATGTTCATAATTTTGTCACTATAGTCGATGTAATAGATTGAATCACAGTTTACTATGTGGTCTGCCATCTTGTTGCAAACAGGATTTAGCTTAACATTAGCAGCTGTGTTTCTGTCAGTTGAAATGAAGAATAGTGGGCCATCTGTTCGGTACGGCCTTAAAAACGAATTCAGACGTGCAGTAAAAAGGGGTTATGTTTAGATATCCTAAACCTAACCCTAACAATGTTGGTGACTTACTAGGATGACATCAAAGAACACAGCTAACTTTTCTTCATTTCAACAATTTCTGCCTAACCCTAACTCTAAACCCCTAACCAAATTTTCTTGAAATAAACACTTAATAAACTTCTAATTTACTACACCACTACCATCCTAAACCCTAACCATATTTGCAACAAGATGGCAGGCTGTGCAATAAACTGAATATTCAGCTGATGTAATGTTACTTAAAGTACACTTATCTGTTAATTCTCATGATGCTCTAACAACTTAAAGTGTTTTTAAGATGTGCTCTAAATATTTACAAACTATAAAGACATTATGCAAATTAGCTAATACAGTATGTATGATACGGCCATTTTGAATGTGTTGATTTCTATATCTGTTAGTGACTAATATGTTACTTAAAATGCGTGTATATGTTAGGCCTCTTGATGTATTGAAACCTTATAAAAAAGAAAAGGTAAAGGATCCCGTTACATGCCCATTGAGGCATATTGGGACTATGGTGTTAGGCCCATATTTTCTTGACCATCGGCACACTAGGGGTGATGTGGTCAGCATCACGCCGGCCGCCTTAACCTTCCCAGAGTTGCTCTGGTACCAAATTGGGGCTGGGTCGACCCAGGAGCCGTTTGTGGCCTAAAAAAATCCCACCTCATCTGGGGATCGAACGATAGCCCACTGAGCTAGGACGCCAGTGCACTAACCACTATGCTACCACGGCTCCCGAAACCTTATAAGTTATGATTAAAATTTGTAGTAAAAATTTACAAACTGTGAATGAATTATGCAAATGAGCCTACTATTGAGTGTCCGATGGGCACAGTGGTTACAGTGCTCGCCTCTTAGGGAAAAATTACTGAGTTCTGGGTTTGAAGCCTGGAAGCATCATGCTCCAGTCTACCCAGCAGTAAATGGGTTACCTGACTCTGCTCTTCATTTAGGGAAGGCAAGGGAAGTGAGGAAGGGTGCTGGTCATCCCACCTCATAAAGCTGGGCCTAGTATAGTGAAGTTTCTAAAACTTCACTCCCCAACAGCTATGGGACTAACTTTTCCTTTAGGCTTATTAAATATGCACGCTGCTGCAAGTTGTTATGCCACCAGACTCCTCACCTCAAAATGTTTGTGCCAATATTAATGTAGATAGCATTACACAGATTTTTATTTTATTTTAAGACTAAAATTTCAGTGCCATTTAGGCTAGGCCCACATACAAAAATTCATATCACATTTCTCTTATTTAGCCCCCTTTTTTAAACAGAAAACTGTCTATAACTTTTTTGTTCATCAATCGAGTATAAAATTTGAAAAATTAAAATGTTTCAGTTATCCTTGGCTATTTAACTGCACTGATTAATAATTTGAAATATGAGTTGCAAAAATGTCTCGAGCATGGTAAAGTTAGAATTCACATTATGAAAGAGCTAAGGGAAAAGAACACCACAAAATGCCGGAAAGTACAAAAAAGATATACTTATTTCAATGAGTGCCTTGAGAATGTTATGTAAAACAGTTCATGCTTGTATCTTGGCATATAACTTAACACCACCCACCATATTAATACAACTCGGTTGAAATGAAGAACAGTAGGACGTGTGTTTGATACGGCCTTTAAACAAAAAATCAGATGCAATAACAAGGGGTAAAGTACAGGGGTAAAAACAAGGGGATTAGGAATCCTAAGCCCAACCTTAACCCTAATCCTAACGGCTTATTTGGATGGCATCAAAGAACACGTCCCACTGTCTTCATTTCAACCATACAACTCATCTTTTCCCATAGAGTAGGCCAGAGGACGGCAACCAGCCGACCCCATCTACCGGTAGACCTTAGTGGATGATCTGGTAGATCTTTAGGCGACTGCAGGGGAAAAAATCCATTTTAAACTAGGAGGATTTTGGACTAGACCTCTCCCACTGGCATTTAAAATCGCTGTGTCCTCAGGATCATTTTCAGCATTCTCAATGAAAACTCGACTAGGCTACCAAAATATATTCGTAAACTGCATGAGATAGGAATGTGAGGTTCATTAATCCCCTCCCCTTTTTTTATAATAATTACACACACATTTATTATAGGCCCTATATCGCATAGGCTATATATATATACAATATATAGGGCCTATATACAGTACTTTGCAAAAAAAATGGCAGTCATATTGCTCAGCTAAATATGCTGAAATCTAATTAAATATGCATGTTCTGCCCCAAATTTACACTCCACTTAACTGAGCAAACACTACCAAAAGTAAAAAAAAAATTAGCGTAGAGTAAAGTCCCTTGATAATAGAGCAGACGACAATTTCTAATGCTAGTGGCAGAAAATGGACACAAAGTCAAAGTGTATGTTAATTTCACCGCTTTGGAATTAAGGAAATCAAACATGTTCCAACATTTCTAAAACCTTGAACATTCCTGAGCGGACTGTCTACAGAGTTGTGAGTAAATTAAAAGCAGGTAATGGAATCGAGCGAAAAGAAGGTAGTGGGGGGTCAAGAATTTTGGACACAAAGGACCATCGGCGTCTCGCCCAAATCGTTCGGGCTGGGCCAATGAAGAGTGTAGAAAACATACGGCAGCGCATGATCGATTTGGGAAACCCAGAGGTATCTAATGCTACTGTCAACCGGGAGCTACACAGGATGAATTACACAAAAAAGCGGGTAATTTCGTCACCATTTCTCACAGAGACTCACAAACAGATGCACTTGAACTGGTGCCACGAACACCAAAATTTGTCATGGGACAATGTGATTTTTTCAGATGAATGTTCTGTTTGGTCTTATCCTGCTCAAATAAATATTTGGATGAAAGACTCTGTAACGCCTGTGTACCAGTGACCGAAACATACCCATAAATTCCATCTTTGGGGAGGGGTGGCAGCAAGAGGTGCCACCCCACTGTGTGTTTTCACAGGAATTCTCACGAAAGAAAGGTACATCGACATACTAGAGGGACACCTTCTGCCATTTATGCAGGTCATGTACCCCGATGGGTGCACATTTCACCATGACAATGACCCAAAGCATACAGCTCATACCACC
The DNA here is from genome assembly GCA_024509875.1 of Oreohelix idahoensis. NCBI lineage: Eukaryota > Metazoa > Mollusca > Gastropoda > Stylommatophora > Oreohelicidae > Oreohelix > Oreohelix idahoensis. The sequence continues at coordinate 237,715 of JAMPIV010010417.1, forward strand.
AAAGCATGGCTGCAAGAGAAGAATGTGATAGTGCTGAAGTGGCCCAGCAATAGTCCCGACCTAAACCCAATTGAAAACATTTGGGCACTACTCAAGAATCATTTAAAAAAGAGTGGACTCAGAGACGTTGAACAATTGAAGAAGGTAGCTGAAAAATACTGGGACAGTCTGACTCACAATTACCTACAAACACTTGCGGGAAGTATGCCTCGCCGCATCCAGGCTTGCCTTGCTGGAGAAGGCAACATTATATTGTACTGAAACCACTGTTAATAGATAGAGGAGATACCAATCTTCCTCTGGACATACAGTTTTTATTATTATTTGCTTCTATGAGTGTGCTGCGTTGCGAAAATATGACTGCCATTTTTTTTGCAAAGTACTGTATATATATATATATATAGGCTATATATATATATATATATATGGTTCTTGTGCGTTAATTCACCGGTTAAATCAAATTCTGGATATTTATTACCCAAACTGATAACCGTACTTTTTCTTCACTGAAAAAGGTTGATTTCACATTGTGATTTGGGAGGCAAGTTAAAAAAAAAAAAAGCGTTTCTCGTGCATTCTTAGTTGACACGCTTACGACAGACCCGCCCCCACCCCCCCCCCCCCCGTATTTTTTAAAAACTTTATAAACCAATAGAACGGAATTGAATCAGTTCTACAAGTTAACGGTACACAGGAAACAAGGGAAATCGCTGCCGTTGCCTTCTCTAACTCAAGATCAGAGTGAGGTACCCATTTACAGCTGGTTAGACTGATGCGTGACACCTGTTCCCTTCCTCGCTGCCGTTGCCTTCTCTAACTCAAGATCAGAGTCAGGTACCCATTTACAGCTGGTTTGACTGATGCGTGACACCTGTTATGAAGTGTTAGAGACTTCACCATACTAGGTCCAGCATCGAGAGATGGGGCCTACCTAGCTATAAATGGGTACTTAACTTTGAGTTAGGGAAGGAAAAGACAGTGAGGAAGGAAACTGGTCTCCCCACCTCTCGATGCTGGACCTAGTATGGTGAAGTCTCTAACACTCCATAACCAGCTGTAAATGGGTACCTGACTCTGATCCTGAGTTAGAGAAGGCAACGGCAGCGAGGAAGGGAACAGGTGTTATGCATCAGTCTAACCAGCTGTAAAAGGGTACCTGCCTCTGATCTTGCGTTAGAGAAGGCAACGGCAGCGAGGAAGGGAACAGGTGTTATGCATCAGTATAATCAGCTGTAAAAGGGTACCTGCCTCTGATCTTGCGTTAGAGAAGGCAACGGCAGCGAGGAAGGGAACAGGTGTTACGCATCAGTCTTACCAGCTGTAAAAGGGTACCTGCCTCTGATCTTGCGTTAGAGAAGGCAACGGCAGCGAGGAAGGGAACAGGTGTTACGCATCAGTCTAACCAGCTGTAAAAGGGTACCTGCCTCTGATCTTGCGTTAGAGAAGGCAACGGCAGCGAGGAAGGGAACAGGCGACCCCACCTCATAAAGCTGGGACCCAGTACATCGAAGTCTATAACACTTCACTCCCCAACGGCAGAATGTGCTATGTGACTACAACCTTACAAACGGCAGGCGTGTTTAAAAAAAAATTCTAAGCAACGGGGGAGGGGGGGGAGAGGACAATGTGAAATGACACTTTTTCAGTCAAGAAAGAGTACGGTGCTCGGTTTGGGTAATAAATATCCAGAATTTAATTTAACCGGTGAATTAACGCACAAGTACCATATATATATATATATATATATATATATATATATATATATATATATATATATATATATATATATATATATATATGGTAGTTCTTTACAGGGCTCAATTGTCACTAAGTAGATCCCAAAAGCTCCTGGGCTGCTTACGCCTGGAGTAGGCTATATGCGGAATGCGCTGGAACAAACTATATTGATTTGATTTTCTTTCCCAAAAATGACAGAATTTCTAGGCTACTCAAATTGCGTGTTTCCTTATGCTAACTGGCCTGTATTTTATATTACTTATATTATATATGATATGGTATCTGACTGTGCTTATATTATATCTGATGTTACATATGATATAATACAATGACATGTCATCAATCAAATGTGATTTCTCATAAGTAAAAACCAATAGGCCTATATGTGTAGGCTATCGATGCATGTCTTTAATTTTTTTTTTAAAAAAACTCCCCATCGCCCTCGCGGCTATACCAGGACAGCGTTCCGAATTTAAAGACGGTGGAATTAATAATTTTACATTCTGACCAACAGATCGTTATAGTAACATTATTTTGCTACACTCTGCAAATACCTTGTTTGTTGGTACTGACAACAATCGCTTAAAAATTTGCTTAATTTCGCTCTCGCCCGGGTGATCTGCCATGATGATGACGTTTCCTTGTTAAGTCACATGACCACAGTAACAGGAACGGATTTCTTGCTTGCGTGTCATTTCATTGGCAAATTTTTCTGCTGTTTCCACATTTCTTCTTCAAGAACCCCACAACAATGATTCTTCTCAACGTCATGTCCCCCTACTACTCTTTATCACTACTCTGGCTGATTTATTTCCATGCTATTATGCTAAATTATAGTGTCTTCTCTTTTGTCGTCATCTCAGTTTTGCCGTATTACAACGTATTCCATTTCTCTCGTCGCATAACTTGCCCGAAAGACGTGGACTCAACAGCTTTATGTTTTTAAAAATAGTTTTCCCTCGTTTTGGCAAGGCGCACGCCGTTCAACCTAGACACAAGGTCTGTTGGTTATATTAGGGCGCAAGCCTAAATATAAAAGACCTTGTGATCTGATGCTGTACAACAGCTTTCTTCTGAAGTGTTAATCGTTTACACCAGTCCCCCCTTTTTGTTTATTTTTTTTTTGGTGCCATTTTTCTTTGCTTCATTATTATTATTTAATCTCTCTCTCTCTCTCTCTTTTTTTTTTTTTTTTTTGCAATGATTGGACAGGAGATGTGATGCCACTTTCGCTTATCGGCAATTATTCATATTATTTGAAAGTGAAAAAAAAAATATATCCTAATTATAGCACATGGGAGGTTGAACAGGATATTTCTCATCATCAAGTTAAAAACAACACAAAAAAAACTTATAAACAGTGGCGGCTCGCTCTTAGGAGATAGTGAGGACCTTCCGCGTCAGAACTTTAAAAACCAATACTATTTTTCATGTTTTAATAATTACATAATAAGTCTCCGTAAATATATCATAACTGCTATGATCCACCCTCTCTCTTGCTGCTACTCTCTCCTATTCCTACTTTCTTAAATGCGTGCCTGCTTCATGTTCCCGATCCTTTCGCGTCGGGAGGTGACTGAGAGCCCTCCCGAGTAAGGGTCTGAGTGGCTAAGCTGGATGGCGTCCGACTCGAGTTCTAGAGGTACCGAGTTCGATTCCTAGTTGAGGGAATATAATTTGTTGAATTTTTTGTTTGTTTAGAACCTGTGGTCCTAATGATGTCATACTCCCCCTGGTCTCCTTGGTAGTGAGATCGGATGCATAGCTTTCTCGGAAACGGGCGAAAAAATAGGAGGTCCCGTGCGCAAGTTAAAAATCCCACGGCAGTTGGAAATCGTAAAGAGTAGGTCATAAGGCCGCTGCCTTAGCAAAAGTTTAAAAAAAATAGAAACCTACCCACCACAAAATTATTTATAGAATGTGTGATTTCTATATACACACATTGGGACTCTCGCCGGTGCTACGGAGTCCGTGCACTGTGCTGAGATCCTCCTTGTGTGATCTAAGGGACAAAATCGGAGCACTGATGGAGTAGTCCGTGTGTTATGAAGATAGTCCTTAAAACTAAACAAACATCCCAAGAATTTGAGGAGTTATTTTATATACTTTTTTCGGGACCCAAAGATGCAGCAGTAGTGAATGCAATCAGCGACCCATAGCTTGACTGCTCGCATCAGAGTCAGCGAACCAGAGCTGACTAAGACCCTACTCCACCTCCACGTGGTGGTCCTGGAAACAGTCTGCATCACTGCAGTCTGGCTGAGCGAGTAGGGATCGCAGAGGGAAGGCAAACCCGGTCCCAAAAACTGCCGTGCTGAAGTCGGATGTGTCGACCGAAAGGTGCAGATATCACAGCTCCGGCGTAAACAGACACAACGCAACCAACGTCCTTTTCAAGACGAACGAGGAAGAAGAATATACTTTTTTCGTGAAATCTGAACGTCACAACACTGGGAATATATGCTTAATTAAATGCGCACTCGCAGAGTGCCGGATGAAGATACGTTAGCTGTCCCCAATATAACTAGAGTTGTCTATTCTTATTACTATGGGATATTACTACCGCTTTCAGTAAAGCGAACAAACTCCTGACAATAATTATCACCACACCCATGGCAAGATGTGAATGGGAAAGGTGTTTCTCTATATTGAGGCATGTGAAAACTTACTTAACACGATAAACTTCTTCTGCTGCATTCGTTCTGAAAAGGACGTTGGTTACGTTGCGTCGCCGTTTACAGCGAAGCTGCGATATTTGCGCCTTTCGGCCTGACACATCCGATTTTAGCATGGCATTTTTAGGACAGGGTTTGCCTTCCCTCTTCGATCCCTACTCTCTCGGCCAGACTGCAGTGATGCAGCCTGTTTCCAGGACCACCACTTGGAGGTGGAGTAGGGTCTTGGTCAGCTCTGGTTCGCTGACGCAAGCAGTCAAGCTATGAGTCGCTGACTGCATTCATCTCTCTTGCTGCGTCTTCGGTCCCACACGATAAACAAAGAATGGTTTTGTAAATGCTATCGATAGAGAACAAACTAATAAAAACCAGCCCAAACTTTAACATTAAAAGTTATTTAGCATTTTTTTAAAACAAGACATTGACAAATGACGAAAAGAAAAGACTTACTTACTTACTTACTTAGTCGTTCCCCTTCTACCGTGAGGTGTAGAGGTTTGGAAGAGAGAGCGCCAGACTATCCTATCGGCTGTCTTCCTCCTGGCCTGGTTCCATTCTAATCCTCGGTCCTTCAAAGCTTGTCTAATGTTGTCCTCCCAGCGGACTCTGGGGGTCTGGATCCCTGGCTCTTTGTTTCCCATGCTTGTCGTGGTAGCCGATCTTCTCCCATTCTGCAGACATGACCAAACCATCTTAGTTGGGACTGGAAAGAAAAGTCTCATGATTAAAAAAATTAACTTCCAGTAATTCTAAAGTTGTCCCGCGTAGTTTCCGTGGGTCTGTGATGAGATAAAGAAAGAATAAAACATTCATGCATGTCGTACAAGATGACTAATATGAGACTGTACAAGGGGCTAGCCAACCATCGTTAGTCAGCACATCAAGGAGCATATATCTTCATCAAACGTACGCGTCTTCCTGTCCCTTGCCATCAGCTCACTGTATTTTTATGTCTTATTCACCCCCTTCACGTATGTTCCCCATTTTCTTCTCCAATGTGTTCTTTGGTCTGTCTCCACCTCTCTTATCCTGTGAATTCCAGCGCAAGGACTATCTGGTAATGCTATGTCAACAGGGTTCCTCAATGTGTATCATGTCATTCTCCAGCGTATTCTTCTCACATCTTGTTCCGCCCGAGCTTGTCTGGTTCTTGTCACCAGTTCCACATTAGTGATTGTCGTGAGTTAGTCTGCTTCACAACACAGCTTCTGTATAATCCTGAGTAACTCTGACGAAAACCGTGCGCCATACATTGTAGACATTGTATGATACACTAGCCAATGGAAAGACTTCCGTATTCGCGTGTTTACTACAGCCTTGGACAGGCAAAATGGCCATTCCTCATTTGTGCAACCGAGTGAAGGATGCAAATTAATTACATAAGTAGGAAAGAAGTACCACTTGGAAGAGGTCTGTAATTCTACAACAGGAATGTTACTTTAGAGGTAGGTGTAAAGACTTCCACGAAAAGTAGTTTATTAAGAGAGATATATTGAGTGGAAATGCTTCGACACATCGGGTTAGTCCCTAATTTAGGTATTTAAAATATGCATAGAATAAAATGCACTTAGGAGAATAAAAGATTTTTAGCTAGGAAGATAAAGATTAACACTTTGATTCCGCAGTTATTTTCCACCCTGTGCCATAATTTTAATTCGTGATATACTAAAAACAACGCTCAGAGAGTTGTTTTGGCACGGGTGTCAAATCTGACCAACGCTGTGAGCGTTGTTTCGGAGTCAAAGAGTTAATTCAGGGTATAATTTAAGCCTTAGATGAATAAAATCGCTCCAGAAATAAGAAAGATAAGGGGAAAACTAGTTTTTCATAATTGAACAGAGAGACAAAATATGCCTCATTTTGGGATTCGCAATACCCCGTTAGCCCCCTGCTTTCCGAAACGCCGGATGTGCTAGTATAAATAGACATTGCCCTTGCTAAATTGGGGCCATAAGATTTGAAAAACACAGCGAGCAGAAAGAAGCGGTAACTTGTAAATGAAGACTGCCTTTGCCAGTTGTACCTGAGAGCAGATCAAGTTTGCCATTAACAGCTCGTCTGTGTGTGCCTGAGGGTAAGATATATATATATATATATATATATATATATATATATATATATATATATATATATATATATATATATATATATATATTCTTCTTCTTCTTCCGTCCTTAGCCAAAGACCGTCCAAGCAGTCAGAGGCCATCACGCCTTGTGGCGTCTTAAGGGCAACAGCAGATTTATTTTCTCTGTTGTAGTTTCCCATCACGCCTAGCGGCGTCTTTAGGGCAACAACAAATAGATCCATCTGCCGTTGTTTCCGTAATCGGTGTGACAAGCCAACGGGTGATCAGCCCATTGGGTAATATGTGCATGTTCACAGAAAATATTCATATAAATTTACACTAAAAGATTGTATACCGCAATATATATATATATATATATATATATATATATATATATATATATATATATATATATATATATATATATATATATATATATATATATATATATATATATATATATATAATTTGCTATTGATTCACTACAGTGTGTTGGTAAGTGTGTAGACCTGTTTCTGCAACCATTGTGTAATTTCTGTAGGACTTACCCGCCTGTGTACATTCAAATTAAATTGAGAATGATAGCAGAATTGTGTCTGTAGGTTTGGAAAAGCTTTTAAAGAAATATTTCTTGAGGAAATGGGACACACGCCTGGAATATAAGAAGGAAGGATGACAGAAATTGTTTTAATGTATTGATCAAGGTATTACTTAGTATTTTATATTAGACCAAATCATTGTATGGAGGCGGATCATGGACAGATGGATCTAACTAAGGTTTTAAAAGGAAAGTGTAGTCACGGTGAACTGGATGTGGGTAGTGCTGGTATATATTGTCCTGTGCATTTGCTAGCACATTATCTGACACTGTCTATCGTCCTTATCTTGTGTAATAATGGAATAGTGATGGACCATATAGGGGTTACGTTTATTTTTGTTTCAGATTCTATCCTGACAACTACAAAACAAAAACGTTATAGTCATCCACCTCTTCTGGACTTTGTGGTGCAAGTGCCCTTGTGGTTAACAGGGCCAGATACCCAGCTTCCACCGCCTGGAGAAATTCAAAATATGTGTTCGTCCATGGCAGGAGAGTGACAGATCTCTAAACACAAGATAAGTGGCAAAACAAAGCCACTAATCAGCGTATCCAGATTATACCCCTATACTAAAAGACAAGATGCAAATAAACATACAATAAATGATGGAAAGTGTGGACATAAATTTACCCATTACTAGCTTCACAGTCAAGAAATAGTGACAAAACTCATTAGTATCATATAAACATACAATAAATGATGGAAAGTGTGGACATAAATTTACCCATTACTAGCTTCACAGTCAAGAAATAGTGACAAAACTCATTAGTATCATATCAATGTTCTTTAAAAGGAGATAATTAATCCAGTTGATAACCTTCAACAAGTGAATGACTTTTTATATTGTTAATTATTGTCGATGTTTATTGATTTATTGTTGTAAATAAATTTGATTTCATTTCAAACTTTCCAGACCGAAAAGAGAAACGGTATAGGCTAAATAAATTGTAAATATTTACCGACAGACCTACTTACTTATTAAAGTTGAGTTCATGTTCTTGTTGGAAATAATTGTGTTAATATCCCCTAGCAGAGTCAACAATAACAATAATAATACAATAATCAAGGGAGGATCTTGAGAGGGAGCCCATAGGGATCCAGGATAATACAATAACATCATACATGGAAACTTATACAGCTTGACCCTACCTTTGATAGGTATCACCTGATACAACTTTTTGTCCAGGATATCTTATATTTTAATAACATCTCAACCCTCTCGCGACAGTGATCTTGTCAAACTATTTAAGTCATTCTATGCTAGGTAAGCGCCCATTTATGAAAGTCTGCAGTTTGTTTGGTCTTTGTTTTTGTTGCTCTCCATGTTCCAGAGCCACACAATAGGATTGACGACATTTGAATTGAAAATTGTGATTTCTGTATTGGATCTGATTTCTTTTGACCCCCATATATTTCCCAATGCAATTAAAGCTGATGTAGCCTTTTGTATTCTTATTTTGATTCTTCTTCTTCCGAACCCAGGGAATACGAATTTTCACTTTTGTACCTTTGCGTCATATTTTGGGGATGAGATTTTGGACTTTCTTGCAATCCCAGGGGACTTCCCCAACTTAACAGGTACAACTGGTGGAGGTCACGCCAGACCCACTAATTGGCAGGTGATGTAATGCAACGATTATGGATGGTTCTCTTCCATGAATGGGGGTTAATTTATTATTTATTTATTATTTTTTTACATCACTATCTGTCCCCCCAACAGTGTCTTTATTATATAAATATATGAAAGTGTAAACATGTTATAAGTATTGTAAGTGCATGTTCAAGTTAAGAACAGGCTTTGTTCCACTTTTCGGCGGAAGTCTGGAACTTCACCTGCCGTATGTGCGGGACACTACTGTATATATTGTTCCTTCTAGATTTTGTCCCTGGGAATTTCAAACACTCATAGTAACAGGTAGCAGCATATAAATATAATACAACAAGCTTTAACAGTGAGATCACGGGGCTAAGCGAAACAAGGTGGAAAAGAACAGAAAGGAGCAAATCGAACACGGTGCTGTCCTTAGGACATCAGGAAGAAAGTGCACACTATAATTAAGATGTGGCTCTAAATATTGGGAAAGGAAGCGCTGAAGGCATTATGAATGGGTAGCAATGGGACCCAGACTAATAAAAACATTCAAAACTGCCAGAAGGAAAATAAATATGAACATCATCCAGTGTTAAGCACCAACTAATGACAAAGAATAATCCAAAAAAGGAATAATATTATACTAGACTACAAAATATCATAGATAAAAAGAGAAAGAAAGACATTACAATCTTGATGGTTGACCTAGATTCAAAGATAAAATCAGGCATTAACAGCTTTGAGATAGCATGGACTTCACCTAAGAACCATACTCTACAAACTAAGTCAGCTATTCAACAGAGTTGTGATTTAGTGAATCCTATAACATCCCACTATCCCTGGCAATGAAGAGACTGACAGACTGGTAAAGGAAGGTGGAAAGCTTCTTTAGCCTGCTACAAGCATAACTTATGAAGAGGCTAAGAGTTTTATTAGAAGCAAGTACATAAACAAATGGGGAGCTGAACATCCTCATCAACTGAATAACGATGCATATTACCAGCTCAGCAGAAGTGAAAACGTGGTAACCTTAAATTCTGCACAAGAGACAACAGATTGAGATACGATCTATTAACAAACAAGCTAAAGGTAGGAACTACTGATGAGTATAACTGCGGCACCGATAAAATGACTGCTGATCTGCTGCAATGTGCCCAGCACATAAGACCATCACCAATACCACTCCTGGACAAACTCTATGGAGATGCCAACAGCCTCAGACTGACCACCGCTTTCTTTAAACTTTTTCAATTTGGCATCTGAAAGTGTACGAAAAAGAGGACTAGGAACAGTGAATGAAAATGGAGAAATATTTATAACTTCTATACTCTAATCAACTTGCTGTAGGTGGACGTATATTTCCTCATAAAAGAATACATAAAGCAATGTGGATATCACCTGACCACAAGACTGAAAATCTGTATGTGGCGTAAAAGTATGTTGTTGTTTAACTAGGGCTGCTGAGCTTCTCGCTGTTTAACAACCAATACCAAGTTGACGACTTCTTGGCATTATCTACACTGTAGATCTAGGCCTTTCCTGTGGCTTTTCCGCCATTCTGAAACGCGTTGAGTTGAAGTCATGAGCTTCAGTTTCTCCAGCTTGGCTTGCATATAAAGGATCGTCACATATAGTCCCAAGCTAGAAGTAAGAAGTGCGTTGTGTACTGTGCATTCCCCACCAGCCAAGAGGGCTCTCCAACTATGCAGAGCTAAAATACTGTACTCTGGTTCTTGTAGCGGGAGGTTATTTAAAATTATTTATTATGTAAGAGTATGCCAGAAAAAAGAGTTCTGACCTTACAAGTAATACCCCAGTCTTAGAAATAAGCACTGGTGTATTGTTATCATATAAATAGTCAGACTGTGAAAACCCTGGCCCAGTTGGTAAGATGTAGTACCAGGATTTAAGGTGTCTCCTCCCTATGACTATCTTATGATTACTTATATTCTAGGGGATAAGTAAACTGTACATTCACTGAACCCACAAAATGGAAGAAGTGAATAAATCCTCAGGTACAGTTAAAATAGTTTAATAATTACACTAATATTCTATTTCTACTAGCTACACCGGCTTCTGATACTGGACAGTCTGGTTTGAGTTATTTCATGGAACCCTCAGACTCCAGACACTTAGACTGAAATTTTCTGGCGATCCGCTCACACTTCAGATGGATTTAGAGTCGTGGTGTTATCTGCCCTCAGTCTTGTCTCAACCTCTTGCGTTGGGTCTTCTCAGAGTTTTACCGAAACGCTTTATATACGATAGCGCGAACGTATCGGAGAGCAGATACGTCACAGCCTAAACCTAACCTGAAAAATCCTCCCCGAACAGTGATTTCGGCCGATCTGTGCGTCGACTGAAATTTTGCCTTTATCATTCTCGGCATATATAATATCCATATTGTTCCATCTTATCTAGTTTTATACAGCTGATAAAACTCTATCTTCCTATCCATGTAAATTCCCAAACTGTTATTTGTTGATTTTAATATTTAGAACAGAAGTGGGTTTACATGCTTTTAGCGTAACTGTGGGCAGCCGAAATACGCATATATCTCCGTAAATGAGAACTTCCTACCGTTCCATCTTATATGCAGTTATACACCATCCTTCCCTGTACTGAAATGTAAAATCCTTTTCATACGGATTCCCTTCGTTTTTATTTATCGTTGGCGATTACCTCTGTCCGATACACATTTCGCTGATACGCCGCCATTTTGAAAGCGGTCACTCGATCGTAGATGGGTTTATAAATCTAACTGAACTCATTTGCAATGACTTGAAACCAATTTCGCGACATAGCTCCCCCATATTTTAAGCTGGATGATATCTAGCTTAACTATTGGGTACAAGACAATTGCAAAACGACCATTCCGAGGTTAGTTTTCCTTCCTTCTATCCTCCTCAAGCTCTGTGGGATGACGACTAAGAAAATCTGCGCCCACATTCTGTTTTCCAAGAATATATTCATCCTTTACTATCTCTCTCCTTCCTGTTCGGCTTTTCATCCAGGCTCTTACTGCTGGTGAAACCGGGTCGGTAGGTTTCCCATGAAGTTTACCGCCCTCTTTTCGTTGATAGTTGGATGTGGTTTTCCCTCGCAAATCCGTAGGTGTTTGATTTTCGCTACGTGATTTGTTCCTTTTTTCCCGCGCATGGGGTTCAGACTGCAATTGAACCTGTGTGGGATGTTTCCTTTCCCCTCCAGTGCAAATCTCGGAAATACCCATGATTGCTGGTTTTCTTGTAGACTTTTGATGAAGACTCTTCCGTCGACTTTCTGAATCTACATAGGTGCACTCTGGACAGGAATTTACATACTGATTTATGTCTTCCGTAATACCTGGCCAGTAGAACTGGGTGGCTATTCTTTGTTTTGTGGCACCATTACCCAGGTGTTCACTCAAAGTTGATATGTGTCCCCAGCCTATAACCTTATTCCTATAGGTGGATGGTACAACAATTTGACCATGACTTTTCGTCCCTCTGCCAGCTTTCCTGTACAAGAGTCCATGTTCCATATAGAAATGTCCTCTCCTTGGAGCTTTATGTGTTTTTGATAATTTGCCAAAACAAGGCTTCAACATGCTGTCTGCTTCTTGAGCCCGTTTCATTTCAGTCGAATGAAATTTTAATTTGGTGTCCCTCTCTATGTTCCTGGAGTCAGACCTGGTCTGGATTTCTGCCATAACCATAGGTTTTACAGGGTTTCCCAAGGAAACATATTTACGCCCCAACATTAGGGGGTAAAAGGGATCATCTATCACAGCTGCATTTATCTCCCCTTCCACATAGCGACAACTGACATGAATCTTTGCTATGGGTAAAGTAAGGGGTGATGTTCCTTTTAGTGGCCCTTGATTGTCTACTGTTTCTGTGGTGATTTGTTCAGGGCACACCAGAGATGCACACACGACTGCGTCATAGGACAAACCTGTGTCATACATTCCTGTGACTTGTTTGCCATTCACAGTCACTATCTCCTGGGTAGGTGGGTGATGGAGGCTATTCTGACTCACAGTCAGTTCCTTCCTAACAGAAGTCCTCACCTGTAGACATGCAGCATGATGAAGGGGTTTTTTCCTCCCACATTCATCAGTGTTGTGGTTGCTCATCTTACAAAATTTGCACCACTTATCTCCCTGTTTGTAGGGTTTATTTTCCTGAGTCTAAGGGTTTTTGTCCTTATTATCCCATCTTGGCTTATTTCTGTACGTTTGGTCCTTTTGGTCGAACTTGGTATTGTGTGGTGGTGGCTTATATCCTTCTACTTGCTTTCTGTTCGTTCCTACCAGTTCAGCTTGAGCTGCTTGGTATCTCTCTGCACATCTCACAGTGTCTTCCAGCCTCTCTGCTCCTTGTTCCATCAGGAATTTCCTCATTTCTGGAGACATGGAATCTTTCACTTGCTCTAACATAACCATTTCTTTCAGATCCTCATAGGTTTTCTGATACTTACCTAAACTACTCCATTTCAACAAATACGTTTCTAGCCTAGCTGAGAACTGGTTATATGTTTCTCCAGGTAGAGGTTTAGAAGTTCTAAATTTCTTCCTATATGCCTCAGAGTTCTTTTCATACCGGATCAGTAAGGCTTGCTTTAGTATTTCATAATTTTCCTGATCTTCTTTGGGGAGTTTCAGAAACACATCATATGCAATACCTCTCAATCCCTGGGATAACTTTAGACTCCATTTTTCCTTTTCCAGTCCATATGTAGAGGCTAGCCTTTCATACCTATCCAGGTACGACTCAATTGCGTCCTCCTTTTCAACAAATGGATCTAGGTGGAAGTTCATGGCCCCATTTGCTGTGTTCTGAAAAGAGCTATTCGCAGAATGAGGTGAGCTATTACCATGGGTGATAGTCCCAGCCTGAAGTTCAAGATCAAGCTGTCTCATTTTCAGCTCATGGTCTCTCTCTGCTTGTAACCTCCTTTCTTCTCTCTCAGCTTCTAATTTCTTGGCTTCTCTTTCTGCATCCAATTTCTTGGCTTCTCTTTCTGCTTCCAATTTCTTGGCTTCTCTTTCTGCTTCCAATTGCTTTGCTTCTCTCTCGGTGTACTTTTCACATTCCGTCGTGACATACCGGATCAGAGCATCACCATCCATGCCAAGCTCTTTTCCCACCTGCAGTGTAGCCGACCTAAATTTGACCAAGTCAGCCATGATGTATCTGTAGTCTAGTAGGGCAAGCGATCTTACTCAAACTAATTTACTACAATATAATTAACTTATTTAAAATTAAAGTTAATTAAACTGACTTCACCATATATGAAACAGCTGTCTTATCTGTACTCAATGGTACTCCTACAAAAAATATAATTATTTCCTATTATGTTTACTCTTTCCAAAAAAAAATTTGTTCAAAAAAGAAAATTTCCTACACAGCAGAAATAGAAAGATGGCTCAGGAATATCAAAGATATATCCCGGACGAGCCCCCACTGTAGCGGGAGGTTATTTAAAATTATTTATTATGTAAGAGTATGCCAGAAAAAAGAGTTCTGACCTTACAAGTAATACCCCAGTCTTAGAAATAAGCACTGGTGTATTGTTATCATATAAATAGTCAGACTGTGAAAACCCTGGCCCAGTTGGTAAGATGTAGTACCAGGATTTAAGGTGTCTCCTCCCTATGACTATCTTATGATTACTTATATTCTAGGGGATAAGTAAACTGTACATTCACTGAACCCACAAAATGGAAGAAGTGAATAAATCCTCAGGTACAGTTAAAATAGTTTAATAATTACACTAATATTCTATTTCTACTAGTTGGAAAAAGCATATACATATATATAAAGTATTCACACAATTACTATTATTGTCTGTTTAGACTTCAAGATCTTAAATAATAATGTTACTGAAATCTGCAATCACTGTTTTTAGTCTCTTGACTTTCCACTTAATTGTCATCAGTTGACTGAGTTTCTGTATGGTTACTTATTGTTTTCAACTATTGGCTGTTTCACATGTATAGGTGGTCAGTGTCAAACAGGACACTTATCTTTCCAACTTGATACTGCTGAAACTGTCCTTTGCTGATATCAGACTTGGTAGGCCCAACAGTAGGGATGCCAATGACCAGTTGAAGTTCACTCTTTGGGGTCCTGCACTTTGGTGGGATTGCCTCGGATGAACTACACCGGCTTCTGATACTGGACAGTCTGGTTTGAGTTATTTCATGGAACCCTCAGACTCCAGACACTTAGACTGAAATTTTCTGGCGATCCGCTCACACTTCAGATGGATTTAGAGTCGTGGTGTTATCTGCCCTCAGTCTTGTCTCAACCTCTTGCGTTGGGTCTTCTCAGAGTTTTACCGAAACGCTTTATATACGATAGCGCGAACGTATCGGAGAGCAGATACGTCACAGCCTAAACCTAACCTGAAAAATCCTCCCCGAACAGTGATTTCGGCCGATCTGTGCGTCGACTGAAATTTTGCCTTTATCATTCTCGGCATATATAATATCCATATTGTTCCATCTTATCTAGTTTTATACAGCTGATAAAACTCTATCTTCCTATCCATGTAAATTCCCAAACTGTTATTTGTTGATTTTAATATTTAGAACAGAAGTGGGTTTACATGCTTTTAGCGTAACTGTGGGCAGCCGAAATACGCATATATCTCCGTAAATGAGAACTTCCTACCGTTCCATCTTATATGCAGTTATACACCATCCTTCCCTGTACTGAAATGTAAAATCCTTTTCATACGGATTCCCTTCGTTTTTATTTATCGTTGGCGATTACCTCTGTCCGATACACATTTCGCTGATACGCCGCCATTTTGAAAGCGGTCACTCGATCGTAGATGGGTTTATAAATCTAACTGAACTCATTTGCAATGACTTGAAACCAATTTCG
Organism: Oreohelix idahoensis; assembly: GCA_024509875.1. Lineage (NCBI taxonomy): Eukaryota > Metazoa > Mollusca > Gastropoda > Stylommatophora > Oreohelicidae > Oreohelix > Oreohelix idahoensis. Next base: position 253,260 of record JAMPIV010010417.1, read on the forward strand.
CGACATAGCTCCCCCATATTTTAAGCTGGATGATATCTAGCTTAACTATTGGGTACAAGACAATTGCAAAACGACCATTCCGAGGTTAGTTTTCCTTCCTTCCTTCTATCCTCCTCAAGCTCTGTGGGATGACGACTAAGAAAATCTGCGCCCACATTCTGTTTTCCAAGAATATATTCATCCTTTACTATCTCTCTCCTTCCTGTTCGGCTTTTCATCCAGGCTCTTACTGCTGGTGAAACCGGGTCGGTAGGTTTCCCATGAAGTTTACCGCCCTCTTTTCGTTGATAGTTGGATGTGGTTTTCCCTCGCAAATCCGTAGGTGTTTGATTTTCGCTACGTGATTTGTTCCTTTTTTCCCGCGCATGGGGTTCAGACTGCAATTGAACCTGTGTGGGATGTTTCCTTTCCCCTCCAGTGCAAATCTCGGAAATACCCATGATTGCTGGTTTTCTTGTAGACTTTTGATGAAGACTCTTCCGTCGACTTTCTGAATCTACATAGGTGCACTCTGGACAGGAATTTACATACTGATTTATGTCTTCCGTAATACCTGGCCAGTAGAACTGGGTGGCTATTCTTTGTTTTGTGGCACCATTACCCAGGTGTTCACTCAAAGTTGATATGTGTCCCCAGCCTATAACCTTATTCCTATAGGTGGATGGTACAACAATTTGACCATGACTTTTCGTCCCTCTGCCAGCTTTCCTGTACAAGAGTCCATGTTCCATATAGAAATGTCCTCTCCTTGGAGCTTTATGTGTTTTTGATAATTTGCCAAAACAAGGCTTCAACATGCTGTCTGCTTCTTGAGCCCGTTTCATTTCAGTCGAATGAAATTTTAATTTGGTGTCCCTCTCTATGTTCCTGGAGTCAGACCTGGTCTGGATTTCTGCCATAACCATAGGTTTTACAGGGTTTCCCAAGGAAACATATTTACGCCCCAACATTAGGGGGTAAAAGGGATCATCTATCACAGCTGCATTTATCTCCCCTTCCACATAGCGACAACTGACATGAATCTTTGCTATGGGTAAAGTAAGGGGTGATGTTCCTTTTAGTGGCCCTTGATTGTCTACTGTTTCTGTGGTGATTTGTTCAGGGCACACCAGAGATGCACACACGACTGCGTCATAGGACAAACCTGTGTCATACATTCCTGTGACTTGTTTGCCATTCACAGTCACTATCTCCTGGGTAGGTGGGTGATGGAGGCTATTCTGACTCACAGTCAGTTCCTTCCTAACAGAAGTCCTCACCTGTAGACATGCAGCATGATGAAGGGGTTTTTTCCTCCCACATTCATCATCAGTGTTTGTGGTTGCTCATCTTACAAAATTTGCACCACTTATCTCCCTGTTTGTAGGGTTTATTTTCCTGAGTCTAAGGGTTTTTGTCCTTATTATCCCATCTTGGCTTATTTCTGTACGTTTGGTCCTTTTGGTCGAACTTGGTATTGTGTGGTGGTGGCTTATATCCTTCTACTTGCTTTCTGTTCGTTCCTACCAGTTCAGCTTGAGCTGCTTGGTATCTCTCTGCACATCTCACAGTGTCTTCCAGCCTCTCTGCTCCTTGTTCCATCAGGAATTTCCTCATTTCTGGAGACATGGAATCTTTCACTTGCTCTAACATAACCATTTCTTTCAGATCCTCATAGGTTTTCTGATACTTACCTAAACTACTCCATTTCAACAAATACGTTTCTAGCCTAGCTGAGAACTGGTTATATGTTTCTCCAGGTAGAGGTTTAGAAGTTCTAAATTTCTTCCTATATGCCTCAGAGTTCTTTTCATACCGGATCAGTAAGGCTTGCTTTAGTATTTCATAATTTTCCTGATCTTCTTTGGGGAGTTTCAGAAACACATCATATGCAATACCTCTCAATCCCTGGGATAACTTTAGACTCCATTTTTCTTTTTCCAGTCCATATGTAGAGGCTAGCCTTTCATACCTATCCAGGTACGACTCAATTGCGTCCTCCTTTTCAACAAATGGATCTAGGTGGAAGTTCATGGCCCCATTTGCTGTGTTCTGAAAAGAGCTATTCGCAGAATGAGGTGAGCTATTACCATGGGTGATAGTCCCAGCCTGAAGTTCAAGATCAAGCTGTCTCATTTTCAGCTCATGGTCTCTCTCTGCTTGTAACCTCCTTTCTTCTCTCTCAGCTTCTAATTTCTTGGCTTCTCTTTCTGCATCCAATTTCTTGGCTTCTCTTTCTGCTTCCAATTTCTTGGCTTCTCTTTCTGCTTCCAATTGCTTTGCTTCTCTCTCGGTGTACTTTTCACATTCCGTCGTGACATACCGGATCAGAGCATCACCATCCATGCCAAGCTCTTTTCCCACCTGCAGTGTAGCCGACCTAAATTTGACCAAGTCAGCCATGATGTATCTGTAGTCTAGTAGGGCAAGCGATCTTACTCAAACTAATTTACTACAATATAATTAACTTATTTAAAATTAAAGTTAATTAAACTGACTTCACCATATATGAAACAGCTGTCTTATCTGTACTCAATGGTACTCCTACAAAAAATATAATTATTTCCTATTATGTTTACTCTTTCCAAAAAAAAATTTGTTCAAAAAAGAAAATTTCCTACACAGCAGAAATAGAAAGATGGCTCAGGAATATCAAAGATATATCCCGGACGAGCCCCCACTGTAGCGGGAGGTTATTTAAAATTATTTATTATGTAAGAGTATGCCAGAAAAAAGAGTTCTGACCTTACAAGTAATACCCCAGTCTTAGAAATAAGCACTGGTGTATTGTTATCATATAAATAGTCAGACTGTGAAAACCCTGGCCCAGTTGGTAAGATGTAGTACCAGGATTTAAGGTGTCTCCTCCCTATGACTATCTTATGATTACTTATATTCTAGGGGATAAGTAAACTGTACATTCACTGAACCCACAAAATGGAAGAAGTGAATAAATCCTCAGGTACAGTTAAAATAGTTTAATAATTACACTAATATTCTATTTCTACTAGTTGGAAAAAGCATATACATATATATAAAGTATTCACACAATTACTATTATTGTCTGTTTAGACTTCAAGATCTTAAATAATAATGTTACTGAAATCTGCAATCACTGTTTTTAGTCTCTTGACTTTCCACTTAATTGTCATCAGTTGACTGAGTTTCTGTATGGTTACTTATTGTTTTCAACTATTGGCTGTTTCACATGTATAGGTGGTCAGTGTCAAACAGGACACTTATCTTTCCAACTTGATACTGCTGAAACTGTCCTTTGCTGATATCAGACTTGGTAGGCCCAACAGTAGGGATGCCAATGACCAGTTGAAGTTCACTCTTTGGGGTCCTGCACTTTGGTGGGATTGCCTCGGATGAACTACACCGGCTTCTGATACTGGACAGTCTGGTTTGAGTTATTTCATGGAACCCTCAGACTCCAGACACTTAGACTGAAATTTTCTGGCGATCCGCTCACACTTCAGATGGATTTAGAGTCGTGGCGTTATCTGCCCTCAGTCTTGTCTCAACCTCTTGCGTTGGGTCTTCTCAGAGTTTTACCGAAACGCTTTATATACGATAGCGCGAACGTATCGGAGAGCAGATACGTCACAGCCTAAACCTAACCTGAAAAATCCTTCCCGAACAGTGATTTCGGCCGATCTGTGCGTCGACTGAAATTTTGCCTTTATCATTCTCGGCATATATAATATCCATATTGTTCCATCTTATCTAGTTTTATACAGCTGATAAAACTCTATCTTCCTATCCATGTAAATTCCCAAACTGTTATTTGTTGATTTTAATATTTAGAACAGAAGTGGGTTTACATGCTTTTAGCGTAACTGTGGGCAGCCGAAATACGCATATATCTCCGTAAATGAGAACTTCCTACCGTTCCATCTTATATGCAGTTATACACCATCCTTCCCTGTACTGAAATGTAAAATCCTTTTCATACGGATTCCCTTCGTTTTTATTTATCGTTGGCGATTACCTCTGTCCGATACACATTTCGCTGATACGCCGCCATTTTGAAAGCGGTCACTCGATCGTAGATGGGTTTATAAATCTAACTGAACTCATTTGCAATGACTTGAAACCAATTTCGCGACAGTTCTGGTCTCTCCCAAGGAATTGTCACGTCCTGCATAGAGCCACTTCTCAGCTTCCCCCGCCTATCACTGGATCCACAGTGAGATCCTCCTGCATGCAGTGAATCAAGTCAAACCCAAAGAATTACGTCTGGGGCTCAAATGACTTCTCCAAGCTTAGTGTGCAATGCTGGGTTCTCAACAAAGTTCACAACATGGGGAATCCCTGGAAGTGTGTGGATGATTTCAAAAGTCAATGAGGATGTAATTAGTTTCTGTGACGCAATGACTGATACCCCCTATTTTCCAACCCACCCCCTTCTCTTTTGTTTTCCTTAGTTTTTTTCTAGAGTCACTGGCTCTCTGTATTTTGTTCCTTGCATGTGGTTCTACGGGGCAGTAACCCCCATTATTACTCGATCAGACACCCACCCTGCAGAGTGGCTTTGTTCGTTGATTTTGTGTTCATTGGGCCAACAATTGACGTAAGGAATGCGCAAGAACACCTGACATCGGAACAGCGGGAGAGAGTTTTCGCCGCTCGTAAACATGTTTGAGCACGAGTGATAATCATTTTCTGCTTTCTTTTTAAACACCGATTCTCTGTCCACGTGAGTACCCCTCTTGCATTTCTGTAGAGGCGGCTTGGTCTTTTGAGCGCAGTTCGTCCAGGAGACATGTCTTAGTAGTCCTGTTGAATGACATCACGTTACGTAGAAACTTGGGCGGTCATTCGTGTCTGGGTCTTTGACAAACGGAGACGGTCATCGGTGTCATTGAGCTCCTATTACGGTAGTCTTACGATGTTTCTAGAGGCACAGGGTGCGCAGGTGTCCTTGTTTTTCGATTTCAGCGGAGATAGCCGTCAACCCGTTACGCAAAATCTTTTGGTAGTGGCGTCTTTTAGAGAAAGTTCTGGTCCAGTATTGCGTGTCTTTGTCTGTTGCTCTGTGCGCGTGTTCATGACTGGGGGAACACATGAAACAAAAGATGGTAGTATATAAGAGGTCCTTGTCTGTCTGTTAATTGCTTCAGTCTTGGAATTCTTGCCGGGGAAATAGCAACATTATACAGTCTGCCCGCTTGTGAGTTTAGTGGGATATTCTGATCTGTGTTCGCATACGTCGGTCTTCTCCGGCAATCACTCAGCCGTAGGCTGGACTTCGCCTTCTGTGGAGACTTTGCCTTCAGTGGAAGGTCGCTCCAGCCAACGACCCATTTACCGCTGGGTCGCACGTTACTTGACGGCTTAATGTAGTTTGTGAGCAAAGGCGCTGACAAGGATACGTCAGCAGGCTTAGTGTGTAGGCATAACTGAGACTGGTGTGTATTCAAGGTTCTTTTCCAACCACGGATTATTAGATTTAAATTACAACCCCATACTGGTAGGAGCGAGTAACCTTTGTTTGGGTTTTCCTGTGGTAGTCCATATTTTTTTTGGGTATACTACCTGTCTCTGGAGTGTTTATAATTTTGGTGTCTCGTTCTTAGAGACCTGCATTGTAATTTTATTCCATCTGTATTTTATGCCGGGATTTATATTTATGTTATTCATTTTTTTCAGCAGCTATTTAGATGTTGTTTCAATAAAAGGTTTATATTTATTTAACCGGATCAGATTTCTTTTACTTTCCTCACTGGATCTATACTATTCACTTGTACTGTATTGTTGTGTGTGGATACACCTTAGTGTATTAAAAAAAAAACCTTACCTCTTAATTGAGTTGGAGGCGGTGTGACAGTAGTTGAAAAAAAAGGTCACCGAGTGGCGAGGGGAGAGTCATGTTATGTTCTTACCCTCGATAACTATAAGTCACATCATCCACCATCAACAGAATCTCTTATCTATCACCTCAGATCTCTCTCAGACTCTTTTGTCTGGTCTCTGACATCACCCAGACCTTGGCTCTGGTCACAGACAGACTCTTATATAACCCGCTTCTGACAGCCTCACAGACATAGGTTCACTTGCACATACATATATTGTAGCATTGAGCACAGCTGGTGGTCATACAAGGATGAATCCAGATATGCCTCCATGCATACATAAAAGTATGTTGAGCAGCACAAGTTGGCATCAGTTCACCATCTTGTAATAACCAAAATGAAGATGAAACTCAGGAGATGTTGAACAGTTTCATGTGAGATATGTCAGAAATCAACGACAGAATACGAAAGTGATAAAGAATACAGGGAAAGACCATGAACGGATGGTACAGGACAGGAAGGCTTGTAAAGGTATTTGTTGATGACATATGCTACAGTGGCAGCTGACATGTAATGAATGAATGAATGGCAAATACAGACACGTCAAACATGAACCACACAACAGCCAGTACAGCTAGAGACTAAAGCAACAAGGTTGAGATGAATAGGACACACCCTCAGGAAACAACCACCCAGTTTAATCGAACACGCTCATGACTAGAACATTCATGGAAAGAGAAGAGTGGGAAGTCAAGGAGAGCCATGTAGAAGCATGGTGGAAGAGAAAGCCAATGTAGCAGGGCTTCTCATGGGCAGAGTTAAAAAAGACAGCCCACAATATAAATCATTGACACACAACTATTTCAGGCTTAAGCTGCTCCATAAGGAATGATATTGTATGAAGAAGACTACATTCTAAGTAGTTTTCAGGTGTCCATATCTTAAATGTATATTTAGTCACTTACTAAACATAATTTGCACCAGCAGACTATAGGTGGCATGGAATGGACAGCGAGGAAGCATACATTAGACTCCACATATGAAAAAAAACACAGAAGGTATCTCAGACTTGACAATGAAATGCCAGCCAGCCAAATAAATAATGTAGAGCTTGGTCTCAAGCCCTGCTGAGTTGGAGCATCCCTCTGGGTTGTAAGAAAACTAGAAACACTACCCTGAACTAGAAAAACTAATAAAACATAAGAGCTCGGATGCTGCCTGACACATTTCACTACTGTTGTTGGTACTTTTAAGATTAATACTGTACAAGAACATTTGTTTCTTCTATGACTTCACGTATCAAGCAGGTGTTTTACTTGTTGAAGTTGTTTTTTATATTACAACGTATACTGTACGTAAATGGTAGTTCCATAGCAGATACTGCTGTAAGGGAGTGAAGTGTTAGAGAGTTCATTATACTACGTCCAGTTTTTTATGAGATGGGGTAACCAGTTTGGTTCTGTGCTGCCTTTGCCTTCCCGAACTCAAAAGTAGAGCCAGGTACCCATTTAAAGTGGAGTGGACTGAAGCATGCAGCAAACTATCAGGTTTTCAATCAATACCCTTTCAAAGCCCAAAGAAGCATAGGCCTTCTACAAACACATGCCAAGTCCTCATGTTGTGTTTCATCAGCTCAAGGTCTTTCTATCTTCCTCATCATTGTTATTTCTGTTTCTAGCTCTCTTGACCACATATTCTTTGGTCTGCCTCTCTTGCCCTGTGGGATCCTGAACAAGGACTGCCAGGTAATGCTATCAATTCTTCTTCAGGCGCCTGATCTGGAACAGACATTGGCAATCATGACCCTCCAATCTTCTCTTTTGAGTCTAATGAGGTTGTTGTTGCCCATGCTGTTGTTTGTTGCCCAGTTGTTTAAGTTTTTCACATACATCTTTCTCTGCCTCTCCTACCTGGCATTTTCCCACATAAGACTAATTCCTCCACTCCTCCTCTTCTGTTAATATGTCCCATAAATTTCATTTGTCTTTTCCTGATGGTTTTGATGAGCGATCCATTAACACCTGCAGCTGTCAATACCTCAGCATTTGTATTCTTCTCTGTCCACGCATCCATATAAAAGAACAGACCACATGTAGCCCCTTAGTAAGTGAATTTTTGTGCTTATGATAATTAAGCTGCTGCCCTGGCAAAATTTAAAAAGTAGAAACCTACCCACCACAAAAATATTTATAGAAAGTGTGATTCCTATATACACGCATTAGGATTCTTGCTGGTGGTTCGGAGTTTGTGCACTGCGCTGAGACTTTCTTGTGTGATCTAAGGGAGGAGATTGGAGCACTGATGGAGTTGTCCGTGTACAATGAAGATAGTCCTTAAAAACCAAACCAAACATAAATAAATTACAATAAATAGCTCATAAAAATATTCACCAACGAATACTTTATTACTGATGACAGACACTGTAAGCATGGAACATATTACACTAACAAGAGAGATAATAATCTTCATCACTATTTCATGAGTATATAAAAGTAAGCTGTAGGCAGACTTTTGTTTAAACATCTGTTTCAGACAGAGTCAAGTCGAGTTTTATATTCAGTAATTAGGGTATCGTCTGAGCTAAGTATTTAACTAGTTTCATTCATTCATAACCCTCCACTCCCACAGGAGCATAGGCCTTCAACAAACACATGCCAAGTCCTCCTGTCACGTGCCATCATCTCAAGTTCTTTGCACGTTCTCCACATCATTTTAACTAGTTTACCAAGAAATTTATACACCCCAGTATGCTGTAAGCACCCAATGGCAAGTAAGCATCTCGATGTGCCGTTGGACCACAAAGAGCTTTTCGTAATTATATGCCATACAATTTTAGTATGGCAAATTAATGTATTGAATATGAAAGACCAGCGCATGGAATGATGTTATCAGCAACTTAAAGGTAATAGCAGATACTGCCATTGGGGAGTGAAGTGTTAAAGACTTCACTATACTAGGTCCAGCATCGAGAGATGGGGTGACCAGTTTCCTTCCTTGCCACCTTTTCCTGCCCTTAACTCAAGAGCAAAGTCAGGTACCCATTTACAGCTAGGTAGACTGGAGCGTTTTGATACCATGAATCAAACCTTGCACCATTGCCATGAAAAACCAGCACTCTAACTACTCTGTCAATCTATTTTATTCTCCTGGAACCAACTATGAAAGTGGAGCTAAAAATTGGTGCAGATCCCCCCCCAAAAAAACCTAAAATAAACATACAAGTAACACGCAAGAACCATCTTTTAAATAAATACTGCCCTGAAATAACCGAGTATGGCTTGAGATTGTTAGTTTCAAACCTCCGATGTTTAAATGAATCACTTACTTTTCCTCTACACAGAACAAAACACGATGTACAAGGATCTCCAACATTATTATATGTAACACCTAAGGGTGCACGGTCGCAGTTAAATTTAGATGGCCCATCTTTCTTCTTCTTTTAACTCCCAAAGGAGCATAGGCCTTGAACAAACTTATGCCAAGTCTAAATGCCCCATGACTGATTAATATCATCAGCATGTAGTTTCAGAGGAGATGCAGAAAGAACAGAACCACAGCTCAGTTCTTTCCTCAATGTTTGCTCCTCATGGAACATGAAGCCACCACTGCGTCCCGTCCACTTGCAGGAAACCATCATTGAAGCATTCACGTGTTCTTACAACAGTTGTTTCTGTAGCAATCTGTTTTTACTTGATGAGATTGCCAGCTCCTTGCACAACCTCATAAGTCACCTCATATGACATGCTTCAGTGAGCAGTATTGAGTCTCATAAGAGACCCCTTGGAACAACACCTGAAACTATTATAGCTCTCTTAGGGAGAATGAGAGAGCTGATGCTTTGTCTCGAGCTGGTGGCAACTGGAGTAATTCAGCCACCCATTACCCTGTTGAGTGGCCAAAGCCATCCACATGCAGTACAACTGAAGGAAAAATAAAATGGATCCGGGCAACAGATCTGACCCAATCCACCAGATTCATAGGCACCAGCAGACCATCCTATTACACCTGAGAACTGGCTGCTGCAGATTACTAGGCCACCTCTATTGCCTCAGGATTTCTCTCACAAATTAATCTCCACATGAGACTGGAATCCAGATACTTGAGCATGTTCTACAAAATTGAACAGCTCTTAATGTCTTATGATAACCACCTAGAGCTAGCGCTCAGTGATGGTGGATCAAAGACAAGACAAGGACTTTTGATGTCAGACCTGGCTAGATGATGCAGCTGAGGCAGAAGCTATGAAGCCACACCGACAGGACCTGGAGAAGTCTCTGGACTTCGTCAGTCCTAGTGACAGGCTGCAGATTTAGCATAATTAACACCTGAACGCAGAAGAAGCCCCTTTAGGCATGTCTAAAAGAGGCAAACACGGGGTTGTGCAAAAGTCAGGTTAAAACAAACTGATACAGAAACCACCACAAAATGGGCACAGCTCATTAAAATACTGCTGTGGTACAATGGGGTCAACTGTAGTAAGGCCTAATGCTCCTTAACTCTTTAACTCCGCAATTTTTTTCCACCCTGTGTCGTAATTTTAATTCATGATAGAGTAAAAACAATGCTTAGAGCGTTGTTTTGGCACGGGTGTCAAATCTGACCAATGCTCTGAGCATTGTTCTGGAATCAAAGAGTTAAAGACTAAAAGTAGAACAATGTCCATTTTTGTGACTATTGCTTCAACAAAAGTCAGAGCCTCTCACTAGATCCACACTTACAAAACTGATTGAGAAACACTACTTTTGGTTCATACTGTTATCCCAAGTAATAAGTCAGTAATGCATGACTTGCTTATTAGGTTAAAGGTCACAGGCAAGCCTATTAGAACTGGCTTTGGCTTTATAAATTCATACTCAAATGCTTCACAATATAGAACTGTAATCACGTAGCTGAAAGCTACAACAGTGCCAGACCTCTTGATTTTACAACCATTTAAGAACAACATCAATATTTCACATTCAACATCAAAAGCACGATTAAACATTAAGCAACATCCAACACAAACAATTAAGCTACGTCCAACCAATATCCAACACAAACAATTAAGCTATGTCCAACAACAACAAACAAGCTAAATATGACATCAGGATATAAGCCACATCCAACACTATAATAAACATTTAAATCAAATTCGAAACAACAATAAATAAGCTCCATGGAACATAAAAATAAACATTAAAGCTGTTACGCACAATAAAGACAAAAATATTAAGCTACATCCAATAACAACACACACAAATTTAGCTATAACCAACAACATTTAACTGAAGCTACAGCCTATATACATCATTAAAAAAAATAATTAAGCAACATCAAACGAAAATCAATACCCATTACAATATTCAACATCAAACAAAGCTAGAATGCATGCTCACATCAACCATAAAGCTAGAACCCATAGCAACATCAAACATGAAGCTGGAACCCATGGCAACATCAAACATGAAGCTAGAACACATGGCCACATCAAACATGAAGCTAGAACCCATGGCAACATCAAACATGAAGCTAGAACCCATGGCAACATCAAACATGAAGGCTAGAACCTATGGCAACATCAAAGACCTAACCAGAAATGATACTGACCAAATATTATGTTAAAATCCATGCCAACTTTAAACCACACACCACACATGCACAACAATTATGCTTGATCCACATATATTGTAGAGCCAATGTGGACATCGAACATTTAAATCACAAACCCATCTCAATATCAAACATCATTATGAAACATTTAAAAGCCACAGCAACATCAAACATGTCAACACAAAACCACCCCCCCCCCCCCCCCCCCCCCCCCCCCCCAAAACAATCATCAAACAGTACGAATCGCATGCACTATGATCTTACAAGCACAATTGTACACCTAAATATCAGTCACGTATCCATTTGTATATTCTTTGATTCAACCAATTAGCCCAAGAAATATCAATAAACTAAACTTTCAAAATTATGCAAGTTAAAAAAGCTCTGAACAAGAGTGCAGATATAGTTAGCAAATTTTATTTTATTCATATTTAAAATAATATTTTCATAACACAGATAGGGCAATATCAGCCTGTGTTTCGTTTTGAAAAAAAAAATTAAATAATTAAAAACATAAATTATAGTGAATATACATTTAACATGAGTTATCCAAATACTCATACATGTCGTAATGTGAAGATTTGTAATATCACAAAAATGATAAAGCTGAAAATTGGTGGCTGTTTTTGTAAACATGATGAAAAGGAAAAGGAAAAGTTAACAAACAACAGCTTGCAAGCAACACACACATATACAGTAATGCTGTTTAAAAAAACAAAGACAGCATTATCCTCAGGGAATAAATAACTGTAGACACTTTATTCCATCTAAATTTATGAAGCACATTCATGAATCAACATTTACAAACAATGATGCCCAGATATGCACACTACACTGTATCTTACCTTGATCCTGTATCAGTGTTATACATACAATTATTTACACCATTTATATAATGCACAATGAAACCGATGCAAAGGAACTGCTTAGACACATTCTAATACACAAATAATTTTTACACACACGTATACATTAACACACATACATACACAGGGCGTCACGAATGTACACATACTAAAATGAAGGCAGGATACACATGTACATATATACCATTCTCAAAACATGTAGTGATATACTATAATTAAGGCAGGATACACATGTACTGACATACTATAACTAAGGCCAGGATACACATGTACATACATACCACTCCCAAAACATGTAGAGGAGCAGGACACTGAAGCTAAAATTTAAACATGATTTAAAGTGATCTGTTCACTTCATGACTGATATGCTCTGGCCATGTTTCTTATATGTAGATTAGGAAGATTATTTATTTGTTTAAAAAGGGGAGGGTGTCTGCGCTGTTGTTTGACAAAATAATTACGCTTCCAACTTCTATGTCAATAGGAATGTCACATCACTTTTAACTATCTAGTACTGATTTTATTTTAACAAAAAAAAAAAAAAAAAAACATAAACTGTGGTATTTTTTGTTTTTCAAATTCAACTTTAAAACCTGTGTTCAAACTCTAACATCTCACAACGTTATAGAGACTGAAATGTACAATAACATTCTAGAGACTGAAATGTACAATAACATTCTTGTTATAATCAACAGTGTTATCATTTTCCTTTTCACTCATTATGGAGCATAAAGCTACAACTGCAGACGTCCCCATTCAGGAAGTCTGCACAAAGCATTCACATGCTCATGCGGCAGTGGTTTTTATGGCAATTAGTTTGACATCATGAGGTTGCCAGCTCCATACACAAACTATATTAGTCACCTTGTACGACATGCCTGAGTGTGTAGTAGTCCTATTATTTCTTTGTCCCATAAAAGACACCCTCCCAGAACTACACGAGGCTATTGTTATAATGATACACACCAAAAGCTATTGCTGTTACCTCTCCCACAGCTTAAAATATCAGAGATTTGCTCGTGACTATCACACAGTAGTGGTTATGGGCCCAAGTGTTTGACTAAGTGCACACCTGTAAACAACACTTTCTATTGGATAATAAAGGCAGCATCATAAATAGTTCAGTCTGTTACTTGAATACATTTAACAAAAGCATGAAATAATGATTCTCGCTAAATAATATTCACTCAAATATATTTTCTATGATCAATAATGTGAATATACATAAGGCTCTATCATAAGTGTTGCAGTGGAAGCTTGCAATGATGAAAAAAAAGTTACCAATGCACATGAAGATTGCCATTTCTGACAAAAAAGAATTTGGTATAATTAGTTCCTGTTCATAGGTTAAAAATAAAATTGGCCACTGAGGGTAGGCAGAAGTACAATTGGGTGATAAATTTTAAATGGCACGCAGAATGATAAAATAATGAACCATGCACATTTTCTTGTACAACAATTTTGACCAATTAACTCCATTAGAATGATTTCTGTTACTGAACTGACAAAAATTCTCTAACTTTTCAGTATTCATTATTTTTCTGACAGCAGTTAAACTTTAAAAAAAAAAAAAATGACACAGTATGTCACATTCAAACATTATCTTTTCTCATCTAATTAAGTAGTCTTCAACGTTTTACTACCAGCTATCTATATCTACGAGTCTATAACATGATTCCTGATTTTTAATAACATAATTGAAATATTACACAACATAAATAGGCACACAAATAATTTTTAATGCGTGTCATGTTCAAACATATTTTTTCCTATTACTAAACTTTATGTATATAGAATAAAACGTTATTCCTGATGTATTATTAAAATTACTTAAATATTAGGTAAGTAGGCATGAAATAATTTACACTGTGTGTTACGTTCAAACACAATTTTTCCCGTCTGATAACTAAATATTCTCCTACAAGTCATTTATGTAAAACATGATTCCCATTTTATTGTTAAAATTACTTAAATATTACTAAACATAACTACGCAAGAAACAAGTTTAAACTATTACTGTTTATGTTCAAACTTATTTATTTCTATGTAATTACTACTAAATATTCTCCTATCAACTATTTAAGTATATGAGAATAAAACGTTATCTCCGTTTTATTGCTAAAATTACTTAAATACTACTATACATAAGCACGTACGAGTTCAAACATTATTTCCTATGTAATCACTACTAAATATTCTCCTATCAACCATTTATGTTTATGAGAATAAAACCTTATTCCTATTTTATTATTAAAATTACTTAAATATTACCATACATAAGTAGCCGAGAAATAGTTTTAAATGCTTTCTTAACTACCCAACATGTATCAGATTTTGAAAGGAAGTTACTTACTTACTTAGTCGTTCCTCTTATACACTGGGGTATAGAGGTTTGCCAGAGAGAACACCATATTATCCTATCGGCTGTCTTTCTCCCAACCTGGTTCCAATCACATCCTCGGTCCTTCAGGGATTGTCTAATATATACATAAACACTACCGACAGTTACAGCTGTCACCAACTATTGTATCTGTACACAGAAAAATCTATAATATATGCCCAACATATGAGGAACAGAGAAAATGCATATGGCCAACACCAGTACCATTCCTGGAGAAAATCTACGGAGATATCAACAGCCTCAGGCTGACCACTGCTTTCTTTGAACTTATTCAAGTTGACATCTGAGGGTTAACGAAGAAAAAGTATCTGTACACACAAATCTATAAATTATATAAAGAGGTTTTAAATAGCGAGACCTCATGCTGACTTTGGGATAACAGTCAGATAGAAGAATAAAGATACTATGACACTAAAGTTGGTAAGGGATACATTTCATTTCCCCCCTCTCCCACTTTTCAAATACACAGTGCTGCGCAGAGATTATCACAAAAGGCCACTGAATGTGTAACAGTGTTACCCAGGATCCATATCCATAAACACATCTTGCCATGGTGAAAAAAATATTTAACTTCCCCAACCCCAACATAGCAATCTATCAAGCACCGAACTGGTGATACAAAATTTAACAACAGTAATCTGAGTGCATACAGATAAAACAATTTTTTAGTTCATATACCAGAAATAATGTTTTATGAATTACAGACCATTAGTAACGCTCCTGTTATGGTTAAAAAAAAAACCCAACAAACAGCAACTGTGACTTTTCTCAATTACGAGAACACTGACAAGGAAGGCTAATTAAATATATTTAAACAAGATAAAAACACAACTGAAATTTTTTTTTATATAGAACAGTACAGTTATTATAAATGAAAAAACAAGCTACAACAATGAGATAAATACTTTGTGTTTCAAAGGTGCTCAAAAGTTATATTTTTGTGCCTTAATACTGTATACACATGTTTTGTCATTCCTCCATACATTCAAATAAATAAAACAGAATATTATACTGTAACAGTACACGGAGATTAACTACAGGTTGACGCTGGAAGTCACAGCCATCCATCCCTCTGAATGACTAGATCAGGGTTTCTTAACCTTTGGTGCTCAGACCTCTTGGAGGTCCGTGAATGGATTCTAGAGCGCCCATGTATGTAACCTACAAATTTGAATTTTATTTCATCAAATTTTTTAATCAGAAAATTTTCATAGCTTTTTGCATTAAAGAAATATACTCTTTTTACATATTGTTTTAGCTTTCAGTATGTGGCTTAACGACTTTTCTTTATAATAAAATGTATTATTTGTATAGAAAATATTTAACTTCGCGTCTTTGTACATTTTTTCTAAGAATGAGTCCATAGGCTTGATGACAATCAAAGGATCCATAGCCTTTACTGTATAATTAAAGGAGTCCATGGCACTAGAAAGGCTGAGAATCCCTGGTCTAGATGCTGTAGAATTAAAACACTACTCCCGGTAGGGGACTCATCTAGTAATTAGATCACTTCTATTTGCAATACTAAATCAGATCACCTCTATTTGTAATACTAAATCAGATCACCTCTATTTGTAATACTAAATCAGATCACCTCTATTTGTAATACTAAATCAGATCACCTCTATTTGTAATACTATATCTATCATTTTTATTATTCTTAGCATTCAACTTTGCAGAACAGCATCAAAGAGATGGCTTTCAAGAAAAACAAAAAATACTGCTAAATTTCATTAACAGGAAAAGAAACAACTCAGGCAGTTCATAACGGACTGTGATCAAGCAACTGAAAAGTGTCCAACAGCAAATACAAATTAACATAGCTAGCTTTGTTGAAGAAAGTTTAAAAAGATAAAAAAATTAATAACAGTAAACATGAAAAGGTGAATGCTTTCAAGATGTTTTATAATTCACCTTTTTTAATACAACACTCAATCTTCTGAATTTCCCTGATCACTTTAATACGGGAGAAATACTAATGATACACAGTTATTCTAATACATCTGACTAGCCACTGATCACAAAGGTCAGTGTTCCCAACCTTTTTATCAAGCCAGAACCTCTCACATTGTCTGCAACCGATGAAACCCCTAGATGCCACTTCTACTATTGCTAAATTATTGTCAAGGAAATGTATTTACGAAAAACATTTCTGATAAAAGTAAAAAACATAGTGAATGAAGTGAGACAGAGAAGATGAAGGAAAACAAAAGTGGCTCATGTTGTTGTTTAACTTGGCTGCTGAGCTTTTCGCTCTTTTGCAACCAACATCAAGTTGAAGACTCCTTGGTATTATCTACATTGTAGATCTAGACTTTTCCTGTGGCTTTTCTGCCATTCTGAAACGTGTTGAGTTGAAGTTATGAGCTCTAGTTTCTCTAGCTTGGCCTGCATTTAAAGGATCATCACATCTGGTCCCAAGCTAGGAGGTAGAAGTGTGTAACATACTGTGCATTCCCTGCCTCCAAGGGGGCTCTCCAAATATGCAGAGCTAAAATACTGTGCTCTGGTTCTGGGCTTTCCCAAGGAATCATCACATTCTACACATCTCAGCATGCAGGCAACCAGGTAAAAGCCTGAGTTACATCTGGGGCTCAAGTCACTCCTCAAAGCTTAGTGTGCAATGCTGGGTTCTCAACATGTTTCACCACATGGGGAATGCCTGGAAGTGTATTGATGATTTTATCCGTTAATGAGGTTGTAATTAGCCTCACTGACAGAGGTTCACATCGAAATCTACATACTATAGCATTATGCATAGCTGGTGGTCACATAAGGATGACTCCAGATATGCCTCCATGTATTGGCTCTTGGGTAAATGTACGTACATATTTTCAAACAGTATCTCTTCATATAGAACTTTTAAAAAATTCATTTCGTCATGTGATGTGTTACTGTGACATTTCTTCATATTAATTTCACTGATACTACTATTACTGAGATGGAAATCTGTTTCCTTAAAATTTAAATAAAGAGGATGTGTTACTGATCATAAAAACATTTAACTTATTATATACTTATATTTACTGATACAATATGAAACAAAAATAGCCACATACAACAAAATATCTCCATAAATACAAAATATCTGGAATTTCCGCAGGTATTACAAACATTTGTATTTATTTATTCTACGAAGCTTCATGGAATCCCTGAGGACGAACTGCAGAATCCTAGGGTTCTGTGGAACGCTGGTTGGGAGACACTGCCATAGGTACAAAAAAATGTTTCAGCATTGTCATATTAATCATTACCTACACACAAAGCAAAGTAGACTATTTACATAGAAACCTTACCATATTCACTGTATATAATAACCTACATATAAAGCCATTAATTACATAGAAACAGTACCATAAGTGTGATTTGACTTGACACAACACAACACAATCAGGGATATGGTGACAGACACAAAGCCGGAACAACAGCAAAAATATTGTTATCTGACAGCTGAGATTTTTGAGAAAATGATATTTGCACTAATCTTTAAAAGATGATGTGTATTTGCTATCTAGACTTGTAGTTCACAAGTGCTCAGTGATGCTTATAACATGATTCATCACTTTCCTTTTCGCTCCTAATGGACCATGGAACTACCAGTGCAGCATTTTACATATGAGATTGCCAGCCGCATGTATAAGCCCATATTAGTCACCTTGCACAACATGCTCGAGTCATCTATTCTGTCTTTGGTTCATCCCAGGGAACTGTAAGGGCATGCTTATAACAGCAGGTACATATATAAATCTGTATGTATAATATATGAACTTTAATACCATACACAACCGTTTAAAAAAATGTTGACTGTGCAACCATCGTTAATACTTTCACAAATAACACAAATCAACAAGCATCACACTACTACCAGTTTCCAAGCCAGGCATGTGAACAAAATGCAAACAAACACATAGCTTTTAAATACCTTTAACATAAGACACTTTGAGAGAACTGCTTATTCTGCAAGAACCAGTTCAAGGTGTCCCCTAAAAGCTAATTTATTTTTTTTTTTTCGTACGCCTGCTAATACTCGAGGCGAAATCTCAGGTTATTATTAATGTCTAACCTGACATTGATTTTATGTGAGTATCCCTTTTTCCTTGTACAGAGACAGGTGTCCCTCGCCATTCAGGCAGATACTCGCCGATTTCGGAGGTACCCATTACAGCTGGGTCGGCTAGGAGCCGCCAATCCCTGGTCGACGACACTCCTTCAAATGTCCTCGCCAGGTCTCGAGTTAATCCAGTCCAAATCCCGGTCGACGAAAAATCCTCAAATGCCGTCACCCGGGTTTGATCCTGGATCACCCGGTCGCCAGAGCGGTGTTGTAACCACTACGCTAGCGCGGCTCCCTAAAAGCTAATGAAGCAAAGGAAAGGAACTTATGGACCTTGACATGAAGAACATATGCTAATGTTGGCAGAAATCTACAAGACAGCTGAGGTCGACAAGATGTACAGCCGTCACCAATGACCTCATTACTAAAACAGCATAAAGCTAAAGAAATATTTAATGATCTGTGTGATGATATCAACAGCAGAACTCTTCAAACATTTGCCACATGACTGATGCCTTCTGCCCTGGGTGATAACACAAGTTAATAAATGATGGTGGGGTAATAAAAAAAAAAAGTTGAGCTCTACCAAGATATAAGGCAAACGTTTGTGAAATTATGTTCATGGCCTTAGAATAGAAAGCCAGTGAGAGGGGACCTCTTTTTAATTCAACACAAATAACTACAGCTATTTAAAACTGTGTAATGAAAACTTTTCATTTATCATTCTGTCTCAATAATACATATGTAACTGTAATCTTTTATGCTGTAATTATGCAAAGTTTATTAATAAAATGAAATGTGAGGTTCTATCCTAAACTGAATTATCTTAGGACATAAAAGAAAAAGCAGTGTGACCTCAAGGCTAGTGGATGATTGTGTATCTTTTCCTTGCAGCAAATCTTCAATGTGCCTAATAATGTCTCCTTTTCTGTTATCTAGTTTGATGCATTTCTTTAGAATGCCATATGATCTACTGAGCTTAGAATGATATCTTCACCAATTCACAAGCTGAGTTATTTCCCCAATTACCTAATTTAGTAAAAGACTTCTATGTGACACACTTCATACTGGCATGGCTCCAGGTGACTCATGTCTTTTACAAAAAACGCACTGAAACATGGTGATGGAAGTGACATTCCATTTACAATACAATAATAAAAAAAAACATCTACCGTAAAATCTCGCGTATAATACGCACTCGTGTATAATACGCATGCTTGATTTAGCCCAAAATTTTCTGGTAAAATGGAAATTCGTGTATAATACGCACCATAATTTTTCAAGATTTTATTTTATGAAATATTTGTTAAAAAAACTGAAAGTATAAATAACAAACAGAAATAGGTACACAACACCTACATTTTAGGTACTTTGGACTGAAAGACCATGTCGCTTCATAAAACGAACTGCCCATCCATATGACGCTTTACATGTTGTTGTGGCTGTACGAGATTTTGTAAATTCCAGAGCTTTAAGTCGTATTTCAATGCATGAAACATCGATGCCTTGTTGCCTTCTATCCACTACCCACTCCAATAATGTTTTTTCTAGGTCTGGAAGATCTGGTGGTGACCCACGATTCGCCTTTTTCTTACTAGGCAACACTTGCAGCACCTCTTTGTTTTGTTCGCCATAATCGAATGTTACACTCGTTAATGGAAAAATGTCGACTTGCTGCCCGATTGCCGTTAGATTCTGCATATTTTACCACTAAGAACTTTTCTGCTGCAGCATAACATTTTCTCGAATTCATTTTTAGGGCTCAAAATAACAGAACGCCAAACTTCACAACCAAGCAATATCAAAACGGATTGAAGACCAAGAGTGCGAAATGCGTTTTGCGACAATGTCTGACACATAAGAAAAGACAGGGCACATTCAATTTCGCGCCATTTTCACTGTTAAATTGTGACAAAAACTTGACAGACTTTCCAATGTAGGTTACTTTCGAAATCGAAAATGACGTATTTTTTAGTACTCGCGTATAATAAGCACCCGAGTTTTAGCGGGCAAAAATGACTAAAAATTGTGCGTATTATACGCGAGATTTTACGGTAGTTCTTATCATAACTGTGCAAATTCAACTTCAGTGCACTACTGTCAGGTTTACTAATATATTAAACATACATAACTTTTTTTTTTTAAAGTTGGGGGGGGGGAGAAAAAAAGAGAGCACTTGTATACCAAATGACCAAGATTCAAACTCAAGATCATCTCCAATTCATTGAAGATGTCACGTCGCCAACCATGATTCAAGCAACAATATACAGCTATAAAAATATATAAGCTCAGCTAAACTCAAATGTAACTGGTCTGATTAACTACCAACGGGATTCCTTTACGTCAACTGGAGAATATCCTTAGCTTGAATAAGTCAAATAAATTTTTTTTTTTTTTAAATCAAGCCTTCTCAGCATTCCAAAAATTGTCCAGTTATGTCTAAATAACTTTCCATATATGACTATCTTGCAACCTCTATTAGAACCTTCACATTCAAACACACATCAACATACTTGTTTGTCACAATTAATGTCAAACAGCAGCAACACAATACAAGAAGTTTTCGAAATGATACAATATAGAAATCACTATGCATTTATCAGTTACTGCTAGTAGCACTCATAACTGACATCAAGTAACTCAAGTTCAACAAAGCAGTTTTCATAAGAGAAGGTCACAACTTGTGGATACCATCATGATAACATATGTTATTACTTTTATGTGGCACATAAAGTCTAAAAAACATTCAAGCTTCTCTCCTGTAGTACTGCAAGGGCTGGCTTTTCGCATCTTTACTCAAATTTTTGTCTACATTTAATCACACCCTGCTGTAGATACTGTAATAATAAAGTCATCTGAAGCTGTGTGTGTGTAGTCAGCTCATGTGTCCATTTGCATGCTTTCTCTCGGGTAGGTCATCTTCACCCTATGTGAGAATATAACAATGAAATCAGTTATTGTTATGGCATCAAATAATATTTGTCTTAATGCAGCTAACATCGTTGATCAAATCTGCTGTACATTTATCAGGCTAATATTCTCATTTATTATTATTATTATTACTCTGAGATCATAATTATTCTTGAGCTTCTTGAGAAAGTTTAACACTTTGCTGACCAAATTCGACGATAGGCGAATTTCCGGTTGAAACCCTTGCTGACCAGATTCGACAAAAGTCGAATTAGTAACTCCACCAACGCAACAGACAGCCGTATCGATAGTTTTACGAAACAAGCCTCATCCGGGTATTTTTAACATTCCAAAATGGCTGCGCCCATGAATGATATCGTGAATCGCTGTTTATAGCCGAATTTTGAATAAAATTTCATTATTTTTAGTACAAGAGCCCATTCTTTGTTTTCATCATGTGTGATGATGAAAACCAGACTTATAACAGAGATGATTCTGACTCTGGCAGCGAATCTGGGGCCGAAAGTGATATCTCATGGCTAAGTAGAGATGTTTCACTCAATCGAAACGCAACTGATAGCAGCGATAACGAATTTGGATTAGATGAAGGTGATGTAGGTACATCTGAAGCAGGAGATGGGCGTGGCACAAGAGACCACAGCAAGACTGCACATCAAAATAATCTGTGGAGATGGAGAAAGCTTGCTCAAAACGAACTTGTTGAGCTTGACATGCTTCCTTCATATGAAGAACAACAAGGTGTCACGGCAGACACAACTGACTTTATGTCAATTGATTTTTTCAAACTTTTTTTCCCCGACACTGCCATAGATCTGATCACTGACGAAGTGAATAGGTACGGAGAAAATCACCTCTCTCAGTACACAGGAAATGCTAAGTACAAGAAACGTACTTGGGATAAAACTGATGCAGTTGAAATTTCTGCATTCATAGGCCTTCAGATTGGTATGGGAATGTGTTGCAAACCAGCAGTCTCAGACTACTGGTGTAAGAATTTTTGGTTGAATGATACACCATATTCGAGGGTCATGAGTCGGAACAGGTACCAACAGCTCCACAGAAATCTCCATTTTAATAATAATGATAACAGAATTGAGAGGGGGCAGCCTGGGTATGACCCCCTCTTCAAGCTCAGACCCTTACTGGATATTATTTTGCCTACATATAAGCAACACTACACACCTGGGCGGGAGTTGTCAATAGATGAATCGATGGTGAGGTTCAAGGGTAGAATATATTTCAAGCAATACCTGCCAGCAAAACCCACAAAGTGGGGATTCAAATTATTTGTACTCACAGATGCTAAAACACAATACTGCCTGAAATTGAAAATTTATACTGGTAAGGCAAATGATGAAGGTTCTGTTGGGGCAACTTCCAGGGTTGTGAAAGATCTTCTTGATGGATATGGCAACAAAGGACATATTCTCTACTGCGACAGCTTTTATTCAGCCCCAGCTTTATTTCAAGAGCTGAAAGAAATTCAGATTGGTGCATGTGGAACAGTAGCTGAGAATAGGAAGCATTTTCCTGAAGCACTGAAGAAAAAGCAACTCAAATTGAAAAAGGCAGATCATCCTGTGTTTTGTGCCACAGAAGATAAAGGCATGTTGGCAGTTACCTGGCATGACACAAAAAGAGTTAATCTTTTATCTACTGTTCACTCCAATGATGTTATGGACAAGACAGTTAGAAAACGAGGAATACCTGAGGGCAGAACAATTCAGAAGCCAGTGCTAGCAGAAAAATACAACAAAAGTATGGGAGGTGTCGACCACTTCGGCCAACTGGGTGCAAGCTATCCCTACCCACACAGATCATATAAATGGTACCTGCCATTATATCATTTCTTAGTTGAAATTGCCCTGGTTAATGGGCACATAACCTACAACACTGCCAACTCTACAAAAAAGATCACAGCAAAGAAGTTCAGGCAGGATGTCAGTCTCGCTCTTATTGAACCTGCTATTCTTCGATGCAATGTGACACCTTCAAAACCACAAGTCACAACAACACGACTTACTGAGCGCCACTTCATTGATAAATATGAAAGGGCAAGGTACAAACCAGACTGTAAAGTGTGTAAGGCTGCAGGGAAAAGAAGCCAGACTGTCATGTACTGCCCAGATTGCAATGTACCTCTATGCACGATACCGTGCTTCAAATTATACCACACAGTCGAGGATTATCAACGATCCAGACAAAGACTCTTGCAGAGGCCTACAGCTACAACTTCAACCCCATTTAATGAAGGAAGCAGCTCAGACTCCAACTAGAGGTATGTAACTATTCAAAACATTCACAAACACTCATTGTCAGATGCCGCAGACACAGAATACACTCAAAAAAGACAATACAAAAATTAAATTTTCTTTGCATTTTATTCACAATTTTTATGAGCCTTTTATGTTGAAATACATGGTTATTAATAAATCAGTACATCAATTAAGATTATTTTCTTCATTGCCATCAATGTCCCTAACATTTTATTGCACTGACATCAAACAAATTCACTAAACACTGGAAAAATATCATGGTTTTAAAACATCTCCTGAAATTTCTATAAATAGCCACACAAATTCAAGATGGCCGCCATGATCATGTGACCAATTTGCATGAAATATATTTTTATAGATGTAGCAACCATTCATAATGGCGCTCTGAAAATTTCAAAACCCTATGTCTGTTTTTCAATTTTTTATGAATTTAAAACAAAACCAGTTATTTTTAAAGAAATCTGCAAACACCCTTGGTAATGGGAGACATTAATGCTCCGGATCGCTGGTCAGCAAAGTGTTAAAAAAAAAATTTTCAGGATAACCATTATCAGTCACAGAAACAAATACAGCATTTACAATTATAAGTGTTGAAATAGGTGCACCCTGACACAGGTATCTCATACAAGGACATTTCCAAGAAATACAAAGTGGCTATGAAAAACTTGCAAAGGACACAGCAAACAACGGAAAAAAATTAACTGTTAAAAATACTAAAAAGGTTTAAAAAAAATGACAATGACGAAGAGTATGGCAAAAATAGTAATGAAACATAACAAAGGGCATGCAAAGAAACAAACTGTAAAGAACAAAGAAACAAATTGTAAAGAACAAAGAAACAAACTGTAAAGAACAAAGAAACAAAATTGTAAAGAACAAAGAAAAGAAAATGCAACAAATCAACAAAATGGCCTGATAGAAAAGCATAATCCAGCAGCAAATAGTATCAACAACAATGGCTGCTCCTATCGGGTCATGAAAGCCAACAGAAAAAGAAATGTAATGCTGGAGAACAAACATATCGAGCAGGGGGGAAAAAAGGGCAGAGAAAGATGAAGATGGGGAAAATGAAGAAAAGGAGAAGTCAGTGATGAAGTAAACAGTCATCTAATGGCAGAAATTACATGAAATGGTGCTGGACATTCAATCTATACGTAGACAGACTCATGTCACAGAAACAACAATTACATGAAATGGTGCTGGACATTCAATCTATACGTAGACAGACTCATGACACAGAAACAATAATTACATGAAATGGTGCTGGACATTCAATCTATACGTAGACAGACTCATGTCACAGAAACAACAATTATATGAAATGGTGCTGGACATTCAATCTATACGTAGACAGACTCATGTCACAGAAACAACAATTACATGAAATGGTGCTGGACATTCAATCTATACGTAGACAGACTCATGTCACAGAAACAATAATTACATGAAATGGTGCTGGACATTCAATCTATACGTAGACAGACTCATGTCACAGAAACAACAATTACATGAAATGGTGCTGGACATTCAATCCATACGTAGACAGACTCATGTCGCAGAAACAATAATTACATGAAAACCACTACACCTATATGTTATACCACCTATATGTTATACCACCTATATGTTATACCTATAACATTTCAGAACTTTGTCAGTAATATGCTTACTTAGCACCAGTATTGCAACGTACTATGCCAGTCAGCCCAGCTGGTGGATCAATCCACTACGAGCTGATAGTGCCCGGGGACCAGCCACAATCAATCAATTCCCTTTAGCTCTCCATAGAGCATAGGTCTTCAATAAACACATGCCAAGTCCTCCTGTCACGTGACATCAACTCAAGTTCTTTTCATGTCCTCCTGATCATTTTCACTTCTGTCCCCAGTTCTCTTCTCAGTGTGTTTTTGGTCTACCTCTGCCTCTTTCTCCCTCAGGATTCTTCTTCTTCTTCCTCCTCGTTCGTCCTGAAAAGGACGTTGGTTGCGTTGTGTCTGTTTACGCCGGGGCTGTGATATCTGCACCTTTCGGTCGACACATCCGACTTCAGCACGGCATTTTTTGGGACCGGGTTTGCCTTCCCTCTGCGATCCCTACTCTCTCAGCCAGACTGCAGTGATGCAGCCTGTTTCCAGGACCAACACGTGGAGGTGGAGTAGGGTCTTGGTCAGCTCTGGTTCGCTGACCCTGATGGAAGCAGTCAAGCTATGGGTCGCTGACTGCATTCTCTATTGCTGCATCTTCAGGCCCCCCTCAGGATTCAAGAACAAGGACTACCTTCAACTCAAATGTCCAGTCAGTCCTACTGCATGTCTCTGAAACATGAAGAATAACAAAAACAACAACCAAAAAGCTACACACTTTAAAATGATGCTTGCATAAAATAGAAGCATTGAAGTTGTATGACAAGACCACTCATGTGGAACTGATCACAAGAACTAGATAAGCGCCAGTGGAACAAAAGATGAGAAGACGATGGATAGGACACACATTGAGCAAAGCTGTTGATAGCATTACCAGTTCTAGAATCCTCAGGGTAAGGGAGTCAGAAGACGACCAAAGGAAACATAGAAGAGAACTGAAGACAGGAAGAGGACGAAGAAGACATGGAAAGACCTTGGGCTGTTCAGGAAGACTTGGCATAACTTTGCTGAAGGCCTATGCTCCTTGGGTAGTTCAAAATTGATGAAAGAATGAACATCAGCAGGTCAAATATAATAGTTACAGCAACTTTATCTAAAACAGATTTTACTTACAGTTGTTCTATAACCTATGTACACAGAAACATCTACGGAGATATCATACAAACTACTGTGTAGTTTGGGAGAGAAAAATAAATACTAGCAATTTCAAAGGAAGAATATCTAGTCCACTTGCCAAAGAAAGGATATGCTAATTCAGGCCATTGAACACAGACATAAATTGAGAAGGAAGAAAGAAAAAAAAATACAAAAAAAACAACAACTGGATGATAAAGAACAGTGGAAACGCCAGTTAAAAGGAATGAATCTCAGCTGCAGCATCATAAAAAGAAAGGTATAGAGAAATCTGCTGCCCCATCAAGACTCAAGGAATTACTGTCAACAACAAGTGAATGAATACTGGTGACTGCATAATGCCCACATTTCTGGTTCATTTTGTTCATACACTAACTGGTGGTGGGTGGGAGGGGGGGGGGGGGGGGGGGGGGGGGGGGGGGGAGGGGGGGGTGGGGGAGGGGGGGGGGGGGGGGGGGGGGGGGGGGGGGGGGGGGGGGGGGGGGGGGGGGGGGGGGGGGGGGGGGGGGTGGGGGGGGGGGGGGGGGGGGGGGGGGGGGCGGGGGGGGGGGGGGGGGGTGGTGAGAAGGAGAAGGGAGAGAAAGCACATGTATACACTGAAAATATTCATGAATGATACACAAATGTATGAACCAGAATCATCATTGTTAACAAAAATGTTATGCTTGTCAGTTGTGATGATGACCTAACATCTGATGTGAGGCAGGATATTTTTATTCCTGATGCAACTAAAAGATCTCATTTCTGTCAGATTTCACATCAAGGCTTAGCATGCACTGGTAGCTTTGTAGAATGAATTCCTGACCATGCCCAATGACCACCAACCAACTAACCTGATTGGACGCCCAGCCATCAGCTGAACTCCTCTCCCTGGCATGACAGGACCACCCAGATATCTCTGCCGGACAAGCTGCTGCATCATAGTACCCTGACCCACACCTCTAAACAAACCATGCCCAATCAATGCTGTAGGGGCTATGGCCCTCCCTTGAATTAGAGCAGGCCCCCCTAGGGTCTGTGCATGCAACATCGGGCTACCCATCACTCCAGTCTGAACTAACCTGTGAGGGAAAACTCAAAGGATTACTTTGTGCTCCAAAATAAATAATGTTAAACAGAGACTTTTCTGCACTCATTCGTTCATCAATCAATACCCTTCAGCTATCCAAGGAGCTTAGACCTTCTATAAACTCATGCCAAGTCCTCCTACCATGTGTGTCATCAGCTCAGTCTTTCCATGTCTTCCTTAGACCTTCTATAAACTCCTGCCAAATCCTCCTATCATGTGTGTCATCAGCTCAGTCTTTCCATGTCTTCCTTAGACCTTCTATAAACTCCTGCCAAGTCCTCCTATCATGTGTGTCATCAGCTCAGTCTTTCCATCTCTTCCTTAGACCTTCTATAAACTCCTACCAAATCCTCCTATCATGTGTGTCATCAGCTCAGTCTTTCCATGTCTTCCTTAGACGTTCTATAAACTCCTACCAAATCCTCCTATCATGTGTCATCAGCTCAGTCTTTCCATGTCTTCCTTAGACCTTCTATAAACTCCTGCCAAATCCTCCTATCATGTGTGTCATCAGCTCAGTCTTTCCATGTCTTCCTTAGACCTTCTATAAACTCCTGCCAAGTCCTCCTATCATGTGTGTCATCAGCTCAGTCTTTCCATCTCTTCCTTAGACCTTCTATAAACTCCTGCCAAATCCTCCTATCATGTGTGTCATCAGCTCAGTCTTTCCATGTCTTCCTTAGACCTTCTATAAACTCATGCCAAATCCTCCTATCATGCGTGTCATCAGCTCAGTCTTTCCATGACCTTCTATAAACTCCTGCCAAGTCCTTCTACTATGCGTGTCATCAGCTCAGTCTTTCCATGTCTTCCTTAGACCTTCTATAAACTCCTGCCAAGTCCTTCTACTATGCGTGTCATCAGCTCAGTCTTTCCATGTCTTCCTTAGACCTTCTATAAACTCCTGCCAAATCCTCCTATCATGCGTGTCATCAGCTCATTCTTTCCATGTCTTCCTTAGACCTATAAACTCCTGCCAAGTCCTTCTACTATGCGTGTCATCAGCTCAGTCTTTCCATGTCTTCCTTAGACCTTCTATAAACTCCTGCCAAATCCTCCTATCATGTGTGTCATCAGCTCAGTCTTTCCATGTCTTCCTTAGACCTTCTATAAACTCCTGCCAAATCCTCCTATCATGTGTGTCATCAGCTCAGTCTTTCCATGTCTTCCTTAGACCTTCTATAAACTCATGCCAAATCCTCCTATCATGTGTGTCATCAGCTCAGTCTTTCCATCTCTTCCTTAGACCTTCTATAAACTCCTGCCAAATCCTCCTATCATGTGTGTCATCAGCTCAGTCTTTCCATCTCTTCCTTAGACCTTCTATAAACTCCTGCCAAATCCTCCTATCATGTGTGTCATCAGCTCAGTCTTTCCATCTCTTCCTCATCATTTTTATTTCTCTCAATTTCTCCTGTTTGGTCTACCACTACCTCTTACCCTGGAGATTCCAGAATAAGGACTGCCTGGTAAGGCTTCCTCAATGTGTATCAAATACATCACATTTTCTTTTCACCTCGTTTTACGGGTTCTTGTTATCAGTTCTACATCAGTAATCATACCATTCAAGTCCCTCTATTTTAAGGAAACTCCCAATTATGAAAGTCTCTAGCTTCTTTCTCCTTGCCTGCTTGTTTATAAATGATTAATCTAAGAAGCATGCATGACCTGCAATATTCTCAGTAATTTAACCAAGATACTGTTCTTGGTCACAGAAACATCTGCAACTGACAAGTGAACTGCGCATCCAATTGACAGAGTGGTTATAGCACTTGCCCGTCACTGGTTTCAAAACCTGACAGTTTCACGCTCCAATTTACCCAGCTGTAAATAGGTATCTGAATCTGCTCTTGAGCTAAGAAAAGCAAAGGTAGCGAGAAAGGGAACTGGTCACCTTACCTCACATAGATGGATTGAGTAAGGTGAAGTCTCTAACACTTCACCCTCTATGGCAGTATCCGCCACAGGACTACCTTTCCTTGTTTTTTGTTGTTGTTTTAAGCAAGTATATTTTATCATTAGTATTTCTCTTGTATTGAAGTGATCCACAACCGTACTGACATGGTCAGGGATATTCAGTGTTAAATTTAAAATGGTGAATTATAAACATCTTGTTACCATTAACCTTTCGTCTTTACTATCATTAATTTAGCATCTAGACCAAGGATTCTGAACTAAATGAAAATATTCATACATGTATGTGTGTGTGTTTGTTGGCGGTGAGGAAGAGTAGTGAAGAATAATGAGTGAGATAGATTTGAATTTAAATCAGGGTGGTCCAACTTATTCTCTACCCAGAGGGCCACAGAAACCAAAAATTTAAAGTTTGCGGGCCATTAATGTTAATAAATTATTTAAAATAAAAGATTGTTGAAAAATGGATGAAAATCATACTGCGGAATCAAAAATTACAATAAACATTGAATTTCTATTTAAATAATTTTAGTTTTATTCTAACATCCTAATGGGAAGATTTTCTGTAACAAGAGTCCCGATGTCGGATGCTGTCTGCAGGCAGTAAAACATTGTTTTGCAGCAGACATTTTGAGTCTAATCTCAAAATTATTAATTATACCATATAATAAAAAATTTTTTGTATGAGCGCGGGCCACAAAATAATTTTATACGGGCCATATTTGGCCCGCGGGCCTGCAGTTGGACCACACTGATCTAAATTCATTTGATCAGTGCTTCTTAACCAGTGGTGCAAGAACCCCTTAGGAGTGCAAGACATGCCAGATATGTGAGAAGACGAGTCATCATAAACACAGTATAATATGCAGAACTAAAACACATTTACACAAAATAGAAGAACTCTGACAACGTGAATTCAACATTTGTAAAATAATATTATCATAAATGCTTACAGCTAGGTCCTTTTCCTGTCTATCATAAATTCAATAAACTTATTTTTTTTCCCCATTAAATTTACTTCAAGTATTATCAATAGGAATGGAAAAGGGCTTTTCTGGCAAGTGATCTAGTGAACATGCCTGATCTAGTATAGGCGTATCCCGGATTTGAGTTCGCACTGTAAATAAAATTTATTTTATCTATTCATATTTCTAAACTTTCACACTTTTCTTCAGATAATTCAAATACTAGTACAATTTAGTTTTCAAAAGATATTTTTGCCACGTCTGCAACTGTTTAAAAAAAAATAATAATTAAAATAACTCATAAAGGACCTCTGCATTCATGTGCCTCTAACAGTCAGTTTGCCATTGTTCCTGGTTCATTACATGCTTTAAATATATAAGTAAAATTATATTTTTTCTTTTTATTTCATGACAGAAGACATTTTATCTCCTTTATCACATTTCTAGGATATTTTACGAGCTAGAAGATAATGGGGTGCAAGGCATCATAAAAGGGTGTGGGACCTCTAAAAAATTAAGAAGCAATGCATTAAACATTTAGTAAGGTTTTCTTAATGACCCAGAAAGGAAAATGCATTTCACACCTGATGGCCCTCTGCTGCATCATGCTAGCTTGTTGTGTGGCCATGGTACGTTGCCTTAGGGCATTAGCATGAAACAAAGCTGCCTGGGCCATGCCTGGGGTTGCAACTTGTTGCTGTACAACAGTCTGTTGAGTCACACCATCAAGGCCTGTTGTCATGGTGCGCTGCTGTACTACCATAGTCTGGCCTCCATTTGTTAGTGTTCGCTGCATGACTGATGTAGCCTGCACTCCGTTGGACATTGCTTGCTGCTGCATGACAGTGGACCGTGACATACTTCCATTCAGACCTGTGCTCATGCTCTGATGTTGCATTATTGTGGCTCCGCTCGGATGCTGAGCAAAATGGACGGAAGAACTTGTCATGACAGTGGGCCTGGGCATACCTGAAACGGATGATTAGTACAGCAGACATAGTAAGAATGATGTTCAATCTGCACTGTGGTAAAGTTCAACATCTGTATTTTACAACTATGAATCCTTAATTCTGATGTGTAAACAGTTTGTAAACCCTTAAGGCCCTAGAATTTTTAAAACAGTACATTAAACGAGGGGTTCTCATATTATTTATCTCTGTGGTCCCCCTGATAGTCATTGTTAGTTGGAAAAAAGGTACTTTACCATCTTACTGTGGCCTCCTAGAAATATAGTATGGCTCACGTTGAGAACCACTGCATTAAACTATACTTTGATCATGATTTTAAGATTTCTTATTATAGAATGTAACATGTTTTATAAATTTGAGAAACATTCATTTACTTATCAAATGACCCATATACAATGAGGTAAATACATATTTTATTCTACATGGTTGTAGGATGGATTGTATATGGGGCGCAGAGCCGTAAGGGGTTAAAGACAAAATTGAATTTACCGGACTGCATTATCTATGAGAATTACAAAAGAATTTCTATAATATAATCTCTGCCTGCCTGTCTCCAGCCCTAATGAACACACTCCAGGAAGAAATTATAATACCTGTCAATCTGTACAATTTTGCCACATTTTGTATAAAAGGAAAAGGATCCCGTTATACGCCCATTTGAGGCATATTGGAAATATGAAGTTAGGTCCATATTTTCTTGACCAACGGCACACTAGGGGTGATGTGGTCAGCATCACGCAGGCCACCTTAACCTTCCCAGAGTTGCTCTGGTCATTTTGTATGGTTTTTATCAATTTCACCTGTGTATGGCCAAACAAACGTTTTGCAGTCTTTTATCCCCCAAAAAAATGTGACTAAATATATGCTCTTACTTCTTAATTTCCACAACATTTAACAAATCTTTTACTCTGTGATTCTCCGTGTAGGGGCCTACTTTTTTTTTTCCTAAAAAAAAAAAAAAAAAAAAAAAAATTTCACAAAGGTCGGTATGTTTTATTGGCTTCCCGCTATAAAACGCGCAAAGGCCTTCAAAATATCATGGGTTCCTACTGCGCTGAGATGTAGAAAATTAATGTTTTTAAGTCCGGCACTATGGTGTATCTTCTTCTTCTTCTTCTCTTCTTCCGTCCTTAGCCAAAGACCGACCAAGCAGTCAGAGGCCATCACGCCTTGTGGCGTCTTAAGGGCAACAGCAGATTGATTTTCTCTGTTGTAGTTTCCCATCACGCCTAGCGGCGTCTTTAGGGCAACAACAAATAGATCCATCTGCCGTTGTTTCCGTAATCGGTGTGACAAGCCAACGGGTGATCAGCCCATTGGGCTATGGTGTATCAGTGCGCAGAAATGCAAAATAAACACAGACATCTGCTTTTTAAACTTTACACCCATTAATGGCATTTGAAAAGGGCTAAAGGTGCATGCCCTGCATGTAATACAGAAAATTATAAATCAAAAGGATACAATTAAGTTTGAGAAATGTCAGAATTATCACTATGTATGTTTAACTAAGGCCTTAACATATGGATGTCAGTCATGGGCAATGACTACAACCCACAAAAGTCAGATCCAAACCTCAGAAATCAGGTATCTGAGAAAGGTGGTTAAAGTAACAAGAAGAGACATGGTCCGCAACCAGACGATACATCAAGGCCAAAAAACCCAACCCCTCCAGACCCAAATAGAACAGTCCCAACTACGATGGTCATGTCTGCAGAATGGAAGAAGGTTGGCTACGATGACAAGTATGGGAAACTAAGAGCCAGGGTGTCAGACCCATTAATGTTTTTTGTGTCATGTTAAGGTTTTCATTGGTCCAGTGTACAGGTTTTCTTCAAGAGGTTGACAGGTATGAATTATAATGAAGGATATCATCCTCGTCCTGTGTAGTTCCCTCTTGCATGTCATACAAGGTGACTCTTGTGAGGTTGTGCATGGGGCTGGCAATCTCATCATGGAAAACAAACTGCCACAGAAATGACAGCTGCAGTAGTGGCTACATGCTCCGCAAGGAGCGTAAAGGAAAAAGAATGAATGAATATCCTTCTTGGATCTCAAGTGCACAAGAGAAAATACAGGTTGGTAACCCAGAATCCGAAATGCTCGGAGACGGCCATGTTTCAGAAATAGGATTTTTTCGGTTTTCAGATTTCGCCCAAAGTAGCCCAAGTCGCCTGAAAATCAGTTTGAAAATTGGCCAAAAGTCAGCCCGGAAAAGCTTGATTTTCTGAAAATTTTGGTTTTTGGACCTGTATAATTAAAAGGAAAGCAGAAATCATTAAACACATATGGCATTAATAAAATCACTAAGGAAATCAAACAGACAACAATGTAGCAAGATAACACCAAATTTGGGGGGGGGGGGGAGAGAATATAAAAATAAAACCACAACAAACACATATTACACTGAGATGAAATACTACATAAATTAGGGAAACAAGGATTACAAATGTGAGATAAGAAGCAAATGGAATTAGGAAAGTATCTGGAATGAAGTGGGCTGAATTTCAAATGGTAGAAACCTACTTGCTTTCGATGCAAAAAGAGTCTTGAGAAAAGTTTATTAAAAAAAAATCTTCTTGGATAGCTTTGATTACAGTAATAATAAAAATATATTTTCAAGGTGCTCTGACAACAATAACAGAGACAAACTATACCTTGAACCATTGCTGCTCCAGCATACATTGATGGATTAATGCCTGGAACATACGGTAGAGAGCAGCCAGCTGGCATGAAGGGAACTGATGCATGCTGCCTGGCTGCTGCAATGAATGCTTGGTCTCCTTGGGAAAATGTTACCTCCTGGTCTCCACTGTTTGAACCTAAGGCTTGCTCAGTAGACATGGATGATGATGATGATGGGGAAGATGTGCTTGTGAGGACTTGATCTTCTGCAGATGAGGTAGGTGCTTCACTAACTGTGTTTTGTGCAGATATACATGTAGATGAACTGTCTGAGGTTTCAGCACTGGAGATATTGGCACCAGAATAAATGGCAGAGCTGTCCATAACATCTGAAAGATTTACTTCTCTGGCTGGATTGTCACTAGCATCATACTGAGCAACATCAGGTGCCACAATCAGCCCAGCTGTAGCAGCAATTTGGCAGATATGCGTAGCTGTATGTTCTTCACAATTTTGGTAGACGCTAGAATTCACAGACACATGTGTAGCATCATCATCATCTAAAGTCTCTGTGTCCATTTCTTCTCCATCATTAGAGATGAACTGTTTATTGGAAGAAATCTCATTATTACTGGTCTGCTTGTTGATCAGCAATGTATTATTCTTCACTATCATCTGTTCATAGCAAGAGTCAGGATCTGATGTCTCTTTCTGTTCACAGCTGCTCACTGCAACCTTTGTCAGAGACTCGCTGTGCTTATTCTCCTCTGTGACCTGCTGTTTGTACAACTGACAAGTAATACTATCATTTGAGGAACAGCTAGCTTCAACTGAAGCCTCTTTTGTGGAATAATTTGATTCTTTAGAAACACTGTCAGTAATATCAGTACTACTGTCAAAACGTTCAGAACCAACAACTTTTGTAGTATACAGTTTAGGAATCTGTTCCAATTCTTCTTGGGTTGTTGATATTGAAGTTTGTGAAAACTGATCTGGTAAATCTGACTGAGAACTTCCAGACAAGGGTTCATGCCAGGCACCATCTGATGATTGATAACTATCCTGTAAATGATTTTCTACTGAACAATGGTCCATTCTACTGCTCTGTGAAATGTTCTGATTTATGCTAACCTCCTCATTTTGGACTGATTCTTCATCAATATTAGCAGGTAATTCATGCAACTCACTGCTTGCGTCAGCTTTTGAGCTCTGATGACAGTGATTAATTGGTGAGTAACACTTCCTGTCATTAACAACCATATATGCTTTTGAGGTAACTTTGCTACTCAATTCCTTCACAACTTCACAATTATACAAGGTTTTTTTGCCTTCAGCAAAGTTAATAGATAAATTAGCATTAAGTATTTTACTCCCAGTGTCTGAGCAGCTGATAGCAGAATCTGTAGACTTCAATCTGTCAAGCTCAATGGACTTTGATTTCTCACAATGTTCACAGATTATCTGATGTGTGTAGCTGACTTTATCTCCACACTGGCACTTGGATGTAGCCTGGTCGTCTTGACAAGGCAAATGGTGGTACAGGTTATCAGGACAACTTATAAATTTTGAACTGACGTCATTGTTTGGAAGTTCTGAATCATTATTAGACATATTTTGTACAAGGTTATCACTGGTTGTATTTGATGCTCGTGGAGATGTCACCTCTGAAGATGTGGTACATGTTGAGTTATTAAGATCTTTAATGCCATTAACATATCTGCAACTAGCATCAGCCTCCAAGAGATCAACATGCATCGCACTATCTGAATTACAGATTCCTGTTTCAGTCTGACTTGCACGAATCCAAGCTTGGGAGCCCCTGTGTGCAGGGGAGTCCTCAGACACATGATCTTCACTTGTGATGTCTGGACTTCTGAATGTAGCCAAGCAAGCTTCATGCTTGCCTAAATCATCAGATGGTATGTCAGTGTCACTAGTCTCTTCAGCATCCTGAAACTGAGATGTATCTGCTTCATCAGTGTAGTCTTCATCCTAAACAAAGACAGAAGGAAAAAAACTGATAAAAAACTGAAAAACAGCAACTGTTATGGTGCAATATTTGTAAACAGAAAGGAATTTTACAATTCACTTACAGCTGTGGGTCAAACTGTAAAAAGTAAAGTGATTCTCAATGAAATATCTGAACTTTTGTATTGTTTTCAAAACATGAGGAAATAGTTGAAATACTATTTCCACTATAAAAAACAAAAATAAACAAAAAAGGAAGCCTCCCATCCCCAGTAACAATTTGAATATCATCACAGATTGGTGTGCCTCTGATCAATTAGCATGCTAATCTGATCATCACAATAGACTCTCAAAAACAATTCAAAATCTTTTACCAGCATTCATTGTTGTCAACAACAGAGAAAAAAAGAGGGGGCCGCTGTTGTATTTATGAATTCTATATGACTCAAAGTGTGCATGATAAAAGGGCACAGGAAGTGCAAAGTATAAAACTCCAAAAATGCTGGTGCCAATAAAATTGCACTAAGATCATAAAAACTGGCTGTACTCAAGTTATTAATCCCCGAAAAGATTCATCAGACATGAAGGTGAAAATACTTCTGACTATGTTCAATGCTAGCTGCTGATATTCTCGCCATTCCTTTTTTTGTTGTTGTAAAATTATGTTTAAGAATGTCCAACATAACTTTAGATGCTAAGTAATTACAAACACTTAAAGCACAGTCAAACACATTTAGCTGTTGCTCAATTTGTGGCACATGTACGGCCATCTTGATTGATAATCTACCCAGTACAAGATGACGGGGAAACATTCATTCATGATCCACAGCTTCTAGTTTAACTGAAAGTATAGGCCAAGGGCAGAGAATGCTGATTCATCATCACAAATGCAATTTGTAATGTCATCAATCATCATCATTTCCCATTTTTCTCCCTTCTGAGCATGCAGTCCCTACTGCAGGAAACCTCCAGCACAGCATTCATGTGCTGTTGTAATTGTGGTGTCTGCAGCAATTTTTTAAATGTGATAAGGTTGCCAGCCCCATGCAAAAAATTTCTTTCACAGTCGTATTACATGTGCTAGACAATCACCAGCACAATGTTCTATACCCAATGTCACAGTATAGCATTTAAATTAATTGAATTACTATAACTGAAGGAAACACGTATAGTGGGTGATGACCGATTAACCAGACTGAAGTTTGATGTATGTGCAAGTTTGACACTGACTGTCACCATGCATTTAATGTGGGGAAAATGGGAATTTATGTTTGATGCGGTTTGTCACATTAAAATGCATCAATTCTGGCAGTCGCATGTTGATATGAAAAGTGCCGTGATGTTTACGCGTGTGATGAGGATTCATATGATGTTAGGTCTGAAAGACTGACATGTCAATGTATTCAGGTGTGAAATAAGACATCCCTGTGGACTATGTACAGTGGTGGATTAGTGATGAAATAAAATATTGCAGGTCAGAGTGCAGCTGTTTTCTTAGCATCTTGTCTTCACTTTTTTCCAGGGGCATTACAACAACATGGTAAATTTCACATTTCTCTGACAATAGAACACATCTGTGGAATTGTGTGTTTTTTTTTTTTTTTTGGCTGCAGCACATTGGTTGTTAAAAAATCTGCACCAAACGGCCTGGTACTACTGGCAATCTGAGTAATTTAATATTAATATAGGACTCCGTGTGAGTTATATAAATTTAAGACTCGGCGTGAGTTTGTCAAGGCAATATTAATGTAGGACTCAGCATGAGTTTGTTAAGGTAATATTAATATAGGACTCTTTAAGACAATATTAATGTAGGGTAGGACTCGGTATGAGTTTGTTAAGGCAATATTAATGTAGGTTTCGACATGAGTCTGTTAAGGCAATATTAATGTAGGACTCGGCATGTGTCTGTTAAGGCAATATTAATCTGGAACACGGCGTGAGTTTGTTAAGGTAATATTAATGTAGGACTAGGCATGAGTTTGTTAAGGCAATATTAATGTAAGACTAGGCATGAGTTTGTTAAGGCAATATTAATGTAGGACTAGGCATGAGTCTGTTAAGGCAATATTAATGTAGGACACGGCGTGAGTTTGTTAAGGCAATATTAATTTAGGACTAGGCATGAGTTTGTTAAGGCAGTATTAATGTAGGAAACAGCGCGAGTCTGTTAAGGCAATATTAATGTAGGACTAGGCATGAGTTTGTTAAGGCAATATTAATGTAGGACACGGCGTGAGTTTGTTAAGGCAATATTAATGTAGGAAACAGCGTGAGTCTGTTAAGGCAATATTAATGTAGGACTAGGCATGAGTTTGTTACGGCAGTATTAATGTAGGAAACAGCGTGAGTCTGTTAAGGCAATATTAATGTAGGACTAGGCATGAGTTTGTTAAGGCCCATGCTATTTAAAGAGATAAAGGGTAATGAAGATAACGGGTATCAGTGTAGTCATGGTAAAGTCTATATTCATGGTTTACTTCTCTGAAACGTTTTCCTCCTGCTTTATTTTAGTTCATGCTACAACCAACACACACAATTTATATAAGCATCTTTCATTTATAAATGAATGTTACAAAGAAATTATATAATGAAACCATGCAGTAGATGAGAAATGGTTGAACTAATTAGCAGCTGACAGCGAAAACCAAAACTTTTTAACCATTCATACAAAATCACAGGAGCCACAACCCATCATGCTGTTGAGTTATTAAATGCCTTCAGCTTTAATGATGCTAAAATTAAGAAGTGCAAGTTGCTCACTCTGTGTCACAGTAAGTGGCTGAGGTGCTAACAAATTCCATGTTAAATTCCCCCCCCCCCCCCCCCCCCCCCCCCCCCCCCCCCCCCCCCCACCCCCCCCAGAGAACGATGCAATGATAATGAAAACGGTTTACCAACCCCTCATCACAAGAATCTCGGAACACTTAAGCTATAAACGCACATTATTTGTACTTCTGAAGAATTTTAATATAACAATGTTTATCTGAAGTTTCAAGAATAATGTAATGTCGTGGCTGTTCCCCTTTTTAAATCATTTCGCCATGACAATTTGATGCAAGCTTCACAAATATGTAGGCCTGGAGATATAAACTTGGCAACACAACCGGCAGCACTAGCTCTCTGTGGGGTGACTGAAGCAAAACATAAACTAACCCAATTCTGTATCATACTAACCAATCCTACCATCTACTTAAACAGATGGCTATACCTTCAAGGCCACCATAAATGCTGTGCTTGGAGGTTACATACAGTACCCAAACAGTGAACACTAGACATATAAGAATCATGTAGAGTTCTGTTCTAATTGCCAAGCAGAAATCACGTTATAAATTGATATGTTGCATGCACTCATAAGAAATGTAGAAAACTAGACAACATAAAAATAAATAAAAGTGATAGGCTTACCGTGGACTTGAGCACAGGACCTCCTGATCAGCACCACCGCGTTGCTATAACTCTACCATCTTGCCGATCATCATTATTATTTTTCTTTGCGCCCTTATCGGAGCATGCAGCCACTGCCTGCAACTGGTCCCCTACTGCTCTTGTAGTGGTGGTTTCTGTGGCAATTTGTTTGGCATGATGTGGTTGCCAGTCCCATGCACCTCATATTAGTCATCCTGTATGACGTGATGTGTTTGCCAGTCCCATGCACCTCATATTAGTCATCCTGTATGTGATGTGGTTTCCAGTCCCATGCATCTCATATTAGTCATCCTGTATGCGATGTGGTTGCCAGTCCCATGCACCTCATATTAGTCATCCTGTATGTGGTGTGGTTGCCAGTCCCGTGCACCTCATATTAGTCATCCTGTATGGCGTGATGTGGTTGCCAGTCTCGTGCACCTCATATCAGTCATCCTGTATGGCGTGATGTGGTTGCCAGTCCCATGCACCTCATATTAGTCATCCTGTATGTGATGTGGTTGCCAGTCCCATGCACCTCATATTAGTCATCCTGTATGACATGATGTGGTTGCCAGTCCCATGCACCTCATATTAGTCATCCTGTATGACGTGATGTGGTTGCCAGTCCCATGCACCTCATATTAGTCATCCTGTATGACGTGATGTGGTTGCCAGTCCCATGCACCTCATATTAGTCATCCTGTATGACGTGATGTGGTTGCCAGTCCCATGCACCTCATATTAGTCATCCTGTATGACGTGATGTGGTTGCCAGTCCCAGGCACCTCATATTAGTCATCCTGTATGACGTGATGTGGTTGCCAGTCCCATGCATCTCATATTAATCATCCTGTATGACGTGATGTGGTTGCCAGTCCCATGCACCTCACATAAGTCATCCTGTATGACGTGATGTGGTTGCCAGTCCCATGCATCTCATATTAGTAATCCTGTATGATGTGATGTGGTTGCCAGTCCCATGCATCTCATATTAGTCATCCTGTATGATGTGATGTGGTTGCCAGTCCCATGCATCTCATATTAGTCATCCTGTATGATGTGATGTGGTTGCCAGTCCCATGCATCTCATATTAGTCATCCTGTATGATGTGATGTGGTTGCCAGTCCCATGCACCTCATATTAGTCATCCTGTATGACATGATGTGGTTGCAGTCCCATGCATCTCATATTAATCATCCTGTATGACGTGATGTGGTTGCCAGTCCCATGCACCTCATATTAGTCATCCTGTATGATGTGATGTGGTTGCCAGTCCCATGCATCTCATATTAGTCATCCTGTATGATGTGATGTGGTTGCCAGTCCCATGCATCTCATATTAGTCATCCTGTATGATGTGATGTGGTTGCCAGTCCCATGCATCTCATATTAGTCATCCTGTATGACGTGATGTGGTTGCCAGTCCCATGCATCTCATATTAATCATCCTGTATGATGTGGTTGCCAGTCCCATGCACCTCACATAAGTCATCCTGTATGACGTGATGTGGTTGCAGTCCCATGCATCTCATATTAGTCATCCTGTATGACGTGATGTGGTTGCCAGTCCCATGCACCTCATATTAGTCATGTCTGAGGGTGCAGTAGATCCATTCTTTCTCTCTCTCTCTCTTCAGAAACCCCTGGGAACTATATGAGCCATCTGGCTAATGCAGACCAGAAACTGCTTTGATTTCAATGCCAGAATGAAACTGATGAAAATACAGTACAGGATGAAAAACGTACTTATTATAACATTCAGCTGTACCTTATAAACATCCCCTTACAGAAGTAAAGAGTGAAAGTTGAGATGGCATGGTCATATGTCAAGACCTCATGGGCCACCAAATTTTCAATTACTCTCACGAGAAAAAAAGACATGGTAAAGAAAAACTGAACAAAATTTTCTTTAACCCTATAACTGTCATAACGGCCGATGATCGGCCGTTATGTCTCTCTCTGTGGTGTTACGGCCAGCTAAATCGGCCGTTAGTAAAATCGTAATTACAAATGCGAATCAAAGTTTTTCTGGGTGCAAAGGGGAAATAACTATGATAAATAGATTTCCCTTCCTTTCCGGTGTAAAGATGCATTTTTATCACTTTGCTTTGCGTTCTTCTTCTTTGATCCTTAGCCATCGACCGTCAAAGCAGTCAGTGGCCATCACGCCTAGTGGTGTCTTGTAGGGCAACAACAAATTGATTCCACTTTGCTCGGTCGGCGGCCACCCCACGCACAGTGCCCCAACTCTGGCCCACCCCCTGCATCTCAGCCTCCACAGCCCCCCGCCAGGCCGTTTCCGGTCGGCCTCTCTTTCGCTCTCCCCCAGGGGTCCAAAGCATAGCTGTTCCTGAGGACATGACCAACCCAGCCCCAGCCACGATGGTGCGCATGTCCTCTCGCCCGCCCCGAGCAAGCAGACCCCGGCCGGTGATGGCACTGGGCCAAAAGACTCCGTGAACTTCTCCTAGGCAAGTTGTGTGAAAAGAGGACAACCTCGACATCTCCCTCTCTGCAACTCCCCAGCACTCCGCCCCACAGAGAAGCACACAGCTCTGACATAATCTTAACTTTGCGCCTGCGCTGCACCGAGAGGACCCCCAGATGCTGCCCAGGCCAAAAAAGACCGCTCTTGCCCCACTCACTCCGACGCTGATGTCCCCGCCCGCCCCGCCGTCCAGTGCCACAATGCACCCCAAGCGTGTGAAGGCGTCCATCCGCCGACTCCCCACCGACATGGGCCCAGGGTTGCTCACATTGAGCGCCACGACCTCCCTAACCGATGCCCAAGCCCACCTGCTGGCCAAACTCACTTAAGTCCATCCGCCTCTTCCCGGACGTGCCGATGCGAACGTGCCAGCAGCGCAACGTCATCTGCACACTCCAGATCCCCCAACGCAGAAAATGCAGTCCATCCCACCCCTCCCAGACCGCACCACCCAGTCCACGACTGTCAAAACTAGAGCGGCCGACAAGGGGCATCCCTGCCACCCCCACCCCAAAGGCCAGGCTGCCCCACCCAACACCACACGAAAAGCCTGCACAGAGGCCCTTTATGACCGACACCATGCAGCCTGGAACCCCACAAGCCCTCAGTACCTTCCACAAACTGTCCCCATGTATGCTGTCAAAAGCCCCTTCAAAATCAATGAAATCAATGTACAGCTGTCCCTGCCACCCCGAGCACTGCCCCACAATGTTTCCGAGAGTGAACACATGATCCACACATCCTCTGTTTTCTCCAAATCCCGCCCGCCCTTTCCCCAGCCCGTGGTCAACTACCCCTGAAACTCTCTGTATAACTATCCTGCCCAGTACTCTGCTGGGAACTGAGAGAAGAGCGACCCCTCTCCAACCATTGCAGTCCGCAAGATTCCCCCCACGGCAATCCGACAACCACTCTCCTGTTCCACTACGACGGCACCATCCCCGCAATCCAGACCTGCGCAAACAGTGATTCCAATAGCTCCGCCGCAAGCCCAGGGTCCGTCCCAAACAGCTCTGCATTTAAGCCATCATGGCCAGGAGCCCCTCCGCTCTCCAACCCCCCGACTGCCGTGATGATCTCCCCCCCTCGTGGAACGTCTGCATTCACATCTAGATCGCCCTCAGCCCCAGGAACATTCAACTGCATCACCGGTGGCCCCCCGCCCAGAGCCTCCCCGAAGCACCCCGCCCACCCGCTGTCGTGGCAAGACCTCCCCGCCCATCTCCCACCAATGTAACATTGTCTGCACCCCGCCCTCCGCCGATGAATCTAGTTACCCTGTACACTGCGCTTTGTTTACCCCTCAGTGCCGCCCCCTCCGCAAGATCATCCAGGAAATTCCCCCGTTGGCCCGGGCCTGGCGCTCAACCCCCCCGTCCAGCCGACCACACCGTTCGCAAAACCGTTGCCTCAACCCGGGGGACCCCGCTTCTGCCTCTTCCCCCTCACTTCCCCTCTCAGTGCCATGGTGTTCAACGTTTCCGGTGCCATCCAGTCCCGCCTCCCCCCTCCCAGAATCCCAAGCACGATCTGCTGCCATTTCTATATACCGTTGAAATGGGCTTTGCGTTCAATTGGACTGAAATTTTTCTCCATTTTTTTCGACTGCCATCATGTCTGACGCTGTTGAATTTTCATCAGGACTAGGAAGTAAATCTAGACCATCATTATAAAAAATTTTTTCAAATGGAAAATAGTGATTCCGACGATGACTTTGTAGACATCCCACATGCCAGTGACAAAAGTGGATCGAGTAGTAGCGAAGA
Organism: Oreohelix idahoensis; assembly: GCA_024509875.1. Classification (NCBI taxonomy): domain Eukaryota; kingdom Metazoa; phylum Mollusca; class Gastropoda; order Stylommatophora; family Oreohelicidae; genus Oreohelix; species Oreohelix idahoensis. The sequence goes on from JAMPIV010010417.1 coordinate 297,103, forward strand.
TGAAGCCGAATCTAGCCCTGTGTCTAGTGTTGTCACTGACAAATTTGGATGGCAAAAGCTGGACATTGAAAGCAGTAGACTATGATCTGATCCAAATTTTATTGTAAGAAATCCTTACAGCTCCCAAAATATTCTTCTAAAGAAAATAACATTATTGACAGGGACAGTACGAGGTCAATTCAAGAGGTTTACCTGAGGAAAAGACCTAAAAGCTTCAAGTTGGTGAATACAAATTTTGGTGCAAAGGAGAGATGTTGTACCTTTCATTCAGAGAAATCTCAAACCAAGCCAGTGCTTCTACTGACTACAGCTCACAATGCAGTAGTTGAGGAAAAGATCATTAGAGGGAAGGCCAAAATTTAAAAAACCATCAGCCATTTTTGACTACAATTCGTACATGGGTGGGGTGGACATAAGTGACAAGCAGATTTGCCACTTAGCGTCTGAAAGGTCCACCGGAAAAAAATCTTTCAGAATATAATAGATGTGTCTATTCTGAACTCATGGATTTTGTACAACTTGACTGGCTCAGAACAAAAGACTCAAGAGATAAATATATTGTCAATAGTGGAATATCTGTAGCAATCACCCTGAATTTCGGCAGCCAACACCATTTCAGCCTCGTGTTTGGCAGCTCATGCCAGAGGTTGGTACATCATTGCATCGCCTATTTATTTTAGTTTGAAAGAAAGAAAAAGACTGCTTTGTTTGCAGTGACAGAAGCAAAAACAAAAAAGCAGTAAAGGCAGGAAAAAAAACACGACATTGGTGTCCGGCATGTAAAGTTGGGTGTCATGAACACTGTGAACCCAACCTTGTTCACAAGACTGATCAAGGACTAAATCGAAAAAGAAAAAAGATCTAGTAACTCTCTGTTTTGTCCATGTCATGAAGAAAAACACCAAGAAAAAGAAGTAGTCAGTTGAAACATGATTTTCTTTTGTCATTTTTTGATGTGGGTAGAAAGGCTTTCTTTTAGGTCGCGAATGAAAACAATTCACAAAAATTACAGTTTTCATAATAAAACCATATAACTATACATTTTCTGAAATAAAATTGTTTGTAGTGTCTGACAAACTTATTCAGATGATAAATAGAACCAAACAGTCAATGTAGGGGTAGGTTGAAAGCAGAAGAATAACAACATAAATAATTTTATTCACTGTGTAAAGGTCAAGGTCACCATACATAATGCTCAAATACTCTGAAATTAATATATAAAGTAAAAAAGAATAAAATGGTATGAAATCAGTTTTATAAGTTAACGGTACACAGAAAACACCGGACGTTTTGGGTTTCACCCTTCATCATTCAGTTACAAACAGATGACAAGGACAAGAATTACATACAGGTCAAAGAAATACGAGGATGAGAAACATATACAAACAAGAGCAATACAAGCAGATGAAAAAGTAAACAACACAGGTGATGAGTGAAAAAAGAACAATAATAACGCAAGAAAATCACAAAACCAGAAAGAAATATCGAAACAAGAAAGTAAATAATCAACGAAACCCAAAAGGAATTAACAAAATTGCTAAAACCAGTCTTGACCTAAGTAGTTATATCCATGGAATAAAACAGAAGAGCGCTAGTCTGACGACGTTGACACGGTTTATATGTAAGAGCTGTCCGTTTGTACTCCAAACTCAGTTACTTTTCCGAAAGGTAAATTTGTCATTAGAGAGTCTTTCATGTGCAAAACCAGTTGCAAGAGGTGTGGCATTACCTATATTGGTGAAACTGGCAGACGTTTGGGAGACAGGTTTCGTGAGCACTTAAATGACATTTATCATGGCAAACCTACACCGGTGGCTCTTCATTTTAATAGCCCTGACCATTCAGGTAATTCTGAAATTAATATTACTGCCCTCCATTCTTGCGTTGGGGATGACAGAACTAGCTTTTCCTTGGAGAATTGTCTGATTTTTCAAATGGGTTGTCTATCTCCCAATGGCCTTAATGTCCAGCATCATTTTGCATGAACTCTAGTGGCTTTTCTTTATTTCTTCCGTCGTTGATTTTGCTATCTATTTTTTTTATAGTATTGTTTCGTTTTGTACCCTTTTGTGTCTTTTTAATTGCCGCTATCTTATACTTCACTTCCATAGACATTACCAGAATAGCGCTCTTCTGTTTTATTCCACCACTTTTCCATCTCTTAGAAGCTTTATAGCTTTCTTTATTTCTTCCTTTGTTGCTCTTTCACAGTTAATTTGTAGCTCTTCTTCTGCTGGCTGGATGTCTAGTGGGTTTTGTGGAGATAGTCTATTGAGGTCCTCAAAATATTCTGTCCACCTCTTCATTTTCTCTTGTGTATTGCTAAGCAGTTTTCCATTGTCTTTTATGAGGCAACTTGCTTGCTTGTATTTCCCTGTTAGCTTCTTTGTGCCGTTATACAGTTCTCTCATATTTCCTTTGGCTGCAGCATCTTCTGCGCCTCTTGCCAACTCCTCAATATATTTCCTATTGTCTTTTATGATGCTTCTTCTTACTTCTTTGCTTCTGTGTACACTTCTTGAGCCTTGGCTTTGGAACTTCTGGTTTTGCTTCTGTTTAAATCTGTTTTCTTGTTTCTTCTGTCTTTATCTTATTAATGGTTTCTGTTGTTATCCATGCTTTTTGTTGTTGTTCCCTTTTCCTTAGTATTTCTTCACGTCTCTTATCCATATAGTTTAGATTTGCTGCCATTGGTCTTCTGTATTCACTTTTCTTCCAGATATTGGAGCACTTGGTATTTGTTGGATATTGTGACCGCAAATTTGTCTCTTGATTTCTTAGATGTTGTGTGTAACTATGTATTGTTGCATATCTCTTGAGTTTCATTTTTACTTTGGCTATCAGAAGATGGTGATCTGATGCCACATCTGCTCCTCTATATACCTTTACATCCTGCAATGATGATCTAAACTTCTTGTTTATGCATATATGATCAATCTATTTTCTGTTCTATGGCCTGATGATATCAGTGTTGCCTTGTGTATTCTCTTATGTGGAAACATGCTTCCTCTTATAGCCAGTTGATTTGGTGCATAGAGGTTTGTAAATAGTTCCCCCTTTTCATTCATTATTTCTAGCCCATGTTTTCCCATGATTTCTTCAAAGCCGGTGTTGACTACCTATCTTTGCATTCATGTCACCCATCAAAATTGTGATATCTCTTCTTTTTATTTTATCTGCAATGTCTTGCAGTCTAGTATAAAATGCTTCATTCACAGACTCTTCTTTGTCATTGGTTGGTGCATAACAGTGGATGACGTTTACATTTATTTTTTTTTAGCTGTTTTGAAAGTAGCTAAGATTCTGGGTCCCACGACTTCCCATTCAATGAGTGCTTTCTGTGCTTCTTTAGATAACATAAGAGCTACCCCTTCACTGTGGTGTGAACTTTTGTCTTCATGTCCCGATGACAGCACCAATTCACCTGTGCTGAATTTCTTCCTGTCTACCCCCTTCCAATATGTTTCACACAGTTCCAGGACATCAATCTTATATTCCCTCATTTCTGCTGCTACCAATGTCCGAACATTCCATGTGCCAAGTCTGGAGGTTCTCCTAGAAGAAAGAAAGTTAGTAACACAGACTCCTTTCAGCTTTCTCTGTGTTGCATTATACGCCTCCCTGCGAGAGGGCCTTCCCCTGTCTTGGATGGCTGAGTTTCCTTAACTGACTTGTCCATGTTTGTTTGTTTTTTGTGGTTTAAAATTTTTTACAGGATGAGGTAACCAGCCCCATGCCCAACCCTCCTAAGTCGCTTTCTATGACGTGCTTGGGTAGGGAACAGTGTTACTTTTCTTTGCTCCCCTTTTGGGCCCCGGTAACACAAGGGTGATCAATATATTTAATATATAACAACTGTCTCAACAGCCAGAAGACCACTGACAACACATAAAACATATATGGAATGAGAAACATTGAGAAGTTCCAGGAAAAACCAAAGGGCAGCATAAATTATGCATAACAACTGAAACTCAATAAAATAAAGGAAAGTAAAATAAAAGTGATTTAAGCAGAAGCAACAACACATGTTTGAGAGCTATGCCTCATGAACTACACATAGAAGCAAACAAAGAAGTAACAGAAGAGATAATAGAAAAAATGGATTGATGAGAAGTACAGGATGCTGCAGTCAAAGGAAATATGATGAACAAGTGTAAAGAAGCTAACAGGCAAATATAAGTGAACACATTGCCTTATGAAGGGGCAAGACTGGAAAACTACTTAACAAATTCAAAGAGCCATTGTGATAATAAGCAGTTTTTGAAGACCCAGTCGAGTTCAATGCTTAACTACATTGTGTATCGTACTGACTTCTGCTTCAAAATCAGTTGTCAACATCTATACTTCTGTCTTTTGTGCAACTTAAGAATAGAGTTCTCCAATGCAGTTGGTTTCCTTGTATTAAGTCTGCTCCAAAACACGACGCACTATTGTACTGGGATTTCCTGGGAGCGATCTGTTTTACATGACGTTACTAGCCACACTTAAAAACTTATTAGCTGCCTGTTACAACAGGCTTGAAAGAGAGTATGGTGGTCCTATTATATGCTCCAAAAATTGGAGGTCCAGATAAACGAGGAAGAATGTCTACACTTCATGCAAAAACATTTTTTGATCCAATGTTACCACACATACAAGAGATGGTTCTAAAATTCTCAAGTATTTAACATTGTCTAAGTAAAATAATTATATGTGGTCATTACTTCTTGGCACCCACATTGTGCTCAAGCTTCTAAATTTCTGTTTACTTACACAGAACCAGTTACAAGACAGACATAAATCTTACTGATAAAAGTTAATGTCCCACAATTTCCTGAACTGCATGTAAACCGCTGAAGTGTATGAGATAGGGTTTGGGGGGGAGAAGAAAGAAAAATAAACCCACTTTATGTCCATCTGACCGCTTAAATGCCACACTGTGTCTTGCCAACGTGATGGTTAATCTGGATCTGTTAGCAGGAAAAATTACTTTGTCTCTGAAACATCTGAAAAGTTGCTAATACAAGAACAAGATGAATTAGTTGTTCATTCTGTCTCTTATACCAAAAATTCAGCATTCTCCCAATTTTGACAATAAATTTTGCACACACAAACGAATATGGATAAATCTTACTGAGCATTCACCCATTCAGTTCTTCATCCACGTTCACCTTCAGACTTCCACATTAATGACTCTAATAAAGGCGGTAGTCAGCTCAAGGTTCCTGACATCTCCAAACAGTTTTTCGTGGAGTGAGGTGGGTTGTTGCCATAATGCTACTCTGTTCATTGCTGTATGTTGGGCAGGACTGCAGCAGGTGTTCAGCTGTCATCGGGCTGGTGCCGCAAGTGCAGAGATCTGCTGCACCAATTCTGTACTTGTGGTATAAATGATACGCAATCATTTTATCCATGTTTTCTTCTGCATATACTTTATGGCTTCTTTTAAAATATCATCCTTATGCCACATTTGGAAGTAGAATGTATGATATTTAACAGTGAATTTCCAAAACCATCCCATATCTGCATGATATATTTAGTGGTTTTAATCTATAACATTTTCTTCTCCCGTCTAAATAAATGAACTGATCAACAAAGACATACCTCACTCCACTTCGTTTTGTTTAAACCACAAAGGAGGGAAATGTCTACGGCAAAAAGCACAGAAATGAAAGCAATATAAGTGGTTGGGAAGGAAACACCAAAAGGCAAACAAGACGTTTTTGAGTGTACCATAAAGCAAGAGGCTGAAAGATCTAAAGCCACATACCAATGTTAAGGCAAATTGTGATCAGATCAAAAGCTTTGAGAGGCCAGTTGGCTCAATTCTTTCAAGTGTTATGCTTTAGTATTTTTTATTTGTAATGGTGGTTTACATTGTCAAATGGTGACAAAAAGTAAAGCTCACTCACAATACCAATCCAAAAAATAGTCATACATTATTGTCACGTGAAAGATAATTTATTTTACCATCTTGTCCATAATTTGATTACTCCTTTAAATGTTCTGTTTTCCGAGACATTTTGTATTTTCTTTTTCTTTCCTTTTCTACCTTTGTGGCCAAACTTTCTCACCCTCTCAAACCCCACCCGAGGTTGTTTACGCTGGCCAGCTGCGGTCAGCTAACGCTAGACGTAATGTTATCTAAACGCACCTGTTCGACCAGAGAAACATTTCTCGGGTCCGCTTTAAGTGTTAGAACGAGCCAAGACGGTTTCTGTGAAAGAAACGGTTCGTTAGCGGCGGGTACCCTCTGTGGTCCCAACAGGGGAATTTCTCTGGTCGCTTTAAAACGTTTGATGACGAGCGGCTGGGACCCTTTGAGGCCTGGGGAACTTTCGCACGATTTCTTTTGTCTTACTCTATTACGCATTACGCCAATACATCTGTAGAATCAGGTTAGGCAGGTGTCCGGGGGGAGCGTCCTTTGTAAGCTATAAGATTTGAAATTTTACTACGTCAAACACACTCGTAGAAGATTCCTGGCCCGAGATAGACCATTATGGAAATAAGGCAAACATTAACACAGAACTAAATGTTTTTGGCCTATTTCTTGGCATTTTCTCGGGGTGAGTAAACATATCTTATAATTATTATATTAGATTCATGTTAGCTTTTATATATATCTGTTAGGGAAGTGAATTCATTTCTGAGGACTTCTCCTAGTAATTTATTCAGTGATAAGGTAGCGCCGTCTACGGCCTATTAAGTGGTGCTTAAACTGTTACGGTTTATCATGGGTTAAATGTTAAACTTACAATAACAGATATTAGGCGTAGAATCAGTCCACGAATGCTTACCATTGGGTTAAGAGTCAGCAAAATTAACTGTCATTTCTGTAAGATAATGTCAGGTGTGGATTGTTCACTTTAAAACTGAATAGTGAGATGCAGGTAATAACTCTGGATTATAGGAGATAGTCACTTATTCCTTTTTGATATATATTTTTAGTGGCAAGGGAGAATCATTTTATGCTTACTTGTGTGGCTAGGCACTAGTCTATAACTTTCACAGAAAGCAGTCACCAGGCATAGATATAATTATATCTTATGATTCAGCCACAATTGTATTATTATAGCAAGAACATTGCATTCTCTTTGTACTCATTGTGTGGAATATTAATATATTTTCCCAAAGGGACATATTACTTATTTTGTAATGTCACATGCTGTAATCTGTTTATGTAAATTCATTTAATGTTGTAAGATGAATAAGCATATCCATTTAACTGTAACTACTGGTTAGGTTTCCTGTATATTGAGATTGGGAGAAGAGGAGTAGATTGTTGCTGTCAGAACAGTTACTGACAGGTACCTGGGTGTGCAAAAGATATTAAGTCTATGCGGGTGCGTGTTGATAATTGATATTTTTAAGGAACAGGAGACATGGTTAAAGACAGCCCTAAACTATCATAGCAATAACTACAATAAATTTAATCCCATAGTGGAGCGAAACTTTCTGTATAAAGTTAGTGTGATTTATTATTTGCTTGATGTAAAAGGGTGTCTCTTTTCGGTCTCAGTTTCAGGGGGATACCGAATTGCTAGTCTAGTTTCCAGTCAGACGAAGAATGTCACCGTCTCTTCGATCTAGAGGGATTCTGAGGATATCTAGCCCCACGAGTGTCACAGCCATACCTGGAACAACAACCTTTTGTCAACGCCATTTCCCTCTCACGGGAGTTCAGCTCACGCATTGTGAAATGAGCCAACGCAACAATCTGAAACGTCTATGGCAGTAGTAGTTTCCTACTCGCCTATTGGATTACCAGTCAGGGCATTGCGGCTTCCAAAATCCCAAAACCGCCCAGCATGCCTATAGCAGAATTCCATATCACCCGCCTTTTTTTGTGCCTAAACGGGGCACTCAGCCAAACCACAGTCAACCAGCCAAAACCAGATTTAAAGCCAATTCTAGCGCCGGATAAGCATGCCTTGGGATCAATTGTCCTCAAGTGACTTCGTCCCATGGTTTATTTCTGGGTCTATGTAGAACTTCGCACGTATGAGCAGCCATCTATGGACAGAGTTCCAGCCCCACTCGCGCCAGTAGGGGGAAGACACCAACGATAGCGCCTATACAGTGATTTTATTCAGGTTAATTCCATCACCGATGGCGGATATATACGAAGAAACCACTTACTGGAGCTATTCCATTGGTCCCCGAAAGCGGACAGGCTGTCGCTAAGTTCATTCAGTTGGTCAGCAGGAGATAAACAGCGTCCCCCAGCCCACCTCGCGCCAGTAGGGAGGAGTCACCAATGATAGTACCAACAAGGACAGTTTTGTAGGCATAGTCCCTCACGAAGGATCTACAAGTAACACACTGTCCGTACTATTTCATCTGGTCCCGAAAGCGGACGGACTGAATCGCAGTTTATTCATTTTGGTAAACAGAAGGTAACTAGAGTCTTCCAGCCCACCTCGCGCCAGTAGGGAGGAATCACCAATGATAGTACCAACAAGGACAGTTTTGTAGGCATAGTCCCTCACGAAGGATCTACAAGTAACACACTGTCCGGACTATTTCATCTGGTCCCGAAAACGGACGGGCTGACACTCAGTTATTTCATCTCTCTGTGTTCTACAGGTTTTATGAATGGTGATCTGTGTGTGTGGTTGTTGGCGTATATGATTATTGATGAATATTTGATTATTGATGTAATTTTATGTTGTTGTGATGATATGCATTATTTTCATGCTTTTCTTCTTTAATAAATTTTACACATTTATTAATGCGCTGTTCACGACCTTTCCATCCATATTTGTATTTTTAGCTCTTTACTATAATCTCTATGTATGATAAGAGAAAAGAGAGAGAGCAGGAGGTGCTTAGACAGACATAAGTGAGTTGAGGCTTGGAGAGAGAGATCATTTTGGTAAATCTTCTTCCAGGTTGTCTCAAGTCCATCTCCTATTTACACCTTATCTAAAGTGTAATCTATAACTCTGTCAGTCCACTATCCCTTGTCGATTTCACTACAGTTGTCCAACTCGACAAATACTCTACACTCTAACTCAACCACGACAAATGGTTTGGCTCGTCCGAGATTCTAGAACCCATCAACCACAACAAATGGGGTCTCACCGCGGAGTTTGAACTACATCTGCAGCAATCGCAGCAGATGAGGTTGCAGTCTGGTAGGAATCTCTCACAAGATTCTATCTTGATTCTTAGAGTTTAGTGTTCGGCAGATTATAGGATTTTCTTTCCCCTAGACATATCGAACTATTTCTTTTGGAGGAAGTCGGAACAGCGTTTTACTCCACAGCAATCATAAATATTAAGTTACATTTATTGTTCATGCTACACATGAGACAGCTGGTAAAGGTTGATGGTACCACTGCTGAGTTTTTGGTTGACAAATCTGACGACTATTGTTGTAAAAGTCAGAAAATTTTTTTTTAAGGGTTAATTTTTTTTCAGGAGTAGCTCTTTAATCTGAGATAAGAAGCTACAGACAGTCAGTTACTAGCTTGCATTTGTACCAAGGGAGGGTGTTCATTTGAATGATAGTAACCAATCCTCCCAATAGCTAAGTACTGACAGAAGTTGGAAACAAATTTGTATTATGATTATAGGATGTTCTAGGACATGTAATGGACATTGATGGAAAAGATAAATTACTGTCATTTAGTTCGTGTTTCACGCACTTTAAAAAAGGGGGCACTTGTCACGTGAAAGATAATTTATTTTACCATCTTGTCCATAATTTGATTACTCCTTTAAATGTTCTGTTTTCCGAGACATTTTGTATTTTCTTTTTCTTTCCTTTTCTACCTTTGTGGCCAAACTTTCTCACCCTCTCAAACCCCACCCGAGGTTGTTTACGCTGGCCAGCTGCGGTCAGCTAACGCTAGACGTAATGTTATCTAAACGCACCTGTTCGACCAGAGAAACATTTCTCGGGTCCGCTTTAAGTGTTAGAACGAGCCAAGACGGTTTCTGTGAAAGAAACGGTTCGTTAGCGGCGGGTACCCTCTGTGGTCCCAACAGGGGAATTTCTCTCTGTCGCTTTAAAACGTTTGATGACGAGCGGCTGGGACCCTTTGAGGCCTGGGGAACTTTCGCACGATTTCTTTTGTCTTACTCTATTACGCATTACGCCAATACATCTGTAGAATCAGGTTAGGCAGGTGTCCGGGGGGAGCGTCCTTTGTAAGCTATAAGATTTGAAATTTTACTACGTCAAACACACTCGTAGAAGATTCCTGGCCCGAGATAGACCATTATGGAAATAAGGCAAACATTAACACAGAACTAAATGTTTTTGGCCTATTTCTTGGCATTTTCTCGGGGTGAGTAAACATATCTTATAATTATTATATTAGATTCATGTTAGCTTTTATATATATCTGTTAGGGAAGTGAATTCATTTCTGAGGACTTCTCCTAGTAATTTATTCAGTGATAAGGTAGCGCCGTCTACGGCCTATTAAGTGGTGCTTAAACTGTTACGGTTTATCATGGGTTAAATGTTAAACTTACAATAACAGATATTAGGCGTAGAATCAGTCCACGAATGCTTACCATTGGGTTAAGAGTCAGCAAAATTAACTGTCATTTCTGTAAGATAATGTCAGGTGTGGATTGTTCACTTTAAAACTGAATAGTGAGATGCAGGTAATAACTCTGGATTATAGGAGATAGTCACTTATTCCTTTTTGATATATATTTTTAGTGGCAAGGGAGAATCATTTTATGCTTACTTGTGTGGCTAGGCACTAGTCTATAACTTTCACAGAAAGCAGTCACCAGGCATAGATATACTGTAATTATATCTTATGATTCAGCCACAATTGTATTATTATAGCAAGAACATTGCATTCTCTTTGTACTCATTGTGTGGAATATTAATATATTTTCCCAAAGGGACATATTACTTATTTTGTAATGTCACATGCTGTAATCTGTTTATGTAAATTCATTTAATGTTGTAAGATGAATAAGCATATCCATTTAACTGTAACTACTGGTTAGGTTTCCTGTATATTGAGATTGGGAGAAGAGGAGTAGATTGTTGCTGTCAGAACAGTTACTGACAGGTACCTGGGTGTGCAAAAGATATTAAGTCTATGCGGGTGCGTGTTGATAATTGATATTTTTAAGGAACAGGAGACATGGTTAAAGACAGCCCTAAACTATCATAGCAATAACTACAATAAATTTAATCCCATAGTGGAGCGAAACTTTCTGTATAAAGTTAGTGTGATTTATTATTTGCTTGATGTAAAAGGGTGTCTCTTTTCGGTCTCAGTTTCAGGGGGATACCGAATTGCTAGTCTAGTTTCCAGTCAGACGAAGAATGTCACCGTCTCTTCGATCTAGAGGGATTCTGAGGATATCTAGCCCCACGAGTGTCACAGCCATACCTGGAACAACAACCTTTTGTCAACGCCATTTCCCTCTCACGGGAGTTCAGCTCACGCATTGTGAAATGAGCCAACGCAACAATCTGAAACGTCTATGGCAGTAGTAGTTTCCTACTCGCCTATTGGATTACCAGTCAGGGCATTGCGGCTTCCAAAATCCCAAAACCGCCCAGCATGCCTATAGCAGAATTCCATATCACCCGCCTTTTTTGTGCCTAAACGGGGCACTCAGCCAAACCACAGTCAACCAGCCAAAACCGGATTTAAAGCCAATTCTAGCGCCGGATAAGCATGCCTTGGGATCAATTGTCCTCAAGTGACTTCGTCCCATGGTTTATTTCTGGGTCTATGTAGAACTTCGCACGTATGAGCAGCCATCTATGGACAGAGTTCCAGCCCCACTCGCGCCAGTAGGGGGAAGACACCAACGATAGCGCCTATACAGTGATTTTATTCAGGTTAATTCCATCACCGATGGCGGATATATACGAAGAAACCACTTACTGGAGCTATTCCATTGGTCCCCGAAAGCGGACAGGCTGTCGCTAAGTTCATTCAGTTGGTCAGCAGGAGATAAACAGCGTCCCCCAGCCCACCTCGCGCCAGTAGGGAGGAGTCACCAATGATAGTACCAACAAGGACAGTTTTTGTAGGCATAGTCCCTCACGAAGGATCTACAAGTAACACACTGTCCGTACTATTTCATCTGGTCCCGAAAGCGGACGGACTGAATCGCAGTTTATTCATTTTGGTAAACAGAAGGTAACTAGAGTCTTCCAGCCCACCTCGCGCCAGTAGGGAGGAATCACCAATGATAGTACCAACAAGGACAGTTTTGTAGGCATAGTCCCTCACGAAGGATCTACAAGTAACACACTGTCCGGACTATTTCATCTGGTCCCGAAAACGGACGGGCTGACACTCAGTTATTTCATCTCTCTGTGTTCTACAGGTTTTATGAATGGTGATCTGTGTGTGTGGTTGTTGGCGTATATGATTATTGATGAATATTTGATTATTGATGTAATTTTATGTTGTTGTGATGATATGCATTATTTTCATGCTTTTCTTCTTTAATAAATTTTACACATTTATTAATGCGCTGTTCACGACCTTTCCATCCATATTTGTATTTTTAGCTCTTTACTATAATCTCTATGTATGATAAGAGAAAAGAGAGAGAGCAGGAGGTGCTTAGACAGACATAAGTGAGTTGAGGCTTGGAGAGAGAGATCATTTTGGTAAATCTTCTTCCAGGTTGTCTCAAGTCCATCTCCTATTTACACCTTATCTAAAGTGTAATCTATAACTCTGTCAGTCCACTATCCCTTGTCGATTTCACTACAGTTGTCCAACTCGACAAATACTCTACACTCTAACTCAACCATGACAATTATAGGAGATTAATTACTCTTCTCACAGTAGCATCATAATTTTCAAATTTTCTCCCTGGTGCAATTTAGTGCCAACCAAGGATGCAGCAGAGCACACAATTTAATGCAAAAGCTCAACTAACAACTTTGGTCGCCACAATAATACAACTACAGAAACCTCAGCTCAACTTTTAGTTACCTACAGCAATCTGGTCACTTGGAATTTCGAGCTCTGGTGTCAGTCTATTAACCAGTAATCTATACTTTGTTAGACGAAGACAGGCTTTAGGCAGGTGATTCAAACTTACTGCTTACCTGAACGTGAGGTCTGTGTTACAATAACTTAACATAGTAAGTGTAGCCAAATCTGTCAAATCATTGATAATATAAATCATCTACTTGAAAACTTCCATGATGATACAAATGTGCTCTGAAATTTTTTTTTATTTTCTCCCTGACTGTTAGGTAGACAATAAATTAAGGAGGACTGCAGTAAGACTCAGTAAAACTGCAAGGTGAACAGTGGGTAGTATGAGTCATACTAGGTCAAAGCAAAGGCTAATTACATTAGTAGTTCTCATTTTTGTTTTTCGCAAAGACCTTGTGGTTTTAATGTAGACCATTTCTTTGTTCTTTACCTTAGTTAACACACCTTTGTTCACCTATATATTGACACATCTAGGCAAAGCATGGTGCAGCACAAACATACCGGTAATTGTTTAAAACCGCACTTCAGCCATTAATTCCAAGAGAGAAAATGTTGTAATTTAGATGTGTTTCTCAAACCTTTTTTAGTAAAGATACCGCCATTTGAAGGCCAGCTTTAAGATTACCACATGCACAGAATGATAAGAAAGAGGTGTTCTTCAGTTGCAAGACACTCTAATGACTGAACCAGCAACCCACATTAAAGCAGACTCAACTGTTCTTCCCCAAAAGTCTGGGATGCTTACCGATTTCACAGATAGAGAAAATAGTTGGCAATCTCACTGCAAGTCTGAACATCTGTTACCCAGTTTCATTATACAGGTCCATTTCCTTGAATCCAAGATGCCCGGAAATCTATTTTTTTCAGTTTTCAGATATTGCCCAAAACGTGTTCTAAAGTTACCCAAAATGCATTTGAAAGACACCCAAAATGAGTTGAAAATTCACATTAAAAAAACTTTTTCATTTTCAGAGTATTTCAGTTTTCGGATTCAAGAATACGTACCAGTAACAACAGAAATAGGAATATTGTAAATATGCATTACTTATTCACAAATCTAAACGATTTAGCAACAAGCTGATAAATATTCTGCCTAAAACTAAGCAGGTAAAAAACCGCCATATAGGATGCAATAGTACCTCTCAAGGTGTTCCCAAGGGTGGGCGTACATCTGTTTCAAAACCAGATATTTCGATAGTGAGTATAAGCATTATACTCCAATTTTTTAAAGTATGGTATTAACCTCCGCAAATTTCTCCTGCTCTACCTTAGTTCTGGATGAATCCAAATGTAAATGAAGCTCCTCAGCCAAGCAAGCAGACGATTTGATAAACTTGTACAGTGGGTACAAACAAAAAGTTCAGTCAAATTAAAATGAGCCAATGTCTTAATAAAACCTTAAAAAGCAAACACCTTACTATGATGGCTCTCACACTGGGAAGATTCTTCCTGCCACACATTCATGAGTTTCCCATAACTGCAGCAATCATCAATATATATTTCTGTACACTACTAATTTAGATGCTCAAATGAAGAAGCTATTGGCACAGGAATGAAGAAGCTATTGGCGGGGGGGGGGGCCTGGGGCCCTGGGCCTGATTAAGTTTGTTGAAGGTGTCCTTGGGAAGCTAAAAGGTGGTGATGATGATGAAGCAGAAGATCTGTGTTCACACCTAAAGACCATAATACAGTACTTATGGTCGCACATAACATTTTACAAAAAGGCGATAAAATGTTAATACACGTCAGCAGGTCAAGTAGCATACGTTAACACTAAAATTCTTCACACATGTGGGATTGAAGATCGGTGCCTAGACAAAAAAATATTCCCGCCGATCTTGAGTTGACAGCGAAAAGTGAGATTAGACAGTTTTAGGGTTCCTTTCCATTGGCAGAAATGCAGGAAGCTATTCCCGCTTTTCAGGAAAAACAGAGAAGGCTCCGCCTCCTGCCCGTTTTGTTGCACAAGTGCGGAGATTGCAGCTCCAACAACTATCCAGTAAGTGGCTGTGGAAGGAGACATGGTAGGGATGTGACAAGGCTGGTAAACAACATGGCTATGTGCGTTGTTACCGATTCGATGATTTTTTCCCCACTGCAAATACCAAGATGGAAGTAATGCACTGTTAAAAATACTGTGATCAAAATATGATGATATTTAATATATAGGTTTGTGATGTCCTTGTCATGGAAGACGAGGTTTATAGTTGTATCTTAAGGAGCAGATAAAAATAACTAAGAGCACTTATATATGGCGCCGTGTGGCAAGTAAAATGAAATAGAAAAAAAATCAGTATTGTATCAAATTTCTCATATTGTCCATTCATGTCCCTTACATTTTTTTATTATCTTCTTCATAGATACCCCACCCACTCTTCACTAGACCATTACCTTTCTGAGCAATGATACAACAGAGTGCTCAGACATAAATGACACAGTCCCATCCACCAGACACGCACTTCCTGTGGTACACTCTATTTTGAAGTGGAGCTAACAGTTCTCACGTGCGGGAAAGCGGGAAGCCAACAAAATGGGACGCAGTAAAAGCACCTGGGTTTTGGGAAGAGAATGCTTACAAATGGCTTACCTGAGCTACACTTGTTCTCGTCTTGGCTATCAAGAGTGGAGGAACTTTTAAGAGACTATACAAAGTACATGACCAGAATGCAAAGTTGATGTCTCAGAGCATCCATCTGCTGAAGAGTCCTAAGGTATAAAAATTCTTAACTTTGATTCTCGTATGGCTATTTGATTATCAAACTGAATGTGTAGTTTCACCTGGGATATAGATTACCGGTTAGTCATATGATGACGTTACACTCTGTTATTACAATACAAGGTTTGAAATTAGTCAGTTACAACATTATGACTTGATAAATGGTCTGTCACTTGCAACTTTGGTGCTAACAAAAAACATGCCACAACATTTTATACTTTTTTTAAACTGCTGCTGAAAATTATAAAAGATGCAAATGTGTTAATTAAAAATTTGAAAGTTGTAAATAAAGAGTTAAAATGAGTCAATGCTTTATTTTTTATTCTGACCATAAATGATAAGCTGAAATTTTGATTAAGTTGGGGTACAATATCTCACAATATCCAATCACCAAAACATTTTACCTACAGTTTATGAGTTGATATGTATAAATACTCAGGGAGGCCATTAACTCTTAGTATCCGGCTCGCCCCGTGAAGTGGCGCTTATTTGGTACCAAAAATACGGCAAGCCCGGTGAAATGCTTTCGACATGAAGTCTATCGGCAAAGAGTTAATGAAAAATTGTCGATGTTTTATCCAATCCAACATTTATAGTCACTTCCTGAATTCAATTGTTTACAAATATTAGCGTGGTGTATTTTTTTGATGAGTTATTAAGTTCGATTTTTAGTGTTTTGTTTGGCCGTTGATCGTAAACAAATTTGTTCTAACCAAAATGGCTTCATCTTCAAATGATTGTAAGCAAAGGTTATCGGCGGTGCAAGTGGCACGACTTATTTCTTCTTGGATCGAACATGAGGATAATCAGTTATCAAGTGAAGATGACAGTTCAGATTTAGAATATATTTTTCCCAGCGAAGATATATGTAAACAAAACACTGAATCAGATGAGAAGGGGGTGTTTCCCATAGCTGGTTCTGACAGTGGTAGTACTAGAAATGCCAGGCCAGTGAAAAGACAAGGAAAAGGTAAAGCTCCCATGAAGAAAAGATTAAGAGAAGATAGGCCTAAATCTCACAACGGGCTGATCACCCGTTTGCCAGTAACTTCGATTACGGAAACAACAGCAAATGGATTGATTTGCCATTGCCCTAAAGACGCCATTAGGCGTGATGGGAAACAATGGCAAAGAAAACCTATCTGCTGTTGCCCTAAGACGCCACTAGGCATAATGGCCACTGACTGCTTTGACAGTCGGTGGCTAAGGACGGAAGAAGAAGAAGGCCTAAATCTAGATCAACCCATAAAGAAGCAGAATCCACAAGTACTGATGGTAATACAAGTACAATGAATGAGGAAATTAGGTGGAATGAAGTTGATGCTGGCTCAACACAAAATGCTTTCCGCTTTGTACCGTTTCATGCTAGGATTACAGGTGTGAATCCAAATATTATACCTGATGATTCTTCTGCAACTCCGCCAATGCCGGTCCCAAGCCCGGATGAAAAAGGAGGAGGGCGGCCTGCATGGAGGCCGTAAGGAGGCAGCCCCTCCACCATGCAAAGGCACAACAGGCCAATCACCTGTTTGCTTTAAATCATGATTACGCGAACTACAAGAGAGAAAACCGGACTGATTCTAAAGGCGACGAACTGGAACGGACTACGACTTATGGAACTTGGAACACAAGAAGTATAAATGGGAAGGAAGAGGAGCTGGTGGAAGAGATGAGGAAAGCAAAACTAGAAATCCTGGCTATAACGGAAACGAAGAAAAAAGGACAAGGAGTCATGGATCTCGATGGCAACACGTTGCTCTACAGTGGTGTACCCATATCTGAAAGAGCTAAAGGGGGCGTGGGTTGCATTGTGGCCCAAAATCAAAAAGATAGTATCAAGGGATGGAACTTTGTCTCGGAGCGCATTATGGTTGTAAAACTAAAAGAAGGAGAAACCATAGTCAACCTGGTCATAGTGTATGGGCCAAATGAGGATGAGAGAGCAGAGGTCAAGGAGGAATTCTTCGAGCTGCTTCAAAGGACAGTGGATGACTGCCTAGATGAAGTTATTATGCTCGGAGATTTTAATGCCAGTGTTGGAAATGACCATGCTAGATGGGGTGGAGTTATCGGAAGATATGGAGAAGATACTCTCAATGACAATGGAAAGCGACTCCTTAGATTCTGCAGTGAGCAGAATATGATCATTACAAACACAAAGTTCCCCCATAAGCGCATACATGCATACACTAGATGTGAACCAACCAAGAATGAGAAGTCAGTGATCGACTATGCCATTGTTCGGAGAAGCTCATTCAGATATGTCCGAGATGCAAGAGTCTGGAGGGGGCCAGAGATTGGAAGTGATCACTACCTGCTAACAATCAAACGAACAACTGAAAGAGTTGCTCAGCCTAGGAACTGCCCAACATCACGCAAGAAACCAAGTAAACGAGCAGGAGAAATGAGCATTAGGACCTACAAGCTGAGAGAGCCAGAAATTAAGACCAGATATCAGGGGCTTATTGCTACAGCAGTGAGCAACACAGAAGAACGACCTGATGACTTGGAAACCCTCTGGAATAAATTCAAGGATATCATAAAGACAGCTGCTGCAGAAGCATGCGGTGAAGTCCGACTTGGGAACCAGAGAAAGAGGACACCTTGGTGGACAGAGGAAGTCAAAGAGAAAATAAGAGAGAAGAAAATGGCATGGAAACAATACTTAGGAGCTAAAAACACAACAGGACAAATGGAGAAATATAGAGAATATGTGACACTCAGAACAGAAGCAAAGAACAAAGTGCTAGCAGCAAAACAGAAGTCCTGGGAAGAATTTGGAGAAAAGCTAGAAAAGATGCACAAGAAAACCAGAAATTGTTCTATAAGACCCTAAAGAACATGAGGAAAGAAAAACAATGCCCTCTCAAATTTATAAAGGACAAGCAAGGCAAATTGCTTACTGCCCCGAAGGAAGTAATGGAAAGATGGAAAGAATATTTCTCAGAACTCCTGGATGGTGAGCATGATGAAGCATCAGAAATGATAACCACTAGCACAGAAGAGAAAACCAATGATGGTGAAGATGACATAAAGATGGAAGAACTGAGGGCAGCACTAGAGAAAATCAAGATGGGCAAAGCAGCAGGGCATGATGGTATAACACCAGAAATGGTTAAGTACATGGGAGCATCAGGCGACCTATTACTCTTAAAGGTCCTACAGGCAGCATGGTGCAACAAGACCATACCAAAGGATTGGGAGATTGCCATCATAACACCAATTTTCAAAAAGGGTGACAATCGACAATGTGGAAACCATAGAGGCATATCCCTTCTCAGTGTCCCTGGTAAAATCTACTCTAGAATCCTAGAGCAGAGACTCTGACGCCTAGCTGAGCCACAATTGGATGAGGTCCAGTGCGGATTCCGAGCAAACCGAAGTACTCAAGACCTAATCTTCACACTCAGACAGCTGAGTGAAAAGGCCCTTGAGTATAAGAGTGAGATCCATCTTTGTTTCATAGATCTGGAAAAGGCGTTTGACAGGGTCCCCTGGAGCAAACTTTGGGACTGTTTGGCAAGGAAGAATATTCCAGCACCTCTGATTCATGCTATACAGAGCTTCTACAAGTCTTGCAGAAATTATGTGAGGACAGCAAACCATAAGTCAGAAGAGTTCAGGACCACCACTGGTGTAAGACAAGGTGATATCCTATCACCTTACCTCTTCATACTCCTTATGGACGATGTCATCAAGGCATGTAAGGAGAGAACAAGAAAGTATTCAGTGGGGTACTGGAAGATGAGACAGGTCTATATTTCGGAGCTGGCATTTGCTGATGATGTTGCCCTGATTGCTAAATCAGAGGCACATCTCCAATCCAACCTGCAAATCTAAAAGGAAGAGCTGGAGAAGAGAGGGATGGTCATAAGCAGCTCTAAAACAAAATCCATGGTGATATCACGAGAAGAAAGAAAACATCAGATTAAGTTGGGAGAACAGGTCCTGGAGCAGGTCGACCACTTTAAATATCTCGGAGCTATTATAGACCGAAAGGGAGGCATCAAAGAAGAGTTGGCCACTCGAAAAGCAGCGGCTGGGAGACTTTTTCAGGCCATAAATCGTGGATTCCTCAGCAAGAAAGAGGTTGGTAAGAAAACGAAGATGGCTGTATACCGCTCCACCTATGTCCCAGTCTTGACATATGGATGCGAGTCGTGGGCAATGACTACAACCCACAAAAGCCAGATCCAAACCTCAGAAATGAGGTATCTGAGGAAAGTGGTTGAAGTAACAAGAAGAGACATGGTCCGCAACCAGACGATCCGTCAAGGCCTAAAATCCCATCCCCTGCAGACCCAAATAGAACAGTCCCAACTAAGATGGTTTGGCCATGTCTGCAGAATGGGAGAAGATCGGCTACCACGACAAGCATGGGAAACAAAGAGCCAGGGATCCAGACCTCCAGGACGACCCAGAGTCCGCTGGGAGGACAACATTAGACAATCTTTGAAGGACCGAGGACTAGAATGGAACCAGGCCAGGAAGAAGACAGCTGATAGAATGGTCTGGCGCTCTCTCTTCCAAACCTCTACACCTCACGGTAGAAGGGGAACGACTAAGTAAGTAAGTAAGATTCTTCTGCATTTTATTGTCTCAAAGCTCTTTTAACTAATGAGATTATAGATGAGCTTACTGTTTCTATAAATGAATATGCTGATCAACTGTCAGTCAAATTCAGAAACGGCGACAAAAAGATCTGTTTATCAAAACTGGTATCCAGTTACATCTCCAGAACTGTGCAAGTTTTTTGCTGTGATAATAGCAATGGGAATTGTGAAAAAACCAGCCATTAGTGATTATTGGTCTAATGAAGGATTTAAGCAAACTCCCTGGTACAGACAGATGTTTACACGGGATAGGTTTCAGATGTTATATCACACGATGTTTCATGTGAGTGATGTAGAAGCACAAGGTAAAGCAAAGATCGAACCATTTCTACAGAAAATGTTATCTAGATTACAGGAAGCATTTTACCCTTACAAGGAGCTGTCTTTGGATGAAATGGTAATTGGGTGGAAAGGCAGATGGGCTCACAAAATGTTCAATGCCTTTAAACCCAAAAAATATCATGTGAACTTCCCAAAAGAGCTGAAAACTACACAGCTAATGCATTTGGAAATGAAATGGTATATGGAGCAAGAAAAAAGATTTTTATGTGTAATGTTTAGGGACAAAAAAGCAAAAAAAACATGCATTCTTGTTTCAAGTTGTGCAACAGTGGAAAGCAAGGACATCACCAATCGCTTTGGTGAAACAAAAAATAAACCACTGATGATTACAATCAAAGCATGAATGGATGTGACAGAGTGGACCAAAGCATTGTAACATATGGCACATTTAGCAGAACAAGTGGTGGAAAAAAATTTTCTTCTGGATTTTTGAAATAGCTCAGCTCAATGCGTACAAATTATTTGCACTGTCAAGAACAACAAATGCCAAAAAACAGAGCCTTCTTCAATTTAAACGGCAACTTGTCAATGAGCTCTCTCTTGTTGCTGCTGTGGATTTCCAGCAAATTCCTCCCAGGATTGGACATGGCAATCAAGTGAACAATCCAGTCAACAGACTAGGAGGAACAAACCATTTAATTAAAAAATCCAAATCTCATCGCAACTGTGTTGTTTGCAGCACCCCTCAAGTAAGGGTCAGGACATCCTTTTATTGTGAAGGATGCACAAATAATCCCCATCTACATCCAAATAACTGTTTTGCTGCTTATCATGAAAGGAAATAGTTTGTGGTAAATATCAGTTGTGTATAAAGTGTGTACATAGTTTATTTTCGTCATGATTTTTCAATATGTGACCTGAACATTTCAAAAGGAAACATTTTTATTTAGTATTCAAAACAAGTGAAACTTGTCTGTGTTCCGTATAATTGGATGAAAGTGGTTCTAGGAGTTCCAGGCTTCCAAATTGGATTATTTTTGTGGGTAAGTACAACTTTTTTAATATTTTAAAATTGTTCTGCACTCATTACTGTATATGTTGCATGCATGTTTTACACCACTTAACAATTAAGTTAGGTGCATGTCAAAGGGGTTTCATTTCTCTATATTTAGATATATATAAAACTTTATGTTATCATTATAAATAAATTATTTAATGCAAAATCAGTAACGGTAGTCATGTCTGTAAATAAAGATTAAAATATTTGTGCGCTTAAATATAGGCCACCCAAAAAATTCAAATTGTGATAAAAACTTTATTTGTGCTCAGAAACAACTCCAACTTTCCTACATTATGTGAAAATGGTTGTACTTTAAAATGAAAGTAGGTTTAGGGGTACAAGTTTACCAGAATTAATTATACATATTGATAAGGACCTCTACACCTCACGGTAGAAGGGGAACGACTAAGTAAGTAGATAAAGACAATTTGTTTTTCAATTTTTTATCTTTTCAAATTTTTCTGCATTCATTACTGCATATGTTGCATGTATGTTTAAAATCACTGAATAATTCAGTTAGGTGCATGTCAAAGGGGTTTCATTTCTCTATATTTAGATATATAACACTTCATGTTATCATTACAGTTGACATTCAAAAATCCGGCAACCTCCGGACCTGAGGAGTGCCGGATTTTTGAAAATGCCGGATTTTTGATGCTGTATATATTTAACAGAAAATGACTACCTGTATAGTCCTTTAAAGAAAGAAAATTTAAAACTAAATGAAATTTTAATGTTCATCAACTAAATAAAACAGTTCTACAGAATTTTAGTTCAACTGAATAAAATAGTTCTACAGAGTTTTAACAGAAAACAGTGGCGCGCCAACGCGGTAAATTTTAAAATGCGCTCCGAAATCCATGCCGGAAATCTGAAGGAACCGGATTATCGATGGCTGGATTTTTGAATGTCAACTGTATAAATAAATTATTTAATGCAAAATCAGTAATGGTGGTCATGTCCGCGAATAAAGGTTAAAATATTTGTGCGCTTTATCTAAATATACCAAAAAAATTCAAATTGTGATAAAAACTTTATTTGTGCTCAGAAACAACTCCAACTTTCATACATTATGTGAAAGTGGATGTACTTTAAAATGAAAGTAGGTTTAGGGGTAGAAGTTTACCAGAATTAATTATACATATTGATAAAGACAATTTGTTTTTCAATTTTTTTTTATTTTTCTGCATTCATTACTGCATATGTTGCATGCATGTTTAAAATCATTGAATAATTCAGTTAAGTGCATGTCAAAGGGGTTTCATTTCTCTATATTTAGATATATAACACTTCATGTTATTATTATAAATAAATTATTTAATGCAAAATCAGTAACGGTAGTCATGTCTGTAAATAAAGGTTAAAATATTTGTGCGCTTTATCTAAATATACCAAAAAAATTCAAATTGTGATAAAAACTTTATTTGTGCTCAGAAACAACTCCAACTTTCCTACATTATGTGAAAATGGATGTACTTTAAAATGAAAGTAGGCTTAGGGGTAGAAGTTTACCAGAATTAATTATACATATTGATAAGTACAATTTGTTTCTCAATTTTTTAAATTTTAAAATTTTTTTGCACTCATTACTGTATATGTTGCATGCATGTTTAACACCACTTAACAATTAAGTTAAGTGCATGTCATAGATGTTTCATTTTTCTACATTTTAATATATAACACTTTATGTTATCATTATAAATAAGTTACTTAATGCAAAATCAGTAAAGGCAGTCATGTCTAAAAATGTATTCTCTGAAATCAGCTCGTAAAAACGCGGCTTTTGAGCACGTATACTAAGAGTTAAGTCACTGAACTTCAGGCAATATGAATAAAGCTCACACTTCTTAACTTTTAGCAAATGTTAGAAACAGTCAGCAATAGTGAATTAAAGAATATCATTAGTGTAAAATGTCTGAAGAATGTAGAAGAATATATTGTTACTATTTGTCCAGCCACATAAGGACAATAATAAAACAGATGGACTCAGTACTCAGAACTATGGTGACTTATGGCAAGCCCTCATCATGCAGACTAAATTTCATATTGAACACAGATATTAGAATACGTAACAAGAGAAAAACAACTTTCAGATGCACTCAGAACTATGGTGACTTATGATGGCAAGCCCTAATCATTAACATGAGTATGCAGACTAAATTTCATATTGAACACTTTTTTTTTTTTTTCCTTAACCAGCGGCACTTGGGCTTTCAGCCCTTCGGCCCAATGACATGTCATTGCGAGGCTGGGGAACCTGAGGACTTTCCTTCCAACCCGGTCAGGAGCTTTGCTCCTTCCCATCCACAGAGGGTTTATCACAGGAGCCGTTCAGGCTATTCAGTCAAATTTCCGGCCGTAAACATTTCTTCAAACGCCGACGCCCGGGTTTGAACCATGAACACCTGGTCGCCAGTACAACGCCGAAGCCATTACACCAGCGCGGCTCCCCATATTGAACACAGATATTAGATCATGTAACAAGACTAAAACAATTTTCAGAAGGCTACAATTTTTTTAGTTCATATCCACGGGAACAGTAATGGCTAGGTGAAGATGTCATACTTACTTTAAATCCGTCCAGTAAATTTGCTCGTAACACCATTCAGTAAATAAATGCACATCTCAGCATTCTTTCAACAGAATAAAAAAACAGGTATACCACATATAGAGAGCAACCACCTACAGTTTCTAGGGTTCTCTGAGAAGACAAAAGAAAGAATATGACTACTGAAGTCATAGGCATGTCGTATAAGGCGACTAATTTGGAGTCACGTACAAAGCTTGCAACCGCACCATGTAAAATAACATATTACAGAAATCACCACTGCAAGAATTTATGCTATGCATATGCTTCTTGCAGGAGGCCATTTGCAGTGATGGATGAATTGTTAGAGAATTCATTTATATTAGATCTCTGCCTTCCCTAACTCAAGAGCAGTCAGAAGTTCATATTTACAGCTGGGTGGACTGTAGCATGACATGACCTGGTTTTAAACCCAGTCTCTCTGCCTTGAGAAGCACGCTCTTGCCACTCATAAATTTAGAGCAGACAACATATAAATGTTACTATGTAAGATGGCCCAGCCAGAAGGTATTGTCAGATCAGATTGAAAGAGTTGGGATTTGTATGGCAGGTTGTTTGTTTGACAAGAGAACTGAGGTCGTGTGTGTATAGGTGCTGTAGTTATCCTGCCACAGTACAAGTTGGTGCAGCAATTTAGTCTGAATGGGGCCATCCATAAAAGATGTCCACAAAATTCTGGCATTTTGTAACCCTCCCCTCTCCCGAGTCCACTTTTGATTCACCCCTCCCCCCTTGTGGACATCCACTCCACATGGTCTTAATTAAACATATAAGCTTAAATTTTTAATCACCTACCTATACTTACTTAACACTTAAAAATCTAATTATGAAATCACAATAATTGTGATGTCGGTTCCCAGAGAGGTAATATACTTTGGTTGTTTGTTCCAGAGATCAGGAGCATATAAGTTAAAACCTCTTCGTATTAGAGATTTTGAGTCTAGAAGGATTGGAAGGCCTGAGGGACAAAATCCAAAGAACATTTATTTGGGTTTACTAGCTGGACAGTAAGAAGCTTTCGAAGATAAGAGGGTTTGTTACTCATGATAGATGTGTATGTGAGTGTGAGTTGCCATGTGGTTTGTGAATTGGACATCCACTTTCAACTTAAATACCCCCCCCTCTTCTGTGGACATCTTTTATGGATAGCCCCAATGATGATTTTGCTAGCCTCATGCACAGCTTCTGAAACATGGAGACAAACAAAAACATCCAAAGAGCTGGACTTTAAAAAATGGAAGCTTGCGTAGAATAGAAAGACTGAAGTGGTATGTTGAGAGCACTAATGTGGAACTGATAACAAGAGCCAGTGGAACAAAAGATGAGAAGAAGATGCTGGTGATGGATAGGACACTCATTGAGGAAACCGGATGATGGCATTATCAGGCAGTCCTTGTTCTGGAATCCCCTGGCTAAGACAGGTTAATGAAGACCAAAGAACACATGGAAAAGAAAACTGGAGACAGACATGAAGAAGTGGAAAGACCTTGAGCTGATGGCATGGGACAGGAAGACTTGGCATAGGTATGTTGAAGGCCTATGCTCCTTGGGGAGTTGAAAGGTGAACGAAGAGAAGAAAAATTACAAGCTCACCATAACCACATCTTATGGGCTACCTGTGGGCAAAGTGACCCTATTTTCACTTTGTCTCCTCACAGACGCTTGAACCAAACAGGATTTTTAAAAAAAACTTACTTTAACATTTTTTTACATGTATACCACAGGGGAGATGCAATTTTCATTCCAATGTGAAGGGTCATTTGCAGAGCATCAAGCTGTTTCTTCACGATTTCTTTCCCACTTATCATGGTTGTCAGCAATGACACAAACCTCCTGTTACCTTTTATTCACAATACATCGGGTAACCCAATTTTTCACTGCACTTAATATCAGTCCATACTAATTGATATCTTCTTCCGTCCTTAGCCATCGACCGACCAAGCAGTCTGTGGCCATTACGCCTTGTGGCGTCTTAGGGCAACAAGAAATTATCCGTTGTTCCGTTACGCCTAAAGGCGTTTATTGGTACAACAGAATATTAATTGTTGTTTCCGTAATCAATGTGACTAGCAAGCGGATGATCAGTCCGCTGTAATAATTGATATCCAGCACACCAATAATTGACAGGCATAAAATTATTTTACCACCCTACATTGCACTGTCCTCGTCCACTCTGCAGTAGCACTGCAGTGAAAGTTTCAGCCCTTGTTGAGCAAGTCTGCACATATCATCAAAGATAAATTTTACCTTTTTGTCAGGTCTTTCCTGCTGACTTGTTATCTTGAGTCATTATTTTTCCCCTTCAAGGACCCTATAATTTCCTCTCTAGTCAAATTTTGGCACGAGACACTGCCCACTCAGAAGCCCCACCATATTCATTTTTCTCTCATTACCATAATTCTTCTTTGTACACTTGTATATTTTCAAAGAAAGCAGCAGTCTGTTTTAGGCTATTTGAATCTCCGTAGAGCTTTTCCACGAATGGTACTGGTGTTGGCCATATGTGCTTTCTCTGTTCCGCATATGTTGGGCAACTTTGAAGCAAATGTTCAGCAGTCAATTTATCAGTGTCACAGTTACACTGATCATAGTTCCTATCTTTAGCTTGTTGAATAGATGGTATCTCAATCTGTTGTGGCTGTGCGGAGTCTGAAGATTACTTGTTCTCTTCTGCTGAGCTGGTAGAATGGATCATTCTATGTGTGACCTGGATGCTCTACATCCCATTTGTTTCTGTATCCGATTCTGATAAAATTAATAATCATTCAGTTTTAACAAGGTTTTAGAAAATTCTTTGATCCTTAGCCGCCGACCGTCAAAGCAGTCAGTGGCCATCACGCCTAGTGGCGTCTTGTAGGGCAACAACAAATTGATTCCACTTTGCTCGGTCGGTGGCCATCCCTCGTACAGTGCCCCAACCCCGGCCCACCCCCTGCATCCCAGCCTCCACAGTCCTCCGCCAGGTTGCCTCCGGTCGGCCTCCCTTTCGCTTTCCCCCAGGGGTCCAAAGCACAGCTGTTCCGGCGATGGCATCGGGGTCTCTTCCGAGGACATGACCAACCCAGCTCCAGCGTCCGCCAGCCACGACGGCGTGCACGTCCTCCTGCCCGCCACGAGCAAGCAGATCCCGGTTAGCGATAGCACCCGGCCAAAAGACTCGGTGAACTTTTCTTAGGCACGCTGTGTGAAAAGAGGACAACCCCGACATCTCCCTCTCCGCAACTCCCCAGCACTCCGCACCACAGAGAAGCACAGAAAGCACACAGCTCTGACACAATCTTAACCTTGTGCCCGTGCTGCACCGGGAGGACCCCCAGATGCTGCCCAGGCCAAAGAAGACCGCCCTTGCCCCACCCATTCCGACGCCGATGTCCCCGCTGTCTGGTGCCACCACGCCTCCTAGGCACGCGAAGGCATCCATCTGCACCAATTGCCTACTCCCTACCGACATGGGCCCAGGGCCGTTCACACCGAGCGCCATGACCCCAGACCTCCCCAAACTGATGTCCAAGCCCACCCGCCGGCTAAACCCACCAAGTCTATCCACCTCTTCCCGGATGCGTCGACGCGAATGCGCCAGCAGTGCAACGTCATCTGCACACTCCAGATCCTCCAATGTAGAAAACGCCGTCCATCCCACTCCTCTTGGACCGCCCTCCGCCGCCTGGCGCACCACCCAGTCCACGACTGCCAAAAACAGAGTGGCTGACAAGGGGCACCCCTACCGCACCCCCGCCCCCACCCCAAAGGCCAGGCCGCTCTGCCCAACACCGCTACTAGTTACTGTGACAAAATTATGTGGTCAGGTTTAATTATTCTATCTCAAATTGACTGACCTGATCATCTTCAATATTCCTGCTTATTGTGCCAGTCCTCCCAGCATGCAGCTTCCTTTAGGCCCAGATAACTTTCACAATATTTGCACCAGAATTTAGTCTTCACTTTTTTTTTAATGGTCTGTCTTTGTAGGCCATGTTTGGGAAGTCACTGACATGTTTGTTAAATTTATAAGCATACACAACACAAATGTTATTGCCTCTGGCACTGTTATATCTTTATCATTTTTAGCATAGTAGCTGGCTGGCTTTTTGCTTTTTACTTGCTCAGCACATCTGTTTGTCTGCTCACACAAATGTATCCCAGAAATTACTGTCGCGGAAAAGTTCCAAAATTTCGGGAGAAATAGATTCTGGAATATTCTTGGGGCCTATCTGTTCCACAAATGTTGTGTGTACTGTAGACGTAGGTCTGAATATATTTGCGGGAGACCAACCTGTATCAAATTTACTTGATACATTATGTGGGATACGCCCCTGTACCGTAGCCTGATCCCCTGAGGGCCCAGGAACAGGACTAGAAATAGCTTGATCATAATCCGATTCACACATTTCTTCACTCGATTCAATTTCAATGTCACTTTCAGAATAATCACCATCTAAGTCTAATTCATCAGTCTCTGAATCACTGAGCACAAGTTCAACAGCTTGTTCCGTTTTTAGCCTTTTAGAATAATTATTTCCTGGATTTTCAACACGCTTTTTCATTATGAAAACAATTAACAAATTGCATAATATTATCACTTCGTGGGTGCCGCCATTTTAGTGTAACATTCCACAAGACGTGTACTTCCTGACGTAATTATTTTTTACACATTTCCATTTCTGCCCCGCCGATGTAAGGTAGGTGTGTCAGACCGAGATAGCGGTCGCTCGGGGAATGGATTATTTACACACAGACCTAAATTTAGGGACCTCTGGTTCAAAAGGTTAAAGGAGTTCACATGGCAGCTTATAGGTTTCACTTATCTGCCACTGGTAGGTTCTGCTCCCGCTGATGGGTTGGTTCTTAGTAGATTGATCACTGATAACGCTCGTCGCTGTTCAAGGATGTAGGGCGTAGCACGTTCCCAGAAGTGTCAGGGAGTGTCTACAAAGTTGGTCCCTCGTCTTAAAGCTCAGGCCACTGTTCCCTTCTTGTTCCAGAGATAGTACCCTCAACTGGTAACACTACCAACAACTATGGTAAAAGAATAGAAACGAAACGCTCTCCTGAGTATTGCGTTTTCTGACACATACTTATGTGTCCCTTTTCTCTTATTCCACCATCCCATCCACTCAGAATTTACCCTCAATGAGAATTAAACTTAATCCCTCGAGAGAAAACTTTCTTTACATTTAAATTGAATAGCTTTATCTTTATTTTACATTTAAATAAAAAGGTTAATAGTACAGATAGAATATGTTTACATTTACATCTCCACTGACTGAAAAGTGTTCACAATATAAATTGTGATATGCTTTCATTTATATCTTCACTGATTGAAAAGCTTTGAAACTTCCATTAATTTTAAAGGGAATATGTTTACACAGACATTTCCACTGGTTTGAAAATGTAAATATTATACTTGGAATGTACATTATTTCTTTCATCTTTCCTTCCCTGCTACAAATGGAACTTAGGACTACCTAGGCTTTTAGTTCTCTTTAAGAAACTAGCGATAAGCAGTCACCAGCCCTTGCAGTGGTGGTTCATAAAATCATTCTATACGCTGAGGTTGCCAGCCTCAAATGTCTTGGACATCCCTTAGTGATTTTCACATATTAATATTCAGTGTAATATATACACATTAGTTCACGTTAATAATGAAAAATGTGGAATGTAAAATGACAACTTACGCCAATCCTGGCTCACAGACTTTTTGCTCAGATGAATGAAGTTAAGGCACTTGATTAGGCCTCTTACATGTGTTCTTCGGGGGTCATTAACTTTAATAAGATAATTTCCTCTATGACTCTGTGTGTTCTCAGTTTCCTCAGTCCCGGTTTCCTTGTTAAAATGATAGAGATTTCCTGGGCTGTTTTGTAAGTCCGTCAAGATTCTCCAAGAAAAGGTCTGGCCTGATAAAATGGAATTCTGAATTCTAACTTCTGGCAAGGTCTGGTTGTGTCGTCTTGGCAAGCGATTTCTCACAGTGAATTAAAACTGTGAAAAGGTCAGGTTATATTTCTGTCCTACCCCCGCATCTGTTTGTTATGAAGCTACTCAGGGCTCCAATCATTTCAAACATGCTTGTTGGGTGGGGTAATTTCAAAATATTCCGACATGGAATAATTTTGCGCGTGATGCAAAGGTCACGTCTCCCATACATGGCAAGCAAAAATCCGATGCCTTGTGTACAAACTCACAAACACATCAGTAAACTCTTTCAGCAATGTGTGTAAGATGTAACATCTTATTACTGTACAAGTCGGACAGGAAACAATTAGGTCATCCTTGTCTGTCCAAAATGTGTAACCCAGACAAGTAATCTCTTATCTGTCGCGCACCCTGACCTTATCAACGATTAGCACATACGCTGGTGACTTGTAGTCTGATGTTGGCTGCACCTGCGATTAGACAACATGGCTGTAGTTAATATTATCTCAGCCGCTCCTTGCAAAGCAGGGAGAAGTGGGTAACAAACAGATATGACGACTTATCTCTGAGAGGGGTGTAAGAAGGAAAATACAAAATATCAGCTACATAGCAGAAAAAAAAATGCTGACCCTGGAAAAGCACGCAATTAGTCAGTTCAACAATATACAGTGCAGACCGCTTAAGGCGATCTCGGATGTGGCGAATTTCTGTTGTGAAGAACAATTTGTTTATCCCCGGCAATTTTTCTTCTTTGTCTTTGTAAAAAATGTCCGGTTAAGCGGAATCCGTTTATCACGAATTTTCGGATATGCCGAACGATTAAACGTGTCCCGACTATATAATTTGATCTGCTTAAGACGAACTTTTTTCAAATACAGTACCTGGACATTTGTACAACTTTTCGGCTATTTTCGGAAATTGCGCGCTTCGTCAGTGTTAGAATTTGAGTTATTTCCCCTCTAAAAATGGCTGGAAAGTTAAAATCCATATCTTTGAAAAGAAAGATTGAGCTATTACAAGAAGTGGAAAATAGTGGCAAAAAGAAAATGGAAATAGCAAAGGAATTCGACATTCCAAAATCAACGCTTTCAGGAATCATAAAAAATAAGGATCGGTACAGAAAAATGTTTAATGGTGGACAAGCTGATTGTCACAGAATAAAGAACCGAAAAGCGGCGTGTGATGTTGTTGACACGGCACTCCTAAAATGGTTCACCATGGCGAGATCAGCAAATGTTCCTGTAAATGGACCTATATTAACTGCAAAGGCAGAAGAGTTAGCACTTCTGGAAGGTCGGACTGGCTGGAAATGTAGTCCTGGCTGGTTGGGTAGTTTTAAAAATTAGGCTCCAACATTACTTACAAAGCTTTGTGTGGGGAAAGGCATTCTGTTAATGAAACGACTACCGAGTCATGGACGGAGGAGGTGCTAAAACCAGCCATGAGTAGGTATAATTCCGCTGATGTGTTTAATGCTGATGAAACTGGATTGTTTTGGAGATTGCTGCCTGACAAGACTTTTTCCTTTAGAAATGAAAAGTGTCATGGGGGGAAAAATCGAAAGAAAGAATCACAGCTGTTGTGTGTACAAATATGGATGGTTCAGAAAAATTGCCATTACTTGTAATAAGTAAATTCAAAAATCCACGCTGTTTTAAAGGTTTGAAAAAATTGTGTGTTGATTATGCAGCTAATTCAAAAGCCTGGATGAGATCAGACATTTTCACCAAGTGGCTACATGCATTTGATCATTCTATGAACGTCAACATCGCAAAGTTCTTTTGGTGCTTGACAACTGTTCAGCCCACCTAAATGTTCAAAATCTAAAAGCAACAGAACTTTTATTTTTACCACCAAATGCGACATCCAAACTTCAGCCTTGTGACCAAGGTATTATTCAAAATCTGAAGGTTCATTATAGGTCAGCAATGTTGTCCAAACTTGTAGGTCACATTGATGCAGACTTGGTTGCTGAAGATATCAAGATAACCCTTCTGGACGCTATTGTTATGTTGAAATCTGCATGGGGTAAAGTGTTGCCTGTGACTATTGCAAACTGTTTTCGAAAAGCAGGCTTTAAAGTTGGAGATGATACAGATGATGAAAACACGGTTGTATCAAATACTTGTAATGGCAGTATTATAATTGAAACTTCTGTGGAACCTTTGCTTCATCGACTATATCAGGAATTGAACATTTCAGCAGAAGATTTTGTCAACAATGGCAATGATATTGTTACTACATGTAGTGCTAGCCTTGCCAGTGCTGATATTCTAGGGATGTGTATGCCAACAGTTTCATCTTCTGTCCTTTCCAGTCCTGACCTAGATGGAGATGATGATGATGACTGTGGGTTGCCAGTGCAAACTGTTTCACAAATGGAAATTTCAAATTGCATGGATAAAATTAACATGCATATAATGCAGACTGGATGCCAAGATGATTTAATTTCTCATTTCTTTGGATTTAAAGAGGCCATGGAAAGACATTTGATTAACTCCGGTACCAAGGCACAGAGGAAAATTACAGACTTTTTCATTTAAGAGTGCTTTATCATTTAAGAGTTTACAAATTCTAGAGATAATGATGACTGTGGGTTAATGGTACAAACTATTTCACAGTTGGAAGTTTCAAATTGCATGGATAAAACTAACATGTATATAATGCAGGCTGGATGCCAAGATGATTTGATTTATAATTTCTTTGAATTTAAGGATGTCATGGAAAGACATTTTTATTCATTCAAGTACGGGTACTAAGATACAGAGGAAAATTGCAGCTTTTTCTTTTCAAAGTGTAAAAAGTGCTGTTATTATCTAGATATCTGTGCCAACGTTGTACATTAACACTTTTGGTGATTTACATATTTTCTGTGTCATACATCTGTCGTATTCAATGCTAATTCATTATTGCATTGTACGTTGCAAATGCATTACCATATGCTTGAACTCTTATCTGATAAGAGGAATTTCTGATAAGAAGAACTATTTCTTGGGTCCCTGGTGAGTTCTCCTTATCAGGTCTGCACTGTAACTGATTACTGCTGTAGTGAAAGAGAGATCGAGAAGAGGTCGCCCCAAAATCCATCTCGTCACAGTCATCCGAGTCTGTATTATTTTAGCTTTTGTTGTTGTTATTGACTCAGTGGCGCTTGGGCTCTCGGGCTCTCACCCTTCGGCCTAATGCCATGTAGTGATATCTGCATGTTTTCGCACTTTGTTTATTTTGGCTTTTCAACGCTGCAATTACTGAATGTGCATCGGTAAAGAAAGCAACTTGTCTCTCTGTGCTTTCCTCTGTCATTATAATTACCTTAATTCAAAAACAAAAATCCAGCTATTCATTGTTTTTGGACGGGCACTGCTGCTGAAACTATGTTTTAATCAGGACAGCTTGTAGAGTCGGAGTGTCTGTAGTTTTGTGCTGTCTCATAATTTTAAAATTCACAAATGCACAGAACAAACCAATTAGGATTTTTTCTTTAAACTCCTTGATCCTTAGGCAATGCACACTGTGGATTCAAATTCATGCAGCAAAACTTCTCACTCCACAGAAGTATGGCATTTCATGACAGTTTGAGAGAAACGGCATGCGGCAAATCTCATAGGTAAATAGCGAAATGCCTTATAAGCTCCAATAATTTTTAACTGGATGCCACATTGAGGTGATGTGTTGGAAAAGGGGTGATTTTTGATCAGGTAATATACTGAGGGAGCAAATAATGATACAGCAACAGCTAAAACTAACAATTCTCCTCATATAATTATGTCAGAAGCTAAATGAGTGGTAGAAGCGAATCTGTGACCTGCAGCACAATCCGTATGCTGTACAAACTAGTCTTATCGGACAAGACATACTTATGTTGACCCAATATACAGAGTAACCCTCACAAATGAACCGCAAAACAGCTGACAATGCATTATGCAAAGCTGAACGCCAGAGAAGCAGGCTTAACATCCATCACCATATAGATTTTCCTCAACTTCCTCATTAGCTTAAGAAGATTAGATAAAGATGATCTAGATTTTTTTTTTTTTAAACCATCTAGATGAGCAGGTGCAACCAAAGCGCCACTGATAATTAAAGAGAAACGGTGCTCTTACTGTCACAGATTTAGTACCGACACAAGTAAGAGTAGAAAGTTTGTTTTCTACCCTCCGATTAATAAGATCTGACTTGAGAGCACTCAAAAAAAAAAAAAAAAAAACTTCAACAAACATGGACAAGTCAATTAAGGAAAATAAAACACAGCCATCCAAGACAGGGGAAGGTCCTCTCGCAGGGAGGCGTATGATGCAACACAGAGAAAGCCGAAAGGAGTCTGTGTTACTGACTAACCTTCTTTCTTCTAGGAGAACTTCCAGATTTGGCACCTGGAATGTTCGGACATTAAATGAACAAGGGAAAGTGGCAAGAGTAGCAGCAGAAATGAGGGAATATAAAATCGAGGTTCTGGGAATGTGTGAAACAAAGTGGAAGGCTGTAGACAGGAGGAAACTCATCACAGGTGAATTGGTGCTGTCCTCAGGACAGAAGACGAAAGTTCACACCACAGTGAAGGGGTAGCTCTTATGTTATCTAAAGATGCACAGAAAGCACTCATTGAATGGGAAGCTGTTGGACCCAGAATAATAACAGCTACTTTTAAAACAGCTAAAAAGAAAATAAAAGTAAATGTCTTCCAATGTTATGCACCAACCAATGACAAAGAAGAGTCGGTGAAAGAAGCATTTTATATTAAACTACAGGAAATTATGGAAAAAGTAAAAAGAAGAGACATCACAATTTTGATGGGTGACATGAATGCAAAGATAGGTACAGTCAATACCGGATTTGAAGAAGTCATGGGAAAACATTGGCTAGGAATAATGAATGAAAATGGGGAGCTATTCTCAAACTTCTGTGCTTCAAAATCAACTGGCTATAGGAGGAAGCATGTTTCCACATAAGAGAATACACAAGGCAACATGGATATCACCAGATCACAGAACAGAAAATCAGATTGACCATATATGCATAATCAAGAAGTTTAGATCACCATTGCAAGATGTAAAGGTATATAGAGGAACAGATGTGGCATCAGATCACCTCTTTCTGATAGCCAAAGTAAAAATGAAACTCAAGAGATATGCAACAATGCAAAATTATAGACAATTATATCGTGTCATCATCCTCGGTTGGTATCTAGCTAGCACCTTTCTGCAAACAGGGGTGCTATAATGGATCATCGGGGACTTTCACCGAAAGCATTTTAATATTGTATAGAATTCATGGCTTCATCGTTACGGCTTATCGATTTGTAATATTATGTGGATTGCCGTCGCACGAGTCACGGCGACGAAGAGAGGTTAACCAAGTATTAGGACATAACCTTCGTTGTTTATTTTATATGCAAGTATGCATGGATCTGCCATGTCAGAGGTACCAAGCCACTTAAGTACCCGACCAGAATTATAGGACAGAGTTAATATATTCATTCCAAGATTAATAGTTTGGATAGTCCTAACGGTCATGACATTGACGCAAGGTCAAACCCTTATCTTATGTGAGGAATTTAATATGATGCCTATACCATGCCTATACATGCTACATGTATGTTTGCTCTGTGGAATCCATGTTGAAGTACTGTAACCTGTTGTCGTCAACGTATTTCGTCCTAAATAAATTATGATGCCAGTAAATGTAACGAGTTCTCCCATGTCTGCATTGGCACGGTTCGAAGTGCCCAATTACGAGTCCAGTTCACGGATGTTTTTATCATACCAATCATTCATTCAACATTCGCGTGTACATTTATAGATGTGCTCCAGGAAAGAGCAGCCAATTTAATGTAGGACATCTAAGAAATCAAGAAACAAATTTGCGGTTACAATATCCAACAAATTCCAAGTGCTCCAACAGCTGGAAGATGTAGAGAATACAGAAGACTATTGGCAGCAAATCAAAACTGTATGGAATGAGACATGTGAAGAAATACCGGGGAAAAGGGAACGACAACAAAAAGCATGGATAACAACAGAAACCATCAATAAGATAAAAGACAGAAAAAACAAGAAAGCAGATTTAAACACAAGCAAAACCAGAAGTTCCAAGAGCCAAGGCTCAAGAAGTGTACACAGAAGCAAACAAAGAAGTAAAAAGAAGTATCAAAAGAGACAAGAGGAAGTATATTGAGGAGTTGGCAAGAGAGGCTTTCTGCAGCCAAAGGAAATATGAGAGAACTGTATAGCAGCACAAAGAAGCTAACAGGGAAATACAAGCAAACAAGTTGCCTCATAAAAGACAATAGACCAGCTCCCCAAAACCCCCCGGACATCCAGCCAGCAGAAGAAGAGCTACAAATTAACGGTGAAAGACCAACGAAGGAAGAAATAAAGAAAGCCATAAAGCTTCTAAGAGATGGAAAAGCGTCTGGACCTGATGGCATTCCAGCAGAGGCAATCAAAGCAGATATCGACACGGCTACAGAGATGTTATATAAATTACTTGGTAAAGTCTGGGAAAAGGAAGAGATACCAGCAGAATGGAAGGAAGGATATCTGGTTAAGTTGCCTAAGAAGGGAAATTTACAAGAGTGCACAAATTATATAGGAATAATGTTACTATCAGTGCCAGGAAAAGTATTAAACAGGATTATCCTTGAGAGATTAAGAGTCCATAGACAAGAAACTGAGAGATGAACAAGCAGGTTTTTGACAAAACAGATCATGTACAGACCAGATAGCCACTTTGAGAATGAACAAAGTCTGGAATGGAATTCACCACTATACGCCGGATTTGTGGACTACGAAAAGGCATTTGACAGTGTAGACAGAGAATCACTTTGGAAATTGATGAGGTATTATGGAGTTTCCCTGAAGATCATTAATTTAATAAAGAAAACATATGAAGACATGACATGCAGAGTTCTTCATGAAGGACAGCTTATAGAACCGTTTGGGATAAGAACGGGAGTGCGACAGGGATGCCTCTTGTCTCCATTTCTTTTCTTACTAGCAATAGACTGGGTTATGAGATCATCTACAACACACAACAGAAATGGAATCCAGTGGACTCTGACTAAGCAGTTGGATGATCTGGATTTTGCTGATGACTTGGCTCTTCTGTCCCATAACCGTAATCAGATGCAGGACAAATTGAAAACACTCGATGAGAGGTCACAGCAATTGGGTCTGAAAATACACAGGGAAAAGACAAAAATAATGAGAATAAATGCAGGTAATGATAACAGGGTTGAACTTGAAGAAACACCAATACTCTGAATCTTTCTACTTCTCAAAAATTCTGTTTATCAGAAATTTGATCACATATGGACATTTTGCGGTCAGAATCAGTAAGAAAGCATAAAGTTATTATTTTAACTGTTTATTGCAACTTTATCATTGTTACCTTGACACTTTTGTGTCTTCCAGTATTAAAAAGCAATTTTTAAAATCATAAGGTATAGTATCATGTCAGTTGCAAGTACTAAACATTTAAAAGTCTAAATATCCAGATTTACCAATCTTGGATCGTGTACTATACTGACAGAGTATCAGTTCACCGTATAAATTTGGCAAATGAGAAATGAAGTGGAGAATGTTTACCCCAATGCCATTCAGCTGATGGACGCTCTGAGAACTTGACTTCTGTTTTGGCTTTGCACTCTAAGATCTGATATTAGTAAAGTGTAAGTTTCAACTCCCCACTTCTTTATGGTAGAATCTGGCATTGGACTACCTTTACACTTTTTTTGTTAAATATAACTTGGCAGTTTCTATACAGACATTTATAGGCAGGGCAAGAACTGTGATTACAGGCAGATCATTAGTAACAGTTGTTGCCCATAACCCATGTGATCTCTGAAGTCTATGATCGTAGCTGCTGGTCACGATGACGATAAATGCTTCTATTTCTTTCGCTCATACAATTACATTATATTCTTCAAAGTTATAAGTCTGTCTCTATTGTGATAATTTTTTTGGTGGTAACTCTTTCTTACATGAGTATGGTCCATCGCAAACATGTAAAGACTGATGCCCAACATCAAACAACTACTAGCTACGTATTGCCTTCTTTGTCAAATACTTGCGCACCGTCACACACATTAACTTTACTTGGTCTTCTGAGTCAGGCAGAACTTCTGCTTAACCGAGACCAAATTTGAGTTTGGCCTAAAAAATTAGTTAACAGAAATTGACATAACCGAAGTTTTTTAACACATGTGCCAGCTAAAGGAAAGATACCATTATTAATTGAATCCATCCACTTTTATTGCACCTGACTGATGCAGATAAATACAGGGAACGATTTTAGCACACCCATCATTTTTCAGGTTTTGTCGGTAAAAAGCATCCAAGCTTAGTAGGAAATGGACATTGAACAGAAACACATCCAGTGACTGCGTACACTTGCTGTGCTATGACAAACAGATAACCTGATGGAAATTTAGGGCCAGGGACACTATACGGGATGTATATTAAAATCTGTATGCTGCCTCAAAATCTTCAAACTGTTAAGAGAAATTATAAAGCCAAATATATAGGGCTATGCCGGACAAAGTTTCCGGTGTCTCTGAAGAGACAAAAAGGGAACAGGACTACTGCACGCTCAAGGTGACTAATATGTTGGTTGTGTATGGGGCTGGTAACCTGATCCTATTTTTTTTAATTATAACAGAAACCACTGCAAGTGAATGCTTGATGCAGTCTTCTGTAAGGGGACCAGTTACAGTAATGTGTAAAGCAAAATGACAATGATGATGATAGTAAGCTATAAAACAAGTGTTGATTCGTGCTAACTGAACCTGCCCTAGAGATTGACTGGCTGTGAAAACACTGGAACAAGTCAAGAGCTATGTATATCTTGGTCATATAATAACAGAAGATGGCAGATGTGAAACAGAAATCAAGAAGAGAATAGGAATGGCCAAAGCTACATTCAACAACATGAAACATATACTGACATCCAAACAGTTATCTCACAAATTAAAACTGAGAATCATAAAGTGTTATAATATTCTGCATTTCTCTATGGTGCAGAAACATGGACGATGAATAAGCATTTGGAAGAAAGACTTGAGGCTCTTGAAATGTGGATATATAGAAGAATGGGGCGTGTCTCATGGAAAGAGATGAAAACAAATAAGGAGGTCCTAGAAAATCTAGGTATGAAAAGAAAACTAATGAGGGAGGTCAAAGTTCGGCAGCTAAAATACTTTGGCCACATAAAAAGGCATAACACCTTGCAGAAGACCATAACAGAAGGGAGAGTTGAAGGCAAACGTGCAAGGGGAAGACAGCACTATAAGTGGGAAGATAACATCAAGAGATGGACAGGAAAGAGTCTATCAGAGTGCACCACCAAGACAAGAGACAGAAGATGTTGGAGATCCATTACAGCCAACCTTCGTTGTGGAGATGGCAGCTGATGATGATGAAAACGCTTGTGCTAACATCTTCCACAGTATCTGAAGTTACTGAGATCTACGAATAGGGTGTTGATGACCATCAGTTTCCTTTTTTTTGAGACATACTGATCTTCACATCATCTCATATAAATTACTCAAAGATTCTTTCTGAAAGACATGCACATTCGTTGGTGTCTTTTTAACATCAGTGTGCTGCAGTAGGCATTGGCTGTCTGCAATCAGTAATTCATATATGGTTACTGAATTTGATGTCT
The DNA here is from genome assembly GCA_024509875.1 of Oreohelix idahoensis. NCBI lineage: Eukaryota > Metazoa > Mollusca > Gastropoda > Stylommatophora > Oreohelicidae > Oreohelix > Oreohelix idahoensis. The sequence goes on from JAMPIV010010417.1 coordinate 336,871, forward strand.
ACTATCAACCCTCTGTTTACCACTTTATGTCTATGATAACTGAGCTCAGAGGCTAATTCAGAAGATCTTCACATAAAGTGAAGTGTTAAACAGAGGATTGATAGTAAACAAAACAGTACCATCTATTGCTATTTAAAGGTGAAGTTAGAAATATCTGCCCCCACAATTTTTCACTATCAGAAGATAGGTTTCTAATTTGTAAAAATGTTCAGTAACTGGGTGCCTTAATATCCTTCAAGCATCTTGTTTAATTGAAAAGACATCCTAAAGATTTCATATTGTTACAGTTATTCAGAAATGACATCACTGCACTCTGGGCAAACTGATGAGTATGGTACTGATTCATCTACCATCTTTGATTTAATGAAACAAAAATAAGAAAAGCTGTTATGGTGATAGTGAATTACCTAAGTCAAATGGCAAACATGAAGACATTACACCAGACAACGAATGTAGACACAGACAAATGAATCCAACAGCGCCAAAGCGGGAAATACCCTCACACTCATTCTCTTTTAAGGGCCAATGCAAAACTTTTTCGTGAGCAGTTACGCATAACAACAACCTGAGAGCGTACACCAAGCTGGTATGCAAAGTTTAAGAAACATAATGGTAATATTATTGTAGGCCTGTCTTTCCCCAATTCTGGAAAAATCACAATCCAGCAGCCCTCAGGTCAAGTGTGCAGGATAACTGGTCCCATACCTGTGCATCTATAAATGTGGTAGATGTTTTTTCTTAAGAGGCTAAACATGAACTACTCAATGGAGATGATTAGAAGATGAGCAAGGACCCAACTTGGGTGCCTCCTGTAACTCCAGAATCATCATACAATGTATGTGGTATATATTTTGGAATGATGTCAAAATGAAAAATAAATCCCTATTCAAGTCAAACTGGTTCAGGCTGGTGGCTATGTCCTACATGGCCTAAAATTGTCCAGTAAGCTACTATTGGTCATTCTGAATGGACAAAAATAGTCTTCACAGGCTTAGGTGGTGGCCTACTGCAGTTCCCTTATTGCTGGTACATCAGGAACATGCACTTATATCTGACAAAATGATTTTGTCAGTCAGCCAACACTTTCCAGATAAGTAAACCAGTGTAACAACATGATTTTGTCAAGTCAGCCAACACTTCTAGATAAAATAAACTGGTGTCATAACATGATTTTGTCAGTCAGCCAACATATTCCACATAAAGTAAACCGGTGTTTCATGATTTTGTCAGTCAGCCAACATATTCCACATAAAGTAAACCGGTGTTTCATGATTTTGTCAGTCAGCCAACATATGCCACATATGGTAAACTGGTGTTTCATGATTTTGTCAGTCAGCCAATACTTTCCACATATGGTAAACTGGTGTTACATAATTTTGTCAGTCAGCCAATACTTTCCACATATAGTAAACCTGTGTTACATGATTTTGTCAGTCAGCCAATACTTTCCACATATAGTAAACCGGTGTTACATGATTTTGTCAGTCAGCCAATACTTTCCACAAAGTAAACCGGTGTCACACCATGATTTTGTCAGTCAGCCAACATATTCCACATATGGTAAACCAGTGTTACATGATTTTGTCAGTCAGCCACATATTCCACATATAGTAAACCGGTGTTACATGATTTTGTCAGTCAGCCAATACTTTCCACAAAGTAAACCAGTGTCACAACATGATTTTGTCAGCCAACACTTTCCAGATAAATTAAACCCATGCCCATGTGTATGCAAGCCACAGAAGTTTCGAGTCCAGGCACATCATGCCAGACAAGTCAATTTTCCAAATTGGAAATATTTTAATGATTTTCTAGATATATGTCTATTCCGTAAAGACAGTTATAAAAACAAAATCAAGCCAAAGTAAAATGTTATATTGCGTTTTTTTGACATTTTAAATGCTTGTATCTGTAGTAACTGTGACTTGCTGTCGCAAGAGAGAGCAATATGGTCTAAATATGTATGTCTTACGTGTCAGGTAAGCGTTTTCGGTTTTGGAAATTAATTCCAAACATCTTTCTCTGGTTCTTCATCCTGAGTTTCAAAAACAAATCCCACATAACAGGTCATTCTAATGCCAGACTATGGTAGTATACCAGTTCTTAACTTGGAAGCGAGATAACGAGAAAAGCAAACCAGCCAAAAACTCTTGCCAAAATAGGATTTTCAGCATTGCAAGCACAGATTTAGCAGAGTACCCAGTAAAGTAACACCCAGCAAATAACAGTTATCTGTACACATATAAAAACAACATCAGCATTCGCACTTACTACTAGTATGTTGTAGCCAATCAGCTACATAAGTAATGTTTTTGTATGTACATATGTTTCTGTGAGAGAGAATGAAACAATAGGAAAAGTGACCAACAAAATAAATGATTTTTAAAACTACTTTTATTGACACAAGCTTTTACAACTAATACACCAAAGATGAAATATAAATGTAAAGGACAGAGACTTTCCCTCTTCATCAGTATCACACAGTTGATGGTTAAAACCAATCTTTGCTTCTTACAAGGCAAGGATAAATTCAGTTAAAACTACATTCAAGCAAACCTATTTTTGCACTGTTTCAACAGCAAATTATGTTAAATACAGTGGAAACACCATGTACTGATATAAAAAAAAAAAAAAATACAATCAAGCTGTAAAATTATCCCCATCATATCCAGTGAAAACGAGTTATAAAATTCAAGGAGCAGTGCTAGTCAGTTGCTGTCATCTGGACACGATCAAATATACAACGCAGTTTGAAAATAGCAATTTTTTTGCTCGCACCGACAAGCCTTACCAATACAACTGCTTGCTTGGCGTCACTTCAGCATAGTCAAGTATAAGATGCGGTTTAGATTTAAATATCGCATTTTATAACAAGTCTCCAAGAATCCTTTCACAAATAACAATGTATTTAAAAGCAAAGATGTGACAGAGACAACAGTGTACGTTATGGAATAAAACTGATAAGAGCAAAGAAACTAATAATATAATGTCAAGCGGATTTAAGACAAAAGGCAAAGCAATGACAAACATTATAGCTCATGATAATAACTAACTAATCTACAAACAATAAATCATTTTTGCAGAAACATCACTACTGCATACCATATGATGTAATCCAGCCTTAAAATTTAAAAAAAAAAAAAAAACAACTTTATGTTACGATAAAGGATGCCTTAATGTTCACGTCCAATAAAATGACAGGCTCCTGCCCAAAAAAAAATGTGTATAGTGATGCGTTAGCATCAGTGATTCAGCTTACATGACGTGTAACAAAATTAACAACAAACAGTTTAATTTAACTTTGAATGGTGGGAACAGAAAGAATGGGAAAATAGAACATATACGGCACCAGAACAAGTCATTAAAGTACAAGCAGGTAACACATATTCAATTGACACTAAGATTCTCAGAAACTTCAAAGACAGGTAAAACAAGCTCATAATGAACAATTTCATGTACATTCAGAACAATAAGAGTTAACAAATTTTAAGCCTTTTTGCTATTTATTGATTTTCATTTCTACCTTACACCATCACGTGTAAGACCATCTTTTGTTAATTGCCGCCAGTGCTTAAAGACAAAATAATAAAACTGACAGTGATAACTAAGTTAGGCTATACAAATGTGCACTTAAAGTCACTAGTCAGCACAATGTTAGACCGCAACAGATCTCAAAATGTTTCAATATCAGAATCTACGCATTCTTTTGACTTCACCATGTTCTTCGCGGGCAGCTTCACGGCGACGGTCCATCGACATGTGATCATTCATACTACTCGGTGACTGAAACATGTTGGGACTGGTCCCACCTGCTCCCATGCTCTGTGGACCACCCCTCATTCCACCCCCTGGTGAAGATGCTGCTGTATTTGATCCCACAGTTCCAGGAGGGCCACCTGGACCCCCCTGTTGTCCACCCACATTCCCAGGGCTACCCATCCCTCCAAGGCCACCCATTCCACCGGGAGGTGCACCAAGCACACCTCGTTGGCTCTGGTAATTATTGTCAAGACCACTTTGATCAAATCGTGAGCGTCTCTAGCAGTAGCATGTGTAAAATATTTTGTGGTGGCACAACATTCATGTCAATGTCAAATAGCAGATAATAAATATATGTATAATTACATTTTCAACCAGTGTTTTGTATGGATCAAAACCGGTTACAAAATCATTTAATTTTTTTGAAAAAGTTCATGGAAACATTTTAAGACGCCAGATTTCCCAGTATGTATAGGACGGCCATCGCAGGATCACATTGACATCACCGCCAGAGACAGGTACAGGATCAGCAAGCCGCAGATACATATTAATTTGGAGAAGAAAAGAAAGACAAATACGTTAGAAAGTTTGTTTAATTAATACCAAATCTTTGAATCAAGAACTCTCCAGCTGAAATAGATATGTATTCTGGACTTTCTTAAAATTACAAAGAAGAAAAGATTGATTTCATTATGAGCAAGCATCATCACGTATGCTCCAGCATTCCTGAAACAAGAAGCAATGTTATATAGTGAGGCATTTGCAGTTACACAATATATAATCAAGACAATTCTGAGAGAACAGTCCTGATGCACCAACCTTCAAAAAACCAATAGCAACCATAAAAGGCAGCTGCGGTGATAATAATTTTCAATCTTATTTGCCAGCTCCCCCAAAATATTCTACCTGGTGAGTAACATGCACACTTTTGTGGCATGGGAAATCAAAGACAGTAATTGACTGGATCAGATAAGCAGTGCTAAGTGTTCTGTCCCAACTCATAATTGGACTACTTTAGGTAGAAGTTTGTACACGTTGGTGTATTTGTGGCCACGTGTAATTCTTTCAGGAAATAAATGTGAAAATGCTAATAAACTTCAGAAAGCCAAGTGACGTACTTTCATGCTAAAATTCTTTGCACAAACATAAATGAGTCTTTTCCTCACCTTTTGTTCAAATGTTCTTTGTCTGGCTCCTTTATCATCAATTCCACAACGTCAATTGTGACATCACTCATTAATCCTTCTATTCCACACAATCACCAAATAATGAACATCTAATTTCTTGCCCTTCATTTTTTTAAGGTCCATGGTTCAAGGCCATATAATCAGCACGCCTTGCTACTCTGGCAGATAATTAAGAGTTTTGTTATACAAGCCCTTTTGATTTCCATCTATTTCCCGATGCAAAGAAAGAAAGCCTTTTTTTAAATCTCTACTCTGATATCTCTGCCCATTCCTCCAACTAACTTTGTTGCCATTACAATATTTGTATCTTGCAGATGTGTTTCCCTAAGTACAATCTGGCTATCAGTTGCTGCATTTATTCTCATATAATTATTAATTCAAAATGTTTCAAGCAATAAACAGAGTAGCTCCAATTACAAGAATTTTTTTCTGTTAGGAAACAAATAAACAGAAAATCTACAAATACTATTAACGTCACACCTCACGACACACTGCTGGAACACTTATTTGGCCATTGCTCTGGGATCTTCCATATATAACAGTATATGAAGATATGGCCTGGCTTTGTAAAAACAATTCTTTACGTTCTGTATGTCTGGTGCACAGATGTGTTACCAAATGAAAACGTTCACAGCATTCAGAAAATTGTCTACACCGCCAGCCATTTTTACCACAAATGGTTTTGAGATTTCTTCACAAAACACTTAAATCTTACAAGAATTTATGCCACTTTCACTATCTTCAATACCACAAATCTTGATATATACTGCAGTTCTACACTTATGACGCATTGCCATCAATGAATTAGTTGATAAGTAAAATCAAATAGAACATATCTGAGACATAGAGTACAGATGACACCCTCAGCTGAATTCTGTAAGGGAATAAGATGTTAATAAGGAAAAAACTGATCTTGAGGAAGAAAGTGCCCACAACAGTGAAGGGATGGCTCTAATGTTATCTAAAGAAGCACAGAAAGCACTCGTAGAATGGGAAGCAATGGGACCGTGAATAACAACTACATTCAACACAGGCAAAAAGAAGATAAAGATAAACATCATCCAAAGTTAAGCACCAACTACTGACAAAGAAGAATCAGTGACAGATGAATTGTGCACCTGACTACAAAATATCATGGATAAAATGAGAAGAGAAGACATCATTGTTTAGATAGGTAATAGTAAAGGATCCCGTTACACGTCTATTGAGGCATATTGGGAATATGGTGTTAGGCTCATATTTTCTTGACCATCGGCACACTGGGGGTGATGTGGTCAGCATCACGCCGGCCGCCTTAACCTTCCCAGAGTTGTTCTGGTACCCAATTCACGAGGCTCGGTCGACCCCGGAGCGGTTTGCTGTCTAAAATATCCCACCTCAACTGGGCTTTGACAAAATCATGGCAAAACAAGCTAGGATCAGTGAACAAAAATGGGGAAATATTCACAGATTTCTGTACTTCAAATCAACTGGTTATAAGAGGAAGTATGTTCCCACAAAACAGAATACACAAAGCAACATGGATATCACTAGACCACAGAACAGAAAATCAGATAGATCATATATGCATAAACAAGAAGTTTAGATCATCACTGCATGAAGTTAGGTATGTAGAGGATCAGATGTGACATCAGATCACCATCATCTGTTAGCCAAAATAAAAATGAAACTCAAGAGATACACAATAGTACATAGTTACAGACAACAGCTTAATGTAGGATATATGAGAAATCAAATTATGGTCGGACACACACTGAGGAAACCTGTTGATAGCATTACAAGGCAGTCCTTGTTCTGGAACCCCCAGGGCAAGAGAGGCAGAGGAAGACCAAGAAGTACATGGAGAAGAGAGTTGGAAACAGAGGTGAAAATGATGAGGAGAACATGGAAAGAACTTGAGATGATGGCACGTGACAGGAGGACTTGGCATGTGTTTGTTGAAGGCCTATGCTCCTTTGGGAGTGGAGGGTTATGAAATGAAATGAATGAATGAAATTATGGTCACCACACCCAACAAATACCAAGTTCTCCAATTCTCCAACAGATAGAAGAATACAGAATACCATTGGCTACAGATAAAAAAATATATGGAATGAGACGCGAGGAAGTACTGTAGGAAAACAACCGCCATCATAAAGCATGGGTAACAGCAGATGCCATCAATAAGACAAGAGAGAGAAAAAACAAGAAAGCAGATTTAAATAGAAGCAAAACCAGAAGTTCCAAAGCCAAGGCTCAAAAAGTGTACACAGAAGCGAACAAAGAGGTAAGAAGAAACATCAGAAGATACAAGAGGAAGTATACAGAGGAGTTAGTAAAAGAAGCAGGGAAGAAATATGACAGACCTGTACAACAGTACAAAGAAACTAAGGGCCTCATCAAAGACAAGAATGGAAAGAAACATCAGGTGATTGCTTCCGCGCACTTCATAAGCATTAAATCATTCATTTCAACCGAATTTGAATTTTTACATGTACCTAGCTTACGTCAGTTTAAATTATGAAAAATAATATTTATATTTAGTATTTTATTTACTGTTGTTACTTCTATATGAATTTATTAAAAAGCATTTTTGGTTTCTCCGTAAGAATGTACTGTGAATGAAGACAGCGAAGTTGGTTCACTAAATCTGGCATTCCTGAGTCGAGTCAGTGTGGTGACTTACGTCCGACTTGATCGACTCAACAACGCAGCACCACAGATTTTTATATTAAATAGTTTCATGAATATTTTCATATATCTCATCTAGTCAAATAGTATGTTTACCACGACATATCCTTTCAACTTCCTCCTTTATTTGCATTTTTTTTTAAAAATCTCTGTTGTGAAATCGAAAACCACACATGTAGAAACGCGGTTTACCTGCCTATTCACATCTCTAGTGTGTCTCCTTCCACACACGCTTACTCATAAGTAGCGGGAGTTGGTATCTATGTGTATTTGCTAAAATAAACTTGCGGGAGTCAGAGCGTGGCCTCCTTTTAGTGTGAAAAGAGACTATAGCATCCTGCTTCCCGGGATTAAAAAAACCGGGACAAAACTTCAGAATTTTAAAAAAGCATATGTACAAACAAAAAAAAACCATGGACAGTGAGAATTGAGCACATATTTTTATGTCAATTTTTGGGGTGATTAGAAAAACCATACAAAACATTTGCACAGGTGAAAATGGCAGACTAATGGGCAAGATTCTGTTCATAGTTCCATTATGGCTCTGATCTGTTTCTTACTAGTTTATCTGTTTTTTTTATTTATTTTTGTTTTTCTCTGTCATCTCATCTTATCATCATTATTCCCCTTCAGTTCCCTAAGAAACATATGACCTCAACTCAAGGCTATCCCATGCCTTCATATCTTTCATATCTTCCCCATGTGTTTTTCAGATTCTATCGTGTTTTATTTTTCACAACTGAAGAAATTGTACAGTTAGTCCCACTGTGGATAGTACAATATGGGAGTGAAGTATTAGAAACTTGACCTATACTAAGCCTCAGCTTTATCACATGGGGATGACTTCCCCTTCTTCTGTACTTCTGCCTTCCCTAACTCAAGAGCAAAGTCAGGTGACATAAAAGATAAAGTGTAACAGAACACTAATTATCATCCCGGGAAACGTGCTGAGAAAGGAAGATGGATAAATCAAATATTGGGGTGCGGGGGGAGGGGAGAGAGAGAGAGAGAGAGAGAGAGAGAGAGAGAGAGAGAGAGAGAGAGAGAGAGAGAGAGAGAGAGAGAGAGAGAGAGAGAGAGAGAGAGAGAGAGAGAGAGAGAGAGAGAGAGAGAGAGAGAGAGAGAGAGAGAGAGAGAGAGAGAGAGAGAGAGAGAGAGAGAGAGAGAGAGAGAGAGAGAGAGAGAGAGAGAGAGAGAGAGAGAGAGAGAGAGAGAGAGAGAGAGAGAGAGAAGAAAGCAGGAGAAGAAACTGGGCAAATTGAAGCACAATTCAACCTGGTTCCAAACCCTGACAAGAGTGAGCACTTACTAGCTACAGAAATGTACATGATAATTTCTTATGAAATAGTCATCCACAAATATTTCATAACAGAAAAATTGGATTTGATAAAATATTAGTAAACTATGCAACCATTACAAGAAATGGCAGGAGTGGGGTCTGAGGTTCATGAAATCATTAAGGAATTTTTTTTTTTTTTTTTTTTGGTCTGAGGAGAACTAAACCTTTATTTTATGTGTCTGTAGTTCTTTGATCTGTGTTTTTGTTGCCTCTTTGATTCAAGATCATAGGCTGCTTTTTTAATACTATTAGCCAGTTGTCCATCGATTGCTAACGTCATTTCCTCACCTCTTGTTCAACTAGAATTAGTCTGGTGCTTTCCATGAATTCCACATTGACAACCCTATCAAAATATTTTAAACCCCTTTCTGAGCAAGTACCCAGTTATGATTCTTTTTTCCTTGGATGTCAACCATTCAGAAACTGTCATAGGTAATTTTCACATTAAGCAAATTTCAAATAAATCTGCGGCAATGGAGGAACAATTTAAGATCTATAAATCTGAGGCATAGAACAAAGTTTGCTCAGAAATACCACTAAGCATATCACTGGTGGTCAATGCTAGACATGTCATCACTGCAAGCTTTGTGTTTAACCATAACACCATCATAACAAACATAGGTATATGTGTAAGTCTTGTCTGTGTTCACACAGTTGTGTGAATGTGTTTCCTGTGAGCAGGTAGGCTTGTGTTTCCTTGTGTGCATGCATACATTAGCATGTAGTTTTATTTCTATTTACCCTTTTGTATGGTAAAATACAGGAGAATTGTGGAACAGTTCACAGTTCATGGGTGCGTGCACATGCATATGCTTGGGCAGGCATGTGTATAGGGTAGCACATTTCTTCAAACAATTTTTTCCAAGGGTTTTTAACTCTTCGACTCCAGAACAATGCTCACAGCGTTGCAAACTTGTAACTGCTGTGCCACTGTAACGCCCAGAGCGTTGTTTTTAGTTTATCACGAATAAACCCAAACAATCATCCGTTTAATGCAGTTCATATTTTAAAACTTGTAGAATGACTTCCGCTATTATTTAAACAACTAATTTGATGTAGTTAAGCAGCATGTGTGCTTGTTTTGATGTCTTACAATGTTTTATTGTCTACAACAGTAATTTGTCTTTGGTAAGCCTGTATTCTACAGTTAACTTTTTAGTGTTTTTCAATGTTACATGCAAAATGTTTTAAGTAAACCAAACGTACTTGTGTTTAAACTACCAAAGACACTATATATTACAATTCTCTGTCAATTTCCCTACAGTTTGGTATATAATAAGTATTTGTTCACAGAATAGATTAACAAAAAATTTACACTGAAAGATAGTACACTTCACCGTTTAGAATTCTTCAAAAAATAATTATGGCACAGGGTGGAAAATAATTATGGAGTCAAAGAGTTAAGGTCCAAGCATATAATTTTCAAGGATACGAGAAACTGGCTTTAAACTCGATGTACTCTATTACAAAGAAAAAACTTATGACAAACACTTAATACAACAAAACAATTATACTGAAACTTAGTAAATAAAATACTCCTCCATACTGGAATTAATAAAGAATAAGTGTTCTGAAATACGGACTTACAATCAGAGGTTTTAATTTTCATGACTTCCAATTTCCTTAACCCACACTTCTTTGTTTTTCTCAATGCTCTCTTTGGTTTCCCCACTTTTCTCTATCCTATCAGCAGCCATAAACTAAGAAATGTAATTTGCCTATATCTGCCTTCACTGGTGCCTATACCTAGAAGTGGTAAGGCAGCTTGAGTACCCTGAAGTGTCATACCAGCTGTAAGTTTTACTCCTGGCAGGTTCTACCAAACTGGACAGGTCTGTGCAGGTAGGGGTCAGTGTAAAGCTGGGACCCTGGTCCTCCAGGCTGGGGATTTTAGCACAGGGCTGACACCCCTGTCTACGTAAAAGAACAAATTAGTTATGGAAACAGCAATGAATGAAAAAGCTTTGACGTGGGACGGACATCCGGAGTCTGCGGCTCGCATGACTGACAGTGGTGAAAGCCGACAGGAAGCCAATGCCATGAAAACAGATGCACTGCACGAAGGATGGCTGCCGACCGAGCAAGGTGGAAGCAGTTTGTTGCTGTGCCCTACAAGATGCCACCAGGCATGATGGCCACTGACTGTTTTGATAGTTGACAGCTAAGGATCAAAGAAGAAGAGAAGTAGGGCCTATATATAAACTTAACAACTCCCTGACCTTTGTGTAATGTATTTTATATATAAATGTGAGTGAGGAGCAACTTGTATCAACAAGCTGGAAATGTAATCATTGAAACTAGAAATAACTATTCAGTTCATTTAGTTTAGGCATCAAGAGAAAACAAAGGTCACTTCAGCAACAACCAGTTTTAATTATGATTTAAACTTACACATAAGCTAGAGTGATAAAATTCAAATTGGTTTAAATGAACACTTTCACGCGCATGGAGTATGCTGAATCATGCCCCCGATGTTTCTTTCCATATTTTTTTTTTTTACGCTCGCTAATACTCGAGGCGAAATCTCAGGTTATTATTAATGTCTAACCTGACATTGATTTTACGTATCCCTTTTTTTCTTGTACAGAGACAGGTGTCCCTCGCCATTCAGGAAAATACTCGCCGATTTCGGTGGTACCCATTAGAGCTGGGTCGGCTCAGGAGCCGCCAGTCCCTGGTCGACGACACTCCTTCAAATGTCCTCGCCAGGTCTCGAGTTAATCCAGTCCAAATCCCGGTCGACGAAAAATCCTCAAATGCCGTCGGCCGGGTTTGATCCTGGATCACCCGGTAGCCAGAGCGGTGTGGTAACCACTACGCTAGCGCGGCTCCTCTCCAGAGACTTATGACAGCTCTCTCTCTCTCTGCATGTCAAATTTCTTTTCTTTTTTTTTAAACATAATTGACATTTAGCGTAATGTTCACTTTTTATTTTTTTGGCACGCAGAAGATATCCATGTTATAATTTGGCATTTCTAACCATTTATCTTGAAACCGGCAGCCATGCATAATGTTCAAACTCAAATCATCTCTTTTGTATGCATACCAAGCTTTTGAGAAGCCTCAATTTTTCTCTGGATTCACATCTGCATTCACTTGTCATGAAATCTTGTACACACATTTAACGACAATTCTGTTTCAGTTATTTCAACGTTGCCATGAGCATTTGACTGTCATTGTAATATTCTCAATTTTAAATTGAATTTTTAATATTAAGTAGCTTTATTGTTTGACGTCTCTCTCTCTCTCTCTATGCGTGTGAATGACTATGAGTAAATGTACTTGTGTATGCTCAGTTTCTGATTGTGATGATAATATTATTAATCCTGTCTGAAGTTGTTAATATTTTAATTTTAATTTGTAAAAAGCTGAAAATTGTATTGCAGGGCAGAAATGTAAAAAGGCAATTATGTCTATTTCTTTACCCTGATGAAATAAAGATTTCGTTCGTTCGTTCTGGCAATGGTCAAACTGAAAGAATCAACGGATCACTGATCCTAACATTATGCATTTAAATCTTTAACGAAAACTCTAGAAAAGGCTTGGAAACAGATTTCGTGCAAAAAGGAAATAAGTAGACAAGTTTAACCGATAACGCCCAACGAAAAATGCCAGCAGTAACCAAAAAGTTGATGTATTCGACTTTCAAATTCTAAGATTTTTAGCCATTGCTCCCATCTTTCAATACTTTGAAGTTTCTACCAGTCATTCCAGGCTTTTCCATAACTTTTTGAGACTGTTGCAAACTATGTGGGTGTAATGTATGTGTATCACTCATAAACACAAATAAAAAAAATATGGAACAACTAACAAAAAAATTAGGAAACGGAGAAAGAACTGAATCTTAACTCTTTCAGTATAAAAGCTTTCATTGAAAAATGATTAGTTATTCAAGAACCAGCTAGCCAGCTATAAAGACATCTTACATCAGTGACTGCAATAAAAGAAAATGCAAGGGCATCCAAAAAGGTGGTGGTAATCAAATCATGGAAGACACAAAAGATAAAGCATAACAGAACATTAATTATCATCCCTGGAAACATGGAAGATGGACAAATCAAATTAGAAATGGGGGAGGGGGACAGAAGAAATAAGGAAAGATGAAGACTGCTACTGTTACAGTTTGCAGAAACGTCATTAAATTTTAGCAGAAGAGTAACAAGATCAAATATGTTAGACATTAATGAACATTGTGAAAAGGGTTACATGTATTTTTTTCAATTCATTTAGAATAAGCAGATCCTATGTGTCATGAACTGGTTGAAGAATGTATGCCAGTACTTATGTTCCATTTGGAGCTAGATGTGTTTATGTAAGTCGTGAGTTGAAGGGACTTAATGTTAAGCTTGATCGTGTTCATGAATGATATTAGTAGCAGCTGAGCAGTGTTGTTAAGTTCACGTGTGTGACTGAGCTGTTACAAGCGAAGTGGTATCTAAAGACTGGTCAAGGGTGAAAAGGGTCATGTGTTGTAACGGGCAGTCGAGAGACTTTAGTGAGTGAAGGTTACGTTGAGTGAGAGCAGCGAAGTGTATCATGGAACTATAGCAAGATATAGTGAGATTTTTTCCATGGGAACATTGTTTTGATGGTGTACATGATGCATTGTAGTATTCTTGTGATTCATGGCCAAAGAGGCAGTCTGCCAATGTTATTTCTGTTGTGCTGAAGATTTGTGATATAAAGACATTGGATATCATACTTACGTGTTCGAGTCTATTGAGTTACTATTAGATGTGAATAACGAGCCATGTTTGTCGCTCAGTGTGTAATGTCCCAATGTATGTCATTGTGCTAACACAGTTTAGCCTTTGACACTATAATTTTTTTGGTGGTCCCATTGTTTAGGTGCACATGCAGCCTATGAGCCACAAAATTCCCTAATTTAAATAGTGCATATCAATATAATTTCCTCAACATTCACTATGTTTATACAGATTTAATTACTCTGTGCATATGACTCAGAGCAAAAGATTGTTTCAAGCCACAAAATATATAAGTATATAACAATGTGTTCTCAGAACTTCACCTGGAATATACATAGAAATGTACAACGTATGTGACATACTATAAAAGCTAGAGGTGGTAGAATGATGAGTGAGATCTCATGGAGCTAATATAAAATGGCGTACAATAATTAAATCACTTTATGGTGTTTTGACTTATAACAAACAAACATGAACACTTTTCATAATTAAAGAACATATTGTAATCTGATTCTGAGCTGGAACAAAAAAAAGGCAGGTAAGACCAACAAATTTTTGATGATGAGAAGTCACGGAGCTAATATAAAAACCGCGTAGAATAATTAAAGTATTTTATGTTGTTTGGACTTATAACAAACAAACATGAACGTATGTTTATGGTGAAAGAACACACTAATTCTGAGGAGCTGTACCGACGAACAAATCTATGCTGATGAGATGTCACGGCGCTTATATAAAACGGCATAGAATAATTAAATTATTTTAAGTTGTTTGGACTTCATAGGTTTTTAAAATCCGCTGCTTTGTATTTTGGCTCTGGCTATAACACTTTGTGGCTCTTCTGTGCTATCTTGGCAAGGAACAAAATCCCACAAAACAGTGTGTCTTGATACTCTGTCCAACTTTTTGTGTAAAACAAATCACACACCTAGAATTTAATACAGTGTATGGTTTACTATATATATCTCCCAAACCAAGAATCATGACTGTGATTACAGAATCCTCGCGATGAATCTTTCAGGAAACCATGCAGCATAACTAGTAGACACTCTGTTACGAGGCGTGTTCAAATGAAACCCGACCGTGCTGCGCCAAGTGGACATTCGTAGGAGGAGCATGATGACGTCACATCTGACGTAATAAGCACATACGAATGTACAAGTGTGTAAGTGTTCATTCTCCTAGTATTCATTGGTTGTGCTGGAGACCGTTAAAATAATGGCCGGTGTGATAAGGAATCCGTCCAAGGTCGATCAGCGAGCGGTGATTCAGTACCTAATAGTTGAAGGTCTATTGGTAGACTTTAAAGAGCCTGGCGTGAACATCAATGCCATCCGCTACAAAGACACATTAGACAACCTGCATACAGCCATCAAGAATAAACGACCCGGCATGCTTTCGCGTGGTGTGATTCTGTTGCACGACATTGCTCGTCCACATGTTGCGAACATTGTGCAGGAAGCGTTAGCAAGGAAAAGGTGGGAAGTTCTGCCACACCCAGCCTACAGCCCTGATCTGTCACCATGTGACTTTCATTTGTTCGGACCCTTAAAAAAATCTCTAAAGGGACAACGATTCGACTCCGATGCAGACGTCAGGGCCTCGGTGACCAAATGGTTCAATAAGCAACCAAAGTCATTTTTCTCGGATGGCATCCGCCGTCTACCCAAGCAGTGGGATGCGTGTCTGAATGCCTATGGTGACTATTTCTAAAGAACCCCAGTAAGTACTTGCTTCATAACAATTGCTGTATTTAATTCTACTACTCCTGCTGATGTACCTTACATATATTTGTTATAAAGCCACTGGGACGGGTTTCATTTGAACACGCCTCGTAGATGAAAGCAAATATTCTAGTCTGCTTCTTTATAACTTTCCCAAACAGAATCTCTCTGTGTACACATTTAATAATAGAATAGTTCATCAAAGTAATTCCATATAAATGAAACTTTATGCACATTATACTTCTTCTTCTTCTTCCGTCCTTAGCCAACGACCGGCAAAGCAGTCAGTGGCCATTACGCCTAGTGGCGTCTTAAGGGCAACAGCGAATAGATCTTCTTTGCCGTTGTTCCCATCACGCCTAATGGCGTCTTTAGGGCAATGACAAATCAATCCATTTGTCGTTGTTTCCGTAATCAAAGTGACTGGCAAACGGGTGATCAGCCCGTTGGTGCACATTATACTATTAGTATTCAAATCTGCTAGAATGAAACCAGGCCAGGAGGAAGACAGCCGATAGGATAGTATGACACTCTCTCTTCCAAATTGCTACACCTCACGGTAGAAGAGGAAAGACTAAGTAAGAAAGTACACGAATCCACACACCTGAAAATTGAAAGTTTTTTAGGCCGACTTTTGTCCCCGAGCATTTCTGAGTTATTGACCTGTAGTATTACATTAATTTTTTGGTGAACAGGCAATTTAAACAAATTCATAACTGTCAAAGGATCGGGTAGCAGAGCTCAATGTAAACATTCACAAGTACGAAAGCAATCAAGGGCCTAACTCTGTGAACAAAGGATCGTCGCAGACTGCAAGAAAAGAGTTTCAGTAAAAATTATGCAGCACCTGGAATATGCAGTTCAAATCTGAGCAACCTCAGATAGTGTTAGGGAGAAATTCTGATAAGCAGAAGTATAATAGATGGTTTCATCGACTTCTACTTATGCAGACTGCACTGTATTTTAGCTGCTCCTACACAACCTCCTTTAACTTTACAGGCAAAAACTGGAATGCTAGTGTACATAAACGACACAAAATCAAGAAAACTAATCCTTTAAGAAAAGGGAAAAGTAGCACAATAAGAATTTTTTAAACAACTTCAATGCCAGAAAAATTACTAAAGTAAAAGAATTGACTGAAACGTTATCAGTGTTTGTCTGCTCTGGATTGTTTGTCTAAACATTAACTTCTATAATACAAGTTTCATGTCCAGTAACAAATACAGCCACCAGCATTAAACACCACACTTTAAAAGTATTTTTGATAGAACAGTCTTTAAAAAAAAATAATAATAAAATATGATTTAATGTAATGTGATGAAATAAAAGTTACTTTTCTAATAAACCAGGTGCAGATGGAGAGTAAAGGATCTGCATTAGATAGTTTATGACTCATCTTGCTGCTGACATTCTGAGTGCTGGCTAGCAGAGTCAAGTGAACATTATTCATCAAAGCTTCAACAATTTGGTTATTTCCCCCTCCATTCCCATAATCATGGGCTAAAATGATATCTTAGTCATTGGTAAATTACCCAAAGTCTAAGGTGGACCTATATGCCAAGAGACTGAATAGCTGCTGGGTAAGCAGTCGTGAACACTGCTGTCTGGAGGGCGAGAGGTGCTGCACCAAGTAGGTGGACTCCCTATGGGAAATCCCTTGCCTCTTCCCTGGTATGGTGGCTCTACCAGGCTGACCATATATTTCCACCATCTATTACAAGTGTACTATTTCAATTACCTAACAAACCAGAATCACTGCTGGAGCTACGGGAATCGTGCTCTGCAGTTGATATCTTCAATACTCAGAATTAAATATGTGCGTAACAAGGAACTGGAACTGTCGTAGTGCCAATCACCATCACATTATACAGCAATTATACAAACATATACTTTACGACTTCAATATCCTTATGATCCAGGAGACAAATTTAAAAGGAAAGTGTTATCAATTGCCAGGCTAAAGATATTAAACAAAGTCACAAATTTCAACTGGCATATGCCTTGTTGACCAACCTCTGTTTGATCTATCAGCAATATCATTACTTCTTTCACTAGATTCGATTTCGTCAATGTCACTGTCAGAGTCTAAATAAGGCCCTTTTTCTATTTCCAGATCTGATTCTGAGGCAAGGTTAGCATCCTGATCAAATAACAAGTCATCTCTCAGATCCCAAAACAAATATTGCTAAATAACGAGATTTTGTTGCTACTTAGCAACAACCAACAACAGTAATCAGACTTTCCAAGCAAACGAACAAACTTTATTTTCAAAGGGACGAGAATTGGGCACACAGGCCCATCTGACATTCTGTCCTTCCTTTCTCTCATCTTTTATACTGAATTACTTTATTCTCACATGCATTTTACATATTAATGGGGCAACTTCATGTGTTTTAAACAGGAAAGGGTTTAGCTGAAAGTGCAAAAAAAAATTGCAGAAAGCCATGAAAATTCCAGTGCAATGTGGGAATTTGGAATTGGCGAAAAACTCATTCAACTTATCCTTTAGCACGCTGCAGGCGAGATAATGCGCAAGAGGTAGGCTATGTTCTGCCAGCTGCCGGCGCATTTTTGCGCCTTCAAATATCGTCGGTTTCTAGCATTATAATTTGTGTACACGTGATATCACCCCCGGATGTTAAGTTTTAATCTTATTTGCGAGAGAGTTAGCTTCCGTTTCCGATTTTTATTTAGTGATGGGTGTATTCGCGTTTATTTTCTGTGAATTTTTTTAATCGAAACCAATCGGCATCGAACACGAGGCCATTTTCACTCAAATTTTAATGGATTCTGACTCTGATGCGATTTTTGTCTTTATTAGCGCTGATATCGGCTCTCAGAATATGGGTGATGGCACAGATGGGGACGATAGTAGAATGTCATTGCTAGTATGTCTAATTTTAGGGGTTAGGTTTAGGTTTATGGGAAAGGTTTAGGGTTACGGCCGAATGTCACTGCTGACGAGGGCGTTTGTTGCTTTGCTACTGATGATGGGTGTAACGAAAAGATCGTCATTTGATTTGTATTGGTCAAATGACTGTTTCATTGAGATACAAGGGATAAGGACTCTTCGTTTGTTGGTTTTTTTTTTTTTATAATTTTTTTTTTAATTTTTAAATTTAAAAAAAAAAATATTTTTTTAAAAATATTTTTTTCGTTTTTTTTCATCTTTCCATTCCTCTCTTCCTATCACATCTAACATGTACACAAACAAATGTTATATCATCAGATTCATCATTCATTTATTTATATAAATTCCAAAAATGATAGCAATTGACCAAGAAACACAGAAACTATAGACGTTACAAGTCACCAACTATAAAAACGGGACGTTGTGAAAAAGAATGCAGCTGCAGGCGCAAATTTCCGTCAAAGAATACAGTGTGCTAAAGGTTATAATTGGGTCTTTCATTTTGGAAGAGTTTTAAGTCCTTAAGTCTAGAGGTTGACTTATAGTCGGATCAATTTTTACTCGAGTATATACAGTAATTCACCAGTGCAGTATGTAAAGCAGTTAACATTAAATGGGATAAATAGCAGTTTGTACAGAGATGTGAAGAGATCAGAAAGTGAAATACAAAGAAACAGAATTGAAGACAGAAAGAGAAAAGGCTAGAAAAACTGATCAGAGGTTGAAGACCAAAGACATTTCCTGGCACAGGCATAGAATTAGGACTGAACACACATTTATAAATTTATGAGATAGCTAAGGACTGTTGTTATCCATCCAGTGGTGTATTTATTCCTTCTTTCTTCTGAATGTGCACAAGGCAATGATAGAGCAATAAAATTTTACTATTATCTGTCATTATTGACAGCAAGCAATAATAATTTTTTGTGCTTGTTATTTTTTTCCCCCTAGCAAATTTTTCAAAAGACTCAGGTCGAAATTCATTGTATGGCATAAGCATATCATTCATGATTCAAAATGGGCCTCATTTGTCAAACCTGAAGTTACTCCTCTCTGTCATCATTTCCAAACCTTTACTAGTTGGGGACAGATGAGGTAAGTTTCAGAAATAAATTTGATCAATCAATGTATTCCCCTTACATTATTCTACTACACATATTTTACATCATCAAAACGTTTTAGCTCCCCAGAGAGCATAGGCCTTCAACAAACACATGCTAAGTCCTGTCATGTACCAACAGCTCAAGTTCTTTCCACATTTTCCTCATCAGTTTCACTTCTGTCTCCAGTTCTCTTTTCCAAGTGTTTTTTGGTCTACCTCTGCCTCTCTTTCCCTAGGGATTCCAGAACAAGAACAGCCTTGTAATGTTATCAACAGGGTTCTTCACTGTGTGTCCTATCCATCGCCACTGTCTTCTTCTCATCTCTTGCTCCACTGGCATTTGTCTGTTCTTTGTCA
This sequence comes from Oreohelix idahoensis, assembly GCA_024509875.1. Classification (NCBI taxonomy): domain Eukaryota; kingdom Metazoa; phylum Mollusca; class Gastropoda; order Stylommatophora; family Oreohelicidae; genus Oreohelix; species Oreohelix idahoensis. The sequence continues at coordinate 356,626 of JAMPIV010010417.1, forward strand.
TCAGTTTCACATTTGTGATTCTGCCATACCATGGTGTTTTGCTGTTCTCTGTGTTTCAGAGCCATACAACAGGACTGACTTGACATTTGAACCGAAAATTTTTATTTTCGTGTTGGACTCGATTTCTCTTGATCTCCAGTTTCCCAATGCAATGAAAGCTCCTCTTGCAGTTTGTATTATTATTTTGATATCACTGTCTGTCCCTTCAACGTCTATATTGCTGCCAAGATATGTGTACGATTCTACATCTTGTAGTGGTGTTTCTTCAAGTTCAACCTTGTGATCATTTCTTGCATTTATTCTCATTATCTTTTCCCTGTGTGTTTTCAGACCCACCCATTGTGACCTCTCACTGAGATTTTCATTTTGTCTTGTATCTGATTATGGTTATGGGACAAAAGAGCCGTCATCTACAAAATCTAGATCAAGCTGTTTAGTCAGATTCCACTGTGTGACGTCGATGTTTTCATAACTTAATCATTTTACATTATGCAATACTTTTCGATATTTTTTTAAAGTATTAGTAGAGATGTCTTATGACACTATATAAATTAAGTTATCTGGCTTCCATGTAAGCCTTCAATATCTATCGCACCATACAAATTTAAGGTAAGATTCTCATTTATTACCACGTGACCTTTGAGCCATCAGAAAATTTATAGCCAGGAGCTTGAACTGCTTACTGTGTATATTTACATGCCTCATAAGTGTTTTTTTAAGGGTGCAGGGGGTAAGCCGGATCAAATTCCAACACAACACACCACGCTGACACCAAGTCTCGCCAAAAAAAAAAAAAACTAGAAAAAATACACAAAAATGTAAAAACAACGGTCAGCAAATAAATAATTTCTCCTGTAACAATGTACATGGAGGTTATATTTCTGGACATGTCCTTGTAGTAATTGAGAGACATCGCACAATTCTTCTCAGTGAAGTATATTTTGAAAACGATAAATGATGAAGATGATGAGAAGTTGATGAACGATGACCGGAGCATGGATGAAAACTTGATTAACTTAATCCAAATTCCAACAAGTTAACGCAGCAAAACTACAAACATTGAACATACATACTTAAGTCAGAAAATGAAATGTATATGACACCAGGCCATGAAACTGATAACATGTTTGCTAGGACTACTTTGTGTGTTTTGGCTCTTAAGTCTACATTTACCTGGAAATTCCACACATGATATGCATGTTTATACTTGCAGTACTGTGCGACTAGTGCCATAATGCATTAGCATTACTTTACTAGAAACAATACCAAATATACAGGTTTCCTCCCCAAAACAACGACAGTCAGACATTAGTAATTCAGTCCTATAGAATCGGGCAGTTTTATAATAAGTGAATACTGTGTTCTTAGGTGTCGTACCAGTAATATTTCAGAGATTTATTTCTACAGAAATAATAATTATCCAGTTATTAAAGTCCTCCAGAGTTTCTTTTTATTGTATATCTTTTACTGTGGGTTGTTATCTTAACAGCCTTTGACCTACTCAGAACTACACACACTTAATACTGCTATATCATCAAAATATTTCACCCGTCATCAAAGTTAACAGACTGTCCGTGTCAAGTCATGGAACCTGCAACGATGCAGTCAACTCAAGAGTCAGCAGTGATTCAGAAGGAAATTCATGCTGTTGTGTGATTTCCAGGATTAGATGTCTAACAAAGACCCTGAAGCACCTCCATGTGATAGTCCTGAAAACAGACAGTTTTCAAGTTGTCTGGCCAATGTTTCAGGGATCAACTAGCCATTGTAGAGTGGCCCAACTTGATTCCCCCTATGGTGAAACATGCTGAGAACCCAGAATTAAACGCTAAGCTTGAGGAGTCACTTGAACCCAAGATCTGGCTTATATCCGGTTGGCTGTATACAGAAGAATCTCACAATTAATAGATGGTAGGCGAAGGGAGCTGAGAGGTGGCTCTGTGCAGGACGGGATGATTCTTTTGGGCGTCCAGAAACAGAGCACAGTATCTGAGCCCTGCATATTTGGAGAGCCCTTAAGGATGGCGGGGAATGCAGAGCATGCCATGTTCCTCCCTCTTCCAGCTTGAAAGCAGATGTGAGGATCCTTTAAATTAATGCCAAGTCAGGATAGAATACCTGGGACAGAAACTGGAGCTTATGACATTTTTCGAAATGGTAGAAAAACCTCAGGAACAGCCTAGATCTGAGCAGTTCCTTAAATTTAAGGTACCTAAAATGCCCAAGTCTTTCACAATGTTCCTGGTTATTGTACGCATTGTACTTAAAAGTTGTTCTCTTTATAGCTTTTAACCTACTCTAGGAAACATATCAATGTTGATTATGAAATCATGAGAAAGAATTCTTCAAGACTCTTCATTCACTCACTACCTCTCAACTCCATATGGAGCATAGGCCTTCACCAAACTTACACCCAGTCTTCCTGTCTCATGCTGTCACCTAATGTCTTCCATGTCTTCTTCATCCCCTTCATGTTCTCTTCTCCATGTGTTCTTTGGTCTCCCTCTACCTCTTACCCTGGGGATTCCAGAACGACTGCCTGGTAATGCTATCAGCAGGTGTTCTCAATGTAAGTCCTATCCATTTCAAGCATAGTCTTCTCATTTCTCGTTCTACTGGCGTGTGTCTGGTTCTCGTCATCAGTTCTACATTAGTTATCTAGTCATCCCACTTCAATCATTCTATTCAATGCAAGCACCCTGTTACGTCCTTTTTGCGCGTGTAATTTAAATGTGGGGGGCACATTTGAGTAAATATATATATAGTTCATTATTTACGCACGGTCAAACACATTAGTGAAAAAAGGCGCAACGTGGTGCGCCCGTGGAAGAGTTGCCAAAGAGCAATGACGTTGTAGATTGACCTTATGGCCATGACGGGTGTCGGTCATGTATTTTGTGTGAACTATTGTTCAAGCTTGCCCAGATATTGGGAAGCCTTCATGAAGTATTCAAAGTCTCCGGAGTGGAGCACAGTTGTATCGGCCAAGGTAGGGCGATAATGTGTACATTAATTATATGATATTTTCTCGTCATTTCTTCTGACGTGTTTCGATCTGGCTGGACTTCAATACGAACCACAGGTCGTATTGCGAGTGGGTTCCAGACATACACCGAATATTCTCAAGATTACTATTGTATTTATGGATCACTCCAGAAGCCCGTCGGGGCGTGTAGGCTCCAAGAAAGCCAAGAAGAAATTATTACCATGAAGGTCGTCACCGTCCTTGAAGGGTCGGTCCTTATTATAAATGTTGATCAAGCTCATGATTAATAAACATGGAAAGAATGAGAACAATATGAACTGTCATATCAAAGAAGTAATCTACATTGTTGATGCATGCTCATGAATATTACTTTTGAATTTGTACTAACGTCTGTAATAAATTGTCCGCGTCTTCGTCAAGAAATGGACTCGACTTACATCCTTTTGCCAGTTGTGGTCAGTACTTCAGACTACACCCTTGTTTCATAATGTTGAATTTGTGTCGGCTATATGTAAGCCCGACTGAATTTGATAACAGTTAAATCAACTATATTGACAGTTGTTAACCGTGCCATATTATCACAACCCATGCACCATGTATGCAGCACAGTCAACAACGACTTCAACAGTAAACAAAATAGACTCTACACACCCATTTATGAAAGTCTGTAGCTTGACTTGACTTTGATCCCCTGTCATTAAGCGTCAGCTCTTGGTGACCTTGATGCCATTATGTGGTAATGCGCAGTTCGTATAGGTTGTTCTGGGCTGCTATAAAGTGTATTGTTTATGGATGGGTTGTGTGGTAGGAGTTGTCTCATTCCCTGGAGTGCAGGGCACTGTAGTAGATGGTGTTCTACTGTCTCCAATGGGTTTGGGCAGTGTTACATTTTGCTATATTTTGTGAACACATTCTGTATCTGTGGCCATTTAGTGTAGAGTGACCTGTTCATCTGAAAATTTTTGGTTTGATATCTTTGTATGCAGAAAGTCTGTAGCTTTCTGGTTACTGTTTTGTTGTTATCCATGTTTCAAAGATACACAATAGGACTGACTTGACAAAAGACTCTTGCAACAGTTAAAATATGGAAATTTTGTTAAGTCATGTGAGTTTGAAATGTCAAATTCTTTGAAAATTTAATGTCATTATCAATGTTTCTAACTGAATACTACTTTCATGTGCAGTTAAATTTATTTAAAATAGATGACCAAGAAACTGACTTACAACAATCATCTCAATAACGATTTTTATTTTTTTTAACAAAGGATTCCCTCTCAATCAGGAAAGCTGGAAAGTTATCATTTCCATGGCATCAAGCGACATTTTTACACTGGTTGTGTACGTGCGCGTACAAGCTTGCAAATATCCATGACATTTGTAGACAGGAGTACAAACAACAAAATACAGTAACTCACCATTGCACTGGCATCAGCAGCATTGGGACCTGGACCTCCACCAGGTGTAATACCCATGTTACCAAACCCACCACCTTGCATGAGAGGCTTAGGGCTGGTCTGAAATTTAAAAAAAAACAACCGGTTAATCATATTTTGACTCATGTCATCATAATCTATCAAATGTGTCTCTATTCACATGTTAGTAAGATAAACTGGTGACTTTACTCAACTGCAAGTCCCCAGTTAATCAATAAGTATTGTTGATCATTCTCTCCCAAGCATCCTTTATTACTAAGTTGTTTTTTTATGGTGTGCATTCATGTGCTCCTTGATCTTCCACCTTTCTAGCAGGTTCCATGTCAATGCTTAACATCCTTATCATAATTTTTCTTTGTAGCCCTTAAGGAACATGGAGCCACCGCTGTAACAGGTCCCCTTGCAGGAAGCCTGCACCAGGAATTCACATGTGGTCCTACTCTTTTTTTGTCTCTACAGGAGCCCCCCGGAACTGCACTGGGATCAATGACCAACAGCTGCATTATCTCTTCACTAGTTTTCTTTGACTGACTGGGGGGAGAAGAATACTTATGTTGGTTGTCATCATACTTTTATGCTGACTTAAGGTTCTGCACACAAAGTTTTGACTGCAAACTGAACTTTAGATAAATTGACGATTAATGCTTGGACTCTTAATTTACTCAGTACAGTGGGTTGTAATAAAGTTGTAGAAAGATAAATTGATGATTAATGCTTGAATTAAATTTTCTAAGATTCAAAAACAACACTTCTGGCTACTGAAGGATACCTCCACACTGAAAATAAAGAAGTAATACAGTTGGCCTGAAACGACTGACAGTGTCTGCTAATAACAAAGATAATCAGTCACTCTTCAGTGGATACCAGCACATAGAGACATACCAGGCAAAGAAAAAGCCGACAGACTAGCAAAACTAGGAGCAAGCATGGTTCAAACAAACACTCCAGCGACCTTGGAATTAGCTAAACTAATTTTTTTTTTTTAAACTTCAAACAGGAATGGCTGAACCGATGGGCAAATGGGTCTACTGGATGTGCCTTGTGTAAAGAAATGGCCCATCCCAACTAAGATGAGCAACTCAGAACACAATGCACCAGACTCAACAAGCTCTTAATCCATTAAACCTCATCACATGAGCTTATTACTGTATCCACCCATGAGGCAGTTCAGTATGTCCTGCTCACTTGCCCAGGACTCTCCACGGAAAGAAAAAAGCTACTGCAGTGCTTCCTGTGGCAAGACTCCTGGTGTCCATAAGGGAATGACATTACAGTGACAAATGGTGGCTCATTAACAATAAAACGAAACTGCACATCAGTGACACAGCTTGAAAGACGATATAAAAATATGTATTAATGATTTTACGCCCCAGTGTATGAAATTCACAAGCAGAAAAATCGACTGTCAACATAAGCTCAAAACTGTCAACTTAAGCTCAAAAATGTCAACAATTAGCAAAGAAAGCCATAAAAACAGCTGAGATGTGCTACGGTGTCTCAAATCCACAAGCAAAGAAATTCCCAATATTTCAACCATTGTGTGCATCTCTTAACACTTCCCAACAATCACAAAAATCTTTACAGCACCACTGCTACAGTACACATGCAAATTCTTGAACTTGGCACTGTTGATGAGCTCAGCAGCCCTAGTTAAACAACAACAACATTGCCTACTCAAAAGTCCACAAAGCTTTGCTGTAGATTTTAGCATAACCTTTCTGTTCAAAATCTTGGGTGCTATTAATGTTCAACAAGTCTTTATTTTGATTCCTCCAGAGAATTCTCAGGATTTATAAAACTAGTTCTCCAAATCTGACCAATGAAAAACTCAGAAAGGACACAATTTCTTTCTCAAAGACTTCACCCCAATTTCTTTCAGCATTCATACTCAAGTAAAACAGAGCATATGCTTGTACGGTACGTGCATATAGATGGTTTTCATTGTGCAGATGTACATCTGTTCAAACATTTTATAATCTGAATTTTAAAAAACCCTTAATTTGAACATCAACAAAGCACTCATCTTCTTCTTCTTCCGTCCTTAGCCACCGACCGTCAAAGCAGTCAGTGGCCATTACGCCTAGTGGCGTCTTAGGGCAACAGCAGATAGGTTTTCTTTGCCATTGTTTCCCATCACGCCTATTGGCGTCTTTAGGGCAACGACAAATCAATCCATTTGCTGTTGTTTCCGTAATCGAAGTGACTGGCAAACGGGTGATCAGCCCGTTGGTAAAGCACTCATAATCTTGTCTATATTCTGGCATCTGAAAATGCACAACAGAAATAATCTGCCACAAGTTAGGTTTACCAATTTACATGAATGCTGGTGAAAGCAAATGGCTGTAGCAGACATCAAATTACAAAAGCATGCAAAGGAACTAAGTACCTTTGTACCCTGTGCTGCAACACTTGTGGTTGCAGCAAAGGGTCCTCCACGCTCCATGGCACTCAGTGATGAGGGTGGTACAGGCGGGCCACGGCCTGCTTCACCTCTCATGCCAGCCTGCACGGTAAATAAAAACTGTTATGCCACAATGAACAACAAAGTGCCAAAGTTCTCAAGTTTGCTCTACTCAGGCTTTCCAATATTAGTGATCATAATTTCTTTAAACAAGATTCCATTATATTAGTTTTAACAGTGAGGTCACACAATAAACCAGGTCAACCACAGCTTACAGAATTATACCAATATTCTTCAGCATTTTGTTCTTGTCACCGTTTTAGCACATAGGATACATTGCTGCATCTGAAACGACCGTATGTCCTACACTATACACAAAGGTCGATACTTGACCATTACTTAATCTCCATCTAAAGATGTGTCCCACCCGTGTGTTACCGGGGCCCGAAAGGGGAGCAAAGAATAGTAACACTGCACCCTACCACGCATGTCGTAAAAAGCGACTAAGGAGGGTATGGGCATGGGGCTGTTTACCCCATCCCGTAAAAAACTTTGCACAGTGGGCTGATCACCTGCTTGCCAACCAATCTGATTACGGAAACAATGATAGATTGTTTGGTCTGTTTTTGTTCCACAAAGACGCCACTAGGCGTGGTGGAAACAGTGATAGATTGATCAATTTGTTGTTGCCCTAAGACGCCACTAGGCGTACTGGCCACAAACTGCTTTGCCGGTTGATGGCTAAGGATGGAAGAAGAAGAAGAAAGATGTGTCCTAACTGTTGCCTTTCCTTTCTGCAGGTTTTCCTAATGCAATTATAATTATTCTTCATTTTAATGTTGGAGGACCCTATCCGACGAAGGTTTCCTAAAAGTATACTGTCTGCACCCGAGATTTCCAACCTTTTTTGAATAACATACTTCACCAAACCTACACAATTCATGACACAGCACAAAGGATATATTACTAATAGCATGTCGTAAAAAAGAAGAAACAGAAACTTCATAACACACTCCCGGTGTTGCAGTACATTGGTTAGGGACCTCATTTTCTTTGTTGTTAATGCCTAACTCACCTTTGTGTTACAGAGGCTCAAAATGGGAGCAAATAATAATAACACTGTATCCTACCTTGCATGTCGTAAGAAGCAACTAAGGACAGTTGGATATGGAGCTGGTTACCCCATCCCGTAGAAAATTTTAAACCATAAAAACTTCAATAATATAGAACGGTCAACTATAAAGAAAATAAGCTAATTCAACCATCCAAGACAGGTCTCCTGATAAGGTGGCTCATGATGCAACCCAGAGAAAGCTGAAAGGAGTCTGGGATGCTGACTCACATCTTTCCTTCTAGGAAAACCTTCAGAATTGGCGACTGGATTGTTTGTACATTAAACTAATAGGGAAAACTGCATAGAAAGCAGCAGAAGTGTTGAATTACAAGATAGATATCCTGGGACTCTGCGGGACAAGATGTAAGGGTATAGACAGGAAGATACTGATCACATGAGAACCAGTGCTGTCATCAGGGGTTGAGGAAGAAAGTGCCCACCACAGTGAAGGAGTGGCTCTAATGTTGTCTAAAGAGAAGCACAGAAAACAGAAACATTCAAAACAGGTAGAAAATAAAGGTAAACATCGTCTAATGGTATGTAGCAACCAATGGAAAAGAAGAATTTGTGAAAGACGTGTTTTACACCAGACTACAAAACATCATGGATAAACTATTCACAAATTTCACTCCTGTGCTTCAAATCAACTGGCTATAGGATGAAGCACATTTTTACACAAAAGAATGCACACACCAACGCGGATATCACCGGATCACAGAGCAGAAAATCAGATCCGTCACAAGTGCATAAACAAGAAGCTTAGATCATCACTGCATGACGTGAAGCTATGTAGGGGAACCAAATGTGGCATCAGATCCCAATCTTCTGTTAGCCAAAATAAAGAAGAAACTAAAAAGATACACAACAGCACATAGTTCTAGACAACAATTTCTTCTTTCACTTTTCCACTCCCAAAGGAGCATAGGATTTCAACAAACTTAGCCAAATCTTCTTGTCCAGTGCCGTCAGCTCAAGGTCTTTCCATGTCTTCTCCATCGCCCTGATGTGTCTCCAATTCTCTTACCCACGTGTTCTTTGGTATCAGTTCCACAGTGGTGATCTTGTCATACCCCTTCAATCCTCAAATTCTATGTGAGCATCCATTTATGAAGTCTGTAGCTTTTTGGTTGTTTTTGTTGTTCATGTTCAGAGCCATACAACAGGACTGACTTGACATTTGAATTGAAAATTCTGATTTTTGTCTTCGACCTGATTTCTTTTGATCTCCATATATTTCCCAATGCAATGAAAGGTTGTCTAGCCATTTGTATTCTTGTTTTTTTTATATTATTGTCTGTCCCTCTGTGTCTGTCTTGCAGCCAAGGTATATGTATGTTTCTATATCTTATAGTGATATTTCTTCCAGTACAATCTTATTTCCTGCATTTATTTTCTTTCTGAAAAAGTACTCTAGTGCTATTCCTTTTTGTATATGATTTTACTCTTAAACATATTCAGATTAATTACATGATATTTCCAAAGTTTTGAAACTGGCTTGTATTTCAGAATGTTGATAAATAATGACATTTTACTGGTGATATATTTCTACTAATCATTCAATTTCCAAACAAATTAAAAACTCTCAATAAATGCATCACTAACTCTTCTCCCTGAGTTTCAAATGGCAGCTTTTTTAAAGCATATGACAGCCATGATGCTATACACTCCAGAAGAACACTTACATCTCCTCGCTGTTTCTCATCCCACATGAAGCCAGGTTGGCCTGAGCCCATGCGATCACCCATTCGGTCAGACATTCTGTCCCCCATGCGATCAGACAAACGGTCAACAGGCATACGATCACCCATGCGGTCGGCATAGCGGTCAGCCATCTGCAAATCATAAGATAGGTGTTGTTTACTCTCAAATTATGTTAACAGTTGCATCTAGCTTACATATCTTAGGTATTGCTTACTCTCAAATTATGTTAACAGTTGCATCTAGCCTACATATCTTGAACAGAAAACACTTAATGTTATTAGGTAAAAAATGTATGACATTCTTCAAGTCAATTTAAAATAGACGAACACAGTGTATCAACACAAAAAAGATATATGACGGCATGCAACACTTTGGATCTTAAAATCAATATCCAATATGAGATGATAATCATCATCTGCTGCCATCTCCAGAACTTCTGTCTCTTGTCTTGATGGTTTGCCTTCAACTCTAACGTAGATTATGGTCTTCAGCAAGATTACATGGCCAAAATATTTTAGGTGTCTTAATTTTTATCACCTTCGCTAATTATCGTTTCAATCCTAGGTTTTCTAGGACCTCTTGGTTTGTTTTCTCCTTTATCCATAAGATGTACCCCATTCTTTAATATCTCCACACCTCAAAAATCTCAATTCTTTCTTTCAACTGCTTGTTCATTGCCAATATTTCCAAACCATACAGAAATGAAGATTATATGTAACATTTGATGATTCAGTTTCAATTTGAGTTAATTGTTTAGATGTCAGTATTTGTCTCATGTTGTTGAATTCAGCTTTGGCCAATCCTATTATCTTCTTGACCTGTTTCACATCTGCCATCTTGTTTTGAGAAACTAGACTTGCTCCAGGATTTTTCTATCCCTGGCTGTATCTTCTTGCAGGTAGCCAACCAGGTAAAAGTTGTATCAATGTTACTGTCCTTTTCATATTCATGACTTATGCTGTTTACTTGCTTCACTAATTCTTGTAATTCCTGTTCACTTTCTGCTAACAGATTTAGCAAAAACTAAACTATATAAATCATATAAATATTTTTGTACCATCATTTGCTCACGTCCCTTCATTCCAGAAATGTCCATTGACCCTCTTCCTCTAGCCAGATCCTGCTGCCTCATCATCATCATGGCATCAGCACGCCGGCGTTCTTCCTGCTGAGCTCTCTCACGTTCCTCTTGCTGGTGCCTGTCAAAAATTAAATGAAACTGTAATCATGCTGTGAGGGGCAGATGTGTTAGAGTATGCTATAGGATTATGCAGTGGGAAACAAAAATCTATTACCATACACTTAAGTATGAGTCATGAAAGTTTTGCCCTGTTTGGACCGTAAAGAACGTACTTCAAGATTTATGAACCCGGTCAGTGTTATTGTCGTTCTTCCCCCCCCCCCCCTTTTTTTTTTTACCGGCGCACACTGGTGTCACGAGACGTTAGATTGGTGTAGATAAAAAGATGATACTTAGAATAGATGCCAGATAAGAGTACTGCTCTTAAAAATAATACCCCATTCTCAGAAATGAGCAATGGTGTATGGTTGTCATAGGTAATAGTCAGACTGTGAAGATTCTGGCCTAGATGGTAATAAGCAGTACCAGATTCTAAGGTGTCTCCTCTCTACGACTATCCTATGTGATTGTAAGTCTAGGGAAATTAACAAAATTAAAGTTATTTCAAACAAACTGTTGGAGCTGCGCTGGTGTAATGGCTATGACGTTGTACTGGCGACCAGGTGTTCATGGTTCAAACCCAGCCGTCGGCGTTTGAAGAAATGTTTACGACCGGAAATTTGACTGAATAACCTGAACGGCTCCTGCACATAAATCCCGTGTGGATGGGAAGGAGCGAAGCTCCTGACCACGTTGGAAGGAAAGTCCACTGACCCCCCCCAGCCTCGCAATGACATGTCATTGGGCCGAAAGAGCTGGAAAGCTCGAGTGCCACTGGTTATAGAAAAAAAAAAAAAAACTGTAATGAGTTACTCAAGACTCTGGATACAATTTATCCATTTATTATATACATTAATTTCTTCTTTTCTCGTTTGAAATCAGAAGTCAGAGATGAAATGAAAATGATGATTACAAAAGCATTATTTCAAATACACAATCAAGTGTTAACTACCAAATGTCAGTGTCTTCTTCCTTTTGAAAAATGATCACTTTGTACCAAAATGTTATTTATATTTTAAATGTCAATTATACTATCTCTCTTGTTCTGGATCTTGCACTCGTAATTAATAAATCTTGCCAAGTCACTGTTACGTTACAACCAACGTCCTTTTCAGGACGAACAAAGAAGAAGAAGACTGTTACGTTAGATCATGTCTTTCATAAACATTGAGCTTATCCAACTAACTCATTCTCATCATAGTCTTTGTTACATGTGGTTGGTCATATTGTGAATCAGTCCTGTATTTGTTCACTTAACTGAGGTGAGAGGTGACTTCACCGTCTGTCACTCTGCTGCAAACAGTGGTTGGAAAAGCCCAGGCATAAGGGTTCCCAAAACCAGATCTGATGTATACCACAGCAATTTGCCGACGTGCTTTTAGTTACCCGATTTGAATCCAGCTACTGTTCAGGTCACAAGGTCAAATTCTTACCGGCGTTCGGGAATTTCAGTCCCAGTGCTCTAGACATTCGATATGGGATAATTAAACCTTCACTGCAAATTTACTGTTGGAAACTCCAGTTTTTAAGTAGCGTTTAGTCATAGTTGTTATGTTACTACTAGTTGCTGTTTAAACACGAACATTGTACTATAATTACAACAGAAGATATGAGAGCCTGAAAAAGTGCAAAAAATAATTTTTTTCAAGTTTTAATATGTCATCATTGTTACGCAATTACATTAACAGTATACAAAAACTTTACTCAATTCATACATTAATATAAAATAGACGTTATAGAAAATTTGTTGCAGCATGCTTCAAATAGGAGTTATCAAAATATGAATTGACAAGTAATTAATCTTAGTTAAATTTCTATTACTTGTACTACACAGAGTGTGAAAGCATACATTGATACTGAGTATTTAAAAAAGTAACACTGTTGATGCTGCACATTGTAAATAAAAATGTGGAAATGTGTTAAAACAATATGATGATTTAATTTATTATATGAATACGCACACTGTAGAGATATGATTATTAACATTCACAATATTATACACAAAACGCAGTTTATAATATCTGCCCTAGTACACTGACCCGCAAACTGAAGTTGGATCATTCTATCTTACGCATTTGCAAGTTTAACTTCAAACCTAACTTTCTCCTCATCTCCACAAAGTTCAGTACATGTCTGGAAAAATTCAATTTTGGCTTCTAATTCTTCTGCATTTTCCAGTTGCTACTAAACCTCTTAACTTTATTTACATAATGGAGGAAACCTGAGCCCTGTGAATAATAAATAAATAAATAAAGGTTATAAGAAGGTACTCGTTGGACATAAAGGATGACACCAGACAATAGAAAATATAAGTGATAGGCTTACCGAGAATCAAACCTAGGACCAGCCAAACGGCGCCATCGCCTTGCTGTTAATTTTTTAAAACAGAACTAGTGTTGGTATGTATATCTTGCAAATTTTAAAAGATCTTAGCGTCTGTTTTATCAGATTCCTGTTCTAGAAGTCTGTTTTAAAACAATGCTTAGTAAAATATGAATTTAATGAGGAACCATGTATTAAATTTCAATATCTAACATTGTTTTATGTAAAGAATTGGGGTGCCACTTGTTTTTTAATTCCTTTTCCAAATTTCATAAATCTCTTGCAATCTCTCATCAACATGGCTAGACTTCTTTGTTTGAAAGTTTTGTGTTGGACTGATATCTTAATCATCTTATTTTGCTGAAGACACCAAAGACGTGTTTGTCCCGTGAACTCCAGACAAACCGTAAATTTTCACCAAAAAGTCATAATCCCCGAATAAAAAAAATAATCATTTATTTACCTTCCCACTCTAAATCTTTTAATGACTCTATCTGAGCTTTCATACTATTCATAAATATTTTAAAATTATTATATGTCTGACTCTAGCTATTGCTAATTGGGTGGTACTGGTTTTTAGAATTTGATTTCTCCAAATTCCCTACCGGCATTGTAACTTTCAAATGTCCTTTTCCATGATCAACCCCAATTTTAAGCCATACTTCATCTTCTGGTATACAGTTATTATGTCATGTTAATAAGCCCTCCCTCTTGTAGTCGCTGAGGAGCCCACAAATAAAACCACCTAAATTGTTAAAATTTGCCAATGGTGTCTCTAGCCCTTGTCCATCATCTCCCATAAAGTCTTTCATTTCCATATGCACCCACCCATTCATGCCTAATCTCTATTGTCCATTTTCTTTCTGCCACTTCATGCTTCTGTTTTTTGTCATCTCTGGTCTAAGAAATTGCCTACCCTACGTTAACGCGGCAAGCTGCTAAGATGAATTTAGGTGGAGACAATCTTTAATTTCTCCTCAACATTTTTTTTTATAATTTAGAACTATCTAGGTCGTATAGATTTTAAGATATTTAATTAGTAAATGCGCCACCCTCGGTAATATTTTCCTCAAATGATGATAATATTTTTTAACGGCTGTTACAAAGCAAAATAATATTATAAAAATGAAAATTCACAAACAGTTAGTATTTTGCTTGAAGTTATTTTCTAACAAATTATTTTAGTCCTGTGTTTAACCTTTAGCACGTTGCATTAAAATCCTGAAAATTTGCCCCGCTACTGCATTCTTTTTCACAACGCCCCCGTATTTATAGTGGGTGACTTGTAACGTCTATAGTTTTTTTGTTTCTTGGTCAATTGCTATAATTTTTGGAATGTATATAAATAAATGAATGATGAATCTGATGATATAAAATTTGTTTGTGGACATGTTAGATGTGATAGGAAGAGAGGAATGGAAAGATGAAAAAAAAAAAGAAAAAAATTTTTAAAAAATATTTAAAAATTAAATAAAAAAAAATAAAAATTTAAAAAAAACCAACAAATGAAGAGTCCTGAACCCTGGCATCTCAATGAAACAGTCATTTGACCAATACAAATCAAATGACGATCTTTTCGTTACACCCATCATCAGTAGCAAAGCAACAAATGCCCTCATCTCGTCAGCAGTGACATTCGGCCCTAAACCTAACCCCTAACGCTAGACATACTAGCAATGACATTCTACGGTCGTCCCCATCTCTGCCATCATCCATATTCTGAGAACCGATATCAGCGCTAATAAAGCCAAAATACTCCTCGCCATCGCATCGGACTCTAGGCAGAAATATGTCTCCGACTATATAAGGAAAAGACGATGGTCATATATCGGTCATGTCCTACGAATGCAAAACAACAGAATACCACTACAGGCGCTCACTTGGGTTCCTGAGGGTAAGAGGAAAAAAGGAAGACCAAAAGAAACACTCAGAAGAACAATAATAAGAGAAGGAAGAACGTTGGGCCTAAATAATGTGCAAGAGCTAAGAGGAGTGGCGTCACAACGAACAACCTGGAGAGCACTGGTTTCTGCCTTATGCACCGTGTTTGGTGCTTAAAGAATTTATTATTATTATTTTATTATCGCATCGGAGTCAGAATCCATTAAAATTTCATTGAAAATGGCAGTTTGTTCCATGCCGATTGATTTCGATTTGAAAAATACAAAACAAAAAAAAATTCCTAACACCCCCCCCTCACAAAAATTGATCGGAATCGGAAGTTAACTCTCTTGCACATAAGTTTAAATCTAAACATCCGGGGGTGATATCACGTGTACACAATTTCTAATGCTACAAACCGAAGATATCCGAAAGTCGCAAATTTGCGCCTGCAGCTGGCAGAACATAGCATACCTCTGTCGCAAATTCGCGACGGCAGCATGCTAAAGGTTAAACTGGTTTAAATTTCATGCTTTTTCAAGCCAAAGTCAGCTGATATTTTCTGCCATGGTAGACGATACCGTGTTCGCCAGTTAACAAGATTTATTGCCTTCGGGTCAAGAGAAAGGGTGCAAAACTAAAGTAGCGACTTTTTAGAAGGCACAAACAGCTGTGATACGCTAGGTGCCTGAATGATGCTAAGACTTGCATGGGTATATCAAAAGTCGTCTGCTTTGCTGGCAGTGTAGTATGATGTGATACGATAGGACCCTCAATTCAGAATACACAGAGCATCTAAGGCCTGACAGGCTGCACACACAGTTGGATGACAAAGGTGCTTGGTGGCACACTCTGTCGTCTGTGTCTTGAATCAAACTTAGGCGGTGAGTGAATTTTTGCCTCCGTTCCTTTCCCCTTTCATACGGTCACATACGGTGAATGAGAGAACAACTAGGTCACTGGCTATTTCCTTCGTTCATTTCCTTGTAAAATGTGTTGTATCTGGCAAGGGTGTGCTGGATACAAAATTTCCATTCCTGTTTTCCAACCGATTTTCTTCATCCATGGCTTGTTTCAACCGGGCGATTGAGAGCTGTCATTTCATATAACACCAACGGGCTGATCACCCGTTTACCAGTCACTTCGATTACGGAAACAAAACAAAAGGGATTGATTTGCCGTTGCCCTAAAGACGCCAATAGGCGTGATGGGAAACAATGGCAAAGAAAACCTATCTGCTGTTGCCCTAAGACGCCACTAGGCGTAATGGCCACTGACTGCTTTGACGGTCGGTGGCTAAGGACGGAAGAAAGAAAAAGATTTCATATAACGATCTTGTACTTCTGTTCCTTGAATCCTTCGCTATGGCAGTCTAACCAGTGAAACACTCCAAGCGATTCATGTGTTACTACCTTCTAACACAAATCTCTCCGGAAATACTGAACATACTGAGATAATACAGGTATCTGGACAAAGCCTCGATTCTGTAATATCTCACTCGACTAGCATTAATAGTTGAAATCCTTCTGCTGGGACACACTAATAATGGAAACGCATACAACTTTGTACGGTTTTTCAATCTCCATCTTGTTTATTGCCGACAAGCCTAAGGTTCATGCAGCGAGCTAGCTCTGCTCTCACTGGTTGACCTTTTCATTACACAGAATAGGCGGTGTATGCTATTATCGATTGCCCTAGATATTGTGCCCATTTGCCTTGCGACCACTGGTATCCTTCAAAGATAACATTGCGACTTCATTAACTCTTTGACTCCATAATTATCTCCACCCTGTGCCACAATTATTTTTTGAAGAATTCTAAACGGTGAAGTGCACTGTCTTTTAGTGTAAATTTTATGTTAATCTTTTTCTGTGAGCATGTACTTATTATATATCAAACTGTAGGGAAATGGATAGAGAATTGTAATATATAACGTCTTTGGTAGTATTAACACAAGTGTGTTCGTTATATTTAAAACATTTTGCATGTAAAATTGAAAAACATTAACATGTTAAATGTAGAATACGATCTTACCATAGACAAATTACTGTTGTAGACAATAAAACTTTCTTTTTAGTCTTCAAACGTCAAGTTAATCCATATACAAAGTAAAAAAAAACATGCTTATGGCCACAGTTAGTACATTTAGTGTTATTCACACCAGTTTTTCTGTGGTCCCTTTTAAGAAAAAAAATTAATTATGCAATCGTGCATTACGAAATTTTCAAACAAATAAAGAAGAATAACGTCATATAACAACTTTTTTACTCTTGTTTAATGTTTTATTAGTATCCCTAGCTTCATCTTCTACCAAGAACTAGTGATTAGATGTTACGGTGGTAGGTCTAGTTTTGTTACTTTTTGATCGGCCAGAATATGACTACGCCCACTCAACAACTAAATCTAGTGTGTCTAGCTTTTCTGCACCGATTCCGTATTTTGACAACAAACTGTGACTACCAAACAATCATCATCAATGTCAGCAATGTTTCTAAGTAGTTTGACACAATTATTCACTTAAGAGACTTAGAAAATGTAAATATAAAGCGTGACATATTTCTCTAGCAATAACAACGAAAAACGCAAACACACGAATCGTCAAAAAAATTGTGATAATGACATCAAAACATTCACATGTGCTGCTTAATTACAGTCAAAAATAGTTGTTTAAATAGTAGCGGAAGTCATTCTACGAGTTTTAAAATATAACCTGCATTAAACGGACGATTTTTAGGGTTTATTTAAGATAAACTAAAAACCATGCTCTGAGCATTGCTCTGGAGTCAAAGAGTTAAATATTTTTTTCAAAATATCTTCATTAAGTACCTCATGTTTGAACTATTAAGTGACAAATATCAACTGGAGAATGCCTTTTTGACCAGCTTCCTTCATTTGATCTATCAGCAATAACATTACTTCTTTCACTAGATTCAATTTTGTCAGTGTCACTGTCAGAGTCTAAATGGGCCCTTATTCAATATCCACATCTTATTCAGCCACACGATTAGCATCCTGATCAAATAACAAGTCACTTCTCAGATCCAAAAGCAAATATTCAACCGCTCTGGAAAAAAAATATCACCAAAAATTATAATATCCATCGTCTCTAAAAAAAAAATTCTGAAAAGCAGAAGTATTTTAATGTAGGCCTATCGGAAATCTATTTATAACTCAAGTCTTGTTAGATACCATGATCTTGCTACTTAGCAACCTGACAAAATAACAATCACTTCTCAGATCCCAAGGCCCTAATTAAAATCATGTCTCGCTAAAAAACTGCGTGGGCACGCAGGCCCATCTGACATTCTGCTCTTCCTTTCGTTCACTTTTTACACTGAATTCATTTTTTCTCACATGCTTTTCAAAAATTAATGCGGTGATTTCAAGCCTTTTAAATGGGAGAGGGTTTGGCCAAAAGTGAAAAAAATTTGCAGAAAGCCAAGAAAATTTCAATGCAATGTGGGATTTTCTGAATCGCCGAAAAAAAAACTAATGCGACTTATAATCTGGTCTTTAATTTTGGACGTATTTTAAGTCCTTATGTCTAGAGGCCACCTGTATACACAATTTTAATCTTCAGCTGTGCCCTAAGCTCTAACTCTTCTTTTTTAAAACATTGGGGAAAAATTACATTTACTGAAAATCAATACTAGAAGCCCATCATACCTCTCTTGCTGCCTTCTCATTCGGTCCTGGTTCCTCAGCTCCTCCAACCTCCTTAATTCTTCTTGCTGCCGTAACAGATCTATTTGGAAGATACATACTATTATTACCCGAGATGTATTTGGAGAAGGGTCACAATCCAACTTCAAATAATACACATGTTCAATATAGCAATATCATGTATATCTAATGAACTAGCTAACATTATTCACATTCTTTAAATTGTGAACACCATAACCTAAATAACGCTTTGAGGCTGTGATGCCTCGCACATCCAAGCCAGAATATTTGGCTGCAAAGGAATAGACACTGCTCTTGCTTGAATTCCAGGGTCAGATCTCTAACCAAGTCCCTAAAACACCTCCACATGGTGCATCCTGAAAAACAGGCAGCATTTGAGCTGCCTGGCCAATGCTGTTGCCCAACGTGAAGCATTATATACCAAGCCTGAGGGAGTTACCTGAACCCTAGCTTTTACCTGGTTGACTGCATGCAGAAAGATCTCGCAGTGAATGGATGATGGCAGGCAGGCAAAGGGAGCTGAGGTGACTGCAGGACAAGACGATTCCTTGGGAAAGATCAGAACCACAGCACAGGAATGGTGGGGAAAGCACAGTATGCCCCTTCTTTTCACCTCAGCTTAAAACCAGATGTGAGGACCCTTGGATACTTGGGGAAAGAAACTGGAGCTCAAGACTCAACACGTTTAAAAATGGCAGAAAAGCCACAAATTACAATGTAAAAATGTCAAGCAAAAGAGAGACCAGCTCAGCAGCTCCAGTTAAACATCTACAACAAGGTGTCAAAACATCGTGAGACTTAAGAGATGCATCTGATTAAAGGTAATCTCTCTCTCTCTCTATATATATATATATACCATAATTCCTAATTCCCGTAGTAAGTATGTCTGTCGGTCGGTCACATCATGCACACCGTCATTTGTGCACTGTTCTATTTTCGAGAGAGTACATTAACTTTCAACCACAGCTAAGGGGTGCAACTGTGGTTGAATGTTAGACAATAATTGTATTGTTTCCCTAATATGTACTCTCCCAAAAATATAAAAGTGCGCAAATGACGATGTGCATGAACAGTTTGAATAGGAAAAGAAGCCAACAACACAATTGATACACAGTACATGAACTGGAGATAGGAAGGTGCGGAGATGCAGATTAAATCAACAGACAATCGATACTCTTTTTAACACGTCATTTTTCTTAAAATAACCTTAAGATGTAAGTTTTTGATTGTTTTCTTCAAGACAAAATTTTAATTTAAAGTATTGCTGACTTATTATTACTGATAAAAATGATTAATAATAACCTGTCAATTTTGGTTTTTGGTGTATCCACTTTTTTAATTGTGTGGCTGGGAAGCCAATTGAGCAGTGTATTTCTTGAGTCAAACGTAAGTCGTCTTATGAATAACGCAGTTTACATAATTATGGCAGATTAGCCTGGCGTGGTATGCCAAAGGAACATTATGGTACTAGCAATAGTGTAAGACTAGTATAGATGGATATTGTACAGCTAGCGGCAAGCGTAAGCCTAGTGTAACGGATATTAGACGACTAGCAGTAGACGTAAGCCTAGCATAATAAGTGTATTGCAGAACTAGCAGGATAGTTAAGTCTAGTGCAAAAGGCTATTATATAAACTAGCGACGGGAGTAAGTCTAGTTAGCCTCTGAATTTATGCCAAAGGACATTGGCCGTTAAAAGGAACTGACCTTGAACCAGAACTCTAGATAGAGATTATTGAACATGTGTTTATGAAATAATGAGAACTCTTACAGATCGTACATGAATGTGATGTGACTTTTGTTCCCATGTAGTTGGTGTCTGCTCATGGTATGAAATTACTAATTAAATATTTTGAGTCGTCAAAATCACGGTCTTATCAACTGTCGTATTCGGAGTTGAGTTAAAATGCTGTTAATATTCAACTGATCATGACCAGTGATGATTAATGTCTTAACACGCTGCATCTCGCACTGCCAATATAATCAATAAGACAAGAGACTAATACAGGTCAGTCAAGGGTCAAATATTTAATATGAAACATGTTCAGCACATAATGTATCACAAGAGTAAAGCAGACATTATCGATACCAACGAACAGTATTACGGAATCCTACAAAAGTGATAAGAACCCGAGGGACTTCGACTCTATAAACTGAATACGCATATAATAACTTGGTCATCCTCAAATACTAGAAGTCATCGAAGCACCCATAACATACTGGGGTCCCGAGCCCTTAACATACTGGTGTCAGAAAGTGGGCGGATTTCGTGAATACTGGATCCCCCCCCTTCAAGTATCGAAGAAAGTTAAACTGATGATGAACGTTTTGAAGGCAAAATCATTCATTCAAGCCTAACTGGCAACTGAATTGCGCATGTCAGTAAGTGACGTCACTATATCGATGCCGTCACCGCTAGCAGACAACATTGCCTGAAAGAATCCGAATTTTCTTCCACCACAAAAGACTGATTCACGCAGATAGAACGGTAATCTTCCACTCGAGAACCTGAACCAGTGAAGAATGTATCTCTTC
This sequence comes from Oreohelix idahoensis, assembly GCA_024509875.1. NCBI lineage: Eukaryota > Metazoa > Mollusca > Gastropoda > Stylommatophora > Oreohelicidae > Oreohelix > Oreohelix idahoensis. The sequence goes on from JAMPIV010010417.1 coordinate 377,863, forward strand.
ATCAAATTCATCTGAGGCTGCGACGCAGATCGATTGAAGAAACTACGTTTGAAGACCGAAGCAATACTTTCAAACGGTTGCCCTACTGCGAAGGTCAAGGTCTTCAATCAATGGACTACAGCTGTTGAAGACACGGTTCGGAACTAGGATTAGAATTACATGCACTCATGTATTTTTCAGAGGGACAGCTAAACAGATAAGTTCTTGATTGTGCTTAGGCGCTTGAACATTATCATATTGTCCTTGCATTAGCTTTGGTCTACAGTTCATCGTCACTTTGCTTACTTTTCTACTCATCATCTGTGTTTCCCCATTCATGTTTATTCGTATATTTGTATATTCGTCGTGTTTAATATTGACTGGAATTTTCCCAGGAAAACTTCAGTGAATGTTAACTTCTATTAGATTTGCATGCTTATATTTGCATGCTTATATTTGCTGACTGAGGATCTGACTGATTATATTTTTTCTTTTGAGTCAGGATATAAATGTTTCTTCAGTTCGCAATATAACCATATTTTGTGGACTTAGCAGTTTCGTCAAGTGAATTACGTCCTCTTTATTTACATAACCTAATTTCAGTACTGTTGACAATTGTTGTCGTGTGTGATCTAAAACTTCTTTATCTACACGTTCGTTTAAGACGACTTGTCTCGATATATTTTTGTGATGTAAATTCTTTTCTTTCTTTTACTGATTACTGAGTATAAGTCTCCTTTATTTACTTTATAAGTGTAAAGTGTTGTCGTATAACTGAAAAATCATTTCATTGTAACTCATTTGATTGTTTTCACTGTCTTTGTCACATGTTCTTGGAACTTGTTTGTGATTGATTAATATATTCATGTACATATTATAGTGAGTTCTATATACCTGGTGTATATTATAGACTATCGAAGGTACTCAGAAACCTATTATCATGTCTACACTACAGGAATTCATTGATATTGGAAAAAGTTATGGAAAATCAGGAGCGGAACTACAAAGTTTTGCAGATACGAAATATGATGAATATTTATCGCGTCTGGAAAGAATGGAACAGCGCGAAGCAACTAAACGAGCTGATGAGCTTAGGAGGTTTGAATTAACCCAAGAGAGGGAAATGAAAGAAAAAGAGATGGCTCAGAAGGAAAAAGAAATATCCATGAAAATGGAATTAGAACGATTGACTATAGCTCAACGTGATAAAGAATTAGCTCAACAAGAGAAAGACAGAGAACTAGAAAGGGAGAAAATGGAATTAAGGAGAATGGAACTTATGCAACTGGATCAAGCCCATAAAAATGCCATGGAAATGGAAGCTTTAAAACTTCATGCAGAAAAAGAAAAATCTTTAGAATTAGCTAAAGTGCAGTCTGAACAGACTAAGACTGCGGCTGGTACAAATATTTTCTATCCTAAGCTAAAAATGCCACATTTTGACCAAACTCGCGATTGTGTTGACTCTTTCATATCTAGATTCATCATCAAGGTCACAGCTCTGAACATACCCAAGGAAAGATGGAGCAGTCTTTTACTTGATTTTTTGACTGGTGACTCACTTAAATGTTTCATGAGTCTTGATGAAAAGAGCAGAAGCGATTTCGATGTCGTAAAAGAGGTATTACTCAGACGTTTCCAGTTAACTGAGTCTGGATTCAGAGATCGTTTTCATGCGGCTAAGCCAAGCAAGGATGCAGATTTTGGTGAATTCACTGCATCTATTAAACATTTCCTTAGCAGATGGATTGATCTATCTGGTATAAATAAAACATATAAAGGTGTTATAGATCTCATGCTGCGAGATAAAGTTTTATCCGCATGCAGCACTGAATTAGAAGCATTTTTACAGGAAAGACATCCTAATTCTATCGATGAGTATGAAAAACTCGGAAGACAGTATCAAACCGCACATCAGAATAAAGATCTTCATAGATCGACTATTCGAGATCCTATGCCTGTGTGCGCGGCACACCATGATCAGAGACCTCGATCGAAGAGCTTTGATGGACGTTGTCGTTCAGATTATTATCAATCCGACAGAGGTTTTTATAACTTCCGTCGTCATCGCTCTCCTTCGAATTCATATCGACGAGGTTATAGAGGATATTCACCTCATGATCGTGGGTATCACAGAGGCAGGGATTATGATGGTTCACATCAGAAAGGATACTATAAACAGAGATCATCTTATGGTAGAGATGCCAGGAAGGATGACTCTACTGATTTTTATTATAGCAATAAAAGGTCAGTCAATAATAACAAAGGTAATGCCAGATCTCCGTCGAAAGACAGAAATAAACATAGACATGCAAATAATTGCAGTGTCAAAAAGGAGAAAGGTAATGATGAGAATGATCATGCGAACGCATGTATGGTAATGAATGATACATGTTATGAGTGTCAGTCGAAAAACAGATTAAAGTCTACAATTACACTTGATTGTGGTCATTGTATGCCTACAATGTCGGCATGTGTAAATGTCGGTTATCTTACATTTCATCCCGGAATATTGGATGGTAAGGTAGTGAGAGTTTTGCGTGACACTGGGTCCTCAACGATAGGCATAAAGCACTCGCTTATCGAACCCTCTGCTTTTACAGGCAAATCAGTTAAGTGTGTCACATTTGGTGGCAATATAGAAACTTTCCCTGTTGCACGAGTATACATTGATACTCCTTTTTACACAGGCACTGTCTATGCCTGCGGCTTGAGAGCACCCATAACTGAAATTATAATAGGAAACATACCAGGAGTTAAAGATTGCACTCCTGAGGAGATTGCAATGTGGGTTGAATCTCACCCACAGGTGGCAAATGCTGTTGTAACGAGAGCACAACAGTTGGCTATGGACATGGCTACACCACCTCTTCCTATAATAGATACAATTATGTCTCAAGTTGGCACTGTTACACCTTCTGTTTTTGCAGAAAAACAGAAGAGTGACCCAACATTACAAGGATTGTTTAGCCGAGCAGAACAAAAAACGATTCTTCTTCTTGCGATCGCATCTTTGATGATTACACCGTCAGACGAGTTCTCATGATGAATTCGACTGTTGTTTGAAGTTCCTCTTTAACTCCATATAGCTTTGAGTTTAGTGTTGAGTCATTGGGCCAGTATATCTTTCTTAACTGGCCATACAGAGGACAGTCCTGTAGAACATGCTCAGCAGTTTGTTCGTTTAATCCACATGTGCACAGTGGTGAAGCAGACAATCGTAGCTTGTGCATGTGTTTATTCAGTTTGTTATGCCCTGTCCTGAGTCGAAAAATAGTTGTCTGTCCCTGCCGGTCGAGAGTGTGATAGTCGTCTTTGGGTTGGTTCTGTTCTCTTCTGATAGTCTGGATAGCTCTCTTTTTCTCAAAGTATGTGACTTCATTATCTTCTTGTTCACATTCTCCTCCCTTTTTTGCAAGTTTATCTGCCTTTTCATTTCCGGGTACACCACAATGAGATGGTACCCACTGAAGTATGGTTCTCTTTTTGGCAGCTACCTTGTTTAGTTCATTTCTCAGATGCGGGAGTTTACCACCCTTGAGAGCTTGCAGGACAGACAGTGCATCTGTGAGGATGACTACCTGGTGGCAGTCAGAGTTGGTGTTATAAATCATATTTGCAGCTTGCTCTAGAGCTTGAACCTCAGCTGTATAGTTGGAACAGAATTTACCAGTGGGAATGTGCCTAGTCTCATAGTGGTTGTCAGGATATGAGATAAAGATACCGGCACCTCCATTCCTAACAGCATTAGTTGCTGATCCATCTGTATAGGCATGTATCCATGATTGATCGGGATAGCTTTCTTGGATCATACTCAATGTAGCAGTTCGTTTTTGCAGATCATTATACTCACATCCACTTGTGAGACCACTGACTGTTGTATTAATTTGGAGGGCACTGCTGGCCTGCTCCCATGGTACAGGGTATAGGGTGGGCTTCAGTGGTGTTGTCTTCATGGATAGGTCTTCTTGATGCTGTCTTATAAGTCTTTTCCCCCGATGCACAAAGCTGCTACGCTTTAGACGTCCCAATGCCAGATCATCTAGTCTTGCCTTCATTGGGTGCATTGGCATACTGTTGTACTTTTCCATCTGGATCATGGTTTTTGTGTCTCTTCTATGGGACAATGTCTGTAATCCAGCAACCTTCTGCATCTCTGTTATTGGTGTAGTTTTCATGGCTCCTGTAATGAGCCTGAGAGCTTGATTTTGCACCTTGTCCAAAGACTGCAGATGTGAGTTAGCAGCTGATGACCATGCTGCTGAGCTAAACTCTAAGTGTGGTCTTATTACTCCATTATAAATCTTCTTTAGATTTCGTTCATTTGCTCCCCAGTTGGTACCTGCTAATTTTCTGAGTATGCCTAGTCGTCTTCGGGCCTTTCCTTCTGCATTTTCAATATGCTTATTCCATGTAAGCCTTTGGTCAAATGTCACCCCAAGATAGGTGGGGTAGCTTTCTTCCTTGATCACGGTTGTCCCTAGGTGTATGTTAGCTGATTTGTCCTTGGGGGCGAGGGAGAACAGTGTTGTGGAGGTTTTGTCTGTGTTTATTGTGATAAGCCATTTCTCTGCCCATGACACTAGCATGTCTGCTGCCCGCTGCATTCTATAATTTGCTGTGGTGACATTTTCATCAGCGCACCAGAGTACTAGGTCATCTGCATATAAGGCAGCTTTAACTCCTGCAGGGAGATCTTTCACCAGGTCATTGATGTAAACAAGGAAGAGTGTTGGGGAAATTACTCCTCCTTGAGGTACCCCCTGATGGAGCAACACTTTTCTGCTCTGCAGACCGTCAAGAGTGACTCTAGTTCTCCTGTTATGCAAGTATGACTGGATCCATTTCATCATGTTGCCTTGGATTCCACTTCTCCTAAGTTTTGCAATGAGGCCATCTTTCCACACCTTGTCAAAGGCCTGCTTGAAGTCGACCCAGATCGTTAGGACCTTTTTCTTCTCCTGGAAGGCATCTTCTATTGCTTGAGACAAGTAAGTAACTTGGTCTTCTATACTGTAGCATTCTCTAAATCCAGCTTGTTCCGGCACCAGGATCTGCTCAGACTCTAAATACCATTTCAATCTGTGGTTGACTATTCGCTCCATAGTCTTCCCAACACAGCTTGTGAGACTGATTGGCCGGTAACTTGCAGCCTCGGTCTTACATTTCCCTTTCTTTAGTATGGGTATTGTGATGGCTTCTCTCCATACTTGGGGTACCGTTCCTTTCAACCAGCTGTGGTTGAATATCTCAAGCAGTTTTGTCTTTGCTGCTGAGCTCAGATTTACTAGCATTTCGTTGCATAGTCTGCCTTGGTGAGGAATGCTCTTCATTTAGAGACTTGACTAATCTCCAAAGTTTCCTGCCGTCTTTCTCAAGGTTCAGCGATGCCGTTTTAGTTCTCCAGCTTTTCCGCTTTTCTTCTAGCTTTGTTCTCTGAAACTCTGCTACAGCCTTTTTCCATTTGTTGTGAGTTTCAAGTGAAGGCTGAGACTCTGCGTCCTTTCTAGCCTTGTCCATAGCTTCCTGACGTTCTTGGAGTGTGCTGGACCAGTATGGTATGTAGTTACGCCGGCATCCTTTGGGAATGGTTTCTTTTGCAGCTTGTAGTATGCATCTGTTGAAGTCTTTTACCACTTCATTAATGTCTCTGTTCTGTACCTTGAGGGTAGACAGCAGCGTGTTCACCTGATGCCTGAATAAAGGCCAGTTGGCTTTTTTGTAGTTCCATCTTGTAATGGCTGGGCCTGTACTGAGAGTTGCACTCTGGACAGTAAGAAAGATTGGGCGATGGTCGCTTCCCCCTAGTTGGTCTCCTACTTCTCTACTAATAGATCCAGCTATATCTGGTGTGGAGAAGGCAAGATCTGGTGTTGAGGTTGTGTGCCATCCTCTGGAGTAGAAGGTAGGAGTATCTGTGGCATTATTGACTAGGATTAGGGAGTGATCATCTTGCCAAGTTTCAACCTCTTCACCTCTGTGATCCAGATGGTTATAGCCCCAGCTCTGGGAGTGGCTATTAAAGTCTCCAACTGCTATAAAGTTGGTGGCTGGTACCTGTATAGAGCTGAGACTCAGGGGTTTGTTGTTCGGACAGTAATAGTTCAGGAGTTCTATTTCCATCTTGTCTACCTTTATCTGCAGCAGCTGATATTCTGCTCCATCCATGAAGGTTTTCCTTTCGTGTGCAGGAATGTTATTCCTTACAAGAGTAAGTACTCCTCCTTTTCGTCTATCTTGTCTGTCGGATCTGAAGCATTGATATCCCCTTATTTTAAAGGTTTGATCTGCTTTCAAGTGAGTCTCTTGGATACAGCAAACACTGACTTGCTTCTCATACAAGATGTTTTCCAGCTCTGTCTTTTTGCTGTATCCAGCCTGCTTGCTGTTCACTCCCTCTGCATTCCAGTGCATCATGACAAGTGGCACTCTGGGTTTCTCTTTTTCTGTTTTGTTTTGGTCAGTAGTTCTCCTCCGCCGTCTGTTGACTCCACAAGACGGTCTAGAGGGTCCTCCAGTAGCTGAGGGTGGGCTCTGTCGAGGCTCAGAGCCCGGCACTGCACCTGCCTGGTGGAGCTCCACAGGGCGAGCACCAGAACGAGATTTATTTGACGGTGTACTCTCCATAGAAAAAAAAAAAAAAGCGAGTTGCATGATACTGTGGTTTCCGGTGCGCCTTCTGGCCCAGTATCTACGACTTTAGCACCTGTTCAACGGGAGAGTGGGCTCATCCCTAATCTGTTTATGTTCCCAGTAGTAGACTATTCGCAAGCAGCCTGGGGGTGTCACTGCTCTGCGCGGACCTTGTTTACCGAGGCGGCGTCCGAGCTCGTATGGTGAAAATATGGTTGCGTTATCTTCAAAATAGCCCTGTCTTTCCCGTGGCTTTTCTGCCATCCTGCAACTTTGAGTTAGGGAGTTCTGAGCTCCAGTCTCTTTCCCAGGCATTTTATCCTGGCCTGGCACGCATACAGAGAACCCCACTTCTGGTTCTAAGTTAGCAGTTGGGGATAGGTGGGGTAGCACACTGTGCATTCCCCGTCATCCAGGGGGCTCTCCAACTATGCAGAGCTTGCACAATGCTGTGCTCTGGTTCGGGGCTCTCCCAAGGAATCCTCACGTCCTGCACAGAGCCACTTCCCGATACCCACCACCTGCCAACCCTCCATTGTAGAAATCTCCTGCATGCGGCCATCCAGTCAAGAGCCAGTATTAAGTCTGGTGCCCAAGTGATCCCCCCAAGCTCAGTGTGCAATGCTGGGTTCTCATCATGCTGCAACACAGGAGGGATTGTGATGCTCAGCCATCTCTCTCAATTCTGCACCGATAAGTGACATCGGGGACTTAACTTTGCCTCAGTACTGGGAGGCCCCGTTTCCGGGTACACCACACACAGCCAATTGAGGCAACGGTCGCCATGGGCGTGATAGACGACAAACAGTGAAGAATGAGGCAAGAAAGCATTTAACCCATGAAGTGGGGGTGGATTGGTGCAGACCAGAGCATGTACCACTCGCCGGTGGGTTCTGCATCTACACCTATAGGGTTCCACCCACTCCTCAGCCCATTTAGTCTGGCCCCTCACCCAGGACCTGTCCGGCTTGGGTGACCCTGCCAGGAGTAAAACTCCCGCCGGCATAGCTCCCGGGATCATTGAGGCGCTCAAGCTCTCCAACCACGGCAAGGTAGGCTTACATGTGGAGAGAAAAAACGATTAAATACACAGGAGGGGCTAAACAATGGTTCAAGATAAAGAAATCAATACTCACTAGATATTATGATGATGGCAAAACGATTATACATCAAGTGATAGTACCTAAGGGAATACAGACCATTGGTCCTACAAACAGGTCATGACTCCCCTATGGCAGGGCATATGGGGATCAAAAGAACATTGTTTCGTGTTACGTCACAATTTTATTGGCCTGGGGTTAATAAAGATACAAAGTTATACTGCAAATCATGTACAACATGCCAAGGTATAGCACGTAAGGGCAGGTTCCATACGGCACCCTTACAGATTACAGACGTGCCTGAGAGACCTTTCAAAAAGATTGCAGTAGATATAGTGGGTCCGTTATCAATTGTTTCAAATAATGGATTTCGTTATATTTTAACTTGCGTAGATCTTTGCACGCGTTGGCCAGAAGCCATACCATTGAAAACCATCACAACTGCATCCATGTCTGATGCATTATTTTCGATATTTTGTTGAATCGGTTTTCCGGAGGATATTTTGTCAGATCAAGGATCACAATTTACTTCCAACATTATGAGGGATTTAGAATCCATGTTATCTGTTCACCACTCGTTTTGTAGTGCGTATAGACCCCAATCAAACGGTGTGTGCGAGCGCTACAACAGCACTCTAAAACAGATGTTATCTAAGATAACTGAGGAATGCCCTCGTGAATGGGACAGGCTTCTGCCGGCGGCCCTGTTCGCTTTTCGTGAAGTGCCTCACGAAAGCACGGGATGGTCTCCGTTCGAATTGGTTTATGGTTGGAATCCTCGCGGACCAATGATGATACTCAAGGATTTGTTGATTGGAGCATCAATTGATACAGCCACTCGAAACAGCTACGAGTTAGTTATTGATCTCCGACAACGAATCATCGATGCGTGCACGTATGCATCCCAGAGTATAAAATCAGCCACTCAACGATCAAGATTATTACATAATCAAAAGAGAATGTTAAGATCCTTCAAACCAGGGGAAAAAGTTTGGTTGTTGCTACCTCATAACGATAACAAATTACTGATATCATGGCAAGGTCCATTTGATGTTATCAAACAAGTCACAGATGTTGACTACTCAGTGAACGTTAGAGGTAAAATCAAAACCTTCCATGTCAACATGCTAAAATTAGCAGTTGAAAGACCACAGGAATTAATTCCTGTCATTAACTCTATTGATGATTCTTCACATCATACTGCTTCTTTTGCAGTTGTTCATGAAGAAGATACCACTTCGTCTATCCCTTTACAATTCCAACTACCTTCTTTACAATCATCGGAATCTTGGAAAGTCGTGACTATTTCTTCTTCACTATCTTCTTCACAACAAGATCAAGTTCGGGATTCTTCTTCTTCTTCTTTCGTTCGCTTGAAATATATTGTCTATATCTGCAATGTTGTTTCTTGTATAAACTTCACTGTCTTTTGTAGTTCACACAGGGGTCCATATAGTTTTGCTTCCAGTGTTGTTTCTCTGGGCCAGTGGGTTTGCCTCAATATATCATATTCGGGGCAATCTTGCAGTACGTGCTCCGCTGTCTGGGGTGCCTGTCCACATGTACACATGGCTGAATTGCCAATCTTGAATTTTGTATACATGTGGCTGCGGAGGCGGTTGTGTCCTGTTCTGAGGCGCAGAATGACTATTTGTTCTGATCTGTTCATAGCTTGGTAGTCATCCTGCGTTGATGTTGGTGGCTTTCTGATAGATTTGATCATCTTTTTCTTCTGATGGTACGTTACTGGTACATCCGGTTGTTCGTCTGCAGCACCTTCTTTAGCCAGTCCGTCTGCTCTCTCGTTTCCTGGTATTCCACAATGAGACGGTATCCACTGCATGGCGACCCTGCGCTGGTTGCACAGTTCAGAAAGTAGGGCCTGTATAACTGGCAATTTTCTGGACTGAAGTGCTTGGAGTGCTGATCTTGCATCTGTCAGGAATACTACAGGCTGTGGACCGAGATTGGTGTTCAGTAGTTTCTCAGTTGCCACCTTGATTGCCTGGACTTCTGCATCATAGTTGTTACAGAATTTCCCCGTTGGTACTCTGACCGTATCCCTAGTGTTGTTTGGGTATTCTATGTACACTCCTGCTCCTCCATTCTTTACTGCATTCTGTGCTGACCCATCCGTGTATACTCGGACCCAGAGGTCCTGTGGGTATTTATCATCCAGGAAACTGAGAGTGACTGTCCTACGTTGCACGCTGTTCTGTTCATCCCTGTCGAATATTCCTTTCACTTTTGTGTGGATGTGTACTGGTAGTCCATGCTCCTCTCTCCAAGGGGTTTGTTCTGGCACAGACTTTAGAGGGCTGTTAACTTCAGGCAGGTCTGAGGTTTGTCTACGAAATCGTTTGGCCTGGTGGATAAAGCTGCTTCTTTTCAGTCGCCCCATTGCTAGGTTTTGGAATCTGTCCTTCATTGGATGGCTCGGCATACAGAGGAACTTTTCTGCCTGTGTTAGCACTTTCGTGTCTCTGCGTTCTCTCAGTGCTTGTATCCTCCCCATTTTCTCCATCTCCACTATAGGCGTTGATTTCATTGCCCCCGTGATGACCCTAAGCGCCTGGTTTTGCACCTTATCTAGCTCTTGTAATGTGGTGTTTGATGCTGGACACCACGCAGCTGACCCATATTCCAGGTGTGGTCGTATGCCCTGCTGGTAAACTTTACTAAGTATTTTCCCGCTGGCTCCCCATGTGGTTCCACTTAGTTTTCTCAGGATGGCTAGCTTCCTCCTGGCCTTTGTTGCTGCCTTGTTGATGTGCTGCTTCCATGTCAGCCTATCATCGAATGTAACTCCGAGATAGGTGGGTTGTTTATCTTCTCTCAGGAGCTCTTTGTTTATCTTGATGACACCAGCTTTTTGTTTGGGAGAGAGGGTGAAGAGCGTAGTGCTGCACTTGTCTGTGTTGATGCTGACACACCATCTATTTGCCCATGAGGTTAAGGCATCTATAGCTCTTTGTAGCAGTTTGGTGGCCACTGTTGCATGCTCATCTGTGCACCATATTACCAGGTCATCAGCGTACATTGCCACTTTCATTCCATGTGGTAGTTCAGCAACCAGGTCATTGATGTAGACTAGGAAAAGTGTGGGGGACAGAACCCCTCCCTGAGGGACGCCATGACGCAGTAGAATTTTCTTACTCTTGAGGCCATCTAGTTGTACTCGGGCTCTTCTGTTATGCAAGTATGCTTTCACCCATTTGTACATCTTACCATTCACTCTACAATTTCTCAGTTTCTTCAGAAGCCCTTCTTTCCAAACCTTGTCAAATGCTTTTCTTAGATCTATCCATGCTGCTAGTACCAGTTTCTTATCTTGGAACGCATCCTCAATCTCTTGGGAAAGGTAAGTTGCCTGATCTTCGGTGGAATAACACTGCCTAAAGCCCGCCTGCTGTGGTACAAGAAGGTTTTCACTTTCAAGGTACCACTGTAGCCTGAGGTTGATGATACGTTCCATTGTTTTGCAGAGGCAGCTTGTAAGGCTGATTGGTCTGTAGCTGGAGGCAGTGGAACTGTCTTTTCCTGGTTTTAGGAGTGGTATCATGATTGCTTCCCTCCAGGTCTGTGGAACTCTGCCTGAGTTCCAACAGATATTGAAGATCTGCAGCAGCTTTGTTTTTGCTGCGGTTCCCAAGTTCTTAATCATTTCATTGGACACTCCATCAACTCCTGGCGACTTTCTCATTTTCAATTTGGATATTGCAAGCTCCAGTTCTCTGAATGTGATTGGTGCCTCCATAACTTCAGGTATGGTTCCATCTCGTCCTGCGTGTTGTTTCTCACGAGTCTCCTGTTGCTTCTCTGGGCTAACTTCGATGTTGTTGTCTTTAGCAAAGGAGTCTGCAAAGTGATCAGCTGCCTGTTTTCCCATGAGGATGTTTCCATCTTTGTACAGAGCAATCCTTGAGTTTCTCTCTGTACCTTCATCGTTAAGTTGCTTTACCAGCTTCCACAGTTTCCTCGTATCTCTTTCAAAGTTCAAGGACTCTGTTTTCTCCTTCCAGTTTCTTCGCCTGGCCTGCAACTTGGCCCTTTGAAATTTGGCCTTAGCTTGCTGGTAGTTATTGTGGTGTTCTTGGCATGGACTGGTCTCTGCCTGCTTTCGAGATGTTTCCACGTCGTTGTGCAGCTGCTCTAGTTCACTATTCCAATATGGTTTGTAGTGCTTACGAGCCCCTCTAGGTATTGTTTCACGAGCAGCCTGTAATATGCATCTGCTGAATTCATCAACTAGCTTATTGATGTCTTTGTCTACAGTCAGATCTCTAGCCAGTATACTAGTACGGTGCTGGTACATTGTCCAGTCTGCCTTCTTGTAGTTCCACCTAGAGAGAGTGCTGCTCTCCTTGACAAGTTCATTTTCCACAATTAGGAAGACTGGCCGGTGGTCGCTGCCTCCAAGTTGTTTCCCTACAACGCGTGTGGTGTTCCACTCCAAGCTGGGTGAGTGGAATGCCAGGTCTGGTGTAGAGGTGGTGTGCCATGATCTCGAGTAGAAGGTTGGTGGGTCGATTGGCTGGTTAATCAGGATAAGCCCATTGTCATCCTGCCAGTTTTCAAGCTCCTCACCTCTCCTGTCCATGTGATCATAGCCCCAGCTCTGTGAGTGGCTGTTGAAGTCTCCGCATACAATCAGTCTTTCTTTTGCTGGGATTGTATCTAGTGCCAGTGGGCGGTCGCTCGGACAGTAGTAGTTGAGCAGGTGGAATTCTGAACTTTCTGTCCTGAGATGAAGCATCTGGTATTCCGCCCCCTCCATATATGTTTCAAGCTGACATGCACTGATGTTATTCCTCACGAGTGTCAGTATTCCACCTTTTCGCCTGTCTATTCGGTCAGATCGGTAGCACTGGTAGCCTCTGATTTTGAAGGCTATGTCTTTGTTGAGATGGGTTTCTTGCAAGCAACATACATTTACTTGCTCTTCATTCAAGATATTTTCGAGCTCTAATTTTTTGCTGTAGCCGTCTTTTTTACTATTGACGCCTTCAGCATTCCAGTGCATTATTTTAAATGGTCTTTTCTTTGCTTGGCCAGTAGCTCTATTCTCATGCCTCCTGGCTCCCCGGGGCAATTGAGAAGGACCCCCAGTAGTAGGGGTTGGGCCCTTCCGAGGCAGAGGGCCCGGCACTGCGCCTGCCTGGGTGTCCGTCACAGGGCGAGTGCCATAACGTTTTGCAGATATAGGCATACTTCCCATAGCGCTAATGCGTGGCATCCTGATTGCTGTGGTGCACCTCTTGGCTGGTTGCCTCCGTCTTCAGCACCTTGACTTGCTAGGGCAGACTGTGGTCTTGCTCGAGTCTAGGAGGGCCTGGCCAGTCTTGGTTTTTCAGCCGCTGATGGCTGTACTTGAGCCCCATCTCCACGTCAAGGAGCTGGCCTTGATGGGGAAGTTCGGGATATTCTCATTTCTTTCAATGATGTTCTCACCGACCTTCCAGGTCAGACATCGCTTATATCCCATGATATTACTCTTACTGATTATAAACCTATCAAACTTAGACCCTATCCTATATCTTTACACCACAAAGATAGGGTAGAGAAAGAGTTAAAAGAGATGATACGTTTAGGTGTGATATCTCCTTCGGAATCACCATATGCATTCCCAATGGTGATTGTTAAAAAGAAGGATGATTTTTTACGTATTTGTATTGATTTTAGGCGATTGAACAAAATTACAATCACAGACGGTGAGCCTATGCCACTTTTAGATGATCTTTTGTCAGAATTATCTAATGCTACTTTCTTTAGCAAACTAGATCTCTCTAAAGGCTACTGGCAAATTCCTCTTGCCGAAAAGGCCAAACCTTACGCAGCTTTCACAACTCCGTTTGGGCTCTACCAATGGAATTATGTGTTTTGGGTTAGTGAATGCGCCAGCGACGTTTGTGCGCATGATGCGCCGCCTTCTTGGCGATCGTAAAGATGTCATCACATACATCGATGACATCTGCCTATTTCATGACTCCTGGGAAGACCATATTGATGGTTTAACTTCCCTTCTACATACGTTACGTATGCATGGTTTGACTGTGCGATCTTCAAAGGTCCAAATAGGTTGTCAGGAAATTTCTTTTCTTGGTCACCGCATAGGTAACCACAAACTGTATCCTGACAACAATACAGTCAAAAGAATTCTAGAGATTTCTACCCCTTCAACTAAGAAACAAGTTAGAAGCCTTTTAGGCTTGATAAACTATTACCATAAGTTCATCCCGCTCAACTATCTACACCTTTGTCCGCACTGTTGACCAAAGGTAGTCCTAATAAGGTACGTTGGGACAAAGATTGCGAAAGCGCTTTAGTAACAATTAAGAAATTATTTAGTAATGCACCTATTTTGTTATTACCGAATATACGTATTCCATTCATACTTCAATCAGATGCCTCGAGTTACTCCATGGGTGGCTGTTTGCTGCAATGTTACAAGGAAACACTCCATCCATGTTTCTATGTGTCGAGGAAACTGACTCCGGCTGAACAGAAGTATGCGACAGGTGAACGTGAGCTCCTGTTGATGGTCTGGTGCCTAGAGAAGCTAGCAAGATACCTCATCGGCACGCATTTTTTTATCATGACAGACCATAGTCCTCTTACTTACATAACAGCTAGAACAATGCGTAACGCTAGAATACACCGATGGTATTTGTTGATTCAAGAATTTTCATTTACGATTCTGCCTATTGCTGGATCAGACAATAACTTGGCAATCTTTTATCGCGCAACTTCTCTGAGAAGAAATTGAATTAACTCTTTAGTCACCATGTTGACAAGTGCTATTATTAATGTTATAAAATTTAATGTGTCTACTTAATGAGTATGATGTTTATAAGTAGGTATTACTAATACTAGTATAGTCTAGGGACGTACATCTTCTCCACCACTATCATCCGTGCCACAAGTGTCACGTTTGGAAGTGAGGGGGATGATGTTGAGGATTGTTTCATGCTTACAGACATTTGGATTTGAGCTCGATCCAAATGGCTGTATCATGGAACACCTCAAACGAATAGAGATATATCTCCGCGACCGATATCGATGATTGTTGCATGTGTGCAAGCATTTGAGTTTGGCCAACTCGGATTGCTGCACCATGGAACATCGCAATTGAATATATATTAACGACGTAGTATGCATATCACTATGCATGACGCGTATGTCTTTGTAACGTCATTCGACTTGTGGGTTTTGACCCGAACGGCAGTGTGTTTCAGAAGTGTGGCCATTGCCACTTATATTGTGTGGTATATCCACTTTTTAATTGTGTGGCTGGGAAGCCAATTGAGCAGTGTATTTCTTGAGTCAAACGTAAGTCGTCTTATGAATAACGCAGTTTACATAATTATGGCAGATTAGCCTGGCGTGGTATGCCAAAGGAACATTATGGTACTAGCAATAGTGTAAGACTAGTATAGATGGATATTGTACAGCTAGCGGCAAGCGTAAGCCTAGTGTAACGGATATTAGACGACTAGCAGTAGACGTAAGCCTAGCATAATAAGTGTATTGCAGAACTAGCAGGATAGTTAAGTCTAGTGCAAAAGGCTATTATATAAACTAGCGACGGGAGTAAGTCTAGTTAGCCTCTGAATTTATGCCAAAGGACATTGGCCGTTAAAAGGAACTGACCTTGAACCAGAACTCTAGATAGAGATTATTGAACGTGTTTATGAAATAATGAGAACTCTTACAGATCGTACATGAATGTGATGTGACTTTTGTTCCCATGTAGTTGGTGTCTGCTCATGGTATGAAATTACTAATTAAATATTTTGAGTCGTCAAAATCACGGTCTTATCAACTGTCGTATTCGGAGTTGAGTTAAAATGCTGTTAATATTCAACTGATCATGACCAGTGATGATTAATGTCTTAACACGCTGCATCTCGCACTGCCAATATAATCAATAAGACAAGAGACTAATACAGGTCAGTCAAGGGTCAAATATTTAATATGAAACATGTTCAGCACATAATGTATCACAAGAGTAAAGCAGACATTATCGATACCAACGAACGGTATTACGGAATCCTACAAAAGTGATAAGAACCCGAGGGACTTCGACTCTATAAACTGAATACGCATATAATAACTTGGTCATCCTCAAATACTAGAAGTCATCGAAGCACCCATAACATACTGGGGTCCCGAGCCCTTAACAGTGTGGAATAACTTTGAAAGTACATCAAGGGCACGTGCTCCACAGGTAGTCGAAGGGTAATGAATGCAATATAGGTTTGTGAACTAGTTTGACATTTTTATGTTGCAACATGAAGTGACAAACAACAGTAAGTGCTCACAACATGACTTTTTATGCTTTGTTACTTCGTAAAGGTGGTGATATAAATGTGATGTTATTCAATTTCCATCCATGTCCGCTGGAGCATTGCTTCATGGTGGCAATGGTGTCAGTGATTCTTTCCTTAATGTCGTTGATGCTCCAATTTTAGTCGTATAAACGAATCTATAACATATCCCCATAGGAAGAAATCCAAGGGAGTGATATCAGGAGAACGAGATGGCCATGGAATTGGTCCTCCCCTTCCAATCCACCTGTATGGAAATGTTTCGCCAAGAAACTGGCAAACAGATGCTGGAACATGATGGTTGCAGAAAAGGAGTAAACACCATTAAGAGCAAACCAAGGAGGCAATGATGATTGATGCTACCAACCTGGCTTGGCATGTGTTTATAGAAGATCCTCACATTTGGTTTCAAGCTAGCAGTGTATAATGGGGAAAATATGTGTGAGGCATACTGTGAGACATACTGTGCTTGGTGAGCTTTCCAAACATGCAGGACTAACATACTGTGCTGTTTCTAATAGTCACATCCTGCACACAGCCACTCCCAAATTTCCCTCACTTGTTATCCATCCACTGTTGTATCCTCGTGTACGAAGCCAACAAGGTAAATGCCGAGGTTAAGACTGGGACATGGGCAAGCCGCCAAATTTAAGTGTGCAATGCTGGGTTCTCGGAACATGCAGCACTATAAAAGGAATAGTGATGTTGGGCTGTTGTTAGCATGTGCCAGGAAACTCAAGGATTCGAATTTTGCATGTTTCCAGGATGCTCGGTTTTTTTTTTTTTTTTTAAACTATGGCTGCTGAGCTTCTCGATCTTTTGCAGCCAATACCACATTGATCTACACTGTGAATCTAGGCTTTTCTGCCACTCCTCCTGCATGCAGCCAACCACAGTTACTTCTGGGGCTCAAGTGACTCCAAGTTTAGTGTGCAATGATGGGTTCTCAATATGTTTCACCACAGGGGGATCCCTGGAAGTGTGTGGATGATTTCAAGAGTCAATGAAGACGTAATGAGTTTCACACAGGTTTACATCCCAATCTATTTACTATAGCATTGTGCATAGCTGGTGGTCATATAAGGATGACTCCAGAAATGCCTCCATGTATTTTTATACTGTAAAGTGTGCACATCAGCCTGGAGGCAAGCTGTCATTTAGAAATATTATACTACACAACCACTAAAAAGTGCTTGAACAAATACAAAACTATATGGGAACAGTGAATACATAAATTCAGCTACCATAATGAAGGAACTTTTTAAATCTGCTCACCCTGTCTAATTTGGTCGGCCTGATATTCATAGAGAGCATTCTGCATTTCATCTTCCAGCTTGAGACGGGCTTCTATTGTGTCCTTTTTAGCTTGCTCTATTCTCTGCCTCTCCACTTCTTCTATTTGTTTCCATCTCATTCCAAACTCGTACTCAAAAGTTCCTGGTGGAGCAAATCTGGGCTCCTTCTCTCTTTCCCTATTTACAAAAAGTGGAAGAAAAAATATTACTTCAGTAAGAGGCTGACCCTTTACTCCCATTAACTATGTTCTTTTCACAGCATGTTTTGTGTGGATGGTATGTAGCTGTGCTCTGAATGATGTCAGCGAGTCGGACCCTGTTTGTTTACTGTGTCTGCTAGTTAGTTCAGGTATGAATGAATTTTCAAATAGTTTGATTTCACATCTGCTTAAGTGCCAGAGATTTGTCATGTGTGTAAAATTAGCTGTAATGATTGGTTAAGAGAATAAGAGGTCTGGAAGTATGGGCAAAAGTTGAGTCACTAAGAGTTTGACAAGACAATTGCAGAGATAGCAAACGCTTGCAAGTTGATATGGGTTTTGAAGCTTCGTCAAGATGAAGCGTCTCAGGCATATCTAATGGTTAGATAGCTAGTGCGACTGGTTTTTCAGATACAGGTGTTGTGAGTTTTCCTCAGTGGAAGTGGACAGAAAGGTATGTGAACCCTGAGCATTTACTAAGTAGTCCAGCTAGTTGGTTTTAGTGTATTCAATGCCAGGTTGATATGTACGGCAGATGTTTTCTTGAAAGATATACTGTCAACTGATGCAATTCAGTAACTGTAGTTTTGTGTTTCTTGTGTTATTTATTATGCTTGTTTTGTCCCAACGTTATTAATGTCCAGCTGTAGACGTGGAAGTAGATGTGAGCAAGTATTTAGTATTACACCTCTCTCTCTCTGTCACTTGATGGTCTTCACCATGATTGTTCTGATCACAAGTGATCGTTATTTTAGACTAGGTCTGACAAGTTTTTTTAAAACATCTAATTACATGAAATGTGTGTATAGCGAGCTATTAAAAGGTAATCTGTGAAGAAAAAGTGTAGAACGGTTGCTAACAACTTATTTTCAACTTATTTTTTTTAAATGGAAATGACTTTTGGAGCAGTGTTTTGCAAGAATGCCCTGACATTGCAAAGTAAGCAATTTGAGTGCTTCCATTTGCCACTACATACCTATGTTTGGGGTTATAGTGGCTAAGAGGTATGACATCCACCTCGAATTCTAAATGTACCAGGTTTGATTCCCAGAAGAGGGAATATAATTTACGGTAATTTTAATCAGAATCTGTGGTCCTTATGTTGTCTCCTGGGTAGTGAGATTGGATGCCTAGACTTCCTGGATAAGGGTGAAAAAATAGGAGGTCCCATGTGCAAGCTACGCACGTTAAAAGTCTCTCTGCAGTTGGATATTGTAAAGAGTAGGCCATAAGGCGGCTGCTCTGGCAAAACTTTAAAAATTATAAACCTACCCACTACAAAAATATTTATAGAATGTGTGAGTCCTATGTATGCACACATTGGGATTCTCGCCGATGCTACAGAGTTTGTGCACTGTCTTGAGATCCTCCTTGTGTGGTCTTCTTCTTCTTCGTTCGCCCTGAAAAGGACGGTGGTTGCGTTGTGTCTGTTTACAACGTAGCTGTGATATCTGCACCTTTCGGTCGACACATCCGACTTCTGCACGGCATTTTTTAGGACCGGGTTTGCCTTCCCATTTCGATCCACACTCGCTCAGCCAGCCTGCACAGCTGCAGACTGTTTCCAGGACCACCACGTGGAGGTGGAGTGCGGTCTTGACCAGCTCTGGTTCGCTGGTCCTGACGCAGGCAGTCAAGCTATGAGTCGCTGACTGCGGTCTCTATTGCTGCGTCTTGAGGTCCCCTTGTGTGGTCTAAGGGAGGAGATCGGAGCACTGATTGAGTTGTCTGTGTGCAATGAAGATAGTCCTTAAAACCAAACAAAACCACCACATTTTCCTGTGGATTTATTTACACTCATTAGACTATTAGTAATAAAAAATAAACATGATTAAACTATTGATGGTTCTTATTATTATCTTAGCCATATTAATTACTTTCTTTATTTACATAGCTTGAACTTAATCATAAAATATAATATGAACTTGTAAAATCCTACAGTAAACCAAATTTTTAGGATCACTGTTCAATCAATTCATTTTAAATGAATAATTGTTCTGTGAACAAAAAAGTTTGAGAGACACTGGTCTAAAGGAAACAAAAAGTTTGGTTATGTTTATGGGCGACGTATGATATGTTTAGTCTGTCAGCAATGTTAGTCTGGTATGGTATTGCACATGATTTGTTTAATTAAAGTGCATTATAATTTGTTGCTTGATTTTGAGTGCTTTAATAAACTAGTTCCACTTTACAGTATTTTTCCTTAATACCATGCAAGTCAACAGTTCTGAGCTTATTATCCGAAGGACCAGATAGACGGGGAACACTTAGATGATGTAATTTTTGTCCCCCCAGCCTGATTGTACCTATCAAACTATCATATTAGTACATGGACGTTTTTTAAGAACAAGAATAACAATTTCTGGGGCATATTTTCTGCAGATAATAAATCGGAGTGCTGTCTGCTCAATTCAAGATAACATGAAAATAATTTATGAAAAGTGAGGGACTGACAATGATATCAAAATAAAGACGCCAAAGGCAAGAGGAGTTTTCATTCCTCCTGTCACGTGCCATCATCTCAAGTTCTTTCCACATTCTCCTCCTCATTGTCACATCTGTTTCCAGCTCTCTTCTCCATGTGCTTCTTGGTCTACCTCTGCCTCTCTTGCCCTGGGGGTTCCAGAACAAGGACTGCCTTGTAATGCTATCAACAGGTTTCCTCAGTGTGTGTCCTATCCATCGCCATCGTCTTCTTCTCATTTCTTGTTTTACTGGCACTTGTCTAGTTCTTGTCCTCAGTTCCACATTGGTAACCTTGTCATACCATTTTAATCCCTCTATTCTACGCAAGCACCCATTTATGAAAGTCTGTAGCTTTTTGGTTGTTGTCTTTGTTGCTCTCCATGTCTCAGAGCCATACAAAAAGAAGTAAAAAGAAGTATCAAAAGA
The DNA here is from genome assembly GCA_024509875.1 of Oreohelix idahoensis. Classification (NCBI taxonomy): domain Eukaryota; kingdom Metazoa; phylum Mollusca; class Gastropoda; order Stylommatophora; family Oreohelicidae; genus Oreohelix; species Oreohelix idahoensis. Next base: position 398,289 of record JAMPIV010010417.1, read on the forward strand.
GACAAGAGGAAGTATATTGAGGAGTTGGCAAGAGAGGCAGAAGATGCTGTAGCCAAAGGAAATATGAGAGAATTGTATAGCAGCATAAAGAAGCTAACAGGGAAATACAAGCAAACAAGTTGCCTCATAAAAGACAAGAATGGAAAACTGCTCAGCAATATACAAGAGCAAATGAAGAGGTGGACAGAATATCTTGAGGACCTTCTCCATAGACCAGCTCCACAAAACCCCCCGAACATCCAGCCAGCAGAAGAAGAGCTACAAATTAATGGTGAAAGACCAACGAAGGGGAAGAAATAAAGAAAGCCATAAAGCTTCTAAGAGATGGAAAAGCGTCTGGACCTGATGGCATTTCTGCAGAGGCAATCAAAGCAGATATCGACATGGCTACAGAGATGTTATATAAATTGCCTGGTAAAGTCTAGGAAAAGGAAGAGATACCAGCAGAATGGAAGGAAGGATATCTGGTTACGTTGCCTAAGAAGGGAAATTTACAAGAGTGCACAAATTATAGAGGAATAATGTTACTATCAGTGCCAGGAAAAGTATTAAACAGGATTATCCTTGAGAGATTAAAAGAGTCCATAGACAAGAAACTGAGAGATGAACAAGCAGGTTTTCGACAAAACAGATCATGTACAGACCAGATAGCCACATTGTGAATAATAGTTTAACAAAGTCTGGAATGGAATTCACCACTATACATCGGATTTGTGGACTACAAAAAGGCATTTGACAGTGTAGACAGAGAATCACTTTGGAAATTGATGAGGCATTATGGAGTTCCACTGAAGATCATTAATTTAATAAAGAAAACATATGAAGACATGACATGCAGAGTTCTTCACGAAGGACAGCTTACAGAACCGTTTGGGATAAGAACAGTGACAGGGATGCCTCTTGTCTCCATTTCTTTTCTCACTAGCAATAGACTGGGTTATGAGATCATCGACAACACACAACAGAAATGGAATCCAGTGGACTCTGACTAAGCAGTTGGATGATCTGGATTTTGCTGATGACTTGGCTCTTCTGTCCCATAACCGTAATCAGATGCAGGACAAATTGAAAACACTCGATGAAAGGTCACAGCAATTGGGTCTGAAAATTCACAGGGAAAAGACAAACATAATGAGAATAAATGCAGGTAATGATAACAGGGTTGAACTTGAAGAAACACCAATACAAGATGTAGAATCGTACACATATCTACAAATATAGACAAAGTTGGAGGAACAGACAGTGATATCAAAATAAGAATACAAAAAGCAAGAGGAGCTTTCATTGCATTGGGAAATACAGGGTGTCCATAAAGTCTCTTCACAATTTAACAAATTTATTACAAAGGCAATTGATGAGATATCTTAATCAGATTTGTTCTATGTACTCAGTGGTTATCAAAGTTTTTAATCACATACCTTTATCGTATTTCAGGTACCCTGTTGATGAAAGAGGTACTGTTAAATGAACCCCTAAAAACATGGCTACTCCTCAAGAGAAGGCACAATGTGTATCATGGTTTATTGAAACAAAATCGGATAGGCAGACTCAGCGAAACTACAGAACTAAGTATGGAAGAGATCCATCGTCACATCCGTCAATTCGTGCATGGCACAAGAAATTTATGGAGACGGACAGTGTTGGATAAAGGGAGGAGTGGACGACCAAGAACATCTGAGGAAAACATCGAGCGTGTAAGACAAGCCTTTTATCATTCTCCCACAAAGTCCATCCGTACTGCTGCCAAACAGTTAGAGCTACCACGTTCAACAGTGCACAATGTCCTACACAAGAACTTGCGATTGTACGCTTACAAAGGGCAACTCTAACAGGCACTCGAGCCAAATGATAAACCATGATGAAAAGAGTTTGCAGTTAACATGCTGGAATGAATTTCTGAGGGTAGCATAGCGAACATGGCAAGAAATCGAGTACCGTCTTGATGTGCTTCGTGCAACTAATGGTGCCCATATAGAGGTGTATTAAATGAGGCAAAAAAAACTTCAATATCTACTTCCCATTTTGTAATAATTCCACATATTTGTCTTTTCATTTGCCTTTGTAATAAATTTGTTAAATTGTAAAGAGACTTTATGGACACCCTGTATATGGAGATCAAGAGAAATCGAATCCAACACGAAAATGAGAATCTTCAACTCAAATGTGAAGTCAGTCCTACTGTATGGCTCTGAAACTTACATAACAATAAACACAACAAAGAAGTTACACTTTGATAAATGAGTGCCTGTGTAGAATGAAAGGATTTAAATGGTTCAACAAGGTCACCAACGTGAAACAATGACACGAACCAGACAAGTGCCAGTACAAGAAGAGATGAGAAGCAGCTGTTGGAGATGGACTTGATACGCATGAAGGAAACCTGTTGATACCAGGCAGTCTTTGTTCTGGAATCCTCAGGGAAGAGATATAGAGGCAGACAGAAGAGAGCTAGACAGAAATAAAAATAATGAAGACACGGAAAGCCTTGAGATGCTGGCTCGCAACACTTGGCACATGTTTGTTGCAGATGTTTGCTCCTTTGGGGGTTTAAATTGACTGACTGAATCTGCACAAGAAATCAGTATGATTTTTTAAAATGTTTTATTAAAAATTCTTTGAGGTTTGGAGATTTACAGTAACTAATTCCATATTTTTTTTAAAAATGATGCTGTTTTTGTATCTTTTCCCTTCTGATATATTATTGACACTGACAGGAATACGTGGGAAAATTTTAGCTTGGTGAAAAAACTTTGTAACAAATCCATAATTATCCACTAATATTTTGTTAATACCATTCTGAATCTAGTTCAGGAAATTTATTAACCTTTTTCCACATCACATATTTTAAAGTGTTAAAATGTAAACTATACCAGTGATATTTTATAATGCAATAGTCTTATTTAAGAGAATCATGTGACACACATTGTGCTTGAAAATTAATCATCATTCAACATTTTTAAAGCATAGTGCTCTGAGGAGAAATATAACATTTGAGTAAGCGCACCAAATCTTAAGAGGAATCTCATCACTGTAATTTAAAACTCTTACCAGAATATATTTTACAATCAGTAAATCCTGAGCTACAGAAGGTAGTATCTAAAAACAGTAATAAAGTTTGCACTATTTGCAATAAATCAAACTTTTGTTAAGATACCAAAAATACGATCTGATAAGTTTTTTCATGCTATGGAAAGTATGTGACAAATCTCTTGTTGATTGTTAAAAATAAGCAAGTTATAACAATGAATTCCGACCAAAGGTGCCCCACCTTGTAGTGGTTGGTCGGTTTGAGTGCCTTGAGGAAATTTTGAGCTATATCAGCGGGAGCTTTTGCTCCTGGTAGGTTCAATCAAGCTGAGACGGTCAAAATGGAAAGGACAGACAAAGTGGGCACATCCTTTCCTCCAGGTTAAAGGAGGTTGGGAACAGGACTGGGACCTCAAGACGCAGCAATAGAGACCGCAGTCAGCGACTCATAGCTTGACTGCCTGCGTCAGGACCAGCGAACCAGAGCTGGTCAAGACCGCACTCCACCTCCACGTGTTGGTACTAGAAACAGTCTGCAGCTGTGCAGGCTGGCTGAGCGAGTGTGGATCGAAATGGGAAGGCAAACCCGGTCCTAAAAAATGCCGTGCAGAAGTCGGATGTGTCGACCGAAAGGTGCAGATATCACAGCTACGTTGTAAACAGACACAACGCAACCACCTTCCTTTTCAGGGCGAACGAAGAAGAAGAGAAGAAGGAACAGGACTGACAACCCTGCCGTAAATAACAAATTGTCACAGAAACAGTTGAAGAAAGAAACATAAGCCAGAGTCAGGAAGAATCCTTGCAAGAGACGTATGACGCAGACACCTGATGAAATCCAGTCAATGGAAGTCAGGCTGCTGACTTTTCTAACGACGAAGGCAAAAACCAGAATAGGCACATGGAACATACGGACAATGCAGGAAGCCAGAAGACAGCACAGGTAGCTGGAGAGATGAGATGATACAAAATTAAACTCTTAGGACCAGCAGAAACGAGAATAAATGGAACTGGTGAATTCATGACGAATACAGGGGAAAGTATCATATATTCAGGACACGAGGATGAAGACCACGCACACACAGAAAGGGTTGCTATTATGATGTCCCAGGAAGCCAGAAAAGCTTTAATAGAATGGGAACCAATATCACCCAGGATAATAACAGCAAGATTCCAGGGAAAGGGAAGGAAAATCACCATTATTCAGTGTTATGCCTACTAACAATGCAGATGATAAGAAGCAAGATTTCTATGATGAACTCCAAGGAGCCCTGGATAAAACACACAGGAGAGACATTAAGATAGTAATGGGAGATTTAAATGCAAAAGTAGGAGTAGACAACAAACACTGGTAGGTTCAATCAAGCTGAGAAGGTCACTAATCATGAGTGAAGAATGGCATAGGAAACAGAAATGAGAATGGAGAGCTTTTTGTAAACTTTTGTGATTTAAATGATCTGGTCATTGGAGGGACTATCTTCCCACACAAAGACATACACAAGACTACATGGAACTCCCCAGATGGACACACGCAAAATCAGATAGACCACCTCACCATAGAAAGAAAATGGAGACGTTACCTACAAGATGTCAGAGTAAAAGAGAGGAGCTAATTTCAGACCATCACCTTCTCCTGGCGTCACTGTGGATAAAATTGAGGGTGCACAAAGACAGAGCAGAAAGATCAAGCCCAAAGTATAATACCCAAAACATTATGAACAAAGACACAAGACTTCAGTTCAACCTAAAGTTGAGAAATAGATTTAAAGCACTGGAGAGCCCTGAAGAGGAAAGTATAGATAACCATTGGTGCAAAATTCAGGAAGCATACAGACATACATGTGAAGAAGTTCTTGGCAAAAGAAACAAATAACAGAAGGAATGGCTCACAGAAAACGCATGGAACCTCATAAGAGAAAGGAGAGACACCAAACAGCAAGTAAACAACTGTAAAGAGGCAGAAGAGAAAACACAACTGCTCAAAATATACTGGGAGATAAACAGGAAAGTGAAAAAGAGTGCCAGACAAGACAAAAGAGAATTTATTTAAAAAAACTAACAGAGGAGGCCGAGACTGCGACAAAAAAAAAAGAGACTTAAAAACATTGTATAATATTACTAGAGCTTTATCTAAGAAACAGCTAAACCACAATACAACAGTGAAGAGCAGAGAAGGTCAAAGCATTAGCAATGAAGAGAAACAATGGACCAGATGGGCTGAATATTTTAAGGAAATCTTAAACCAAAAACAACCAGTACAGCAATCCATCACAGAACCAGCAGAAGAGCCACTACAGTGCAACATGAACCCACCCACTAAACAAGAGATCTCCAGGGCAATAAAACAGCTGAAAAATGGGAATGCCGCAGGACCAGATGGAATACCACCAGAAGCCCTGAAGGCAGATATACCAAACACTACAGAGTTGCTACACCAGCTCTTCAAGAAAATCTGGGAACAAGAGGCCATCCCAAAGAGCTGGAAGGAAGGCCACATTATCAAGCTGCCAAAGAAAGGAAACCTGACTGTATGTAGCAACTGGAGGGGTATAACACTACTAGCAGTGGCTGGAAAAATTTTGACCAGAGTTTTGTTAGACCGTATTAAAAAGGTGGTAGATGACAAACTTAGAGAAGAACAGGCAGGATTTCGTGCAGGAAGATCATGCACAGACCAGATAGCAACACTCAGAATCATCATAGAACAATCAAATGAGTGGCAGACCCCCTTGTATGTAAATTTTGTGGACTTCGAAAAGGCTTTCGACAGTATAGACCGTACTGTGATGTGGAAAATCCTGAGACATTATGGAATCCCAGAGAAATTCATTAAAATCATCCAAGATTTCTATCAGGAGGCCTCATGTAAAGTAGTACACAAAGGAAAACTATCAGAGCCCTTCACAGTACAAAGTGGAGTCAGACAGGGATGTCTGCTATCACCAACAATTTTTCTCATGGTCATAGACTGGGTTATGAGACAGACAACAGAGGGAGAGAAAACTGGAATACAGTGGACATTTAACACACAGCTGGAGGATCTAGACTTTGCAGATGATTTGTGCCTTCTGTCACACAGACAGCAAGATATGCAGGAGAAAACAAATAGATTAGTAACAGAAGCAGCAAAGATGGGACTGCACATAAATGTAAATAAAACAAAAGAAATGAGAATAAATAATAGGCAGACGGACTCGATGAAGATCAATGATCATGTCATTGAAGAAGTAGAAAACTTTACATATCTAGGGAGCAACATTGACAAAGGAGGGGGAACTGATGGTGACGTCTGCTCAAAGATAAATAAACAAAGATTTGCTTTTAATGCTCTTCGACCAATATGGAACTCCTCAGCGATATCCAGAGGGAACAAAATTAGAATCTTTAACTCAAATGTGAAGTCAGTCTTACTGTATGGCTCAGAGAAAGGGCATGTCTCAAAGAGTATCACCGCCAAGCTACAGAAGTTTGTAAGTAGATGTCTCCAATGGATCCTTCGTTTAAGATGGCCAGATGTAATAACAAATATAGAGCTAAGATGCGGACAACAGCCAATACAGACAGAAATTAAGGTAAGAAAGTGGGGATGGATAGGACATACACTCAAGAAAAAAAATCAAGCATAGCCAGAGTTGCCCATGACTGGAACCCTCAAAGGAAAAGAAGAGTGGGGAGGCCAAAGAGAACTTGGAGAAGATGAGGCTAGGGAAATTGGAATGACTTGGGCACAGATGAAAAAGACAGCCCAGAATAGAAATCGATGGAGAGCAACTGTTTCTGCCCTATGTTCCAGAGGGAACGAAAAGGAATGATGATGATAACAATGAATTCCAATGGTATATAGGCTAGGCTGGATTTCTGCCTTAACCTCAACTAGAGGTCGAACCATGGACCACCGAGCTAGGAAGCCAGTGCAGTTAACCATTGTGCTACCGTGGCTCCGTTAACTATTTGAAATCTGTCCTTTTTTCATTCCATTTTACGACTTGTATTTGTAAACGGAAATAATATTTCAGGAACTTAATCTTGTCACAAATGCAAGCCCAATCTGCTGCATTATATTAGCATTATTCATTTTTTAGTGACTCAACCAGTTGAAATTCCAGGACTAAAACTTTTGACTTACTTTGTTTAGTTTAAGGATATTATTTTTTTTATTGCTCTCAAGAACTCTTCTAGATTTCTCTATATCGTGTTATTCATGACTTTGCTTTATGGCAGCTTTAATCATGCAGTTCGGCAATACCTCTTCTGTGACAGTCACAGAAATACAATTTAACCTTCTGAGATCTAAACATTCACCTTTTACGCGGCTTAAGTATAATGAATATACTTATACACTTTTCATTACAAACACTTACTTTTTATACTGCTCAGTTATTGTAAGGAACTTCTCAGGCAAACCATCCTCTTCATCTTTTTGCTCCAATGGCTCAACAGCAATTGGTTTTGGATCTCTGGATGACCAGGTAACAAAAAATTAGTTTATCTCAAAACCAGCCAAATAAATAAGAAAGCTCCAAAATGAGGCATAATGTATAGCAATAAATTCTGATATTATAATAATGCTTTCATGGAATACAGTATTCAAACAAAATTGTCTTGAGACACCAACACAGAAGAAACATTCTAGCTTACAACACAGCAAATATAACTTGACTACCATTTTCCACACTCACTACCACGGGACAGAAAATTTTATTTTCCTGTGAACTCCTTACGGAGCATGGAGTCATCACTGCAGCTGGTGCCCACAAAAAGCCTAGACCAAGCACTCACATATGTAGCAGTGGTTTCTGTGACAATTTACTTTACATGATGCTCTTGCCAGCCCCATACACATCCCCCATATGTCGCCCTGAGGGTGCAGTAATCATATTCCTGTCTCTTCAGAGACCACCCAGGACATCTTTGTCCATATGGTTTTTGAAAGTTCCAGTGCCTATACTAGAGGTTCTCCTAGGCGAAAGAAGGCGCGTCAGTGATCCTGACTCCGTCATTAACCACCTTTATGGAGGGCCTTCTTCCATCCTGTACAACTGAATTGAATTACCTGACCTGGATGACTAAGCCATGTTTCTGTTTTAAGTTTTTGTGGCTTAAGTTTCCATAGGACAGGGTTGCCAGCCCTATGAATAACCTTTTTCAGTTGCCTCTTCTGACAAGCATCGTTGGCAATTGTTACTATTCTTCATTCCCCTTTTGGGCCCTGGTAACATACAGGCGGCATACACACTCAACAGCTAATTTATGTGATACTTACACTCCCATTAAGAATACTCCTTCTGTAATACGCCTGAGTGCTGAATTGGCTCCAGGTTTTCGAACAAACTCAACAATGCCTTCTCCTGTAGATTTGCCTCTATCATCTACTATAACAACACAGCGTTCTAGGTCCCCAAACTGTGAGAATGACTGCTCCAAAAGTTCATTTGACACAAACTGGTGTAGATTTTTCACTTTCAAGGCCGCACCATGAGTAGCAAAACGGATTCGGAGTATGCGGCCTTTTCTTTGAAGACCATCTAATGCTGCTTTTGCAGCTTCTGCATTCTGACGATAATCCTGGTGTTAAAAAAAATAAAATTGGAACACAGTAATTTAAACATTAAATAAGAATGAATCCACATATTTAAAAGGTTGTTACAAGCCTTTCTCTTAATATAGCACATTGGAGATAGTGTTAAGTTGCATGGTTATGTACTTTGAGGAGGGGACAGCATGGTGTTACTGTAATAAACTTAGTATTTTAGTACTATGTCTCAATGCTTCTGCGCTCTTTTATCTTGTTGGGCCTTACATCTTCATCCTTTGTATTCCATGTGCAATAAAGGGCTGCAGTTTGCTCAATCTTCTCTGGTCCTTATTCCCTGACTTACAAAACACTCAATGACCATCATGCCTAAAAATCTTGAAGGGCAGCAACAAACTGTCTCCACTTTGCTCGATCGACAGCCATCCTCTGTGTTGTGCCCCAGCTCTGATTCATGCTTATTATCTACGCCACCAAAGTTCGCCAAGTAGTTTTCTCAATATCACCTCATATTTTTTGATAATTTTTTTCATCACCAAGTTCCAGTTGCTTTAGCTTCTGTTCTACTCTAGGTGGTAGAACTACAGAATTGTCAGCACCCAAATCTCACACATTGATTATCCCAATTGGCTATCGATACATCAGCCTTATCTTTCACATAAATCCCTCTAATGCTAACCTGAACCCAAAATGTGTTTGCACCTTTTTCAACAATATGTGCAACAAACACAGATGCTTAACAAAAATACTTTTTTTAAATAGGTCCTACCAACTTACTGCATACTCCATCTCCAGAGTAACTTGCAGAAGAATATATAACAGCCTCAGAATACCAATAAGGAGCCATCGCCATTGAATAAATATGAAGAATTTTCTATAACGCAAAAATTGTGGACTATGTCTATGGAACAAAAATAGTGTACTGGAGAATTAAGACTTAAGTACAACACTTGAGCAAAAATAAAAGATGAAAAAAGGACTGAAATGTTATTGAATGCCATCCATTTCATTAGGGTTAGGATTCCTACACCTAATAGTAATCTTTCCTATTGTGTCTCTGAATTCTTTTTACGGTTATATCGATTTACCTTGTAATGTCTCACTATTTTATTTCAGCCCGACAAAGGTGGACATATGCAGAAACGTGTCTAGTATTCTCTGATTTGTGTCTACTATTCTCAGATTCAATAAAAACATAATTTCTAATCACTTGAACCAACAAACTGTGAAATACTGTCATTTAATTGTACGACGTCGCCAAGTCCATCTACTATTCTGTGGGTAAAATTCAGTTTTAGTGTTGGCGTTTGTCCTGCAAGACTAAGTAAATACATCAAGAGTGACTTCCCTTCCCGCTGAGAGGCATCGATGTGCAAAAAAACAAGGTATCGAGTTTATTCCATCGATCTAACTAACTGTGACAGTGTTAAGTTAATCATGTATTAAAATATGCTGTTTTTTTAAAATTGCGATGGTGTGCACTTTTACTTGTAAGCACAGGGAATGTACGGTCAAACAAATACCATACATGCCCCACGCTGTGGTTTACCCATAATCTGTACAAGGTGTTTGTGTTTTCAGATGTGTGGGGCCCGTACATAATTTCTGTACAGGTTTTTTCGCCTAATTATAAAATATATATAAATCGATCGTCTTACGCTTAAAAGGCAAAGTCTCCATGCCTCAATTATAATGCAGCTGTAATTGAAAACATTTTTACACTTTTGATACATTTTTCAGTCTTTACTTTTTTGTGTACAGGTTTTGCGGGCCTTTGTACAGGGTTTTTGAATTTTTTGTACAGGTTTTTTATCTCCAAGGTGTGGCATGTATGAAATACAATTAAGCATCGATACTTATAATTATGTCGGGCAATGAGGTTTGTGAAAGGTAATGTAATAACATTCACAAGAAGTAAAGTGTGTGTGCGTGTATATATGTGTCTAATAATAAATTCATTGAGTGCAATCCCTGCTCTCAAGCAGCAGCCTAGGTTTAGTAGTGCTCAGTGTATTTCACGGATGCCTGTGAAGTCTGCTCTCACCACTGATCATTTTCAGAGGCAACAAAGAAAATCTGTATTTATTTAGTCATCATACAGTGCCCCAACTCTGGTTCATACTTTGCATCTCAGCCTCCACAGTCCTCCGCCGAGTTGTTTTTGGTCGGCCTCTCTTTCGTTTTCCTTCAGGGGTCCATAGCATAGCTGTTCTTGTGATGGCATCGGGGTCTCTTCTGAGGACGTGGCCAACCCAGCTCCAGCGTCTGCCAGCTATGATGGTGTGCATGTCCTCTTGCTCCGAGTAAGCAGATCTTTGTTGGTGATGGTATTCGGTCAAAAGATTCGGAGAATTTTTCTTAGACATGTTGTGTGAAACACGGACAACTTCGACATTTCCTTCTCTGTAACTCTCCAGCTTTCTGCACCATAGAGAAGCACAGAAAGCACACAACTCTGATATAATCTTAATCTTGTGCTTGTGCTGTACTGAGAGGACTTCCAGATGTTGTTGAGACTAAAAAAGGCTGTTCTTGCTTTGTTAATTCTGTTGTTGATGTCTTAGCTTGCTCCACCATCTGGTGTCACTATGCATCCTAGGTATGTGAAGGTGTCTGTCTGTTCCAGTTGCGGATTCCTTACTAATATGGGCTCAGGGTTGCTCACATTGAGCGTCATGACCGCTGTCTTCTTTAGATTGATGTTCAAGCCCACCTGCTGGCTATACTTATTAAGTCTATCCGTGTTTTCCTGGATGCGTTGATGTGAATGTGCTAGTAGTGCAATGTCATCTGCATATTCCAGATCTTCCAATGTAGAAAATCTAGTCCATCTTATTCCTCTTGGACTGCCCTATGTTGTCTGGCGCATCACCCAGTCTATGACTGTTAAAAATAGAGTGGTTGATAAGGGGCATCCCTGTCGTACTCATGTCTTCACCTCAAAGGTTAGGTTGCTCTGCCCAACACTACATGTAAAGTTGGCATAGAGGCTTTTTATGATTGACACTATGCAGCTTGGAATTCCATAAGCCCTCAGTATTTTCCATAAACTGTCCCTATGTATACTGTCAAAAGCCTTTTCAAAATCAACTAAATTAATGTACAGCTGTCTTTGCCATTCTGAGCACTGCTCTATAATGTTCCTGAGGGTAAATATATGATCTACACATCTTCTGTTCTTTCTAAATCCTGCTTGTTCTTTCCTCAGTTTGTGGTCTACTGCTTTTGAAATTCTCTGTATAATTATCCTGCCTAGTATTTTGCTAGGAACTGAGAGAAGAGTCATTCCTCTCCAATTATTGCAGTCTGCAAGATCTCCCTTCTTGAGCAAGTTGACAATTATTCCTTTGTTCCACTCCTTAGGTGTTGTCCCTGTTTTCTAGACTTGTGCAAATAGTGGTTCTAATAGTTCTGCTGCTAGCTCAGGGTCTGTCTTAAATAGCTCTGCATTTAAGTTATGGCCAGGAGCTTTTCCATTCTTCAACCCTTTAATTGCTGTGATTTCTTCTTTTCGTGGAATGTCTGTGTTAACATCTAGATAATTTTCAGCCTCAGGAACATCCAATTGTGTCTCTGGTGGTTCCTTGTTCAGAGTTTCTCTGAAATGCTGTCCATCTTGTTTCCTGTCCCTCTGCTGTCGTGATGAGATTTCTTGCTTATCTCTTACTAATGTAATATTGTTTGCACCTCGTTTTCCGCTGATGATTTTAGTTATTTTGTTTACTGTGCTTTGTTCATTTCTCAGTGCTGCCTCTTCTGCCTGTCTTGCAAGATTGTCTATGAAATTCCTTTTGTTGGCTCGGGTTTGGCTTTTAACTTTCTTGTCCAGCTGACTGTACTGTTTGCTATATAGTTGCTTTAACCTGGGGGACTTCACTTCTGTTTTCTTTCTTTTCATTTCCTTTCTCATCATTATGGTGTTTAATGTTTCTGGTGTTATCCAGTCTTGCTTCTTCCTTTCCTGGAATCCCAAGCATGATTTGCTGCTTTCCTTAAATATTGTTGAAATGGTGTTGAATTTCTGGTCTAAATCATCAGTCAGTGTCTGTTCCTGACTTTTGGCAAATTGATATCGCCTCTTTATGTCAGCCGCAAAAGCTTTTCTGGTAAGTGGGTCCTTCAATTTGCTGATGTCAAACCTTTTCTGTGTAGTTACAGTTGGTCCAGCCGTTCTTAGTTTCACTTTCAGTTTTGCTACTACTAAATGGTGATTACTTCCCACATCCGCACCTCTTCTTACCTTCACATCTTGTAATGCATGTCTCCATCTACCGTTAATCATAATGTGGTCTATCTGGTTTCTGTCCCGACCATTTGGTGATTCCCATGTTAATTTGTGAATTTCTTAGTGTGGGAAAAGTGTTCCTCCAATGACCAAGTTGTTAATGCTACAGACACTTATTAATTTATCCCCATTTTCATTTGCTGTTCCACTGCCGCATTTCCCCATTACTCTTTCATTATATTTATTGTGTGTTCCAACTTTCGCATTGAGGACTCCCATTACTACGATAAGATCATATCTAGGTGTGTCTTCCATTTCTTTCTGCAGTTGTTAATAGAATTCATCCCTGACCTCTTCGTCGCTGTCATTCGTTGGCACGTAGCATTGTATTATTGTAGTGTTGGTGAATCTCCCTCTCAATCTTATTCTTATCAGTCTGTTGTTGATGGGTTTCCATTCCAGTAATGTTCTTTCTATTACTTTCTGTAGAATAATGGCTACACCTTCATTGTGCTGTCCATCCTCTCTTCCTGAGTAAAGTACTGTTTCTCCTGTTGCTGTTTTTACTTTTCCTGCCCGTCCATCTGCTCTCGCTTATCCCTAGAATGTGTAATCCTTAGTTTCTCATTTCTTCTGTGACCTGTTTTAGTTTACCCGTCTCGTTTTTTGTCCTGACATTCCAAAATCCTATTCTTGTTTGACGTTTTGAGGTCAGGACATCTGTTTTCGTGTCAGTGGCTTCCTTTCGGCTTTCGCCACTGACAGTCATACGAGCCTCAGACTCCGGATGTCCGTCCCGCAGCAAAGTTAGTTCATTTGTTGTCGTTTCCGTAACTTCATTTCTTTTTACACAGACAGGGGTGTCAGCCCTATGCTAAAACCCCCGACCTGGAGGACCAGGGTGTCTGCTTTAGTCTGACCCCTGCCCGTGCAAACCTGTCCAGCTTGGTAGAACCTTCCAGGAGTAAAACTCCAGCTGGCATAGCTCTGGGGGTAATCAGGGTACGAAAGCCGCCAAGCCTCAATAAGGTATTTACACCGGTGATGGCAGGGTCTGGAATATAACCCGCCGTATTAGTGAGGAATGCATGTATTTGACATATTTAGCAAATATTTTCCCCAGGAATTTATATTCAAAGCAGTCAGTGGCTATCATGCCTGGTGGCGTCTTGTAGGGCAGCAACAAACTGCTTCACCTTTGTTCGGTCTGCGGCCATCCTTCGCATAGTGCCCCAGCTCTGATTCATTCTTTGCCATCTCGGCCTCCACAGTTCTCCGCCAAGTGGTTTTTGGTCGGCCTCTCTTTCAATTTCCTTCGGGGTCCATAGCATAGCTGTTCTTGTAATGGCATCGGGGTCTCTTCTGAGGATGTGGCCAACCCAACTCCAGCCAGATGCTGATGGTGTGCATGTCCTCTTCTTTACTCCAAGTAAGTAATTCTTGGTTAGTGATAGAATTCGGCCAAAAGATTCCGAGAATTTTCCTTAGGCAGATTGTGTGGAAGGAGGACAGTTTCGACATTTCCTTAATGTTGATCTCCAGCATTCCGCACCATAGACAAGCACAGAAAGTACACTGTTCTTTCTGAATTCTGCTTGTTCTTCCCTCAGTTTATGGTCTACATCCTTTGAAATTCTCTGGATAATTAACCTGCCTAGTATTTTACTGGGAACTGACAGAAGAGTAAGACCTCGCCAGTTGTTGCAGTCTGCAAGGTCACCCTTCTTAGGCAATTTGACAATTATTCCTTTACGCCATTCTGTTGGTGTTGTCTTTGAGACTTATGCAAATAGTGGTTCTAAAAGTTCTGCTGCTAGTTCAGTATCTGCCTTGAATAGCTCAGCATTTAAATTGTCATGAACAGGAGCTTTTCCATTCTTTAACCATTTGATAGCTGTGATGATTTCTTCTCTTTGTGGAATGTCTGTATTTAAGTCGATCATTTTCAGCCTCACGAACATTCAGCTGTGTCTCTGGTGGTTCCTTATTCAGTGTTTCTCTAAGTGCTCTGCCCATCTTGTTTCCTGCCCCCGTGCTGTGGTGATGAGATTTCCTTACTTGTCTTTACTAACGTAATATTGTCTGCACCCCATTTTCCACTGATAGTTTTAGTTATTTTATATACTGTTTTATTCATTTCTCGGTGCTGCCTCTTCTGCCTGTCTTGCAAGATCGTCCAGAAATTTCCTTTTGTTGGCTCGGGTTTGACATTTTACTGCCTTGTCCAGCGGACTGTACTGTTTGCTATATATTTCCTTTAACCTGGGAGACTTTGCTTCTATTTTCGTTCTTTTCTCTTCGCTATGTCGTTTAACAATTCTGGTGTTATCCAATCTTGTCTCTTTCTTTCCTGGAATATCAAGCATGATTTGCTGCTTTCCTTATATATATTTGAAATGGTGTTGAATTTCTGGTGGGACCTCAAGATGCAGCAATAGTGAATGCAGTCAGCGACCCATAGCTGTACTGCTTGCATCAGGACCAGAGCTGGTCAAGACCGCACTCCACCTCCACGTGGTGGTCCTGGAAACAAGTCTGCAGCAGTGCAGTCTGGCTGAGCGAGTGCGGATCGCAATGGGAAGGCAAACCCGGTCCCTAAAAAATGCCACGCTGAAGTCGGATGTGTCGACCGAAAGGTGCAGATATCACAGCTTAGGCGTAAACAGACACAACGCAAACACCGTCCTTTTCAGGGCGAACGAGGAAGAAGAAGAATTTCTGGTCAACATCATCAGTCGCTGTCTTTTCCTGGCTATTGGCAATTTGATATCATCTCTTTACATCAACCACAAAAGCTTTTCTGGTGAGGGGGTCCTTGAGTTTGATGATGTTATACCTCTTCTATTTAGTTGCAATTGGTCCAGCAGCTCTGAGTTTCACCACCAGTCTTGCACTACTAGGTGGTGATCCCTTCCCACATCTACACCTCTTCTTACTATCACATATTGTAGTGAATGCTTCCATCTACCATTGATCATAATGTGGTATATCTGGTTTCTGTTCCGGCCGTTTGG
The DNA here is from genome assembly GCA_024509875.1 of Oreohelix idahoensis. Classification (NCBI taxonomy): domain Eukaryota; kingdom Metazoa; phylum Mollusca; class Gastropoda; order Stylommatophora; family Oreohelicidae; genus Oreohelix; species Oreohelix idahoensis. Next base: position 414,088 of record JAMPIV010010417.1, read on the forward strand.
TGATTCCCATGTTAATTTGTGGATTTCTTTGTGTGGAAAAAGTGTTACTCCTAAGGCCAAGTTATTAATGCTGCAGAAGCGTATTAGTTTATTCCCATTCTCATTTACTGTTCCACTGCCACATTTCCCAATTACTCTTTCATTATATGTATTGTGTGTTTCAACTTTCGCATTGAGGCCTCCCATTACAAGATCGCATCTAGGTGCGGTTTCTATCTCCTTTTGTAGCTGCTGATAGAATTCGTCCTTGACCTCTCGATCACTGTCATTTGTTGGTGTATATCACTGAATTATTGTTCTTCTTCTTCCGTCCTTAGCCACCGACCGTCAAAGCAGTCAGTGGCCATTACGCCTAGTGGCGTCTTAGGGCAACAGCAGATAGGTTTTCTTTGCCATTGTTTCCCATCACGCCTAGTGGCGTCTTTAGGGCAACGGCAAATCAACCCATTTGCTGTTGTTTCCGTAATCGAAGTGACTGGCAAACGGGTGATCAGCCCGTTGTTACTGAATTATTGTGGTGTTGGTGAATTTCCCTCTGAGTCTTGTTTGCATCAGTCTGTTGTTAATGGGTTTCCATTCCAGTAATGACCTTTTTATTCCTTTATTTAGGATAATGGCTACGCATTCCTTGTGCTGACCATCCTTTCTACCGGAGTAAAGTGCTGTTTCTCCTGTTGCTGTTTGTATTCTCCCCATCCATCTGCTCTCACTTATTCCCAGGATATGTAATCTGTATTTCCTCATCTCTGCTGTGATCTGCCTCAGTTTTCCTGCCTCATTCAAGGTTCTGACATTCCAGAATCCAATTCTTGTTTCGTGTTTTGCGGTCAGGGCATCCGTTGTCATGTCAATGGCTTCCTTTCTGCTTTCACCACTGACAAGTCATACAAGCCTCCGGATGTCCTTCACGCATCAAAGTTTTTACATTTATTGCTGTTTCTGTAACGTTTAAGATTTTTTACATAAACAGGGAAGTTGGCAATGTGCTAAAACCCCCAACCTAGAGGACCAGCTTTTGTCTGACCCCTACCTGCGCAGGTAGCCGCGGTAGCAGTGGTTAGTGCACTGGCTTCCTAGCGCAGTGGTCTATGGTTCGATCCCCAGATGAGGCGGAAAAATTTTTAGGCCACAAACGGCTCCTGGGTCGACCCAGCCCCCAAATGGGTACCAGAGCTACTCTGGGAAGGTTAAGGCGGCCGGCGTGATGCCGACCACATCACCCCTCGTGTGCCGATGGTCAAGATAATATGGGCCTAACACCATATTCCCAATATGCCTCAATGGGCGTGTAACGGGTTCCTTTACCTTTTTTTTTTTTTTTACCTACCTGCGCAGACCTGTCCAGCTTGGTTGAACCTACCAGGAGTAAAACTCCCACTGGCATAGCTCTGTGGGTTGTTAGAGTACGCAAGCTGCCATACCACTACAAGGTATAGCTGCCATTGATGGCAGAAGTAGGCTACATATTAAAGAGAAGTCACTCTTGATCGCAGGATGAACGCCAATGCTAACACCGAATTTGACCATTGTGATTCAGCTAGGCCTACTTGAGGTTATCTATGATCTTTGTACCCGTTTCCTTCCCCGTTGGTTACATTTATGGATATTTTTGGTGATATCAAATATATAGGCCTACCTAATGACTAAAGCTTAAATTTCAAGTAGGCCTAGGCTAGGCCTAATCAAAATAAAAGTTTCAAGACTTTAACTTAACATTTCTTTAGGCTATCTTTTATTACTAAGTCAACACCGCCACTTCAAAATAAATAGCATATAGGCCTAGGCCTAATCGCGATAACTTACCAGTCTAATGAATCCAAAACCCCTAGACGAATTGACGTAGACTTCTGATACTTCTCCATATACCTCAAACATTTTTCTGAATTCATCCTCCGTTACATCTGGCGTCAGATTGCCAACAAATAATCTGCACCTTCCTGTAAATTTTTTCTCAACAGCTGGTACTGCTGACGGATCTGATGAACCTTTTTCTTCTTTATCATTGCTTTTTGTCTCGGGTGTGTTTTTCTCAAACTGCCTACTGTCATTCCGATTTCCCGATCGGTCCCTATTGCGGCTCTCATTCTGCTGGTTTCCATGATGGATTGGACCGCGGTTCTGGCCAGGCCTACCCGGATTCGTGAAACTATCAGACGATCTTTTCTCGTCTTTGATATTGGAGGTGTTACTGCTGGAAACTCTGCTATCTTTCTTCAACTGGTTGTTTTCCTGCTTGACTGTGGCGCTGTTTACCCCTGTCTTCGACATTTTATAAAAACTTGATGCGTTTCTCGTCACCTTTTCGTTCACCTACTCCAAATAGCAAAATGGCGTTCGTCGGCTTATGGCTTGGGGGTTTCAAACGAGGCTGATACACACTAGTGTCGTAGATTTGTTGTTTCGCAATTTATTATCGCATAAGAGAAGGAAGAACGTTGGGCCTAAATAATGTGCAAGAGCTAAGAGGAGTGGCGTCACAACGAACAACCTGGAGAGCACTGGTTTCTGCCTTATGCGCCGTGTTTGGTGCTTAAAGAATTTATTATTATTATTATTAATTTATTATCAGACTGGAACTGCTTTTACTTCCTTCTGTAGGTCATATTTTTCATAAAACCTTAATAATAATAACAACAATAGCTGTCTATAACAGAGTATCTTCTTCTTCTTCGTTCGCCCTGAAAAGGACGGTGGTTGCGTTGTGTCTGTTTACAACGTAGCTGTGATATCTGCACCTTTCGGTCGACACATCCGACTTCTGCACGTCATTTTTTAGGACCGGGTTTGCCTTCCCATTGCGATCCATGCTCGCTCAGCCAGCCTGCATTGCTGCATACTGTTTCCAGGACCACCACGTGGAGGTGGAGCATGGTCTTGACCAGCTCTGGTTCGCTGGTCCTAACGCAGGCAGTCAAGCTATGAGTCGCTGACTGCGGTCTCTATTGCTGCGTCTTGAGGTCCCATAACAGAGTATAACAACAGGAGACAAGCTGATCATAAAAAGTGCCCCCCCCCCCCCCCCTTTCTCTCCGCTTCAGACGAACCAGTTGTCTTTTTGACACGCACAAGAAGTCGATCTGGCAAACCTGTACACCTGTAGAAGATGAATGACTAAGAAGATCTTAATGACGCCAAAAGTGTCCCCCTTCCACTGAGTCAGAAAGATAAAGGGCCGAAACGGTTGTCTGAAAAGGAATGGGGGCATATATTTTGACGATCGGATAACCCTCCTGTTGTAAAACGATGATTTAGTTTCAAATTGTTGTTATTATTACGACCTTGGATGTGCTAGTCATCATCCTGTAGGTAGGCCTATGTTTACCACACACTGAAAACTGAACACACTTCACATTGTTCACAAGTAATAAAGTCGCTCTTCACTCTTGGCTGTATCCATTCTTCCACACCTGAGGTGTTTATAAAATAAAGATGGGTGTGTGCGCGCGTGTATGTGTGTACAATTCAGGGCCGTACCATGAGTAGAACTGTGGTGAATTTCATAACCCATCCCGGTTGCTCCACAGTCAACACAAGGCCTTTTCGGCAATGTCCCCGTGCCTTTTAAGTGCCCTTGTTCTTAACTGTCCCTTCAAGCCCAGTTGTTTCAGGATATTAAAAGGCAGTTCAACAGATAAGAAAAATGGTAGAGAACTGCAGCTCATAGACATGGTAAAATTCAAACTTCAACTCATATTGATCCCTAAACTGTTCTGGCCACGGTTTATATATGAAATAAGCAATAGTACAGTGGAAGCTATAGAAAGGCCAACAAATTCGTAAGGAAATGGTTAGGGGTACCACCAGCTCTGTACTGCAAGTTGATCTACCCACTACCCCAAGGCCGTAGATACGGGGATTTGGGGTACTGAATTTACTACGCCACTCGTGTGAGAGAAGTACACTCATCACCAAGAAGTGACGAAAACCACAGCTGCAGGACTCCCTTATATCAGTTAAGTGCTTATAAAAAGGCACCAGCAAAAAAGGACAATTTTCTGACTATATCCTCACCCTAAATCTCTGTGAAGAGAAAATTTGATTCCAATATAAAAGTCACCAGCATTTTATTTATTCTAAACTAAATACCATCGCAATAAGGAAGCTGAAATTTTTCGGTCATATAAAAAGACATAACAGTCTGGAAAAAACAGTGATGGAAGGCATGGTCCCTGGAAAAAGGGGAAGGGGTCGACCTAGACGACGGTGGACCCAGGACATCACAGAGAGTCTGAACTTGTCTTTGGCTGATGCAGGTCGACTTGCCCAGAATCGTGATGCGTTCAGAGCAGCTGTAATGGAGACAACGTTCTGGAAAGAATACGTCACATGATGATGAAACTGTTAATACTAATTGATTATTAAATTTGTTACATGTTATTTTAAAACTGAACAAACATAGTTGATTCAAATATTACATGTATGAAAGCAAACGTATGAGCCAGAATATTTCATATATACGAGGGTCGTTCAAGTCAAACCGGGACTTTTGTTTGTACAAACTAAAAGAACAAATTTGTGGGAGTGAAATTGCCATTTATTTTTCGATATAATCCCCTGCAACATTTATACACTTATCCCAGCCTTTGATTAATGCTTGAAAAGCTTTAGCGTAGAAAGATATGTCAGTACTCCTGAACCATTGTAGGACATTGCTTCACTTCGTCATCAGCGCTAAAATGCTGACCTCCCATGAACTCTTTCTGGGGTCCAAACAGGTAGAAGTCGCTCGGAGCGAGGTTTGGGCTGTAAGGGGGATGTGGCTATACCTCCCACCCGAGTTGCTGTAATTTGCACGTGGTGCGGTGAGCGGTATGTGGTCCTGCGTTATCCTATAGAAACAAGACGCCTTTTCTTATCAAACCAGGCCGTTTTTTTTCCGCAGATGGTTATGCACATCACTTAGAATGCGACAGTACTCTTCACTGTTGATAGTGGCACCACGGGATAGAAAATTCACGTGAATAATGCCACATTTGTCCCAGAAACACTCGCCATCACTTTCCCAGCAGACGCAATTTTCCGAAATTTGTTGGGTGGTGGTGAGTCCATATGCTTCCACTGCATGGATGCTCGTTTTGATTCCGGAGTGAAATGATGCACTCAGGTTTCATCACACGTAACGAAGCGATTCAGAAAATTCTGGCCTTTCCTGCCAAAACGATCCTTCAACTCAGTGCAGACTTGCCCCATCGAGGCCAGCTCCTTGACGTGGAGATGGGGCTCAAGTACAGCCATCAGCGGCTGAAAAACCAAGACTGGCCAGGCCCTCCTACACTCGAGCAAGACCACAGTCTGCCCTAGCAAGTCAAGGTGCTGAAGACGGAGGCAACCAGCCAAGAGGCGCACCACAGCAATCAGGATGCCACGCATTAGCGCTATGGGAAGTATGCCTATATCTGCAAAACGTTATGGCACTCGCCCTGTGACGGACACCCAGGCAGGCGCAGTGCCGGGCCCTCTGCCTCGGAAGGGCCCAACCCCTACTACTGGGGGTCCTTCTCAATTGCCCCGTGGAGCCAGGAGGCATGAGAATAGAGCTACTGGCCAAGCAAAGAAAAGACCATTTAAAATAATGCACTGGAATGCTGAAGGCGTCAATAGTAAAAAAGACGGCTACAGCAAAAAATTAGAGCTCGAAAACATCTTGAATGAAGAGCAAGTAAATGTATGTTGCTTGCAAGAAACCCACCTCAACAAAGACATAGCCTTCAAAATCAGAGGCTACCAGTGCTACCGATCTGACCGAATAGACAGGCGAAAGGGTGGAATACTGACACTCGTGAGGAATAACATCAGTGCATGTCAGCTTGAAACATATATGGAGGGGGCGGAATACCAGATGCTTCATCTCAGGACAAAAAGTTCAGAATTCCACCTGCTCAACTACTACTGTCCGAGCGACCGCCCACTGGCACTAGATACAATCCCAGCAAAAGAAAGACTGATTGTATGCGGAGACTTCAACAGCCACTCACAGAGCTGGGGCTATGATCACATGGACAGGAGAGGTGAGGAGCTTGAAAACTGGCAGGATGACAATGGGCTTATCCTGATTAACCAGCCAATCGACCCACCAACCTTCTACTCGAGGTCATGGCACACCACCTCTACACCAGACCTGGCATTCCACTCACCCGGCCTGGAGTGGAACACCACACGCGTTGTAGGGAAACAACTTGGAGGCAGCGACCACCGGCCAGTCTTCTTAATTGTGGAAAATGAACGTGTCAAGGAGAGCAGCACTCTCTCTAGGTGGAACTACAAGAAGGCAGACTGGACAATGTACCAGCACCGTACTAGTATACTGGCTAGAGATCTGACTGTAGACAAAGACATCAATAAGCTAGTCAATGAATTCAGCAGATGCATATTACAGGCTGCTCGTGAAACAATACCTAGAGGGGCTCGTAAGCACTACAAACCATATTGGAATAGTGAACTAGAGCATCTGCACAACGACGTGGAAACATCTCGAAAGCAGGCAGAGACCAGTCCATGCCAAGAACACCACAATAACTACCAGCAAGCTAAGGCCAAATTTCAAAGGGCCAAGTTGCAGGCCAGGCGAAGAAGCTGGAAGGAGAAAACAGAGTCCTTGAACTTCGAAAGAGATTCGAGGAAACTGTGGAAGCTGGTAAAGCAACTTAACGATGAAGGTACAGGGAGAAACTCAAGGATTGCTCTGTACAAAGACGGAAACATCCTCATGGGAAAACAGGCAGCTGATCACTTTGCAGACTCCTTTGCTAAAGACAACAACATCGAAGTTAGCCCAGAGAGGCAACAGGAGACTCGTGAGAAACAACAACACGCAGGACGAGATGGAACCATACCTGAAGTTATGGAGGCACCAATCACATTCAGAGAACTGGAGCTTGCAATATCCAAATTGAAAATGAGAAAGTCGCCAGGAGTTGATGGAGTGTCCAATGAAATGATTAAGAACTTGGGAACCGCAGCAAAAACAAAGCTGCTGCAGATCTTTAATATCTGTTGGAACTCAGGCAGAGTTCCACAGACCTGGAGGGAAGCAATCATGATACCACTCCTAAAACCAGGAAAAGACAGTTCCACTGCCTCCAGCTACAGACCAATCAGCCTTACAAGCTGCCTCTGCAAAACAATGGAACGTATCATCAACCTCAGGCTACAGTGGTACCTTGAAAGTGAAAACCTTCTTGTACCACAGCAGGCGGGCTTTAGGCAGTGTTATTCCACCGAAGATCAGGCAACTTACCTTTCCCAAGAGATTGAGGATGCGTTCCAAGATAAGAAACTGGTACTAGCAGCATGGATAGATCTAAGGAAAGCATTTGACAAGGTTTGGAAAGAAGGGCTTCTGAAGAAACTGAGAAATTGTAGAGTGAATGGTAAGATGTACAAATGGGTGAAATCACACTTGCATAACAGAAGAGCCCGAGTACAACTAGATGGCCTCAAGAGTAAGAAAATTCTACTGCGTCATGGCGTCCCTCAGGGAGGGGTTCTGTCCCCCACACTTTTCCTAGTCTACATCAACGACCTGGTTGCTGAACTACCGCATGGAATGAAAGTGGCAATGTACGCTGATGACCTGGTAATATGGTGCACAGATGAGCATGCAACAGTGGCCACCAAACTGCTACAAAGAGCTATAGATGCTTTAACCTCATGGGCAAATAGATGGTGTGTCAGTATCAACACAGACAAGTGCAGCACTACGCTCTTCACCCTCTCTCCCAAACAAAAAGCTGGTGTCATCAAGATAAACGAAGAGCTCCTGAGAGAAGATAAACAACCCACCTATCTCGGAGTTACATTCGATGATAGGCTGACGTGGAAGCAGCACATCAACAAGGCAGCAACAAAGGCCAGGAGGAAGCTAGCCATCCTGAGAAAACTAAGTGGAACCACATGGGGAGCCAGCGGGAAAATACTTAGTAAAGTTTACCAGCAGGGCATACGACCACACCTGGAATATGGGTCAGCTGCGTGGTGTCCAGCATCAAACACCACATTACAAGAGCTAGATAAGGTGCAAAACCAGGCGCTTAGGGTCATCACGGGGGCAATGAAATCGACGCCTATAGTGGAGATGGAGAAAATGGGGAGGATACAATCACTGAGAGAACGCAGAGACACAAAAGTGTTAATACAGGCAGAAAAGTTCCTCTGTATGCCGAGCCATCCAATGAAGGACAGATTCCAAAACCTAGCAATGGGGCGACTGAAAAGAAGCAGCTTTATCCACCAGGCCAAACGATTTCGTAGACAAACCTCAGACCTGCCTGAAGTTAACAGCCCCCTAAAGTCTGTGCCAGAACAAACCCCTTGGAGAGAGGAGCATGGACTACCAGTACACATCCACACGAAAGTGAAAGGAATATTCGACAGGGATGAACAGAACAGCATGCAACGTAGGACAGTCACTCTCAGTTTCCTGGATGATGAATACCCACAGGACCTCTGGGTCCGAGTATACATGGATGGGTCAGCACAGAATGCAGTAAAGAATGGAGGAGCAGGAGTGTACATAGAATACCCAAACAACACTAGGGATACGGTCAGAGTACCAACGGGGAAATTCTGTAACAACTATGATGCAGAAGTCCAGGCAATCAAGGTGGCAACTGAGAAACTACTGAACACCAATCTCGGTCCACAGTCTGTAGTATTCCTGACAGATGCAAGATCAGCACTCCAAGCACTTCAGTCCAGAAAATTGCCAGGTATACAAGCCCTACTTTCTGAACTGTGCAACCAGCGCAGGGTCGCCATGCAGTGGATACCGTCTCATTGTGGAATACCAGGAAATGAGAGAGCAGACGGACTGGCTAAAGAAGGTGCTGCAGACGAGCAACCGGATGTACCAGTTACGTACCATCAGAAGAAAAAGATGATCAAATCTATCAGAAAGCCACCAACATCAACGCAGGATGACTACCAAGCTATGAACAGATCAGAACAAATAGTCATTCTGCGCCTCAGAACAGGACACAACCGCCTCCGCAGCCACATGTATACAAAATTCAAGATTGGCAATTCAGCCATGTGTACATGTGGACAGGCACCCCAGACTGCGGAGCACGTACTTCAAGATTGCCCCGAATATGATATATTGAGGCAAACCCACTGGCCCAGAGAAACAACACTGGAAGCAAAACTATATGGACCTCTGTATGAACTACAAAAGACAGTGAAGTTTATACAAGAAACAACATTGCAGATATAGACAATATATTTCAAGCGAACGAAAGAAGAAGAAGAAGAAGTGCAGACTTGAACTCTTCTCTGCTGGTCAAAAGCGGAAAGCTGTCTTGGCACCCAAAGTGCACTAACTCTGTTGTCCGCCATTTTCATTACCTATTAGGGACTGACCCGTGACGCGTACGCCACCTAACGGTAATAACGGTAACGGTAATACGAGTAGGTCACACCTGTTACTTACTACTGTCAGTAGCACCACCACGCTAGCATTCCTTCCTGTACTTCCAGAACAAAAAGTCCCGGTTTGAATTGAACGACCCTCATATATATATATCACCACCCGTGTGTTACCGGGGCCCGAAAGGGAAACAAAGAATAGTAACACTGTTCCCTCCCATGCATGTCGTAGTAAGCGACTAAGGAGGGTTGGGCATGGGGCTGGTTACCCCATCCTGTAAAAAATTTAAACCACAAAAAACTTCAACAAATATGGACAAGTCAAATAAAGAAAATAAAACACAGCCATCCAAGACAGGGGAAGGTCCTCTCGCAGTGTTTGATGCAACACAGAGAAAGCCGAAATGAGTCTGTGTTGCTGACTAACCTTCTTTCTTCTAGGAGAACTTCCAGAGTTGGCACCTGAAATGTTCGGACATTAAACGAACAAGGGAAAGTGGCACAAATAGCAGCAGAAATGAGGGAATATAAAATCGAGGTTCTGGGAATGTGTGAAACAAAGTGAAAGGGGGTAGACAGGAAGAAACTCATCACAGGTGAATTGGTGCTGTCCTCATGACATGAAGACAAAAGTGCATACCACAGTGAAGGGGTAGCTCTTATGTTATCTAAAAAAGCACAGAAAGCACTCATTGAATGGGAAGCTGTTGGACCCAGAATAATAGCAGCCACTTTTAAAACAGCTAAAAAGAAAATACATGTAAATGTCATCCAATGTTACGCACCAACTAATGACAAAGAAGAGTCGGTGAAAGAAGCATTTTATACTAGACTACAGGAAATTATGGATAAAGTAAAAAGAAGAGACATCACAATTTTGATGGGTGACATGAATGCAAAGATAGGTACAGTCAATACCGGATGTGAAGAAGTCATGGGAAAACATTGGCTAGGAATAATGAATGAAAATGGGGAACTATTCTCAAACTTCTGTGCTTCAAATCAACTGGCTATAGGAGGAAGCATGTTTCCACATAAGAGAATACACAAGGCAACATGGATATCACCAGACCATAGAACAGAAAATCAGATTGATCATATATGCATAAACAAGAAGTTTAGATCATCATTGCAGGATGTAAAGGTATATAGAGGAGCAGATGTGGCATCAGATCACCACCTTCTGATAGCCAAAGTAAAAATGAAACTCAAGAGATATGCAACAATGCAAAATTATAGACAACAATTTAATGTAGGACATCTACGAAATCAAGAAACAAGAGACAAATTTGCGGTCACAGTATCCAAAAAATTCCAAGTGCTCCAACAGCTGGAAGATGTAGAGAATACAGAAGACTATTGGCAGCAGGTCAAAACTGTATGGAGTGAGACATGTGAAGAAATACTGGGGAAAAGGGGAAGACAACAAAAAGCATGGATAACAACAGAAACCACCAAAAAGATAAAAGACAGAAAAAACAAGAAAGCAGATTTAAACACAAGCAAAACCAGAAGTTCCAAAGCCAAGGCTCAAGAAGTGTACACAGAAGCAAACAAAGAAGTAAAAAGAAGTATCAAAAGAAACAAGAGGAAGTATATTGAGGAGTTGGCAAGAGAGGCAGAAGATGCTTCAGCGAAAGGAATTATGAGAGAACTATATAGCAGGACAAAGAAGCTAACAGGGAAATACAAGCAAACAAGTTGCCTCATAAAAGACAAGAATGGGAAACTGCTCAACAATCTACAGGAGCAAATGAAGAGGTGGACAGAATATTTTGGTGACCTTCTCAATAGACCAGCTCCACAAAACCCCCCGGACTTCCAGCCAGCAGACGAAGAGCTACAAATTAACGGTGAAAGACCAACGAAGGGGAAGAAATAAAGAAAGCCATAAAGCTTCTAAGAGATGGAAAAGCGGCTGGACCTGATGGCATTCCAGCAGAGGCCATAAAAGCAGATATCGACACGGCTACAGAGATGTTATATAAATTACTTGGTAAAGTCTGGGAAAAGGAAGAGATACCAGCAGAATGGAATGAAGGATATCTGGTTACGTTGCCTAAGAAGGGAAATTTACAAGAGTGCACAAATTATAGAGGAATAATGTTACTATCAGTGCCAGGAAAAGTATTAAACAGGATTATCCTTGAGAGATTAAAAGAGTCCATAGACAAGAAATTGAGAGATGAACAAGCAGGTTTTCGACAAAACAGATCATGTACAGACCAGATAGCCACTTTGAGAATAATAGTTGAGCAAAGTCTGGAATGGAATTCACCACTATACATCGGATTTGTGGACTACGAAAAGGCATTTGACAGTGTAGACAGAGAATCACTTTGGAAATTGATGAGGCATTATGGAGTTCCCCTGAAGATCATGAATTTAATAAAGAAAACATATGAAGACATGACATGCAGAACCGTTTGGGATAGGAACAGGAGTGCGACAGGGATGCCTCTTGTCTCCATTTCTTTTCTTACTAGCAATAGACTGGGTTATGAGATCATCGACAACACACAACAGAAATGGAATCCAGTGGACTCTGACTAAGCAGTTGGATGATCTGGATTTTGCTGATGACTTGGCTCTTCTGTCCCATAACCGTAATCAGATGCAGGACAAATTGAAAACACTCGATGAGAGGTCACAGCAATTGGGTCTGAAAATACACAGGGAAAAGACAAAAATAATGAGAATAAATGTAGGTAATGACAACAGGGTTGAACTTGAAGAAACACCAATACAAGATGTAGAATCGTACACATATCTTGGCAGCAATATGGTCAAAGTTGGAGGGACAGACAGTGATATCAAAATAAGAATACAAAAAGCAAGAGGAGCTTTCATTGCATTGGGAAATATATGGAGATCAAGAGAAATCGGATCGAACACGAAAATGAGAATCTTCAACTCAAATGTGAAGTCAGTCCTATTGTATGGCTCTGAGACATAGAGAACAACAAAGACAACAACCAAAAAGCTACAGACTTTCATAAATGGGTGCTTGCGTAGAATAGAGTGATTAAAATGGTATGACAAGGTTACCAACGTGGAACTGATGACAAGAACTAGACAAGTGCCAGTGGAACAAGAGATGAGAAGAAGACGATGGCGATGGATAAGACACACACTGAGGAAACCTGTTGATAGCATTACAAGGCAGTCCTTGTTCTGGAACCCCCAGGGCAGGAGAGGCAGAGGTAGACCAAGAAGCACATGGAGAAGAGAGCTGGAAACGGAGGTGAAAATGATGAGGAGAACGTGGAAAGAACTTGAGATGATGGCACGTGACAGGAGGACTTGGCATGCGTTTGTTGAAGGCCTATGCTCCTTTGGGAGTGGAGGGTTATGATATATACCCTTCAAAAAAAGTTAAGGACCAGTAGGTGAAAATGACCCAAAAATAATAAAAATTATAAAAATTATATTTCATAAGCAATTAATCTGACATTGATTTTTCTCGAACAACAAACATTCAACACGTGCTGCGTGGGCCACCAACATACCGTGTGGCTAGTGTTTAGCTCAGCATGCACGCTGAAAAAATGCTGCTGAGACACCAAAATGTAGGTGTTTTTAATAATGTCTGAGCATGAAAAAAATACCCGCTATTCCAAAAATGCGTGATGCATGTGGGAGACTATAGTGTTGGTCTTGAGCTGTACTCACAAAATTGTCTTTATAAGCAACACAAGTGCTGCATAACCATTGCACAACAATATGCCTCAACGACGAAAGCTGAGTGTTGTGCATAAAGGAAGAGCCATTGCATGGTTGCAGGAAGGTCTTACTGTCCGAAATGTCGCCCAGAGGCTTGCATGAAAATAGTGTTGATTGTCACTGATAAGCTTGTCATGTTATATTTTGAAGTGCTGTGTTTTTATTGTTCATTTTCATTTCACTTTGCACCCTTAATAAAAATGGTCCTTAACTTCTTTTGAAGGGTATATATATATATATATATATAAAACATAACTAAATTAGTTTGTTATAAATTCCTTCGTGACTTTAAAAGTTAATTTAAGCATTTCAGCATCTATTATCTTTGGAAATAATGTAATATATATATCATTAAATTTACAGCTGGAACTTTGAAATGCGTTTATTTAATAAGTTTAAATTAACACATAATCCCGTGAAATAAAATGAGAGCACTAGACCACTGATCACTTTAACTACTATATTATACCGTTTAGCTTACTTACTTACTTAGTCGTTCCCCTTCTACCGTGAGGTTAGAGGTTTGGAAGAGAGAGCGCCAGACCATTCTATCAGCTGTCTTCTTCCTGGCCTGGTTCCATTCTAGTCCTCGGTCCTTCAAAGATTGTCTAATGTTGTCCTCCCAGCGGACTCTGGGTCGTCCTGGAGGTCTGGATCTCTGGCTCTTTGTTTCCCATGCTTGTCGTGGTAGCCGATCTTCTCCCATTCTGCAGACATGGCCAAACCATCTTAGTTGGGACTGTTCTATTTGGGTCTGCAGCGGGTGGGATTTTAGGCCTTGACGGATCGTCTGGTTGCGGACCATGTCTCTTCTTGTTACTTCAATCACTTTCCTCAGATACCTCATTTCTGAGGTTTTATATACCGTTTAGCACAGAAAAGAATTCACTCCAATATAGCCAACAATTCAGATGGAATCTAGCAGGATTCAACTATACGCTAGTGTTTCTTTAAATCTCTGGCAAACGAATGATAAATGCATTTTTCAGAGGTCTTTATTTATATTAAATGGAATGAAAGATTGAGGGGACACGTGAAAATTTCACACCTTTTAAGAACTCATGAGACTATCGAGATTCTGGCCGCCAGACTAAAAGAGAGATGCCGCCCCTGGTTTCCCTATCTCCGTTCGCTGCATTCGCGATTCCGGCGCTCTCCTCTGGTTCACACTGCCGTGTTACCTAACAGCGGGAAACTACATCGTCCGTTCTGGGACCACTACTGCCTTTGATCGTTAGCCGCTCTGCCGATAAGCTGTGGCAACTCCCTACTAGGCGGGGTGCCAGAAAGGTATGGAGAAATGCTTGCTTTAAATCGCTCTAGCGATTGGCAGTAGGTGTTGCTTAACCTCCCCTAAGGCAAACCGAAACTCCTGGATCCTCGCATGATAAATGTCTACATATTAATGAGCAAACGTGGTGAAAAATCCACTCTGCTATGGTGCATACTAATGAGAAAACGTGGGGAACCCACGTTGACTATTGTGTTACACACAAATCCAGGGGCTGCGATGTTATTCGAGGGACCTACCATATCATTTAACAATTCATGGACTTCACTTTTCATACTATACGTACGTCACATACGCACAAACGTGAAAAACAAACTATGGATAACATATATGGACAGGGGTTGACCAACACGATAATTTAAGGTTTATTAAGTTTATTTATCACTAGAACTTTACAACATAAATCATATACATCAATAGATCATGGTTTACAGACAAAATTAAAATTAATCAAATAGGTTTTCCCCTCTGGTAAAGGAAAAGAAAAAGAAGGTCCCAACAGAGGTTAATTAACCCGAAATATTAAAAGTTAACGATAAGTGTATGGAATAGTCATTAAAGAAACAAAGAACAAGTTCCTAATTAATCTATCCCGTAAATACTCAGGTTAATGAGAACAAAAGAAAAGATTTGTATGATAGGGGTAACAACAGAAAATTATGTTACTCTCTTACAGTTCATTCAATCCTTCATTCTTGTGGCCACATTTACATACATGTCGCAGGCATTCCGTGGAAATAAACACTAATAAGTAATAAGACTACTTAGTGTCATATTAAGTTTCGCCAAATCCAGCCCCAGACTCTCCGTAGTTGCGGACTGCAAATTTCACGGGAGTCGCTGGAGTTGGTGATTTAATTTTTCCTGGATAAAATACGGTATCTCTGCCTTCAGTTGGTTGGAGTAAGGTTCATACGTGGTGATCGCCGACATAGGATGAATAATACATATATATTCTGGGTTGTCTAGCCTATGGTTGCTGAGACACTATGTTAAGTTACACAAATGTTGCTGACAATATATTTTGCCACAGCTGGCTGATGAGATTGATATAAATGAAATCTGGTAATAGTTCTGGTCCAGTTAATATTATAATTTAATGGTTATATTCTGGTTTCTCTCATGAAATGAGGAAACTGGACCGCACAGGTCACAGCAAGCAGCTCATCAATATTAAATATCCCTAGATGCTTATAGATTATAAGACTCTAAGAACGTAAGTTCATATGGCCATAAGACCGTTAGACCGCTAGTTCGCAGGTTTTGACAAGCATATATTTTAGGAAAGAAATATAAACATTTAACCATAATAACAATAATAGATCTAACACGTGTTAAGGTAAGATCTCTTCACCATTCCGTTATAAATTAGATTTTAAAACACAAATGTCTAGCTTATCCTATCGTTTTTTTAACGCGTGATATGAACACTAGTCATTTATAAAATTACATAAAAATGGATAGAAGTAAATAATATATACCGTCAGTAGACAGTTATTTAATGTATGTACTAGTCAATTTAAAACATCTCTTACTGTGAAATAGCAAGTAATTAAATTTACTTGACAGCTGGAAAAATTTGCTATAAGTTATTTAATTATGCTATTCATTTAACACAGAAAATCCCAGTGAAATATAAATGAAAACTTTTAACACGCCAAATCACTTAAAGGCTAGTATATAAATTACCGCAAACAGAGAAATGAAACACTCCACGAAATCTAATAATACACTCTGTACGAGAAATCTTAGGATAACGAGCTAGTGAATTCAGGAAAATCTCTGATCAACTGATAATGACTTTAAGAGAGCTGAGGTATATATTCATAGATTCCGTTCTTTTCGCTTCTTAATGCGAAAGTCACACCTACGCCCAGGGCCGGGCAAATTAGCCGTTCAATTCCTGAATCAAAGGTTATTCTGCCACCTCTGCCGACCGACGATCTCTAGCTTGTCTTTGATTATCTCCGCCTTGCCGAATATCAGCTACGTAAGTTAATTCCCCTGAACATGTAACAATTCCAGGTACGTCTCAGACTGATCACCCCTTGATTCTTCAAAGAAACTGTTAAGGCCTGGCCTCTTGTTAACGCCTGGCCTGGCCCGGCCCGCGTGTTTCCCTGATCAAAGAACGATTTCACCATGCTGCGCACTATGCTCTGTTCCACCGTGTTTAATTGCCAACGGCTCACGTGTTAATTGCAATAGTGAATCAGGCGTTCGTGTAGCAAAAAAATATATACTTAGATGGGGGGGGGGGGGGGGGGGCATTGCTGCGACTATTTCCATATGTGACACAAAGTAACAGACACCGACAATTTAATAGCGAACTAAATGACAGGTGATTATGTTATGTGTTGCGTATTGTGAGAAAAATAATAACACACTGTGCTAGTGACCGCCAGCCGCGAGACGGGACGGCTGAGTCATCATCGACTCAGTCCGACCCAAATCCGCGGCCAGCGATGTCTGTGTGTAGGCGTAGGGAGAATACCGTGTATCTTTTAAATTCGTCAGGATTGACAGAGCGAACGAGAGACTGTCGTGTCCCCGTCTATATATACTACTGGACAAAAGTTAAGGGCCACCAAGAAAAACTCCACTATGGACCAAATAAATGCAACCAGGTGTAAACAATTTATTACAAAATAATGTTGATTCATTCGTGGAAAAGATCAGTCACGTTTTTTTAAATAATGTGTGACTTACTAACAAAAAGAAATTCAACTCACTTTTTCACCTTTTGAACTAGTGGGGCGTGTTGCAAAAACCACGAGTTTTTGCAGCAACAATGGCAATTTTCACGTGCAGGTTAAAGTGACCCAGTTTTTGGACATTAAAAAAAATTAACCTAGTGCACACAGAAATGTATACACATTTCTCTGAGCTCAGTTTTAATGACATTTTCACTTGTCTTTACAGTTTGCCAATCAATTATATAAACCTTGTCTAAACTGAATGGTGGCCCTTAACTTTGGTCCAGTAGTATATATTTACATAGAGTGGTAGTATTTTCCCACAAATGTTTTCTTGTATTTTTCGCAGACCTGATCCCCAAGCGGAGACCAGCGGTATTTTTCTTTTCTATATCATTTATAAGTGTGTACTAGCCAGATGATATTGTGTGACTATAAATTATACTACTGGACTTACCAAATCCAGGATATATTTTAACGGCCCCACAGTGGCGTATACCTGAATCCATCATCATCATTTTTAACATTTGAAGCAACCGGGATTGTCCAGATACTAGAAGTATTCCCCTCTCTTAAATGGTAAACACCAAGGATTCTCACAATATTCAATATTTGTAGTAAACCCTATATCCAGATAGAAGTTCCAGAGCGAGCGGGAAACAAGCTTGTTTTCCCCCGCCCGCCCCAACACTGCAAGAGTTGTCACAACGAAGAAATTCAGTGGTAGTTCCTGTGTCTAGACTTATATTCCCATGTGCACCCATCGGAGGAACAGTGATAGTTTTAGAACAGTGAAGACAACCTTTACGATTTATGTTGCATCCAGGATTTATCGAAGAATAAACATATTCGGCGTTCACCTCATTAGTTTTCTTGGGATGGACTGGGGCCAATTTGTATCCTCGACAGCTGAGGTGATACATTAATCAACAGTGAAATAGGGATTATGTTCGTGGAATAAATTTACCAAGGGATACCACAGACCCACGGGAAGAATACAAATAGGTAAGAGAGTGAGAGGTGACCACATGAGTGAGAGAGCGTGTGATGATTTTATTGTTGCTGGAAACTATCTATTAATTTGGTTGTTTGATTTTGTTTACTTTACTTGGTGTTATATTGTACCAAGATTTGGTATTCTATAACAAAGTGCTAACCTATAACCGTTGGGTTAATATTTCCTTGGGTTTCTTTTCCTTTATACGGCGAAGGCGCACCATGCTTCTTTATTTCCTCTATATGTAAATGATTTTCTTGGTATCTTTTGGGTATTTGATGTTGTAACCAGCTTAGTGATAATAAACAACAAAGAAAACTTAACTTTGTGTGTTGGTCAGACCCATACCCATTTATTCTTAGTTTTTCACGTTTGTGTGTCTTGTTGTCACATTTTTTATTTTTAATTTTTTATTGAAGAAAAATATCTCGTTCAACCTCTGATGGGTTATAATTAGGATATATATTGTTTTCAATTCCAAATAATATGAACAACTGCCGATATGAGAAAGTGGTATCACATTTGTCAAATCATTGTAAATAGGGACAATCACAATTGTGCTTATACGTTAAAAAAAATAAATAAGAAACTCTGAACAAGAATAATATTAAAGTGGATTTTTGTAAAGGCCTGGCGGTTCCAGTTATATAACTGACTTTAACAGATATTTAATTGACTTTCATCTGTTAAAAGTCATATGCATTGTAAGAACAGCATCAGACCTTCACATTCCCAGCCACTACATATTAACATTTGTTCGTGTTAAATATTGTTTGACTATATTTTGCAGTTCCCTAGGTCTGTCTATTCTTAACACCTCTTCTATATTTATAGGTAAGTTGGATGCTTGCAAATAATCTAATTTTGGTATTCTCATTTGTTCATACCTCTTACATTTTAACAAGAAATGTTCTATATTATTGTCTTGAAGACATCCTGCACAGCAAGGTTCTTCTATTCTGAAATAGCCTTTTCCAAGCTGTACTCTGAGAAGTTTCTTATTACTGGGAATTTTCAATTCCCTAGATATCTGACATTTTCTTGTTGGAGCCTTGAACATCTTATATGCATGTCTTCCATTCAGATTTTTATCCCACTCTGCTTTCCATTCATCTGTTATTAGATCTTTAATTAAGCTCTTAATCTCTGATTTACTCGTCCCTTCATTTATTAGATTTTTATCAGATGTACCTTTCTTGGCTTCTTTATCTGCCTTTTCATTTCCTTCTATGCCAACATGTGAAGGTATCCAAGCAATTAAGACTGAACATCCTCTGGAATATAAGTATGTAGTAGCCAGAAATATCTCCTCTGCTATATCAGGTCTACTACATTCTCGTAAGTTTCTAAGTGCTTTGATTGTTGAAAGAGAGTCAGTTAAAACTGTTAATTTATTGTGAAGGTTATTAGAGAATATTTCTAGTGCTTTTAGTATTGCCACCATCTCTGCAGTGAAAAAGGATGTATTTTCCGTGATGCTATATTCTTTTGCCATTTTCCATATTGGAATATATATTCCTATCCCCAATTTGCCATCCTCTCCCTTGGGTCCATCTGTGTACACAGTAATGCTGTCTTTTGATATTTGTTGTATATATTTATTGGCTGTGTTTTTAATATTTTCTATATTATTTGTTTTCTTAAGTATTTCTGCTAGGTGGTAGTCCGTGTCTGGTTTCTTGATCTCCCAGGGTAGAATCACTGGCTTGTATTCACAACTGTTATTAATTGATGTAATTAATGTACCCAGATGGCCAATTTCCTCCATACACTTCCATCCTGTAGGGTATCTAGTGGTATTCATTGGATTGGCCTGAGTTGTTAGTTGGCATCTGGTGAAAGCTGTATGTGCTGGGTGAGACTTATCTAACATAACTCTGTTCATGTAATTTAGTCTTAACTCCTTTCTCCATAATTCTAAGGGTAGAATTCCTAAAGCCACCTCTATAGCTCCCATTGATGTTGATCTAATTGCACCTGCTATTGTACATAAAGCCTGATGCTGAATTCTGTCTAATTTAATCTTGTTACTGTGTGCAGCAGAGTCATATATTATACTTCCATAATCTATTTTTCCTCTAATAAAAGATTTATAAAAAGTGGGCATTGTCTTAGTGTTTGCACGCCATCCATTACCTTTCAAATATCTTAAAAAGTTAGTCAATCCTCTGCAAGACTCCACTAGTTTATCTATGTGTTTATTCCAGTTCAACTGTTGGTCCAATATCATTCCTAGATATCGAGTGGTTTGCGCTGTATTAATGTTTTACCCTTGAATATTTATGTCTATAATTTTATTTTTTACAACCCTACCTTTACTGAAGATCATTCCCAATGTTTTATTTGTATTTAGCTGAAAACCCCATTTTGTCATCCATGTACATACTTTATTTATTTGCTTCTGTAGATCCTTATATAATTTTGGCAGATGTCTCCCAGTCCTCCATATAGCAACGTCATCTGCAAACTGTGACAATTTATTTGTTATATCATTAAATTCCTCACCTAAATCATTTACCATTATTGTAAAAATTGAAGGAGACATTACTGATCCTTGGGGTATTCCATTTTGTTGTTCATACAGTTCTGATCTATCATTGTTTACCTGAACAGTGAAATATCTATCTTGCAGGAAATTCTCTAAATAATTATATATTTTACCAGTTACTCCTATCTTCTTCATTTTAAAGAGAGCACCCTCTCTCCAGCATTCATCATAAGCCCTAGCTATATCTAAAAATACTACCACAGTTTTTTCTTTCTTTTGAAATCCTGATTTTACTTCATGTTCCAATTTAATTATCTGATCCATAGTGCATCTGTTCTTCCTAAATCCTTACTGAGTTTGATTATATAAATTATTCTTTTCCTAGTTGTGTGTGTGTGTGTGTGTGTGTGTATAGAGTAACTTGTCTTATTTTAGATAGGGCGGCAAAGACTATCTTATAAACAAAGTATAGTTGTACGGATAGGCTGGAGGAGAGAAACCTACTCACTCCAGAGACATATCTTTCCCTCAACCTACCATCTGTGAAATCTATTTATATACATTCTCGCGTTTCTGTCAACATTCACTCTTTACCTAGACGGGGTCCAATAAAACAATTAACCTACCGTACGACAGCCAATCATATGCTCTAGCTACGTGTATCAAATATGTTGTGTCAAACTGTTCTGCTCCATTATCGTTTCTCTGCATTATGATAAGCACAACATTTCTAGAATTTTTAATTGTCTTGTGCACTTCTCCAGGGTGGTCTCTGATGAGAGAATGGATGTAAAGGATTACTGCTTCCTTAGACATGTAGTAAAAGGCGACAGATATTAGGCTGTGGATGTGGCTGGCAACTTCATCATGTAAAACAAACTACTACATAAAAAACCACTGCAAGAGGACATTAAATGCTTTGTTGTAGACTCAATAAAGAGCAAATATGAAAATAATAATAATGGTGATTGATGATGGTGGTGGAGGAGTTAGTATGTATTGTTGTTACTGGTGGTGGAGTTAGTGTCTATTGTTGTTCTGGTGCAGGAGTTAGTGTATATTGTTGTTACTGGTGGTGGAGTTAGTGTATATTGTTGTTACTGGTGGTGTAGTTAGTGTCTATTGTTGTTACTGGTTACAACGGGCTGATCACCCGTTTGCCAGTCACTTCGATTACGGAAACAACAGCAAATGGATTGATTTGCCGTTGCCCTAAAGACGCCATTAGGCGTGATGGGAAACAATGGCAAAGAAAACCTATCTGCTGTTGCCCTAAGACGCCACTAGGCGTAATGGCCACTGACTGCTTTGCCGGTCTGTGGCTAAGGACGGAAGAAGAAGAAGAAGTTGTTACTGGTGGTGGAGTTAGTGTCTATTGGTGTTACTGGTGGAGGAGTTAGTGTATATTGTTGTTATTGGTGGAGGAGTTAGTGTATATTGTTGTTACTGGTGGAGGAGTTAGTGTATATTGTTATTACTGATAGAGGAGTTGGTGTCTATTGTCGCTGTTACTGGTGGTGAGTGGTGATGACGGCGCTGATGATTTTGATGACATTTTAAATTCTACAGTCAGGGATATCAATGCAAGCTTTGCTCGATGTTGCTTCTCTGTTTAGAGTCTGAATTGACATGGTCAATAATAATTAAGTCCTTTGCTGAGCAGAAAGCATGAAGGAAACTGGCGAGTTTGTGACATGCTTCAAAACAAAGGTAAAAACATGAGCAAACAAAAATGACTTAAAAATAAATGTTGCTACTTGTGGGGAGACAGCAGCGTGCCAAAACTGGCTCTAAGCAGCACAAACCTTAAAACTGATCCTGCATACGACACACAGCCGCGTGCAGTTTCAGGGGGTCTCTGAGGAGACAAAAGAAGAATAGGACTACTTGTACAACACCGTCAGGCATGTCACACAAGGTTACTATAATGAGGTTGTGCATGAGGTTGGCAACCTTGTCATGTCAAACAAACTGCCACATAAACCACTACAACACGAGCACGTGACTGATTGGTGAAGGCTTCATTCAAAGGGACAAGTTGAGGTGGTGGCTTGTGGTAAATGAGGTTAATGGTGTTATTAATTAAGGGTAAACAGAGTGAGGTCAAGCTGTGTAAGTTCCCTGAGTCTAATTGTTGATGATGATGATTCTCAGAGTCCCTATCCGCCACCTCTCAGATCTCACTCTGTGTAAAATAGGCTCTGTGATGTTGTGTGACTGAGTGTGTCTAGGGTAATGTATTTAATATAAGGACGAAATAAAATGTAAACAGAACTGTAACTTAATAATATTAAAGTGAGTAAGACTTTTGTTAAAGTTTAGGTAATTATCTTACAATTTAATTTCCCTTTACCTCAATTTTCTGGGACAGGGATTGTCAAACTCAATAAATTTGTTTATATACACTATTTAAAATAAATAACTGGAACTCTGTCCATGTCTCTTGTTTATACAAAAGAAAATCACTGAAGAAATATACCCACTGTTCTGTTTACCGGCTTCTACTGATCACTGTTAATATGTTGGAAAGACTGTTGGATTGATCACTTCAAGGTGATTAGATGATTATTATGGTTATGGTTATTATGGTGGAACTTTATGATATCAATAATTTGTCAGTGCCTTTTCTAAAGGACTTAACTGGCATGGATTGAAGAAAACAGTTGGCCCATAGGTCCTCAGAATCAACAAATGTGGGGCTCCTGGTCGAAGGTGTGGGGCTAGCTACAACTTGAATGCTGAGCGATCACTCTCAGGATTTTCGTCCCTCACCAGGTTTCCTGCCACCAATAAGTATTCTGACATATAACCTGAAATGAGAGGAACATTCCCTCCCATATAACTCTCATCTATAATACTTCCACACATAACCACTGTAACAACTCACCTTAATCAGCTATGAGATGGGGCTCAAGTACAGCCATCAGCGGCTGAAAAACCAAGACTGGCCAGGCCCTCCTACACTCGAGCAAGACCACAGTCTGCCCTAGCAAGTCAAGGTGCTGAAGACGGAGGCAACCAGCCAAGAGGCGCACCACAGCAATCAGGATGCCACGCATTAGCGCTATGGGAAGTATGCCTATATCTGCAAAACGTTATGGCACTCGCCCTGTGACGGACACCCAGGCAGGCGCAGTGCCGGGCCCTCTGCCTCGGAAGGGCCCAACCCCTACTACTGGGGGTCCTTCTCAATTGCCCCGGGGAGCCAGGAGGCATGAGAATAGAGCTACTGGCCAAGCAAAGAAAAGACCATTTAAAATAATGCACTGGAATGCTGAAGGCGTCAATAGTAAAAAAGACGGCTACAGCAAAAAATTAGAGCTCGAAAATATCTTGAATGAAGAGCAAGTAAATGTATGTTGCTTGCAAGAAACCCACCTCAACAAAGACATAGCCTTCAAAATCAGAGGCTACCAGTGCTACCGATCTGACCGAATAGACAGGCGAAAAGGTGGAATACTGACACTCGTGAGGAATAACATCAGTGCATGTCAGCTTGAAACATATATGGAGGGGGCGGAATACCAGATGCTTCATCTCAGGACAGAAAGTTCAGAATTCCACCTGCTCAACTACTACTGTCCGAGCGACCGCCCACTGGCACTAGATACAATCCCAGCAAAAGAAAGACTGATTGTATGCGGAGACTTCAACAGCCACTCGCAGAGCTGGGGCTATGATCACATGGACAGGAGAGGTGAGGAGCTTGAAAACTGGCAGGATGACAATGGGCTTATCCTGATTAACCAGCCATTCGACCCACCAACCTTCTACTCGAGATCATGGCACACCACCTCTACACCAGACCTGGCATTCCACTCACCCAGCTTGGAGTGGAACACCACACGCGTTGTAGGGAAACAACTTGGAGGCAGCGACCACCGGCCAGTCTTCCTAATTGTGGAAAATGAACTTGTCAAGGAGAGCAGCACTCTCTCTAGGTGGAACTACAAGAAGGCAGACTGGACAATGTACCAGCACCGTACTAGTATACTGGCTAGAGATCTGACTGTAGACAAAGACATCAATAAGCTAGTTGATGAATTCAGCAGATGCATATTACAGGCTGCTCGTGAAACAATACCTAGAGGGGCTCGTAAGCACTACAAACCATATTGGAATAGTGAACTAGAGCAGCTGCACAACGACGTGGAAACATCTCGAAAGCAGGCAGAGACCAGTCCATGCCAAGAACACCACAATAACTACCAGCAAGCTAAGGCCAAATTTCAAAGGGCCAAGTTGCAGGCCAGGCGAAGAAGCTGGAAGGAGAAAACAGAGTCCTTGAACTTTGAAAGAGATACGAGGAAACTGTGGAAGCTGGTAAAGCAACTTAACGATGAAGGTACAGAGAGAAACTCAAGGATTGCTCTGTACAAAGATGGAAACATCCTCATGGGAAAACAGGCAGCTGATCACTTTGCAGACTCCTTTGCTAAAGACAACAACATCGAAGTTAGCCCAGAGAAGCAACAGGAGACTCGTGAGAAACAACACGCAGGACGAGATGGAACCATACCTGAAGTTATGGAGGCACCAATCACATTCAGAGAACTGGAGCTTGCAATATCCAAATTGAAAATGAGAAAGTCGCCAGGAGTTGATGGAGTGTCCAATGAAATGATTAAGAACTTGGGAACCGCAGCAAAAACAAAGCTGCTGCAGATCTTTAATATCTGTTGGAACTCAGGCAGAGTTCCACAGACCTGGAGGGAAGCAATCATGATACCACTCCTAAAACCAGGAAAAGACAGTTCCACTGCCTCCAGCTACAGACCAATCAGCCTTACAAGCTGCCTCTGCAAAACAATGGAACGTATCATCAACCTCAGGCTACAGTGGTACCTTGAAAGTGAAAACCTTCTTGTACCACAGCAGGCGGGCTTTAGGCAGTGTTATTCCACCGAAGATCAGGCAACTTACCTTTCCCAAGAGATTGAGGATGCGTTCCAAGATAAAAAACTGGTACTAGCAGCATGGATAGATCTAAGAAAAGCATTTGACAAGGTTTGGAAAGAAGGGCTTCTGAAGAAACTGAGAAATTGTAGAGTGAATGGTAAGATGTACAAATGGGTGAAAGCATACTTGCATAACAGAAGAGCCCGAGTACAACTAGATGGCCTCAAGAGTAAGAAAATTCTACTGCGTCATGGCGTCCCTCAGGGAGGGGTTCTGTCCCCCACACTTTTCCTAGTCTACATCAATGACCTGGTTGCTGAACTACCACATGGAATGAAAGTGGCAATGTACGATGATGACCTGGTAATATGGTGCACAGATGAGCATGCAACAGTGGCCACCAAACTGCTACAAAGAGCTATAGATGCCTTAACCTCATGGGCAAATAGATGGTGTGTCAGCATCAACACAGACAAGTGCAGCACTACGCTCTTCACCCTCTCTCCCAAACAAAAAGCTGGTGTCATCAAGATAAACAAAGAGCTCCTGAGAGAAGATAAACAACCCACCTATCTCGGAGTTACATTCGATGATAGGCTGACATGGAAGCAGCACATCAACAAGGCAGCAACAAAGGCCAGGAGGAAGCTAGCCATCCTGAGAAAACTAAGTGGAACCACATGGGGAGCCAGCGGGAAAATACTTAGTAAAGTTTACCAGCAGGGCATACGACCACACCTGGAATATGGGTCAGCTGCGTGGTGTCCAGCATCAAACACCACATTACAAGAGCTAGATAAGGTGCAAAACCAGGCGCTTAGGGTCATCACGGGGGCAATGAAATCAACGCCTATAGTGGAGATGGAGAAAATGGGGAGGATACAAGCACTGAGAGAACGCAGAGACACGAAAGTGCTAAACACAGGCAGAAAAGTTCCTCTGTATGCCGAGCCATCCAATGAAGGACAGATTCCAAAACCTAGCAATGGGGCGACTGAAAAGAAGCAGCTTTATCCACCAGGCCAAACGATTTCGTAGACAAACCTCAGACCTGCCTGAAGTTAACAGCCCTCTAAAGTCTGTGCCAGAACAAACCCCTTGGAGAGAGGAGCATGGACTACCAGTACACATCCACACAAAAGTGAAAGGAATATTCGACAGGGATGAACAGAACAGCGTGCAACGTAGGACAGTCACTCTCAGTTTCCTGGATGATAAATACCCACAGGACCTCTGGGTCCGAGTATACACGGATGGGTCAGCACAGAATGCAGTAAAGAATGGAGGAGCAGGAGTGTACATAGAATACCCAAACAACACTAGGGATACGGTCAGAGTACCAACGGGGAAATTCTGTAACAACTATGATGCAGAAGTCCAGGCAATCAAGGTGGCAACTGAGAAACTACTGAACACCAATCTCGGTCCACAGCCTGTAGTATTCCTGACAGATGCAAGATCAGCACTCCAAGCACTTCAGTCCAGAAAATTGCCAGTTATACAGGCCCTACTTTCTGAACTGTGCAACCAGCGCAGGGTCGCCATGCAGTGGATACCGTCTCATTGTGGAATACCAGGAAACGAGAGAGCAGACGGACTGGCTAAAGAAGGTGCTGCAGACGAACAACCGGATGTACCAGTAACGTACCATCAGAAGAAAAAGATGATCAAATCTATCAGAAAGCCACCAACATCAACGCAGGATGACTACCAAGCTATGAACAGATCAGAACAAATAGTCATTCTGCGCCTCAGAACAGGACACAACCGCCTCCGCAGCCACATGTATACAAAATTCAAGATTGGCTATTCAGCCATGTGTACATGTGGACAGGCACCCCAGACAGCGGAGCACGTACTGCAAGATTGCCCCGAATATGATATATTGAGGCAAACCCACTGGCCCAGAGAAACAACACTGGAAGCAAAACTATATGGACCCCTGTATGAACTACAAAAGACAGTGAAGTTTATACAAGAAACAACATTGCAGATATAGACAATATATTTCAAGCGAACGAAAGAAGAAGAAGAAATACTGAA
This sequence comes from Oreohelix idahoensis, assembly GCA_024509875.1. NCBI lineage: Eukaryota > Metazoa > Mollusca > Gastropoda > Stylommatophora > Oreohelicidae > Oreohelix > Oreohelix idahoensis. Next base: position 441,588 of record JAMPIV010010417.1, read on the forward strand.
ACCTGTGGATAAATTCTTTCTAACATTCTCTACATGATTTTACATAATATTTAAACATTTATGGCACTGCAAAAGCCAATATCCCTTCTGGGTTACTGCATTGGCATGCGCAAAATTTGTAAGCCACTAGCAAATATTTTATGCCTTTCTTTCACTCAGAAAGACTGCATTCCTATTTTGGCTATCGTAACACAAATTGTGGCCTGCATGTTAATTAAATCAATACAAATACTTATTGTGCCTTACCCTCAAACAAGAATATCACATATCATAAGATTGACTTTGGCAGTTAATGGGTTCTAACACTGCTTTAAGTGTCCAGACGGTGAAAGCTTTGGTCACACAGGCTCTCCCGCTGATGTCAGCTTTAGATAGTTTTAATTTCAAATGGCGGTTGTTGCCAGCGAAATGTTAATTTTATTGCCTCAAGCTACTCTGCGCCTTAACCAATCAGAACGCGTGTCAAGAAATTTCTAACTTTTCTCACGCAACCAAATTGAGCAGTTAATAAGTGTGTTTGTTCGTCTGTCTCAATTTTTATTTATACAATATCTTTGTTATTAATGGGTCAATTTTTAATATTAACAGTAATTATTAAAAGGACAACTGTCCTCTATCTTCCTATATAGGTTTCCTTTACCCATTTATCCCTGTTTTCATCTTGGTAATTTTTTTCTAATTTATAGTGCTCTGTTCATTGAACTAAAATATTAATAAAATAATTTTCTAAGGCCAGATAATTTATTATAAGGGAAAATTTTATGATATATATTAACCAATATTAGCGCTACCCTTCAAGACATCCCTGTTATTTATAAAGAAATAAATTATCTAAGTTTATTTTCAAACGCACAAGTTAGGCTTGATTTCCATTGTAATCCACCTTCTCTCTCCCCTATAAAACGAGGTAACAAGTTGATTCGTTGCCAAGATTTACGGCTTTCGTCACAAATATTGGGAAGGGTCGAGCGTGTGCGTGTGTGTTTGGGGGAAAAAAGGGGGGGGGGGGTGATGGTATTTTTACGCTTGGCGTTAGAAAATTCAAATTCTTTATTTTAAATGTTAGCGGTTTGATTTGACGATGGCCTTGAGACCAAGGTCAAACATGGAATTTATTTATAGATTTTTAACTGTAATAGTGGAAAATTCAAATTATTTTGTCCAATTTTTAGCGGTAAGTTTGACTTTGCCCTTGGCAATTTTTCAAATATAGTAGTAATGGTTTATAGGTTGTGAATTTACGTTACTAGATTTTTGAATCGGGGAAATTTGAGCGGGGTGTTATACGGAGTTACTTTACTACATGGCTCTATGAGCCATAAGGAGTGCAAAGGAAAAAAATGATATCACACATAGAAAATATATGCACTAAATCGCATGCACACATTACAAACACCATAAACGCACATCTTACACATCACCAATACACATCACAGACCTCCCCACCTAATTTCACCATCCATCGACACGAACCTCTTCATCCTGCTTCCTCTAACATCAGAAATAGAAATGCTGCTGTATTCAGAATCCATGCTGATGGCACTAGCATCAGATGGGGTAGTTGTTGATTAACTAGGGCTGCTGAGCTTTTCGCTCTTTAACAGTCAATGCCAAAGTGAAGAATGTGCAAGTGTTCTGTAGCTGTTGAGTGGTACTGTGTAGAGTTTGTGATTGTTGGGAAGCCCAGCAATAGCCTTGTTCTTTCTGTGGAGAAAGTCCTGGGCAAGTGGGCAGTACCTGCTGAACTGTCTCAAGTGGGTGTGTACAGTTGCGACAATTAGGCTTATGTGTGAAGTTTAATTTTTTTTGCTTGTTGAGTCTGGTGTGTTCTGTTGTTAGTTGGAAGATTGTGCTCTGCTCCACACATCTTATTCTTCTTTGATCCTTAGCCGCCGACCGTCAAAGCAGTCAGTGGCCATCCCGCCTAGTGGCGTCTAGTAGGGCAAAAACAAATTGATTCCACTTTGCTCGGTCGGTGGCCATCCTTCGTACAGTGCCCCAACTCTGGTTCATTCTTTGCATCTCAGCATCCACAGTCCTTCGCAAGGTTGTTTTTGGTCGGCCTCTCTTTCGTTTTCCTTCAGGGGTCCAAAGCATAGCTGTTCTTGTGATGGCATCGGGGTCTCTTCTGAAGATTGTGCTCTGCTCCACACATCTTATTCTTCTTTGATCCTTAGCCGCGGACCGTCAAAGCAGTCAGTGGCCATCACGCCTAGTGGCGTCTTGTAGGGCAACAACAAATTGATTCCACTTTGCTCGGTCGGTGGCCATCCTTCGTACAGTGCCCCAAACTCTGGTTCATTCATTCTTTGCTTCTCAGCCTCCTCAGTCCTCCGCCAGGTTGTTTTTGGTCGGCCTCTCTTTCGTTTTCCTTCAGGGGTTCAAAGCATAGCTGTTGTTGTGATGCCATCGGGGTCTCTTCTGAGGACATGGCCAACCCAGCCCCAACGTCTGCCAGCTATGATGGTGTGCATGTCCTCTTGCTTGCTCCGAGTAAGCACATCTTGGTTGGTGATGGTATTCGGCAAAAAGATTCGGTGAATTTTTCTTAGGCATGTTGTGTGACACGCGGACAACTTCGACATTTCCTTCTCTGTAACTCTCCAGCATTCCGCACCATAGAGAAGCACAGAAAGCACACAGCTCTGATATAATCTTAATTTTGTGCTTGTGCTGTATTGAGAGGACCTCCAGATGTTGTTTAGGCTAACAAAGGCTGTTCTTGCCGTATTCATTATGATGTTGATGTCTTTGCCTGTCCAGCCGTCTGGTGTTACTATGCATCCTAGGTATGTGAAGGTGTCTGTCTGTATCAGTTGCTGATTCCTTACTGATATGGGCTCATGGTTGCTCACATTGAGCGTCATGACCTCTGACTTCTTTAAATTGATGTTCAAGCCCACCTGCTGGCTAAACTTATTGAGTCTATCCGTTTTTTCCTGGATGTGTTGATGTGAATGTGCTAGTAGTGCAATGTCATCTGCATATTCCAGATCTTCCAATGTAGAAAATCTAGTCCATCTTATTCCTCTTGGACTGCCTTCTGTTGTCTGGCGCATCACCCAATCTATGACTGTTAAAAATAGAGTGGTTGATAAGGGGCATCCCTGTCGTACTCCTGTCTTCACCTCAAAGGTTAGGTTGCTCTGCCCAACACTACACGTAAAGTTGGCATAGAGGCTTTTTATGATTGACACTATGCAGCTTGGAATTCCATAAGCCCTCAGTATTTTCCATAAACTGTCCCTATGTATGCTAAAATGTCAAAAGCCTTTTCAAAATCAACGAAATTAATGTACAGCTGTCTTTGCCATTCTGAACACTGCTCTATAATGTTCCTGAGAGTGAATATATGATCTACACATCTTCTGTTCTTTCTAAATCCTGCTTGTTCTTTCCTCAGTTTGTGGTCTACTGCTTTTGAAATTCTCTGTATAATTATCCTGCTTAGTATTTTGCTGGGAACTGAGAGAAGAGTGATTCCTCTCCAATTATTGCAGTCTGCAAGATCTCCCTTCTTGGGCAATTTGACAATTATTCCTTTGTTCCACTCTGATGGTGTTGTCCCCGTTTTCTAGACTTGTGCAAATAGTGGTTCTAATAGTTCTGCTGCTAGCTCAGGGTCTGTCTTAAATAGCTCTGCATTTAAGTTATCACGGCCAGGAGCTTTTCCGTTCTTTAACCCTTTGATTGCTGTGATGATTTCTTCTTTTCGCGGAATGTCTGTATTTACATCTAGATCGTTTTCAGCCTCAGGAACATTCAATTGTGTCTCTGGTGGTTCCTTGTTCAGAGTTTCTCTGAAGTGCTCTGCCCATCTTGTTTCCTGTCCCTCTGCTGTCTTGATGAGATTTCCTTGCTTATCTCTTACTAATGTAATATTGTTTGCACCTTGTTTTCCGCTGATGAATTTAGTTATTTTGTATACTGTGCTTTGTTCATTTCTCAGTGCTGCCTCTTCTGCCTGTCTTGCAAGATCGTCTAGGAAATTCCTTTTGTTGGCTCGGGTTTGGCGTTTAACTTCCTTGTCCAGCTGACTGTACTGTTCGCTATATAGTTGCTTTAACCTGGGGGACTTCGCTTCTGTTTTCTTTCTTTTCATTTCCTTTCTCATCTTTATGGTGTTTAGTGTTTCTGGTGTTATCCAGTCCTGCTTCTTCCTTTCCTGGAATCCCAAGCATGATTTGCTGCTTTCCTTATATATTGTTGAAATGGTGTTGAATTTCTGGTCTATATCATCAGTCAATGTCTTTTCCTGACTTTTGGCAAATTGATATCGTTTCTTTATGTCAGCCGCAAAAGCTTTTCTGGTAAGTGGGTCCTTCAATTTGCTGATGTCAAACCTTTTCTGTGTAGTTACAGTTGGTACAGCTCTTGGTAGTTTCCCTTTCAGTTTTGCTACTACTAAATGGTGATCACTTCCCACATCTGTACCTCTTCTTACCTTCACATATTGTAATGCATGTCTCCATCTACCGTTAATCATGATGTGGTCTATCTGGTTTCTGTCCCGACCATTTGGTGATTCCCATGTTAATTTGTGAATTTCTTTATGTGGGAAAAGTGTTCCTCCAATGACCAGGTTGTTAATACTACAGACACTTATTAATTTATCCCCATTTTCGTTTGCTGTTCCGCTGCCGCATTTCCGCATTACTCTTTCATTATATGTATTGTGTGTACCAACTTTCGCATTGAGGTCTCCCATTACTACGATAAGATCATATCTAGGTGTGTCTTCCATTTCTTTCTGCAGTTGTTGATAGAATTCATCCTTGACCTCTTCATCGCTGTCATTCGTTGGTGCGTAGCATTGTATTATTGTAGTATTGGTGAATCTCCCTCTCAATCTTAATATTATCAGTCTGTTGTTGATGGGTTTCCATTCCAGTAATTTGATGGGTTTCTATTCCAGTAATGTCCTTTCTATTCCTTTCTGTAGAATAATGGCTACACCTTCATTGTGCTGTCCATCCTTTCTTCCAGAGTAAAGTACTGTTTCTCCTGTTGCTGTTTTATCTTTTCCTTCTCCTGTCCATCTGCTCTCGCTTATCCCTAGAATGTGTAACCTATAGTTTCTCATTTCTGCCGTGACCTGTTTTAGTTTACCCGTCTCGTTCATTGTCCTGACATTCCAAAATCCTATTCTTGTATCATGTTTTGCGGTCAGGACGTCCGTTCTCATGTCAGTGGCTTCCTTTCGGCTTTCACCACTGAGTCATACGAGCCTCAGACTCCGGATGTCCGTCCCGCAGCAAAGTTTGTTTATTCGTTGTTGTTTCTGTAACTTCAATTTTTTTTCTCCATAGACAGGGGTGTCAGCCTGTTACTGGGGGTTGTTCCCAGTTGATGCGAAGAGTTTGCTTGTTGATACAAGGGGGTCCTTAATGATTATGGTTTCAGACTGTTTATACTGGCTCTTCTATTTACGTTTACTTCCATTTATCCCTTGTCTTTCTCAGTCAGTTATGATATCGTGCTAGTGATGTTAAATTACGCGAAGGTGGGATAGAATATTTGTTGACTTCATAATATAATCAAATTCCAACGTTAGAGACTTGATAAGTCATTCCTTGAGTCCACATGTATTTATTATATCACTTCCATACACGAACAGTTCATACATGGTCATTATGAAGAATTATACATAATAAGTTGCAGTTCATATTTCATATATTATTCCTTTACAAATCAGTCCTTTGTCTCGTAGCTTGAAAACATAATAGTCAGAACAACATAACTGTATGCACGCGTGGTTGGTAATTCCAACGACCGACAGTGAGATTATGCGTCTGGCATTAGAATAACTAAAGCGGACTATTAATCCATCTTGATAAGGTTTAGTCACTTACTAACCTGTAACTTCATCTTTCTTCAACATCACATTGGACTGACCCATGTCCATTATTTAATACAATATAATTGTGCGGCAATACATGCCCGGCAATATAACATTCCAAGGACACGTCTTCTCGGTTCGACGGTCGTCTAAAAAAGGGTCCCGTCTCTTGGTCACCGTGCGTGACTACTAACGCTGAAACGTCACAGCGTTCACTAGACTAATAATACTTTTACATTACATTACACGTTGTAACCCCTAAAATCGCATGCTGCTAACCTCTAGCAGACCATGCCAATTAATCTACCGTAACAATTCCCTGTCCACCGGAGGAAAAAAATCTATTAGATAGATTTTTTTTTTCAAAAACCTATCAAAAAAATTTAACAATATCAAAAAATTTAACCAAAAATGCGGCATATGGCCTACGATGTTCTGTCTAGAACAAATGTCGTGGTCATGTCGACTAACTAACAGTCATCTAATATATTAATCATCATATTATACATAAATGTTAGACATAAATTTTATATGAACTAAAAGAGAATGGATAATGTTGATATCTAATTAAATAATTAACTTAAAATATGTTGCAATGAAATGTCATGTCAGACTAATATAAAGATTTAAAATTAAACTAATTAATTATATTGAGTGTGTAATAAGAATAAAGTTGTTGAAAATCAAATGTAAGAGAAATGAAAGTTAAGGAGAGAAATAAATAAATGAAGAATAAAGTAGCGAAAGAAAGTAATGTATAAATTTAACTTAGTTATGTGTGTTGGACATCAATTAAGTGTAGTATTAAGTTGTTAATACCTATCTAACTACTTTAAACAATAATATAGTATGTAATGTATCAACGTAATCTTTAACTATATAATATAATAGTTACATACAATAATAGTATATAAGAATCATGTGAGTTCTTATTTTTTTTTTCTTTCTTTCATTTTTTTTTTCAAATTTCATCTCTTTTTTTTTTTTCATATTCATCTCACTTTTCATTTTAATTTCCATTATTTTAATGTACTTAATTAAAATTAATTAAAGTTGGATATGATGATCCATACGTAGGCTTGATCCTTGTGAATTACGATAAGAGAAGACTGTTTAAGTGTTCTGATTCAGAATAAGTATCGATATTCTTAACGTCCAAGAGTTCCTATCACAAGCTTCAATTAGTTCGAAATGTCATCAAGTATTAATATCAAAGTTGTTTCAACCAGTTTTATCCGGAACGGACACTAGCCAAAGTCCCGGCGTAAAATACGAACACACTGTCTCTTGATTTAGTTCATTTCGTTTCGCACTCGTCTGTACAAGTTATTTAGTTGAATCGTAAGCAAAGGTTTATCTCCATGTTAAGAATTTCGCGATAGGGTTCAGTCTTCTGTGACACGTAATTTCGGTTGACGTATTAGAAAAGTGTCAGTGTTGATTACTCGACATCCAAAGGATTTCTGGATAGTGCGTCTGCGACGATATTGTCTGTCCCAGAAATGTACTCAATCGTAAAGTTGAACGGTTGAAGGAGAATGGCGAATCTGGTGAGCTTTGGACTTTTATGATTCGCCCGTCGTAGTGATGCTACGGCCTTCTGGTCTGTTTGTACTACGAAAGGGGCTCCTAACAGGAACTTCTCCAGTTTCGTTATCGCCCATACCACTGCCAAAAGTTCGCGGTCGACAGTCGAGTATTTGACTTCAGGTGGTTTCAGTTTCCGTGAGACGTACAAGTTTGGATGGAGGATGTCGTCATGATATTGGAGCAAACATGCGCCAATTCCGTAGTTACTCGCATCTGTGCGGAGAATAAACTTTTTGGAAGCATCAGGTAGTCTCAAAATTGGTGGGTTTGAAAATATATTAATTATTTGACGGAAAATTCTATCACATTGATCAGTCCATGTCACCTTCACTGGCATGTCCTTCTTTAATAATGAGGACAAGACAGCCGTGATAGATGACAAGTTAGGTACGAATCTACTGTAATATTGGACTAGACCTAACAAGCTTCTAACCTGTTTCTTCGTTTGAGGAACGGAAATGTTTAAAATTTTTGAAACTGTACTGGGTAGTGTTCGGATATATCCTGCTCCAATAATGTGACCCAAAAAAAGTTATTTCATGAAATGCCACTTGTAATTTTGTGGGTTTAGCAGTTAAATTGTTAGTTCTTAAGGTATCCAAAACGTATTCAAGACCCAAAAAAATGTTCCTCAAAAGATGAACTAAATAAGCATATGTCGTCTATGTATGTAATAATGTCTGGTCTACCTGAAAAAATGTGTCGCATCATGCGAACAAAGGTAGCTGGAGCGTTAACAAGCCCAAAAGGCATAACATTCCACTGGTATAGACCTTGCGGAGTGGAAAACGCTGTGTAGTATTTAGCTTTTTCGGTTAGTGGTATCTGCCAATAACCTTTAGTTAAGTCTATCTTAGTGAATATAGTTGCTGTCGATAGACGTGGCAGTAAGTCGTCGAGAAGTGGATGTGGTTCGCTATCAACTATCGTTTGTGCATTTAATTTTCTATAGTCGACGCATAGTCTAATGTTATTGTCCTTCTTTCGGACAATAACTAATGGAGAAGAAAATGGGGAATTACTAGTTTCAATAATTCCTAAAGATAACATCTGTCAAGTTCCTTAGTAGTTTTAGTAAGAAAGTGTAGAGGAACAGAATATGGATGTACCCGAATTGGAGTATCATCATTAAGAGTGATGTCATGACTAATGACTGATGTGCGACCTGGAACGTCGGTCAACACATCTGGGTAAGATTGTAGAAGTTCAGCAATCTGTTGATGCTGTTGCGGTGTAACCGACGAAGAGATGGTTACGTCCCGCCAAGATTCACTAGGCTGTACTACAGGTACAGGTAAAGCTAACTGTACCTCAGGAAAAGAAGATTCTTCTTCCTGGATAACAGACAAATTAGAATAGTGACATCTAGGTACGAAAGTGTCCTCTAGTTCATGAAAAATAGCTTGTAGATGTTCAGGTCGAGTATGAAATTGTTTGAGCATATTTATGTGAAATATTTTGTGATGTCCCTTAATGTCCAGGACATAATCAACATCAGAAATCTTATTGATAACCTGGTATGGACCGTTCCATGAGATGAGTAATTTATTATTGTTATGTGGCAATAACACATAAGCTTGATCTCCTGGAAATAATTGACGTAATCGTCTACTATTGTTTTGGAAAGTTCTAGCTTTCGCTTTAGCAGCCTCAGATGAAGCTGTTGCCATTTTGCAGGCATCAATAATGTTATTCCGGAGATTAATTACATACTCATAAGATGACTGGGTATCCTGAGTCATCTCGGAGTCAATCAATAAGTCTTTTATTAGTCCCATAGGACCTCTTGGCGGAGCGCCAAAGACTAACTGAAACGGAGAGAAGCCAGTTTGTTCATGTGGCACCTCTCGATAAGCGAATAACACGGCTGGGAGTACTCTGTCCCAGTCCTGTGGATGGTTAACTGTAACTTTATGTAACATTTGTTTGAGTGTGCGGTTAAGTCTTTCTACAGCACCATTACTCATTGGGTGATAAATGCTGCTGAGATTTCTATCTATTTGCCAAGTCTTCATTACTTCAGTCATAGTCTCAGATATAAATTGAGATCCATGATCTGACAAAAGTTTTCTAGGAAAACCTACTCTAGAGAAGATTAGGTGTAGTGCATCAGCTACATCTGTGGTGGTGGTTGTTTTTAATGGGATGGCTTCTGGCCATCGTGTGCATAAATCGATGCACGTGAGAATAAATCTATGTCCTCTGGCTGATGGTAAAAGTGGGCCAATAATATCAATGGCCATCTTGTCAAAGGGTCTCACAGATATGTCACAAGCCTGAATAGGCGCCGTGTGAAAGGCTCCTCGTGCTTTCACTTCTTGGCATATCGTACAGGAGCGTACGTACTGTGAAATATCTCGTGATACTCCCGGCCAAAAAAAAGAAGATAATACTCGCGAACGTGTCCGAGTATATCCCATGTGACCTGCACACTTAGAATCATGTGCGTGTTGAAGTATGTACCGTCTAAAAGCAAAAGGTACCATGACCTGTTGTCTTACATGAGTTTTATCCATAAAACATCTTAATAAAATGTCATTTTTAATAATAAACCAGTGATTATTATTATTGTTCATAACAAGATTGTCAACTTTGTTGACCAATGCAAAAAATTTTGTTAATGACCTGTCTTCCCTCTGTTTTGCAGCGAAGGATACTCGGTCAATAGCAGAATGAACCTCGATACTTTCATGTTTGTCTGTTTCCTTGTTTTCCGTGTCCATATTCTCTAATTGTTTTGTATGTGCTCTGGTTATTACTGCATTTCCTATGCATAGATTATCTTTTTCCCATTTGATAATATCTTCCGGTGTGCAATCTTTACTTCCGTGTATACATCCCACCATAAGGTCGGCAATTGGATTTCTTAACATGCATGCTTTAACGTTGCCTGTGAAAAAAGGTGTATCAATATGTATAATTGCAGTTGGATAATATTCTATAGTTCCACCAAAGGTCATACACCTGACATGTTCTCCAGTTGCACAATTCGGATGAACAAGTGTCTGACGGATTCCGATCGTGGTCGATCCCGAATCTCTTAAAACTGAGACGACGGATCCATTAACTTTTCCTCTGTTGAAGATCAGCGAGCCTGTTCCGTCATTGACTGCTAGACTGACTTCTGGTAGAATGTGTCCGCAGTTCAGAACTGTCTCTTTTGCCTTCTGAAATATAAGATTACATGTTGGGCAACTATTTGCCACGTTATAATTCATTGCAAAACAAGTAGACGAAGACTGTATTTTGTCATTAGTAGATGAACTCTGAACCCCAGGGGTTGTAGCAGTAGTAACGGCTGCCCCTGTATTATGATTATAATTTGTCGATCTACGAGAATGAGAACGATGACGAGAATAATCAGTTGAATTATCTCGTTGTCCTCTATTGTAACTGTTATCTCGATGTCTCGAGTTATAATTGTCGCTATTGTTCCACTTGTTACCATTATTATAATTATATGACCGATTATAACTTGAGTTACGTGGATTACTGTTGTATCTGGACTGAGGTGAATAATTTCTGTTTTGTGGTCTTCCTCTATTAAAGTTATTGTTATAACTATTACGCCCCTTATGAAAATTAATGTCATAGTTTCCCTTGAACCTACCTCTGTCCACACTGTGTGTTCTGGGTTTGTTATTACTATGATATGCCATATTGGAGGCTACAGGAAGTGGTTCTCTTATTAACGAGCCAGAAATGTTAGCATTCGGATGAGCGTTGCAGTAATTTAAAGAAATTTTTTTCTAACTCATCAATAGTTTCTGGTTTCCGTTCTTGCAGATAAGCAAAGAATGGTGGGCTGACAGAAGATAACACTTTATCCCTCAATAACAAATCGACTAACTTGTCGTAAGATTTGTTGACACCTGCCAGTTCAACCCATCTGTTAAAAGTATTGCGTATGTTAGCAATAAACCCTGTGAAGTCTTTATTATTATCTGGCAACAAACTTTTGAAACGTAATCTACATGCCTCTTCGTTCAAATGGAACCGACGTAATAACAACGTCTTAATGGCCTCATAATCTGTGGCTAATGTCGGATCAATATTTTGTGCTGCACTTGCAGGTTCTCCATCCAGAAATTCTTTGAGTTTAAGTGCCCATGCTGTTTTGTCAAGGTTATTTACCTTACATATATCCTCAAAGCGCGCCAGCCATGATGATAGGTCGTCCACGTGTAATTTGAATGGTGGTAGTTTAAAGTAATAATTGCCCTTAAGTCGGTTGGAAGAAGATCCCGATTGAGCATTATCATTTTGGCTTGCTGCAGCACCCTGCGAATTAAGTTTTGCTGTTTCCAATTGAGCCGTTGCAATTCCATTTCTTGCTGCAATATGATTTCCTGTCGTTTCAATTTATTCTCTTCTTCAATCCGTAGGATTTCATCTCTTGCCAGCTTTCTTTCTTCTGCTTGTCTTAATTCTTCTTTCTCTGCCTTAGCAAGAGCTTTCTTTTCAGCCTCTTTTCTTTCAAGTTCTTCCATCTCTGCCTTAGCAATAGCTTTTCCTTTCAGCCTCTTCTGCCTTATGGTTCGCAAGTTGTTGTTCCGCAAATTCCAGGAGTGCATCTCCCTTTTTGTTACAATCTTTTCCAATTTTAATGAAATGATCCAAGGTAAGCATTCTTGAAGTTGAATTATTTCCGTATTCAATTACTTATGTCTAGTAATCACCAATAGAATCTATGTCGATAATTCTAATTACTCAAAGAATGAATAATCAATATAAGAAATTGCAATATTCCTGTACTGTTATTTATAAGTTCCACAAATCTATAATATTTTTACAAAATATTATATATACCCACTAATATCTATCATAAATAGTTATGATAGTTAGTTATATAAGGTGCTGAAATTATATCATGCACTTAATACTAGTATCCAACAATTATGTGTTATATCCCCAAATAATTAGGTTATTTAATCTTAATAGTTATTAAGTTTACAATGTAGTACTGAGAAAGTGTACTAATTAACATTAAATATGTCTTAATATGTTATAAAATTATAATAATTAATCATGGTATATTATGCCATAATCATGAGATATAAAGTGCATTGCCCATTTCTTGGACCACTACTGCAAATATGTGCAAAGTCCCTAATTCCTCATTAAAGCTCATAAAAATTTAATCATATTCATCTACACTATTATTAATGAAGAAATTATAGCATTAATATTAAATTATAGAAGGATGAAATGAAGACAAACAATACAATGTGTTAACCAAGGATTACAGAACAGTATTACCATACGACAAGACATTTTCACAATAAAAAATGCATTTATAACTAAGTGGTATAAAACGGAAGTGAGAGATTAAGAATGAACTGAATAGAAAGTTAAGCTGCGTACACAACAATTAGTGACGTATACATGGACTCATTGACGATTGTACAAAAAAAAAAATTAAACTGAATGATAGTAAGGTCAGAAAAAAACACGATAGGTTACAAACATTGTTACAAAACTGAATAAAAATTAGAACAAAATACACTAAAATACCCCAATTATAACTAGACTGGACATCTAACATGCAAGGTCAATTAATTGCAATTACGAACGAACGAAAATCATCGGAAGGTCGTCGATGGGTTCTTCGTTAAAAGCAATTAACTAACGGCCTTAAGGAACATTCAGAATGAATATCGGCATCCTCAGAGCCATGTTATTCATTCCAAACCGCCGCCCATCCATACCCGCGAATAAAGGACAACATCAACGGACAAAGCAAATATAATATAGATATATAATAAACAAGGAGGACATGCCTGCACAGCGAATTGGACTTAGTATTGTGTTTAATGAATGACAATCGTCCTAAGTCTAAACTTATCTTTAGAAGGCTCCGGCGATGTCAAGATCATCAACGGACTAGACTAGTGCCTAGTACTGTTTGCTCATGATTGGCTGATCACAGTATTCTCTTGTCTGGTCTTCTTGATTAAGCAAATGTTAATCAAAACTGGAATGAGTTGACGGTTGTTCCTTTCGAAGCGCAGCATCTACGCACGATGTAGTGACGTCAGATTTGCATTGCGTAGTCATGTGTTCAACGTAGTATTATGCAAATCATGTGACTTGCTTGTAATGGTAAACAGTTGGCAAAACATGTAAACAAGAAAAATTTTTCCTTCTTCTTTCGTCCCCGCGATGGCCAACCATTGTTACTGGGGGAGGTTGTTCCCAGTTGATGCGAAGAGTTTGCTTGTTGATACAAGGGGGTCCTTAATGATTATGGTTTCAGACTGTTTATACTGGCTCTTCTATTTACGTTTACTTCCATTTATCCCTTGTCTTTCTCAGTCAGTTAGAGTATCGTGCTAGTGATGTTAAATTACGCGAAGGTGGGATAGAATATTTGTTGACTTCATAATATAATCAAATTCCAACGTTAGAGACTTGATAAGTCATTCCTAGAGTCCACATGTATTTATTATATCACTTCCATACGAACAGTTCATACATGGTCATTATGAAGAATTATACATAATAAGTTGCAGTTCATATTTCATATATTATTCCTTTACAAATCAGTCCTTTGTCTCGTAGCTTGAAAACATAATAGTCAGAACAACATAACTGTATGCACGCGTGGTTGGTAATTCCAACGACCGGCAGTGAGATTATGCGTCTGGCACTAGTATCACTAAAAAAGGACTGTTAATTCGTCTTGACAAGGTTTTGTCAATTACTAACCTGTGATTTCATCTTTCTTCATCATCACATTGGACTGACCCATGTCCATTATTTAATATAATATAATTGTGCGGCAATACAAGCCCGGCAATATAACATTCCAAGGACACGTCTTCTCGGTTCGACGGTCGTCTAGAAAAGGGTCCCGTCTCTTGGTCACCGTGCGTGACTACTAACGCTGAAACGTCACAGCGTTCACTAGACTAATAATACTTTTACATTACATTACACGTTGTAACCCCTAAAATCGCATGCTGCTAACCTCTAGCAGACCATGCCAATTAATCTACCGTAACACTAATATCAAAAGCTCTACAGGACTAAGCTTGAAGACGGACAAAGAGAAGGGAAGGCATTATTCAATCGATATGTGGAGCAAACGGATAAAGGTGACAAAAGTGCCCGCCTAAAAATAAAGGACAGTGTGCTGGAAAATGCCCTAAGGGGCCAGATATACTTCGATCTCATTTCTGAAGAGGAAGTGGGGAAGCAAAGATTCAATCGATATGTGGAGCAAACGGATAAAGGTGACAAAAGTGCCCGCCTGAAAATAAAGGACAGTGTGCTGGAAAATGCCCTAAGGGGCCAGATATACTTCGATCTCATTTCTGAAGAGGAAGTGGTGTACACATTGAAAACCAGCAGAAACACTGCTCCGGGTCCTGATGGTGTACAATACCATCACATTAAAAAGCTCGACGACACAGCCATTATAAATATGGTGAGCGATTTCAATACCAGCATTCAGAATGCTGAAGTGCCGGAAGACTGGCTACACAGTTACCTTCGGCCACATTCTAAACCTGGCAAAGACCCCACACTGCTCAACAGCTATCGAATTATCGCACTACAGAATGTCTATGGTAAATTACTTGAAAAGATAGTTGCAAGACAAGTAATGAGCCACCTCGAAAATGCACACATCCTTCCAGATACCCTGGGTAGCTATAGGCCTATGAAAACAACATGGGGTAACGCTGGAACGTTTGCGTATGATGTGTACCTGGGATTCCAGGGTAAAAGAAAAACGGTGGCTGTCGCAATTGACCTAGAGGATGCTTATAACAGTGTGGACTATGCAACCCTAATAGACTGTATAATGGCATGTGGTGTAAACCCTTCGATAACAAGGTGGATAGGAGCTGCCTTAATGGAGAGACCAATTGCATTTCGCTTGGGAACTTGGACATCAGAACCAATGCACATTTGCCTGGGACTACCCCAGGGTTCTCCACTATCGCCAGTGCTGTTTAACATCTACACAGCAAAAGTAGCAATCTTTCAACCAACAGGACTGGGACGAACATTAACTTTCGCAGATGACATACTCATGTACAGAACTGGCTCAGGCAGACAGGAAATGGTCCAAGGCATACAAGAGACACTACAGGTGGTTTCTAAATGGTATGAGGAAAGCGGATCAAAGGTCAATCCCAACAAGGCCTGTGTGATGTGGTGCTCTTTGAACAACTCCATAGTGAAAGCAGACATTCCAGACATCACTTTCAATGGGCAGAACATTGAAAGGCAAGACAGGCTAAAGTATCTAGGAGTAACGTTTGATCGTGGGCTATCACTCAAGTATCATGTCGAACTGATCATACAGAAGTGCAAGTGAGGACTGTCAGCCTTAAATACAATGGCTGCTGCGCGCTTGGAACAGAGACTATTGTTTCTCCTGTATCATCAGCTCGTGATTTCAGTAATCCAGTACGAGCTAGGAATACTCAGCCTGTCAGTGTCACAATGTCAATGACTGGAACGCATTCAAAATTAAGGGATGCGACTAGTTTTGGGCTGTACGCGTGATACCCCCATTGTGACAATGAGATACATGCTCGGATTTCTGTCGATTAGACCCAGATATGCGATGGCCCAGGCAAAATCATATATGCGGGTAACCACCGACAAAAGACACCCCCTACATGAGAATGTAGCTGACATCAAAGGAGCAAGAATCAAGAGGGGGATGTCATGGATGGCACAGGCAGAGGCTACGATTGGTTAGGTGACCAGGGTCAAAAATGTATCCAAAGAGGAAGAGTGGAGTAAGGCAGGGGAGAATTGGATAAACTACCAGCAGGTCATCATTAGCCTTGGCAGAGAGTGCAGATCTTGGGGCAATGGAAAAGCAGAGCTGGAGATTAATCAGCTGATAAGTGATCATGCTGGGGATGATGACGCCACTGTGTACACTGATTGGTCTGTAGTGCGTTGTGAGAAATCAGGATGGGGCTTCTCTGCGAGAATAAAGGGAGGGTCGTCGCTGAACAGAGTGGAGCCAACATGATAACAACCTCCAGCATGAGAATGGAGGTAGAGGCAGTTACTGCAGCACTGCGGTGGCTGTCTGAAACTCCATCAACCAGGGCAGTTATATTGTCAGACTCTCAAGCCATGCTTCGGAAAGTTCAGAGCGGATGGCTGCGGCAGGAATGGAAAACATCAATAGAATCCTCAAGTCTTGAAGAATTGGTGTGGATCTACTGTCCTGGTCATGTAAGGGTACGTGGCAATAAGAGAGCTGACAGTCTGGCCTCGAGTGCACCCATAGTGGGGACACTGGACATGGATAAGGAAGAGATACTAAGGGCTATTAATGATCGCCTGCTGGATAATGACACTGCAATGGATGAATCAACAAGGCTGAGGCTGTTGGAGTTCGGCATCAAACGTGGGACTAGCAGAAATGGAAGTAAGAGAGGATGCATCCGTCGTGTATACAAACCAGCGTGCTACAGTACAATTAGCATTCATACTCTTCAACATTTGCTGAGGGAGACTGAGCACCTATGGGTTTACCCGGAGTGCCGTGAGGTCGATTCTGAATAACAATAACAATGCAAGAAACAAACTGAACATGACATGTGGTTTCTCTTTAACAAACCTGTATCAACAATCAAACTGAGAGGTTATTGATGTTAAAAAGTAAGAGTCAACAGAGTGAGGTCAAGCTATGTAAGTCCCTGAGTCTAATAGTTGATGATGATGATGTATTCTCAGGGTACCTAACCGCTACCACTCTCAGATCTCACTCTGTGTAATATTTTAGGTTCTATTATGTTATATGGCTACGTGTCTAGGGTAATGTATGTGTGGTGATATGATGATAACTTAAACACAACTGTAACTCAATATAATGAACTTAAGTAAGACAGTGGTTAAAGTTATAAAATTACTTTACAATTTTTATTTTCCTGATCCTCAATTTTTTTTTTTTTTAAACAGGAATGTTCAACTCAAAAGAAATATGTTTATATACAAATTTAAATAAATATGAAGGACATCTTGTCCAATAAATGTTATTACTAAAATGTTTCTATAATTGTATCCCCTGCTGAAGTAATAATGTCTTAAGAGATGTCACTAGTGTGAGGGACTGGTCTTCTCATCACGTCACAAGAAAGTTTATTGAAAGTGTGGAGAATAAAATATAATGAGATGTCATGAGCCCTCAAGATTTGGGCTTATCTTATTTTTCAGTTGAAAGTGGATGGCTTGCTGGAAATACTGCACACTCTTTCACAGCAGTGTCTTCTGGAGGCGGCTACTACAGTTTGACTTCAAAGTATAAGCAACCGGCAAGTTGCCTCGTATTTTGCAGCTCCAGGTTATGTCTCACGTGGTAATAGGTGATGCAACCCTGCAACAAGAGGAACAATTCCTCCCTAAGTACACTTTTTATATATCTCCACAACTAACAACTAAACATCATTAAGCATTCTTTGTGATCAGTTGCATGTGCTAACCAATAGCTTCAGTCCCTAATTTTATGTGACTTCTTCACACTCAGTGGGTACCTTCTCCTTCCCACATGGTTTCAACGCCCTGTCACTTTAAACCTTTGTTATCTTCCATATCATCAGCTTTTTCTCTTTCTAGTGATCTGTTAACTCTTTTAGTATGACATCCTATTTATTTTTTTTCCAAGGGTTACTGGAACACTGTGGCCTGCAGAAGACTGCCAGTAGTTTCTGGACTTACAATCGTATGATTTGTAATGGTAATATGCAAACACAATGTAAATTCATTTCTCCCCCCCCCCCCCCCCAAGTCTGCTTAGGCATGTGCTTGCTAGGATGTCGTAATTCTTTTCCAATGGCAATGTCGTACAACACAAATTTATGGCTCACACCCTTGTGGCCTGTACATACATATAAAATTAATAAAGTCATTTCTCTTACCGCAAATAATGAATCATTCACACAATGAACCAGATGACTAGCAGAATGATGGCACAAAATTCAGACTGCTGTCGTCCAGAAGGTAAAAACTTATTCAGAAAAGCTCCCCTTCTGTTCTCATCTTGGCACTGCGGTTATAATTTTCAAATGGCGTTCTAGCCTAGAATGCGTTACATGTTATCAATCCCACTAGCCAATGAAACAACGCGTCCAAAATTTGACTCTTTTGAAAACCCCAAGCATTGAGTGTTAATCAGTGCGTTTGCTAGTCTGATTTTATTTATTTTTATTTCTGTCATATCTCAGCCATTTATGGACCGATTTCAAAAGTTAAAATTGATTATTAAACTGCCCTTTGGCCTCTATCATCCTATCTAGTTTTCATCTATGTAATTTTATTGTAATTATTTACTCTTTCTTCCTAACCAAATAGATTTTCTAAGGCAAGATGATGTAATATAAGGGAAATTGTTATGGTAAGATATTAAATAATATTAGCGCTATCATTCAGAACATCCCTTTTATTTACTCTCTTTATTTAGAAAGCAATACATTATCTAAGCTTTTCCCCCTCCGCCCCGTACAGATTTGGTTTTAGTTTCATTTTCATCCACCTCTCCTCCCCTCTTGCGAAACGAGGTGACAATTTTGGTCAATTTCCAAGTTTGCCTGCGTTCGTTCATAAAAATTGGGAAGGGTAGAAAAGTGTGTGTGTGTTTTGGGGGTGGGACAGGTACGCTTGGTGTTGGAAAATTCAAATCTTGTGCCAATCGTTAACGGTTTGAATAGGCGATGGCCTTGGGACCAAATTTCAAATGCTGTAGTTATTTATAGATTAGCTACGTCCTTCATTAAATATTAAGAGGGGGTTGCATGCGTTTGCGGGTGGTAACCCTTTTAAACGATAATAGTAGAAACATTTCAAATATTGTGTCCAATTCTTAGCGGTACGATTGACCTTGTCCTTGGCAATTTTCAAATATAATAGGGGGGTTTATAGGGTGTAATTTTTCGTTACTAGATTTTTGAATCGGGGAATTTGAGTGGGATGTTAAACGGATGACTTTATCACTCTTGTCTCCATTTCTTTTCTTACTAGTAATAGATTGGGTTATGAACACATCGACATCACACAACAGAAATGGAACCCAGTGGAATCTGACTAAACAGCTTGATGATCAGGATTTTGCAGATGACTTGGCTCCTCTGTCCCATAACAAAAATCAGTGTGACAGAGTATGTAAATATATTTCCATGTATCAACACGTTTTTGCTTCCACCTGTTTCCCACCTCTCTTTGCTTTTTAATATCCACGTTTCTTTAACGCAGAAGGCATGCGCTTCGATATCTGTCGAACTCAAATTGTAGCCACGCCTATTTTTTTCGTTTCTCTATGTCTTATAGGCACTAGGAATGTTTACATACAGACTATGATGCACGTAGCGAGAGAAAAGGGAGAGATAAGCTAATGAAGAAAATCAAGGGCGATAAGTTAAGACGTACTTTTTCGGTAATTACTTTGGTCAGGGGGAATTAATCTGAGGAAAGGGGAGATAATCACAATTTACCCCCCCCCCCAATCCGTTCGTTCGTGAACGTAATTCGCTATAGCAAGAGATGCCAGATCAAAGCACGTCCGTTCTCTAGTGACGATTCTGCGGTCGGCATGAGGCGCGAAAATAAGCTTTGATTCAGCATTCGACCGAAGAATTCCCCAAAATCTAAGCGAAGGTGGGAAAACTAGCAAGTGATAGCGATTTTCTGACCATTTAATATATATACTCGAGCTTTTCAACTCATTTTATCTAGTAGCCGCAGAATTCCAGAACCATCTAGCTTCGAATCTTAGACCATTGTTAATGTGGATTTCTTAGTGTTTTGATTGGAGATTAGTTTCTGTTTCTGTGTTTGCGTACGGGTCATAAACCTAAATCTACCAGCGGCCTTAATCTGAGAACGGGCCTAAGCCTGCGCCTAAACCTGAATCTGCGAATAACGGATCTAAGTCCAACAGTACAAAAAGAACATTCTTATATAAATATCGGGACTTCAAGGTGGACCTGTCTGGCCTCTTGTTTACATCTAGAAAGAGACAGAGTACCAACACAAAGAATATTAAGAATAAATTGTAACTGGACCTATAGCTATCCAGATTTCTTTTTCCCAATTTCATATACATTCAGCCCATTGTGGCGACATAATCAAACATTAACATTTCCCGACTATCGACCATTTATGGTGTGACAAGGAATTTTTATACTGAGAGAAGTTACATACCTGACATTCCTTTAAGTATTGGAATCCCAAGCTAATGACACTGTGAGCACTGTTAATTTTCTTACCTGGATTAATTAATGTGACATAAACTTAAATCCTAATAACAGTAACGAAGTAAACGTTCCCCGAAGAAGAGGATTTAATCAGTCTTTGAGGAGCTGGGGTTTATTTTGCCAAAATAACGCTGGATTTGCTGTGTGACCCATGAAACTATGTTCCAGACGTTGTTAATCAACAATTAGGTAAGAACAAATGAACGTGGCCACTGTTGTCTGAGAAGAGAGAAAAGAATGAATGAATAATTCTTTTATCGTATAAGTATTGTACTCAATTTAAATTGCTTTTTTTTCTTGGTTTTATTGTTTGCTAATACTGTTATTTCCAGAATATATTCATTAAGAACTCTATTCTTTACAGTATAGTCAAATTCTATACCTTAGTGCTAATCTTTTGACCTTTTCGGGGGTTAATTTCTTTTAACGGGATCTTGTCTCAACAGAAGAAATTGCACTTAAGGGTCTACTTCTTTATTATTTTCTGCAACATATGATTTTTATATTTTGCTATTTCGATAATACATGTTGTGAAGTTCTTTATGATAAATAAACCTAACACAAAACTTAATTACATGTGTTGTTCAGCTCGGTCCTTCTTCTTCTTCTTCTTGCGATCGCATCTTTGATGATTACACCGTCAGACGAGTTCTCATGATGAATTCGACTGTTGTTTGAAGTTCCTCTTTAACTCCATATAGCTTTGAGTTTAGTGTTGAGTCATTCGGCCAGTATATCTTTCTTAACTGGTCATACAGAGGACAGTCCTGTAGAACATGCTCAGCAGTTTGTTCGTTTAATCCACATGTGCACAGTGGTGAAGCAGACAATCGTAGCTTGTGCATGTGTTTATTCAGTTTGTTATGCCCTGTCCTGAGTCGAAAAATAGTTATCTGTCCCTGCCGGTCGAGAGTGTGATAGTCGTCTTTGGGTTGGTTCTGTTCTCTTCTGATAGTCTGGATAGCTCTCTTTTTCTCAAAGTATGTGACTTCATTATCTTCTTGTTCACATTCTCCTCCCTTTTTTGCAAGTTTATCTGCCTTTTCATTTCCGGGTACACCACAATGAGATGGTACCCACTGAAGTATGGTTCTCTTTTTGGCAGCTACCTTGTTTAGTTCATTTCTCAGATGCGGGAGTTTACCACCCTTGAGAGCTTGCAGGACAGACAGTGCATCTGTGAGGATGACTACCTGGTGGCAGTCAGAGTTGGTGTTATAAATCATATTTGCAGCTTGCTCTAGAGCTTGAACCTCAGCTGTATAGTTGGAACAGAATTTACCAGTGGGAATGTGCCTAGTCTCATAGTGGTTGTCAGGATATGAGATAAAGATACCGGCACCTCCATTCCTAACAGCATTAGTTGCTGATCCATCTGTATAGGCATGTATCCATGATTGATCGGGATAGCTTTCTTGGATCATACTCAATGTAGCAGTTCGTTTTTGCAGATCATTATACTCACATCCACTTGTGAGACCACTGACTGATGTATTAATTTGGAGGGCACTGCTGGCCTGCTCCCATGGTACAGGGTATAGGGTGGGCTTCAGTGGTGTTGTCTTCATGGATAGGTCTTCTTGATGCTGTCTTATAAGTCTTTTCCCCCGATGCACAAAGCTGCTACGCTTTAGACGTCCCAATGCCAGATCATCTAGTCTTGCCTTCATTGGGTGCATTGGCATACTGTTGTACTTTTCCATCTGGATCATGGTTTTTGTGTCTCTTCTATGGGACAATGTCTGTAATCCAGCAACCTTCTGCATCTCTGTTATTGGTGTAGTTTTCATGGCTCCTGTAATGAGCCTGAGAGCTTGATTTTGCACCTTGTCCAAAAGACTGCAGATGTGAGTTAGCAGCTGATGACCATGCTGCTGAGCTAAACTCTAAGTGTGGTCTTATTACTCCATTATAAATCTTCTTTAGATTTCGTTCATTTGCTCCCCAGTTGGTACCTGCTAATTTTCTGAGTATGCCTAGTCGTCTTCGGGCCTTTCCTTCTGCGTTTTCAATATGCTTATTCCATGTAAGCCTTTGGTCAAATGTCACCCCAAGATAGGTGGGGTAGCTTTCTTCCTTGATCACGGTTGTCCCTAGGTGTATGTTAGCTGATTTGTCCTTGGGGGCGAGGGAGAACAGTGTTGTGGAGGTTTTGTCTGTGTTTATTGTGATAAGCCATTTCTCTGCCCATGACACTAGCATGTCTGCTGCCCGCTGCATTCTATAATTTGCTGTGGTGACATTTTCATCAGCGCACTAGAGTACTAGGTCATCTGCATATAAGGCAGCTTTAACTCCTGCAGGGAGATCTTTCACCAGGTCATTGATGTAAACAAGGAAGAGTGTTGGGGAAATTACTCCTCCTTGAGGTACCCCCTGATGGAGCAACACTTTTCTGCTCTGCAGACCGTCAAGAGTGACTCTAGTTCTCCTGTTATGCAAGTATGACTGGATCCATTTCATCATGTTGCCTTGGATTCCACTTCTCCTAAGTTTTGCAATGAGGCCATCTTTCCACACCTTGTCAAAGGCCTGCTTGAAGTCGACCCAGATCGTTAGGACCTTTTTCTTCTCCTGGAAGGCATCTTCTATTGCTTGAGACAAGTAAGTAACTTGGTCTTCTATACTGTAGCATTCTCTAAATCCAGCTTGTTCCGGCACCAGGATCTGCTCAGACTCTAAATACCATTTCAATCTGTGGTTGACTATTCGCTCCATAGTCTTCCCAACACAGCTTGTGAGACTGATTGGCCGGTAACTTGCAGCCTCGGTCTTACATTTCCCTTTCTTTAGTATGGGTATTGTGATGGCTTCTCTCCATACTTGGGGTACCGTTCCTTTCAACCAGCTGTGGTTGAATATCTCAAGCAGTTTTGTCTTTGCTGCTGAGCTCAGATTTACTAGCATTTCGTTGCTGATTTTGTCTGGGCCGGGTGACTTTTGAAACTTAAGCTTGGAAATAGCCTTCTGTAGTTCTCCTAGTGTGATGGGTTCCCTCATTGGAGCAGGAGTATCTGTCTGTCCCATGGTTGCCAGTATTTCTTTTCTTATCTCTCTCTGATGATCTATGTTAATGGGTAAGTTGCTTTCTGAACTGTATCTTCTAGCAAACAAGTCTGCAGCTTGTTTTCCTCTGAAAAGTTTGCCACTTTCATCCAATGTGATAGTCTGCCTAGGTGAGGAACGCTCTTCATTTAGAGACTTGACTAATCTCCAAAGTTTCCTGCCGTCTTTCTCAAGGTTCAGCGATGCCGTTTTAGTTCTCCAGCTTTTCCGTTTTTCTTCTAGCTTTGTTCTCTGAAACTCTGCTACAGCCTTTTTCCATTTGTTGTGAGTTTCAAGTGAAGGCTGAGACTCTGCGTCCTTTCTAGCCCTGTCCATGGCTTCCTGACGTTCTTGGAGTGTGCTGGACCAGTATGGTATGTAGTTACGCCGGCATCCTTTGGGAATGGTTTCTTTTGCAGCTTGTAGTATGCATCTGTTGAAGTCTTTTACCACTTCATTAATGTCTCTGTTCTGTACCTTGAGGGTAGACAGCAGCGTGTTCACCTGATGCCTGAATAAACCCCAGTTGGCTTTTTTTGTAGTTCCATCTTGTAATGGCTGGGCCTGTACTGAGAGTTGCACTCTGGACAGTAAGAAAGATTGGGCGATGGTCGCTTCCCCCTAGTTGGTCTCCTACTTCTCTACTAATAGATCCAGCTATATCTGGTGTGGAGAAGGCAAGATCTGGTGTTGAAGTTGTGTGCCATCCTCTGGAGTAGAAGGTAGGAGTATCTGTGGCATTATTGACTAGGATTAGGGAGTGATCATCTTGCCAAGTTTCAACCTCTTCACCTCTGTGATCCAGATGGTTATAGCCCCAGCTGTGGGAGTGGCTATTAAAGTCTCCAACTGCTATAAAGTTGGTGGCTGGTACCTGTATAGAGCTGAGACTCAGGGGTTTGTTGTTCGGACAGTAATAGTTCAGGAGTTCTATTTCCATCTTGTCTACCTTTAACTGCAACAGCTGATATTCTGCTCCATCCATGAAGGTTTTCCTTTCGTGTGCAGGAATGTTATTCCTTACAAGAGTAAGTACTCCTCCTTTTCGTCTATCTTTTCTGTCGGATCTGAAGCATTGATATCCCCTTATTTTAAAGGTTTGATCTGCTTTCAAGTGAGTCTCTTGGATACAGCAAACACTGACTTGCTTCTCATACAAGATGTTTTCCAGCTCTGTCTTTTTGCTGTATCCAGCCTGCTTGCTGTTCACTCCCTCTGCATTCCAGTGCATCATGACAAGTGGCACTCTTAGTTTCTCTTTTTCTGTTTTGTTTTGGTCAGTAGTTCTCCTCCGCCGTCTGCTGACTCCACAAGACGGTCTAGAGGGTCCTCCAGTAGCTGAGGGTGGGCTCTGTCGAGGCTCAGAGCCCGGCACTGCACCTGCCTGGTGGAGCTCCACAGGGCGAGCACCAGTACGAGATTTATTTGACGGTGTACTCTCCATAGAAAAAAAAAAAGCGAGTTGCGTGATACTGTGGTTTCCGGTGCGCCTTCTGGCCCAGTATCTATGACTTTAGCACCTGTTCAACGGGAGAGTGGGCTCATCCCTAATCTGTTTATGTTCCCAGTAGTAGACTATTCGCAAGCAGCCTGGGGGTGTCACTGCTCTGCGCGGACCTTGTTTACCGAGGCGGCGTCCGAGCTCGTATGGTGAAAATATGGTTGCATTATCTTCAAAATAGCCCTGTCTTTCCTGCCATCCTGCAACTTTGAGTTAGGGAGTTCTGAGCTCCAGTCTCTTTCCCAGGCATTTTATCCTGGCCTGGCACGCATACAGAGGACCCCACTTCTGGTTCTAAGTTAGCAGTTGGGGACAGGTGGGGTAGCACATTGTGCATTCCCCGTCATCCAGGGGGCTCTCCAACTATGCAGAGCTTGCACAATGCTGTGCTCTGGTTCTGGGCTCACCCAAGGAATCCTCACGTCCTGCACAGAGCCACTTCCAGATACCCACCACCTGCCAACCCCCCATTGTAGAAATCTCCTGCATGCGGCCATCCAGTCAAGAGCCAGTATTAAGTCTGGTGCCCAAGTGATTTCCCCCAAGCTCAGTATGCAATTCTGGGTTCTCATCATGCTGCAACACAGGGGGGATTGTGATGCTCAGCCATCTCTCTCAACTCTGCACCGATAAATGACATCGGGGACTTAACTGTGTCTCAGTACTGGGAGGCCCCGTTTCTGGGTACACCACACACAGCCAGTTGAGGCAACGGTCGCCGTGGGCGTGTCTTCAGTGGGGAAGTTGTGGAGTCTTCCTGTCCATGTTCTTGCACATCCTAACACTGCCCGCAAGACATCGGAGGTTTGGAGAGTGGCCTTCTCTGCTTTTTTGAGCCGGGGTGGGCTCCCCGGGCAAGTCTCGATGGGGATCGGGACGTGTCCACGCGCCAGTGGGCCCAGCATCGGCCGCATCTGTTGGAGGACTTGCTCTGCCAGGTTTGAGTTAGTAAATTCCAACTTTGTCATCTTCTTGGCATTGTGATGCTGGGGTGCCTGTGGATTTCCTAACGCCCCGGGTAGAAGCCAGAAGTGTACTGTGCCAGCTCTGGGGGAGATAAAGGGGGTGTTTCTGCGTCTCCTTGTGATACGTAGCCAAGGTAGGGCTCACAGTGCTCTTTCCCCGCCACCAAATTGCCTGCTGGTTACGCCGAGTTCTCCGAGGCTCTAGGCATGTGACCAAGAGTTGAAGGCAATAGGATCGTCACGTCCTGAGTCTCTGTGCCTGTACGATGGGTTCCGATCTTCAGGGAGCAGTCCACACTCGTTCCCACTCCCAAGACTTGTTCAGTATCCATCTGGCTCCTTCCCACCCACAGAGGGCATGTACGGTGTAGTGCACCGGTTTTATTATCGAGGTTTGCTCCTCTAGATCCGTTGTGTTTAGCCTGAGGATTCGCACCCTCAGTTACCAGGACTACCTCGAGGAGGGTGTGGCTCTTCACCACGCACAACGATCTTGGGGTATGAGAGGTTTTGCTAGGCCAAGAGACTAACACCGCAATGGTCGCTCCTTTCATGAACAGAATTCACTAGGCCTAGGGTGAAGCAAGGGGGGAAACCCACTACCCACAACACCAGCACATCATACCCCCTGTCTGTAGACTTTGCCCCAACTCGGTCCAATATCCCTATTCCAGTAATATAGTTTCACGTTTGTGCGTCAAGTTGTCGTCACTTATCTGTGTGTGTGTACGTGAATGGTTTATATATATATATATATATATATATATATATATATATATATATATATATATATATATATATATATATATATATATATATATATATATATATATATATATATATATATATATATATTAAGGTATACTGTCTGATAAACAAAATTAAGTCGCAAGATAGGCTGGACTAGAGTATCTTCTCAATCCAGGGACAGACTCTACCTTTTCACCATTTCACTCGTGAAATCTATTTCTTTACCTTATCTCTCACTGAGTACCACCCCTTTTTTCAGTTCTATTTAGACGGGACCTATCTATCTTAAATACCTATCTAAAATCTACGACAGAATGTGCGCTCGTTCGTTGGATTATTGAATTTAGAAAAGGAGACAATACGACGGATTTCCAAATTTGGATCTAGTCCGTATTTAGATAATTGACTAAAGTCTAATATTTAAATCTTGTTTATAGTCTAGATAGAGCAAGATTGTGGTTGTCTCGTGAGTTTTAGTAACATTAATAAAAATATTCCCCTAGACAAACGATCTGTTTATTGGCTGGCTGACCACATGTAAAGATGTACGTGAATGGTTAATAGTATATATATATATATATATATATATATATATATATATATATATATATATATATATATATATATATATATATATATATATATATATATATATATATATATATATATATTAAGGTATACTGTCTGATAAACAAATTTCAGTCGTAAGATAGGCTGGACTAGAGTATCTTCTCAATCCAGGGACAGACTCTACCTTTTCACCATTTCACTCGTGACATCTATTTCTTTACCTTATCTTTCATTGAGTACCACCCCTTTTTTCAGTTCTATTCAGACGGGACCTATCTATCTTAAATACCTATCTAAAATCTACGACAATCAGATGCAAGAGAAAATGAAAATTCTCGATGAGAGGTCACAACAAGTGGGCCAGAAAATACACAGGGAAAAGACACAGATTATGAGAATAAACGCAAGAAATTGTGACAGTGCGAATACGATATGTGAAGAAGAATAAGAATTCGTGTGTAATGTTGTCGTCACTCTCTCTGGCCTACTTTCACACACGTTCCGCAGTCACAGAAAAACTCTCTTGATGACAGGGGTCCCACTTTTATTAATGAAACCCTATCAGGTAGCATATGAATCATACAGAAAACAATGTTGTCAACAATTTTACTTTGAAAGCAATTCCTAAGCAACACCGTATAACCGTATAAGCTATTTAGGTGTTCTCTTCGTAACACCATATAACCCAGCACAGACTGCTGGACTCTCTGAAATAAAATGAAACAAAATAAACTAGCATCGTACTAATGGACAAACATCATCTACGTAATAATACATACATATGTGTGAAAATATGCAAGTACATGCTCTTATATGTCCATGTGTGTGTGTGTGTGTGTATGTTGTGTGTGGTTTGTGTTCATGCAGGTCTGTGTATGTGTAATCATACAATAAACATATCTCAGTCAACAATAATGCCTTCATACTCCTACTAAATACTAACTACATCATCACGCGAGAGAAAACTTAATTGAAGCACTTCTATCTATGATGAAATATTATACACAATTCACTGGTCTAAATGACCACATTTGATCAGTATCTTAGAGGCCTAGCTGCTCTAAAGAACAAGCAGATATAAATGTATATATATACTCTATTCTCACAGCTCTATACTAAATGTAAAAGGCATAGGCTACTCGCGGAGTCAGAGGGTACGCTAATCTTCCTCTCACAAAAATCACTGAAGTAAAATTAACCACACTTACGGCTCACAAGAATGCAATATAACTATTACTTAACACTACACAAATAATAATAATGGTAATAAGTACACACTTGTATACAGCGAAGTGCGACACTAGAATTCCTCTTATAAATGCACTTAGTACTTTACACATTTAACACTGACGTGAGATGACGTCTGTTTCACATCACGAATTCGAATAACCACGGTCATATTTATCGCTCACAATAATAGGATAAAACGGACCAATATAACAGCCAATGAGAACGTTCCTTTTTCTGGTGTGTATAAAGAAACCATTTTTTGCTTAACATGGAGGCCTATTTTGTGTAAGTGACAATTCCAAGATATTTAATTTCTTAAAGACTAAAGATATTTAAACGAAAAGATATAACTAGTTTAACAACGAGGATATTACTTAAGAGGTATGTGTAAAGACTTCCTCGAATAGTATGTTATTCTAAGAGAAAAATCGTTTTCAGTGACATTTATACAGCAGGGTAGTCTCCAATATAGTTAGTTAAAAGCTGCATAGATTTAAATGCATTTTGCTAACTAAAAAAAATTTAGATAGACTGATAGAGATAAATTACCAGTATGATACCAACTTTACATGATTAAAATCGGTCCACAATTAAGAGAGATAATAGATATTAAAATTTCTGCACATTGAACGAGAAGGCAAAAAGACGCATTGGTTTGAAATTATCAACACCGTTTTTACCCCTTCCAGACGAAAGCGGCAAACTCTTGCTGTCAAATGATTTGCCGCTGTATCTACGTAGCAGACCTAGATACCCATTTACAGCCTGTTATAGCTATTGTGTATTACCTGAGGGTAATAGACATATATATATATATATATATATATATATATATATATATATATATATATATTTATATATATATATATGTATATAATTATGTACTTTTCCTGTGTATAATCCACTTGTGTGTTCGGTAGTGTGTTATATGTGTTAAGGAAAAAACTACAGGACGAGTGTGCTGTCGGCTTGAATGCAGGGGCATGTGTTGACGGTTAGGGACGAAAGCCAGCATTGGGAATGTGTAGGATAATTGAGAATTATGGCAGAATCTACGACTGTAAGTTTAATAATGTATTTGAAGGAGTATTTCATAAAGGAACGTCACACTGTTCAGGAACATAAGAAAGGATGTCAGGAATTGTTACCATGTATTAATCAAGGTGTCACTTATTAGTTTGTACTAAACCTAATCATTGTAAGGAAGCGTATTATGGACAATGGATCGAACTTATGATTTATTAGGAAAATGTAATCAAATCGAACTGGCTGTAAGCGGTACTGAAGTAAAGTGTTATGTGCAACTGTTAGCACATTGTCTGAGATTGTTTGTAACGTTCATTGTGTGTGTATGTGGATAAAATAGTGCTGGACCCTACAAGGTTTGCGATTATTTATATTTCCCAGGTTTTATCCTGAAATGACTAACAGTCTTAGAAACATTCTTCTTCGATACTTAGAACGAGTCACCATTTTGTTTCCCAGCCTGGAAATCCAGACACTGTGTGATCCTGGCTATAATGGGTGCTTTACATTATAAAAGGTAGGTGGACACATAACTCCATTGGTCGGCACATCCAGACTCAGTTTGTTAAGAAATAAAACACACATCAAACAAACAATCGAGTGATGATGACTCATGAAAGATTTAATACACTTCTACCAACTTTACAGTCCAGTGAAAATAACAATTATATATAAATATATATGAATAAAATAATTGACATTTGAAATATAACTATCACATGTAACTATTGTGGAAATGAAAATTCCATACTTATTTATTTCTATTATGTAAAAAGCATTTGTAGTTTATTATCATTTTTCTAACCGAAAAGAGAAACGGTATAGGATCAATAAATTGTAAATATTTACACTCAGTCTTACTTAATTATTCAAGTTGAGTTAGGTTCTGTTTGTATGTATATTACATATCTATTAAATTAATTTATCCCCTAGCAGAGTCAAAATAACTATATAACCATTATTCAGGGTGGGATCTGGAGAGGTAGAACTTAGACCTTCAGTAACATTCACTATCATCATACTTGAAGGTTTATACAGCTTGACCCTACCTTGATTGTCGATACACCCTTACTCTTTTCTCAGAGAAGGGGTATTTCTTATAAGACCAGTCTCTTATCTGGCGCTATACTGGTATTCTTTGATACATCTTTATGTCTGGGATATCATATATTCTAATAACATCTGAACCTCTCGCGACAAACACACAGTCTCACGGTTGAAAACAGCGATGATATATACGTGAAATTACACTAGACAACACATACATCGCAAATCAGCTTGTATCAAACTATAGATAGACAAACGCTAAAAAAAGCATTAACTTCTAAACCTGAAACGTCTAATATATTACTAAATCTAAAGTATTATAAAAATGTACTCATATGCAAGCATACCTTTATGTCGTTAGTACTCTTAGCACAGACGCAACATATGCGTATCATATCCTCTACCTCACTGGTGTATCGTACCGAGGATGCATACCGCACATGAAGACGATCTGGCTTCTTTTCAACTCTCCTCGACTCTCTCACTGTTTCAGTTTAAATCTACATATCCACTCCTGTACCACATGCTAGCCACGTCAAAATGTCGGGCAAAGCTCCGCCCATCCCTCTAGGGAGCAAATCAGGAGTCCTATCCTCAGTTTGGATGACATGAGATCACATCTTAGTAAAGATTACACTGACAAACAACATTTT
The DNA here is from genome assembly GCA_024509875.1 of Oreohelix idahoensis. Lineage (NCBI taxonomy): Eukaryota > Metazoa > Mollusca > Gastropoda > Stylommatophora > Oreohelicidae > Oreohelix > Oreohelix idahoensis. The sequence goes on from JAMPIV010010417.1 coordinate 473,027, forward strand.
TCTTTCTTATATAAGAATAAGTGTTCTTAGGTCAGTTTCTTGCGCTGATTTCAAATTTGAAATCCGTTTATCTCTATTACATCAGGATCTTAAGATATTTGTGAATAAATATATTTTTGGGAAACCGTTATTTGCTCCGTTTCATTTTTACTATATACGTTTCATTTTTACTATATAACATTAAAAATTAATAAAATGCAAAATAATTCTACTTTATATACTGCTAAAAGATGCATGACATATGTTACACTATTTTTCAAATAGTTACTGTATTTTGAAATAATTCTGAGCGAAATATGGCTTCTAGAAGTTGTAGAAATTCGGCTGATCTGTTCTGTTACGTGTGCGGATATTTTACCAATCGTGTTCACCAGAAAAACTTTACACCATTACTAAAGAAAGCATATGAACTTTATTTCGATTCGAAAGTTGATGATGCAAATAAATCTTGGAAGCCAAATGCAGTTTGTTCGACTTGTGCAAATACATTGGCAGGTTGGTTAAGAAAATCGCCGAAGCATAAGTCGATGCCTTTTGGAGTGCCAGTAATATGGTGTGAACCGACAAATCACGCTACTGATTGTTACTTCTGCTTGACAAATATCCACGGTTTCACTTTTAAAACTAGAAAGTCGGTGGTTTAACCAAATATTGAATCGGTTTCGAAACCAGTGCCTTATGATCCAATCACGTGTCCGATCCCAGTTCCACCAGAACAATATCCGTTGGACGTGAATGAACCATCAGAAAGTGATAGTTTACCTGCTTTAGAAACTAATTCTGACTCGGATTATATACCGGTGAATGATGGTGTTCACTTAATTAACCATTCAGAACTTTCAGATTTAATACATGATCTCGCTCTTACCAAAGGACAAGCGGAATTACTCGGTTCGCGACTCAAAAAATGGAATCTTTTAGCGCCCAATACTCCGATATCTAAATTTCGTCATAGACACAGAGAACTTGTTCAATACTTTGAGATGGATGATGACATTTGCTATTACAAAGATGTAAACGGTCTAATGGTGCACCTCGGTCATGAGCACATAGTCAACGAATGGCGACTTTTCATCGATTCTTCAAGACTAGTCTAAAAGCCGTGTTATTGCATAACGGAAATTTATTTTCATCAATTCCAGTCGCCTACTCTGTTCATATGAAAGAAACTTATGACAATATGGCTATACTTTTGGCAAAAATAAAGTAAATGACTACCAATGGCGGATTTGTGGAGACCTGGAGTTCAATGCAATTCTCACGGGCATGCAGACTGGGTATACTAAATTTTGTTGCTTCCTATGTGAATGGGACAGCCGCAACAGACAGGAACATAATGCAAGAAAGGTGTGGCCTATCATGGATCGTATGCAGCTTGGGCATAAAAATGAAATACACGAGCCATTAGTTAACAAAGACAGCATCATTTTACTACCATTACATATAAAGTTGGGGCTCATGAAGAATTTCGTAAAAGCGTTAGATAAAACGAGCAAAGCTTCCACTTATCTTCGAGAAAAGTTTCCGCAAGTTAGCGATGCAAAGATAAAGGAAGGTATCTTTGTAGGACCTTAGATTAGGAAAGTTATTGCAGACAAACAATTCGAGAACTTGTTACATGGTAGTGAACTTCGCGCATTGATGGCATTCAAATCGATCGTCGATAACTTTCTGGGAAATCACAAATCTGTCGACTATGTGCATATTGTTAAGCAGTGCATAGATGCATACAGAATTATGGGCTGTAACATGTCCCTCAAAATCCATTTGCTCGATTCGCATCTTCACTTTTTCCCTGACAACCTTGGCGAAGTCAGTGATGAACACGGAGAACGATTCCATCAAGATATCGCCGTAATGGAGTCACGTTATCAAGGACAGTGGAGTGTGACCATGCTTGCCGATTACACTGACAAACAACATTTTTCTTTCTTATATAAGAATAAGTGTTCTTAGGTCAGTTTCTTGCGCTGATTTCAAATTTGAAATCCGTTTATCTCTATCACGTCGGGTTCTTAAGATATTTGTGAATAAATATATTTTTGGGAAACTGTTATTTGCTTCGTTTCATTTTTACTATATAACTTTTTAAAAATTAATAAAATGCAAAATAATTCTACTTTTAATACTGCTAAAAGATGCATGACATATGTTACGTTATATTTCAAATAGTTACTGTATTTTGAAATAATTATGAGTGAAATATGGCTTCTAGAAGTTGTAGAAATTCGGCTGATCTGTTCTGTTACGTGTGCGGATATTTTACCGATCGTGTTCACCAGAAAAACTTTACACCATTGCTAAAGAAAGCATATGAACTTTATTTCGATTCGAAAGTTGATGATGCAAATAAATCTTGGAAGCCAAATGCGGTTTGTTCGACTTGTGCAAATACATTGGCAGGTTGGTTACGAAAATCGCCGAAGCATAAGTCGATGCCTTTTGGAGTGCCAGTAATATGGCGTGAACCGACAAATCACGCTACTGATTGTTACTTCTGCTTGACAAATATCTATGGTTTCACTTTTAAAACTAGAAAGTCTGTGGTTTATCCAAATATTGAATCGGTTTCGAAACCAGTGCCTCATGATCCAATCACGTGTCCGATCCCAGTTCCACCAGAACAATATCCGTTGGACGTGAATGAACCATCAGAAAGTGATAGTTTACCTGCTTTAGAAACTAATTCTGACTCGGATTATGTACCGGTGAATGATGGTGTTCACTTAATTAACCATTCAGAACTTTCAGATCTAATACGTGATCTCGCTCTCACCAAAGGACAAGCGGAATTACTCGGTTCGCGACGCAAAGAATGGAATCTTTTAGCGCCCAATACTCCGATATCTAAATTTCGTCATAGACACAGAGAACTTGTTCAATACTTTGAGATGGATGATGACATTTGCTATTGCAAAGATGTAAAAGGTCTAATGGTGCACCTCGGTCATGAGCACATAGTCAACGAATGGCGACTTTTCATCGACTCTTCCAAGACTAGTCTAAAAGCCGTGTTATTGCATAATGGAAATTTATTTTCATCAATTCCAGTCGCCTACTCTGTTCATATGAAAGAAACTTATGACAATATGGCTATACTTTTGGCAAAAATAAAGTACAATGACTACCAATGGCGGATTTGTGGAGACCTACAGGTCATCGCAATTCTCACGGGCATTCAGACTGGGTATACTAAATTTTGTTGCTTCCTATGTGAATGGGACAGCCGCAACAGACAGGAACATTATGCAAGAAAGGTGTGGCCTATCAGGCATCGTATGCAGCTCGGGCATAATGTAATACACGAGCCATTAGTTAACAAAGACAGCATCATTTTACCACCGTTACATATAAAGTTGGGGCTCATGAAGAATTTTGTAAAAGCGTTAGATAAAACGAGCAAAGCTTTCACTTATCTTCGAGAAAAGTTTCCGCAAATTAGCGATGCAAAGATAAAGGAAGGTATCTTTGTAGGACCTCAGATTAGGAAAGTTATTGCAGACAAACAATTCGAGAACTTGTTACATGGTAGTGAACTTCGCGCATGGATGGCATTCAAATCGATCGTCGATAACTTTCTGGGAAATCACAAATCTGTCGACTATGTGCATATTGTTAAGCAGTGCAAAGATGCATACAGAATTATGGGCTGTAACATGTCCCTCAAAATCCATTTGCTCGATTCGCATCTTGACTTTTTCCCTGACAACCTTGGCGAAGTCAGCGATGAACATGGAGAACGATTCCATCAAGATATCGCCGTAATGGAGTCACGTTATCAAGGACGGTGGAATGTGACCATGCTTGCCGATTTCTGTTGGATGCTTCATCGCGATGTACCACATGTCATTCACCGACGAAAGTCGACTGCAAAGAAATTCAAGCCTACATAACTGTTATACTTCTTGTACAAATGATGTTGTAATACTGTATGCGTTGTTAAAAAAACTTCAATTGCGTATTTCTAGAGATCCCGACCTGATAGAGAAAAACGGTTTGCAGATTTAAAAACAGCGCATTAAAATTGACCAGAAAAACATAGAAATGTTAGAGAAAGAAAAAAAATTTTTTTTTTTGTTAGCCAGTGTTATCTTCCTAATCGACACAACTCAAGGTCCGCCCACTAATGGTGACATCCCACGATATCCGTTGCCCTACTCACACTTCTTACGGTTTCGTGCTCAACAAGGTGTTTTCCTCTGGTGTCAGACAGCGCCGAGATGTCTAAGACCAAGGGTCGTCTCTCATTACATCTTCTGCGTCTCACACGTTTCAAAGATGGCAATGATGTGTTTCATTTAGATTGCCCACTCCAGTGTGAGTATGCCACATGAGCGCAAACATACACCGACCGTAGACAAGATCGACAACTATTATTCAGTCTAAAATTACATCCTTCTGGCCACACGGTCACAAAATGATAATAAGTTTGAATTTGAAGAAACACCACTAAAAGATGTAGAATCGTACACATATCTTGGAAGTAATATTTACAAAGTTGGAGGGACAGACAGTTATATCACAATAAGAAGACAAAAACCAAGAGGAGCTTTCATTGCATTGGGAAACATATGGAGAACAAGAGAAATCAAGTCCAACACGAAAATAAGAATCTTCAACGTAAATGTGAAGTCAGTCCTATTGTATGGCTCTGAGACATGGAGAATAACAAACACAACAACCAAAAAGCTACATACTTTTAAAAACGGATGCTTGCGTAGAATAGAAGGACTAAAATGGCATGACAAAGTCATAAATGTGGAATTGATGACAAGAACCAAACAAGTGACAGTGGAACAAGAGTTGAGAAGAAGACGCTGGCGATGGATAGGACACACATTGAGGAAACCTGTTGATAGCATTACAAGGCAGTCCTTGTTCTCGAATCCACAGGGAAAGAGAGGCAGAGGTAGAACAAAAAACACATGAATGTATATATATATATATATATATATATATATATATATATATATATATATATATATATATATATATATATATATATATATATATATATATATATATATCGGGGGAGAGTAAGAAAACTGCAGTGCAGTTCAGCCTTGATCAGATTAATAGAAGGGGAGGCGTGTATGCTTTTCCTGTATCTAGTTAAGACCTGTTTATTGTTGTGATGTGTTGTAATATTTATGTTTATTTTGCACGATGTTATATGAGTTGTTTGTATTTTCTTTACAGCTAACCCCGGTAAGTTCAGGCCCTACGCTGAAGCCCATGCTCCGTTTGCACCAATTCTCTTTACCAAGCTGCGTCGTCCCTTATCAGTGAGGACCGCTACAGTAGTAGTGTTCCATTACTCAAAAGGTGGATTATTCCTCATCAGTTGTTTTATCTTGAGTGTTGCCATTGCAACCCCCGATTTCCTGGATTTACAGCAGAGTGCAGTCAATTCACTAATTAAATCAGCAATTACCTTGGAGAAGGTAGTATCAAAATTTCTCCATTGGCTAACCGTGATCCCAGTGAAGCAGCAACGCACGCGTGCCAACAAAGAACGATTTTGGGGTAGAGTGCACTCAAATTAATTGAGGGGAGGGTAGATTGCTTAAGAACTAGTGTACCTAAGCATCGAGTGAAGTGATTAGCAGCGTTGCTAACAAAGAAAAATCAGCGGGATTGTGTTTGTGTAGGTACAGTTCTTTATTTCAGGTTTTTTTCCCAACTAATTTTATATCCACCCCAAAATTGTGGAAGAGTGGAACCTATGGGTTTTTTTTCCGGGAGTGTACCTAACAATTTTTCAACTAACCTTTGGTTTGAGTGTATCGTACATTTAATACCTGCTTATTACTGACGTTTTTTGTTGTAGTGATTGATTTTATGCTTATTTTTACCAGAGTTTGTTCTTTTGTTAATAAAATATATATAATTTCTTTTTTACGGATCAGATTTCCTTTCCTATCTGTACCTGTATTATTTAACGTGTACTCGTACTGTGGTATGTGGATACACTGTAGTGTAATACAACCTTATCTCCTAAGTAGAGCAAGAGGCCGTGTGGCAGTAGTTGAATAAAAGTTCACTGAGTGGCGAGGGGAGAGTCAATATAGGTTCTCATCCTCGGTAACTATAAGTCACACTATCCACTATCAACGCCATTTCTCGTCTATCATCTCGGATCTCTCTCAGATTCCGTCTTGTTTCTTCTGACATCACACAGACTTGGTTCTCGTCAGATAGACTCTTACATAAACCACTCGTGACACTTTCTTTCATCCTGTCTTTCTTTCATACCGTCTTTCATTCTTTCATCCTGTATGTATGCCTTTCTTTCTTTCATCCTGTGTGTCTTTCTTTCTGTCATCCTGTCTGCCTTTATTTTTTCTTTCTTTCTTTCTTTCATTCATTCATTCATTCTGTGTCTTTCTGTCTGTCTTTCTTTCTCTCATCCTGTTTTTTTCTTTCTTTCCTTCATCCAGTATGTCTGTCTGGTCTTTCTCTTTCTTTCTTTTCTTTCTTGCTTTTCTTTCTTGCTTTCTTTTATGTTTATTTCCTTCTAACCTTACTGGTGTTTATTTCAGACACCCCTGATTGGCCATCGGGTGAAGATGGAATGCCTCAGAATTATGACAGGCGACGACAAAGTCGGGCAGTGATGTACCATATCAGCAGACAACAAACAGATCAAAGCCACAATTACATTGCAGCCGCTAAGAAGGATAGCTTTTATTTTTCTGTAGTTTTATATTTACTCACTTAATATATATATATATATTTATATATGGTTTCCTTCTATGGTTTGTTTCATTCTTTCTTTCTCTCTGTTTTCTTTTCTGTTTTTCTTTCGTACCGGTACTTTCTATCTTATTTTATATTTGTAGGTTGGTCTGCCTGTCTATATTTCTTTTTTCTTTCTTTCTGCCTGCCTGTCTTTTTTCATTCTTTTTCATTTGTTTTTTCTGTTTTTGTGGAATACTAAGGCCATGCAATTTAATGGCTGCCACAACAACAAAAAAGTTGTTGGTGATCTGTTATAGTGGTAAGTTCGATCTCGGGCGCTTACATTTTGTCAGCTCGCAATACTCAGTATGCTTCTTATGAAAAACTTCATGTAACACAACAGCAACAGAACGATACTCTCTGACATATATGATGGACATGATGCAAACGCTGGCTCTGGTTTTCACAGTTTAATGCATTTTCATATTTACAATCATGAAGGAAACGTTCATATACAAAAGGTTCTCCTTGTTATGAACATATAAGGAGGGGAAACCCGAGGCCTGTAAACAGTAAATAAATAAACAAACAAAACACAAAGGTATGATCTTACTTAGTAATGCTTAGCTGGCAGAGTGGATAGTGACGATTCGCTCCCGTGGCTAGGCGGTGGGTGCCGTTCGGAAGGTCCTGGTTCGATCCCGGTAAGCCTATCACTTCTGTTGTTTTTCTGTTGTCTGGTCTTCTCTTCTTTATTTTCCCACTGAGTGCCTGATCATACCTTTGTGTTTTGTTTGTTTATTTATTTACTTCTCCTTGCTAGCTTCCACAAATTATTCAATGTACAACTCTGAGAACCTCGTTACTGGTCATAGATGCTTTTCTCTCTTTTAACTCTTATTTCTCAACTCTGCGTCCCATCATGTTCTGTTTCTATCTGTTGTCGCAAAAATATGTTCCCGTATAAAAAATGTTTATCTTGCCTTGCTTGATTAATGGTTTACAAGTCTAACCGCTAGGGTGTCGAAATTTCCAAAACTTTTATCTTTGGCTTATTTTCATCTGCATGTGTTTATCACTTGAAGAAAAAATTTTGACGTCACAATTCGTCTTATTCGATCGACGCAAATCTTGATTCCCTTAATCGATACCTTGATATGATTGGCAGAGTGGTTAGAGTGTTGGTCTCTCGCGGCAAAGATGCTTGGTTCGAATCAGGGTACCAACACTCTCCAGTCTGACCAGCTGTAAATGAATACCTGACTTTAAATTAGGTAAGGAAAAGGCAACGAGGAAGGGAACTGGTCATCCCACCTCTCGATGCTGGACCTAGTATGTTGAAGTCTCTAACACTTCATTCCCCTACGGCAGGGGAGCAGAAAAGGGAAATCTCAGGCAGCTGTACCTGGGAAATGTCTAATCAGTCATGAATAAAAATCTATTGCTGCAGTGGGAAATTAACAAAACTATTCAAGTAGAGTTGGACAAAGTCTAAAACCAAGCTGTAAGTTTCATATATGTGGAGATGAGAAACAAGTCAATAGCTACCTGTGAAATCAATGCAAACATAGAACCTATGGACTATACAATGAACGTGCTATTCTTTAAACAACAGAGCGCTATAGAAGAATGAGGAAAGAAAACCCAAACAGACAATTGGTTGAAAACTGGAAGCCCATTAGCAGATTAAAACAAAAATCACCACGAGTAGCAACAACTGTAGCAGAACAGCATCTCTCACAGACACGAGAAATAACTGAAAAATAGCCAGTCATTTATACCGGAAAGGAGTTAAAATTCCCATTAATAAAAAACACTCAGATAGCACACTAACAAGAAACACCAACCCAACAATATTTAAAACAGCTACTTTAGAAATTATAGACAGCTACCCTAACACTGCAATACATGCATAGACAGATGGCTCAGAATTCAAGGCCACCATAAATGCTGGACTCGGAGTGTATGTGAAATACCAAAATGGCAGCACAATTCCCCTGAATTGTGGAGTCAAGTTACAGAGGGAAACGGCAAAAGCTATTGACCAAACACCAAGAACACTCAACATTCTGCAGTGGAATGCAGAAGGAGTTCTCAACAAAAAAGTCCCCCTAAAAAACCGCCTTTATGAAGATCAAATCGTGGCTTGCATCCAAGAAACACATCTCAACAGCAACCACAGATTCTCAATAAGAGGATACCAGGCTTTCCGACTCGATCGAAAAGGACACAAAGGAGGTGTGCTATTACTTACCCGAAACTCAATACCAAGTAGCGAGGTATCCGTGAACTTCAACGACCTGTCGAAAATTTTAGGGGTCGACATTAAAATAAAGGACACAAACATGCGTATCTACAATTTGTATGGCCCACCGAGCAAAGACCTGTCACTTGCAAGTATGGAAATAAAGAGCTCAAACTGCATAGTGGTCGGAGACTTCAACAGCCACTCGGAAAGATGGGGATATCTGGTTACAGACAGTAGAGGAGAGGATGTGGAGGACTGGGAGATAGACACAAACTTCCACCTTATCAACAGGCCAGACGATAAACCCAGTTTCTACTCTAGAAGATGGCACACCACTTTCACTCCAGACCTAGCTTTTGCCACAGGGGACATCCTTCACAAAATTGACCGACAGGTACTTGGCCAGCTATCAGGCAGCGACCACAGACCAATAAAGCTAGTGGTTAATATGGAGTATGTTCCTCATGAAGTGAAACCATTGCCCCGATGGAATTACAAAAAAGCTGACTGGAACAATTTTGCAGTGCTGACTGACAGTCTTTGCGAGACCACCAACACACGAAACAGCAGCATAAAAAATATGGTTGAAAGCTTCAATGAAGCAATACTTCAAGCAGCTATTGAGACCATTCCGAGAGGGGCAAGAAAGAACTATAAACCTTACTGGAATGAAGAACTGCAAAAACTTGAAGATGAGGTAACAGAAGCCAGAAACATGGCAGAAACAGAACAAACAAATGAGGCAAACATCTTGCTCAAAGCAACAACTGCAAAGTACAAAAGAACATTAAACCAAACAACAAGAGACTGCTGGAAGCAAACAACCTAGATAAAAAAGGGAACAAACTGTGGAAACTAGTTAGAGCTTTGAACAACGAAGAACCTTACAAAAATCACATCACAATCAAACAAGGTGAAAATATGCTCCCGGGAAAAAAAGCTGCAAATGCACTCATTAAACACTATGCTAGTGCAAACCACATTGGTGTTCCTATAGACAGAAGAAAAGCCATCATTGATGAACAAAGGAGTCATGACAACAAACAGCTTGCACCAGAAGAACATATGATGGCAAAGTTAACAATGCAAGAAATGGAAGATGCAATGAGGGCGCTAAAGAAAAAGAAGTCACCTGGGAAAGATATGATAACCAATGAAATGCTAACAGGCCTAGGAACAAAGGCAAAAACGAAGCTTCTGGCCATCCTAAACTGCAGCTGGAAGAGAGGAATAGTACCACAGGCATGGAAAGACGCCATACTGATTCCAATACCTAAGAAAGATAAAGTTCAGACAGAACCAAATGGCTACAGACCTATCAGTCTACTTAGCTGTGTTGGAAAATTGATGGAGCGCATAATTAATACCCGACTAATGTGGCATCTAGAGGAAAAACATATCTTAGCCGCACAGCAAGCAGGATTCAGAAAACACAGATCCACTGAAGATCAGATCACTTATATAACTCAGAAAATTGAGGACGCTTTCCAAGAAAAAAAGCACACACTGGTGGTTTGGGTGGACTTAGAAAACGCATTTGACAAAGTGTGGAAAGATGGACTAAAATTCAAGCTGCAAAGAAGTGAAGTGTGTGGGAGAATGTTCAAATGGATCAGCCACTATCTTGAGAATAGAACTGCCAGAGTCCAACTACAAGGACAGACCAGTAGGAAGATGGTATTGGAGCAGGGTGTTCCCCAAGGGGGAGTCCTGTCACCCACGTTGTTCCTCGCATATATTAATGACATATCAGAGAATATTCCTAGAAGAACTCATAATGCCTCCTTTGCAGACGACTTAGCCCTGTGGATCTCAGAGGAATATATCACTACGGCAAGCATTCGGATGCAGCAAGCCCTAACATCATTGGAGGAGTGGGCCAAGGCATGGCTAGTAAAGATAAATGAAGGGAAAACATCATACACAGTGTTTTCTCTCTCAAACAAACCACAGATCTCCAAATTGGTGCTAAATGGGAAAAACCTACATCTGGAAGAAAACCCAAACTACTTACGCATTACCTTTGATCGCCGCTTGACTTGGAAAACCCAGATTGAAAAAAACAGGACAAAAGCAAGGCAGAGAATGGTAATCATGAAAAAACTTACTGGCACGGGTTGGGGAGCAGACGAGAGAGTATTAGATAAGCTATATGCTGGGCGAGTGAGACCAGTCTTAAAATATGGCATTGCAGCATGGTCAACGGCAGCTAAGTCGAACTTTGACAAAATAAACAGAACCCAAAACCAAGCATTGAGAATCATAACAGGGGGCATGAAATCAACACCCATTGAAGAGTTGGAAAAGATCACTCACCTCCAGTCTATGGAGGATAGAAGAAACAGCAGAGCCCAGCAACAAGCCGAGAAATTCAGGAGGCTGATAGACCACCCAATGCACCAGAGAATAAATGGACTTGGAAGGGGAAGACTGAAGCGAAGCAACTTTGTAGAGACAGTCAAAACAAGGATGAGAGCAGACCCCATAAACGCAATATCAACAGCTACACTAATATGTACTGCACACAAGCTACCAATTTGGAAACAACAGTGCTTCCTGAAATGATAGAAAGCGTTCCTGGTATTGAGAGAAAGAACAGCCAAAATGAAACAGAAAAGAGAGTCCTAACCACAAAATATATAGAGAAACATTACCCAAGCAACACCTGGATCCATGCATACACAGATGGATCAGCAACTAATGCAACAGAAGATGGGGGTGGAGGAATCTTCCTGAGCTTAAGCAATGGCACACAAAAAGAGATAGCAGTCGCAACAGGGAAATATTCAAGTAACTTCAGAGCAGAGACAGAGGCCTTAAAAACTGCATCAGAAATTCTAATGACAGAAGAAAGCTCAGAGAGACCAGTAGCTATCGTCTCAAATACGCTGTCAGTGATTACAACGCTGAAAAGTCAAAGTAATGCTGAACTGGATGACCTAAGAGTAACACTTCACAGACTATGTCAGCAATACAAAAGAGTTGTGATACAGTGGATCCCTTCTCACTGCAACATCCCTGGAAATGAAGAGGCTGACAGATTGGCAAAGGAAGGGGGAAAGCTCCCTCAACTTGACACAAACATAACTTATGAGGAGGCCAAGAGTTTTATCAAGCGCTGGGTACAGGCACAAGTGGGAAGAAGATCATCGAGGCCACACAAAAAATGATCCGTATTACCAGCTCAGCAGAAGTGAACAAGTGGTAATCTTCAGACTTCGCACAGGTCATAACAGATTGAGATACAATCTATTCAACAAATTAAAGATAGGATGTCGATGATTTCATAACCCAATCTATTTCTAGTAAGAAAAGAAACGGAGACAGGAGGCATCCCTGTTTCACTCCCGTTCTAATCCTAAACGGTTCTGTAAGTTGTCCTTCATGAAGAACTCTGCATGTCATAGGTCTTCTTTATTAAGTTAATGATCTTCATGGGAACTCCATAATGCCTCATCAATTTCCAAAGCGATTCTCTGTCTACACTGTCGAATGCCTTTTCACAGTCCACGAACCCGATGTATAGCGGTGAATTCCATTCCAGACTTTGTTCAACTATTATTCTCAATGTGGCTATCTGGTCTGTACAGGATCTATTTTGTCGAAAACCTGTTTGTTCATCTCTCAGTTGCTTGTCTGTGGACTATTTTAATTTCTCAAGGATGATTCTGTTTAATACTTTTGCTGGCACTGATAGTAACATTATTCCTCTATAATTTGTGCACTCTTGTAAATTTCCCTTCTTAGGCAACTTGACCAGATAACCTTCCTTCCATTCTGCTGGTATTTCCTCTCTCTCCCAGACTTTGCCAAGTAGTTTGTATAATATCTCTGTAGAGGTATCAATATCTATTTTGATGGCCTCTGCTGGAATGCAATCTGGACCAGCTGCTTTTCCATCTTTCAGAAGCTTTATGGCTTTCTTTATTTCTTCTCTACTTGGTCGTTCACAGCTTATTTGAAGCTCCTCTTCTGTTTGCTGGAGGTCTGGGGGATTAGTTGATGGTCTATTGAGAAGTTCCTCAAAATGTTCTGGCCATCTCTTCATTTGTTCTTGTATATTTCTAAGCCATTTTCCATTCTTATCTTTTATGAGGCCATTTTCTTGCTTATATTTCCCTGTTAGCTTCTTTGTGTTGTTGTACAGGTCCCTCATATTTCCGTTGGCTGCAGCTTCCTCTGCTTCCCTTGCCAAATCATCAATATATTTCATGTTATCTCTTTTGATGTTTCTTCTTACTTCTTTGTTTGCTTCTATGTACACTTCATGAGCCATGGCTTTGGAGCTTCTGGTTTTGCTTCTGTTTAAATCTGCTTTCTAGTTTTTCCTGTCTTCTATCTTACTAGTGGTTTCTGTTGTTATCCATGCTTTGTGCTGATGTTCTCTTTTTCTCAGTACTTCTTCACATGTCTCGTTCCATATATTTTTTGCTTGTTGCCAGTGGTCTTCCGTATCTGTTTCATCTTCCAGCTGTTGGAGTATTGGTATTTGTTGGATACTGTGATTGAAAATTTTTCTCTTATTTCGGGATTTCCTAGATATCCCACATTATACTGTTGTCTATAGCTATATGCTGTTGTAAATTTCTTGAGTTTTAATTTTGTTTTAGCCAACAGAAGATGGTGGTCTGATACAACATCTGCTCCTCTACATACTTTCACATCATGCAATGATGACCTAAACTTCTTACTTATGCATATGTGATCAATCTGATTCTCAGTTCTTTGGTCTGGTGATATCCATGTTGCTTTTGTATTCTTTTATGTGGAAATATGCTTCCTCCTATAGCTAGTTGATTTGAAGCACAGAAGTTTGCTAATAGTTCCCCATTCTCGTTCATCATACCATAATCCATGCTTTCCCATGATTTCTTCAAAGACAGTGTTGCCTGTTCTTATTTTCGTATAAAAAGTGTGATGTCCTTTCTTTTCTTATTGTCCAAGACATTTTGTAGTCTGATGTAAAAGTCTTCTTTCACAGATTCTTCTTTATCCTTTGTTGGTGCATAACACTGGATGATGTTTATATTTACTTTCTTTTTGGCAATTGACAACTTGCTAACAAAACATGACATCAGAGTCGCTCTCCAGTGGATTCCAGGGCTCACAGACATACCGGGCTATGATATATATATATATATACCAACGGGCTGATCACCCGTTTGCCAGTCACTTCGATTACGGAAACAACAGCAAATGGATTGAATTGCCATTGCCCTAAAGACGCCAATAGGCGTGATGGGAAACAATGGCAAAGAAAACCTATCTGCTGTTGCCCTAAGACGCCACTAGGCGTAATGGCCACTGACTGCTTTGACGGTCGGTGGCTAAGGACGGAAGAAGAAGAAGATATATATATATATATATATATACGAGGGTCGTTCAAGTTAAACCGGGACTTTTGTTTGTACAAACTAAAAGAACAAATTTGTAGGAGTGAAATTGCCATTTATTTTTCGATATAATCCCCTGCAACATTTATACACTTATCCCAGCGTTTAATTAATGCTTGAAAAGCTTTAGGGTAGAAAGATATGTCAGTACTCCTGAACCATCGTAGGGCATTGCTTCACTTCGTCATCAGTGCTAAAATGCTGACCTCCCAGGAACTCTTTCAGGGTTCCGAACAGGTGGAAGTCGCTCGGAGCGAGGTCTGGGCTGTAAGGGGGATGTGGCAATACCTCCCACCCGAGTTGCTGTAATTTGCACGTGGTGCGGTGAGCGGTATGTGGTCGTGCGTTATCCTGTAGAAACAGGACGCCTTTTCTTATAAAGCCAGGCCGTTTTTTCCGCAGATGGCTATGCACATCACTTAGAATGCGACAGTACTCTTCACTGTTGATAGTGGCACCACGGGGTAGAAAATCCACGTGAATAATGTCACATTTGTCCCAGAAAACACTCGCCATCACTTTCCCAGCAGACGCAATTTTCCGAAATTTTTTGGGTGGTGGTGAGTCCATATGCTCCCACTGCATGGATGCTCGTTTTGATTCCGGAATGAAATGATGCACCCAGGTTTCATCACACGTAATGAAGCGATTCAGAAAATTCTGGCCTTCCCTGCCAAAACGATCCTTCAACTCAGTGCAGACTTGAACTCTTCTCTGCCGGTCAAAAGCGGAAAGCTGTCTTGGCACACACCGTGCACTAACTCTGTTGTCCGCCATTTTCATTATCTATCAGGGACTGACCCGTGACGCGTACGCCACCTAATGGTAATAACGGTACGATAATACGAGTAGGTCACACTTGTTACTTACTACTGTCAGTAGTACCACCACGCTAGCATTCCTTCCTGTACTTCCAGAACAAAAAGTCCCGGTTTGACTTGAACGACCCTCGTATATATATATATACGCCTACAGAGAAGTCCAACAGGATTATAAACAGGTTTACCACCAGCTACACTCTTATTCAGACCTATTAAGGGCCTGCTCGAAGCCTTACTCTGGTCACTGACAGACCAGAAGGCTAATGAGACAGTCGTCTCAGCAAGTAAATATGTATCAGGACTTAAGGAAAGGTTACATCTAGGATGGGATCTAGCAACAAGCAACCTTAAGCGAGCACGCGTGAAGCACGCTGAACGATACAATAAAGCAGCGAAAGAGAGAGAATTGCAACCAGGAGAGAAGGTTTTGTTGCTACTTCCAACCGGAAACAACAAACTACGTATCGGATGGCAAGGGCCGTTTACCGTCCTTAAAAAGATCTCAAGAACTAACTACAAGATCTCCATTAAAGGAAAGGAAAAAGCCTACCATATAAATCTGTTAAAGAAATATTTGGAAAGACCGGTGCCTTCTCCCGAACATCTCCTGGCGGTCGCCATAGCAACCGAAGATGAGAAAGATGACGAAAGTTGCATGGAATACCCATTGCAACAAACAGAATCTTACAATGATGTTAAATTCGGTGACAAGAGTCGTAGAAATAGTGGTCCGGTTTAGAGTGGAAAATGATGATGGAAAGCTCAGTGATAGAAAATATAGAGATTCAATAGTTGCTTCACAGCGTGCTGGAGGAGAGTAAAGACAGACTTATTTACGACAAATCGCTTCTCTCAATCTTCTCTTCCGCTCTCCTGGTCAAACAATTATTTGCCAGTTTTCCAGACACGCATCTGCGCGCACACCGATTTGGTGTTTTTCACACACACAGACGACGTAGATACAAACTATATTAAACGAATAGGGGAAATGTTGGGCTGTGGGTATGTCCAACACCGTACTAAATGAGTTTATGTGATTTTATTCACTTTAAACATCAATCACTAACAAATATCAGGTATTACATAAATTATCATAAGTACACAAATGCAAATAACAAATTTGGGAGGGGTGAAGAAGATTGGTATCGACTAAGCCCTTCCCGCTTATTAGACAAAGATAAACCCAGTCCAGAGATATATAATATCAGGAACATAGGTACGTTAACCTAACATTGAAGTTAATTACTCTGAAAGAGGGGTTACAACGTTAGGTATAGGTGATAGAAAAAACCTGTTCTTCCCAGCTGTTCTTCCCTTTACTAAGCAACTGGAAAGGAGGGGGTTTTTAAACAGAGTTAACCAATTAGCAACTCCCCCTTAAAGGAACAATGCAGGGAATACAGAAAAATTATATTACTAGGCAAGAAAGTTAACAACAGGTTTACAAAAGAAAACGATTAAATTTCCTGTCATTCATACACACGCGTGAGGATCCACACTCATATACTCACACACTTACCGAATGCAGCCTCAGACGATCCATAAAAAGTATATAAAAACAGCAAGTACTCTTTCGACATATGAATTGTCTAGTCCTTGGATGTCCCGCCCCAGATGTTTGCGAGGGTTTGTTGGTAACAAATATTCTCACTTATCGCAAGACTTGAAGACTAAGAGTTCTCGTGTTTTTATTATATATATAAAAGGAGTCTATGGGATGGCACTAACACAGTTCGGCACAGGGGTGAAAATGAAGTGGTCTCTTTTAATCCTCCGCTATGGTAAAATTCCTTCAATGCGTGATGATAGTTTTATTAAATCCAATTGAGGAAAAAAAACTAGGCTCAGTCACAGTCAGGAAAATATGTACTCTCTCACAGTAAACAGTAAATACGATATCGCTACTGGCGATGATTACCTTCCAGTTTATCTTACAGTTTGTAAGAGTAATTTGATGATTATTCTTTAAAATGTTCTTGGGTGGGCTTTATTTCATTTAATTCTGACAGCTAGGTCGCAAGGACCGCCACAAGATTATATTTAAAAGAAATGTTTCTTCAATATGACTGGAAGTTTATAGGATGATTTCTTTATTTCTTTCTTTATTTAGCTGGGACCGCAGGTTACGATCACTCTGTGTGAAAGAAAAAAAGACATGTAACATACCGAAAAATCAAGAGCGATAAATTCCCCGTTAAGCCTATAATACACTCGAGTATTTAATTATGTATTTAATAAACACTGCGCGAATTCTAGTGGTTAAAAACACACATCTATAAAACTAGGACTTAACTGAATTTATTAATCATAAATTCCTTGGCGACTTAAAAAGTTAATTTAAGCATCTATTATCTTTTGAAATAATATAATAGATAGATCATTATATTTACAACTGGAACTATTGAGATGGTTTAATTTAATAGATTTAAATTAACACAAAATCCATTGAAATAGAATGACTGAACTAGTCCACTGATCACTTTACACAATATATATTACCGCTTTGCACAGAATAGAAATCACTGCAAATATATATATATATAATCCCGGGGAAAATCTATAACAAGATTTCAATAAAGCTAGTGCTTCTGTAAAGGTCTGGCCAGCGAGTGATAACGTGTCTAGTCTTCATGGTCTATTTAGCTAAAATGGAATGTAAGTTGAGTGGGACATGATAAACTTGACAGCTTATTTGATCTCACGAACTTTTGGGGATCTGACCGCCAAATCAAGGGAAGAAGCCACCCCCTGGTCTTCGTATCTCCGTTCGCTGCTGCCGGTTTCGGCTTTCCCCGTTCGCTCGGTTCTACGATTGACACCGAGACGCGAAAATAGCGGCAAGCAACTGCGTCTCGTAGCAGGGACCACTACTGTCTTTGATAACGCCGATAGTCTCCCCTGAAATCCCTCAGTCTGTCTCTTTGATCGCGGTCGCTTATCTGTTTGATTCTGGCGACGCCCCCCCCCCCCCCCCCCCCCCCCCCCCCCCCCCCCCCGGCCAAGTTAATGAAAATAACTGCCTATGATTGTTCAAGAGATGTTAGTGGGCGTGATTTAATCTCTCCTTAAATCAATGCGATGACCAGAATCAACAATAGGTAAACTTTCCGCATATCAATCAGCGAACGTTTTTGCCCTCTGTGTGCAACAGTTTCATAGCTAATGAATCCACGTGAAAGAAGTCCCGTTTTACAAGAATTACAACAAAGTTCAGGGTCAGCCGAGTTCGTCCATCACAACTCTCTGAAGCACAACAGACAGAAACTAAAGCGTTACTGAAACAGTACTCGGAAGTCTTAACGGACATAACTGGTCGAACGCAAGTCGCAGAGTTCGATATGAAACTGACAAACGAGAAACCTGTGCGAACCAGAGTTTATCCGATTCAGTATGCGAAAACAGACACGTTACACGGAGAGATAGACAAGCTACGTCAAGCTGGGATTATTAGCGAGTCTACATCGCCCTACAGCTCTAGCGTCGTACTGTTGCAGAAACCAAATAAGGAAGTTCGGCTGTGTATTGATTACCTTTTACTAACACAGTAACGGAATTCCAGCCTGAGCCCCCGCTGAGCGCTTCTGAACTGTTCACCAAGCTTAGCAAGGCAAGAATGATCTCCAAGATTGACCTGAGTAAAGGTTATTACCAAATACCAGTTAAGGAGGAAATAAAACCCCTGCTAGCTTTTAGCACCAATGAAAGACACTACACTTTCAACGAAATGCCTTTCGGTTTGCACAACGCACCAGGAGTCTTCACCAGGATGATGAGAAAGCTTTTAGAACCCTTGCAAAATCCACATATCCACAATTTCATGGACGATATACTGATTGCAACGGAAAACTACGAAGAACATATTGCTACGGTCGCTATGCTCCTCATGAGACTAAAGGAAGCTGGTCTAACAGCCCGTCCAACAAATGTTTAATCGGCTTTGAAAAGCTTGACTTCCTGGGGCATACCATTTCCCAAGGGTGTATGTGGCCAGTTGCCAAAAACGTAGAGAAAATACGTGCAGCAAAGAGGCCTAAAACGAAAAGAGACACACGTTCATTTCTGTCACTGCGTGCATATTACCAAAAGTTCATTAAAAACTTCAATGGTCTGACAGCACCCCTTACTGACCTCACAAAGAAGGGAAAACCCGATAAAGTTCTTTGGAATGCACAGTGTGAACATACTTACGTCAGTCTCAAGGAACACCTATCCAAATACCCAATTCTATGGTAACCTGACCTTAAGAAACCTTTCATTTTGCGGGTCGATACCTCCGGACAAGGAATCGGGTCAACACTGCTTCAGGCAGATGACAATAATCCGAATCTGTTATTTCCAGTTGCATACGGCAGCCGCAAACTGAATACAACAGAAAGAAATTATTCGACCGTGGAGAGGGAATGTTTAGCACTTGTGAAAGGAATAAGAAGGCACCATGAATATCTTTATGGAGTTTCGTTCACGGTGCAAACGGACCATGCTCCGTTGGCGTTTCTTGGGGCGAATAAAGAATTTAACGCGAAGATTATGCGTTGGGCTCTGCTGCTACGCGTGTATTCTTTCAAAGTACAATACATATCATGGAAAAGAACATGTAGGAGCGGATTTTATGAGTCGAAACTGGAGCATGGAGGAGGAGGCTGCAATTGAAGATAGCAATCACTCGCAAACTACGTATAACAGTTGCTCTATTTCCATAAATGAGACATGAAAGGGTTTCATATCTTCAAGACCGGACGAACTGTGACGTGGAAATGTAAATATAGCCTCAGAAATCCGACCATCTTTGCTGTCTCAGTTAGCGTTTATGTTTTGCTAAGGCTAGGCCACGCAATTCGCTGTCTGTTTACTCACTTTTGAAGCCACGCCTATTTTTCCTGTCTTTCTTGCAATAACGAGTTTGTTTACCTATGTTTGAAACATGCCAGATAACAGGGGAGCGAATCGGGGTGGTTGCCTGAGCTCTCACGCGAGCTGATCTGTCAATCATCGGATAGCAAACTCAAGGGCGATAATAATATTCCGTACCTTTGATGTTTACATTTTCAGGGGACTTAAGTATTTGATCTACGGCAGGGGGAGAAAATCTAAGAAAGCCCGTCCGCACGGCATGTCTTGTGGTGTCGTCCGGCATCGTGGGTAGAGCGAACCGTAGAATTATTTATCTCGGAAGCCAAGCTCGTTGATTTTCCCTGATACATCCAAGATGTGAATTTTCACATCTTTTAGAGATATTGCAC
The DNA here is from genome assembly GCA_024509875.1 of Oreohelix idahoensis. Taxonomy (NCBI): domain Eukaryota; kingdom Metazoa; phylum Mollusca; class Gastropoda; order Stylommatophora; family Oreohelicidae; genus Oreohelix; species Oreohelix idahoensis. The sequence continues at coordinate 493,410 of JAMPIV010010417.1, forward strand.
AAAATCCGTATATATACTGCCTTCTCTCCTAGTCAGATTATCCCCTTGGTCTAAGACGGAAAGAACTAAGATTAAATTATTGGAGTAAAGTAGCACAAGAAGCGACCCACCCAGCACATAACGCATTTATCAAAAACCAACCTAGTGTATGGGATGTCCCCCTAAATAAAGAAAGAAATCCAACAGGGTGGAGAACTATAGAAGATCTAACGCAGTTCAAAGAACTGTCAAACACAATAGAAAATAGTAATAAATATAGAAGCAAAATACCACCCTGGGAACTAAAAACACCAATCATAGACTACTCACTTACTGAAAAGATTAAACAAAACATAAAAGATAAGGAAGCCAAAATGATAAGTAGAAAGTTCATAGATCAACTAACGAAACAAAGTCTGGCTGTCTACACTGATGGATCCAAGGATGATAGTGGGCAACTAGGTGCAGGAGTTGTAATACCACAGTGGGGAATAAAAAAGAGCTACAGTGTAACTGAAGGGGCTTCGATTTTTACCGCAGAGATGGTAGCAATTCTAAAAAGTTTAGAAATAATCGAAGATAACCCACCAGAAGCTGTTACGATATTTACAGACTCACTATCATCACTACAAGCACTGGAACACCCAGGTAAATGTAGCCGGCCAGACAAAAAGGAAGAAATTCTAGCAATTAATACATCACTAGGGAACAGAGGCACAACGGGCTGATCACCCGTTTGCCAGTCACTTCGATTACGGAAACAACAGCAAATGGATTTATTTGCCGTTGCCCTAAAGACGCCACTAGGCGTGATGGGAGACAATGGCAAAGAAAACCTATCTGCTGTTGCCCTAAGATGCCACTAGGCGTAATGGCCACTGACTGCTTTGACGGTCTGTGGCTAAGAACGGAAGAAGAAGAAGAAGAAGAAGGGAACAGAGGATGTAGTGTGAGGCTAGTGTGGGTTCCAGCACACATAGGTATAGCTGGAAACGAGTTGGCAGACCAGAACGCCAAGAATGGAAGGATAAGTAAAAACAATATAAGAGCAGAACTGGGAAAGTCGGAGATAAAGAGCCACGTGAAGCTAACTATAAACGAGGAATGGAAGACAACATGGAAGAACAGTAGAAAAGGCAGACATGCGTTCAAACTGCAGAAAGAACCAACAAGGACATGCCAGGTCAGAGAAGAACTAAAGATACCCACGAACAAAAAGCTGTGGCATCTCCGTCTCGGTGCAGCATACTTCATGATAGAGAAACCACACTGCCAAGAATGTAAGGAAGAAAATGACATAGACCACTACCTGATCTACCGTATAAAATATGATCAACAGAGGCTTGAATTAAAAACATACTTTAGAAATAACAATATAGACATGACAGGGGATAAAGTGTTAAGTATAGATGCCCCAGGGGAAGCCTAATCAATCCTTAAATGATATATACATAAAACAAAAGAAAACATATAAGGTTAGTAACAGTGGCAATATCAAACAACAATAACAAAAATTATACTTCAGAAAAGACATTCAACCAAATAGAAATTAAGCAACAAAAACAAACCAAAAAACTAACAAATAGTTTTAAAAAAATAATAAAACCAGAAAAATTTGCAAACCTATTAACTACTCATAGGACAAGGAAAGGCAACGAGATTATAAAAAAAAACAATAACACAAAGTAAAACCAAGTGCAAAGGACAATAGTTATCTATATACAATACAAAGCTGAAAATAAAATGACAAATACTAATATAAATTAAAACCAGCAACTGCAAAAGACAATAGTTATTTAAACTTAATACAAAATTAGTAAATAAAATGACACTAAATAACCCAATTATAACCAATTTTCAGGTTTAACAGGGTAGACCAAGATGGAACGAGAAGAAGCAATAACGGTCAGCTTTTAAGTGCCCGCTCTCCACCCATCACCTCTTCAAAACAACAACAACAGTCAGATTATCAAGTCTCTCAGGAATTTTTGGATAGTCTAAACGCGTATGCTAGAACCTATGTGAAATAGTCCGTTAATAGCTTCCTGAGGATTATTCTGATTTCTCTGGTAATAATATAAGTTGTGCTTAAGTATTAAATGTGTTAAAAGTTTTACCATTTTATTCACTGCCATTCCTTAGCGTTAAGACTAGCGAAATAGCAAACGCGTAGATATTTTCTTACCAGTTGTTCAGTAATGTAAAATCCATCAACAATTTTTTTTACACCAAAAGATACGGTTTAGCTGACTTAAGTATAATGCTACGAGTGACGATAAAGTGACAGAGTAGAATGCGCATTATATTTTCATTGTGTGTAATTATATAATGACTAGCATTTAATATCATGTGTAAAAAACGATAGACGCCGACAATCAACTAGCTAGTAATGACAGGCGATATTTGTTACGGGAGCGAAGTCATAATTAAATTATAACTGACATTGTGCGCTGATTGTTTTACCGGGTCGGGAGGGGGAAAGGCGGCATGCTTTTACCAAACCCGTACTCGTTAAAGCGACGCGCGATAAGATAGGCTAAGACATCGGGTGCCTTTTAATTTAATTAGGTGACGGAGAGGATAAGAGATCATACCTTACGCTTGATAGCCTAGGATTTGTCATCTTAGAAATGTTTTGGTTTCTTCTAAATACAGTGCTTGATCAAAACCCAGCGGCTAGATTTTTTCTATTATGGTATTTTCCTCAGTTACGGAAGGAATCTTCTTCTTCTTCTTCCTCGTTCGTCCTGAAAAGGACGTTGGTTGCGTTGTGTCTGTTTCCAGCGAAGCTGCGATATCTGCGCCTTTCGGCCGACACATCCGTCTTCAGCACGGCTTTTTTTAGGACCGGGTTTGCCTTCCCTCTTCGATCCGTGCTCGCTCAGCCAGCTTGCATTGCTGCAGACTGTTTCCAGGACCACCACGTGGAGGTGGAGCACGGTCTTGACCAGCTCTGGTTCGCTGGTCCTGACGCAGGCAGTCAAGCTATGAGTCGCTGACTGCGGTCTCTATTGCTGCGTCTTCTGGTCCCACGGAAGGAATAATAGTTGTCGTTTTCCTTGGCGTTCGTCCCCGTACAGGTGTGAACAAGAATTGCCAGGGCGAGACACTAACATTTTTTAACTGTAAATTTGAGTAACGGGATCATAAATATCTTCTGACCTATCTTTAAAAAATTTACGACACATAATGAGATAGAAAGACAAAGTATGAAAGAAAAACTGAAAGAACAAAAGATAGAAAGAACAAAAGAAAGAACGAAAGACAGACAGAACAAAAGAAAGAAAAAAAAAGAATAGAATGAATGAATGACACACAGACAGACATCAAATTGAGATAGAAAGACAGTATGACAGAAAGAACAACAGAAAAAAGGGAGAGAAAAAAAGAAAGGAAGAAAGAAAGTCAGCCAGACAGAAAGAAAAAGAAAGAAATGCAGACTGACCAACAGACAGATAAAAATAAGATAGAAAGACAAAACGTGCAAAGAAAAACATAAAATAAAAGAAAACCAAAAGGAAGAAAGTATATATAATCAAACTCAATAATTCTCGCCGTTTGTACGTCGGTCACATCTAAGGGATGCAACTGTGGTTGAAAGTTAAACATTGTCACGAAATGGATTTAGGACTAGAGACTGTCTACATATAGTGACAAGACAATAGTAAGAAGAAGGACTGAAATGATAGATTCAGATAGAAATATAGTGCAAACTGTGAAAGTTGAGACCATTGGCTCCGAGGTTGAGAACCGAGGTTGATTCTTTCCTCGCCACTTCGGACGTTTAAATTGCTATGGCCTCGAACCACCTCTAACTACCCTATGGGGATAAGGTTCAATTAAGATTCACAAACACCAAGGTACAGACAACATATAGCTACTGTACTAAAGGAAATGACTGATGCCAGCTACAATTTATACAAGTTTATTATACACCTATAAACAACAAACATATGCATGTCCCATACATCAAGTGCGAGGATGCACTCCTGAAACAAAATCAAGCACAGTTAAAAATGCATCAACCCCAACCCTTCTCCCACAATTGCAACCTGTATGGAGAAAGAAGGTAAGGTTAACTGAAATGAACTACACTGCACTTGATGTCGCCTACACTCCAAACTAGCTGTTCTAAATTCTAACTCTAACTCTAAGTCCACTGATAGCTGGAACGACGGCGAAGTGACTACACAATCTCTGCACAGACTTCGGTTCTACACAGCCTATCCTGGAATCTCCTGAACACAACTAACTGCACCTCTAAACTTCAGCAGCTGTCCTCTGCTATGATTCACCAAAACTAACAGTTCTGCCTATCTGTGCTGACTTCAGTAGAGAGAATGTTTACCCTATCTCTCTCCACTAACTCTGGACTTGATGACTGAGGGTTAACAGAACCCCACTGGATTCTGGACTGGAACTGTAGCGGACTTCTACCACTCGGAAATTACTTGCCCGAGTACCTATAACTGGGCTGTCGGCTTTATTATGGCCGTGAAGAAACGAACACAAAATTACCACACCGCTGGCAGCCTGCCAAATCTGCGTGTGTAACGAGCGTCAGAGCTCAGGATTTATCCACAAAAATCCTATTCGCTGGAAAATGTCTTCCCCTGGTTGGGAAAAACGTATTTTCTTCCTCTCCGTCCACTACTGGCAACTAACGTAAAACCCTTGCGGTTCTGCGAATGCCCCAACTTTGCCGTGGGAGAAATTTTGTGGTCTCAAAATTCCGCTCTCATTCCCACAAAGCCGGTACCTGCTGTTTTAGACAAAACAAAACAACAGCTAAACAAACCATAATAATACATTTCAAATAACAATTAACTTCCTTATTCTTCACCACGTCACTCCCCTCTCTACCTGAGCCTACAAAGTAAACATTGGCTAACCCAGATCGCTTGTTCTGCCTGACTAACTCCGAGCAACAACAGTATTTTCAATGGCCCGTCTGGGCAGACGTACTGTGGCCTACTTCTTACGCTGACACTAATGCCGTAATGTTTAACACAACTAAAACTAGCCTTCTCTAGGAATTCCTAAAATTCCCGTCAATAATAGTAATCACATTCAAAATGAAATACAAAATAATTCCCTTAACATAAATAAATGTCATCTCCATCTTCTGAATACACAGAATAACAAAGCACAATCAATAACCTATAACCCTGTTTACGCTAGCATCTACATGCCGTCAAAAGTTATACATAACCCCTGATTATCAAATTGAAAACCCCGTAGTTCAACCACGTGTTTATAATTTTATGACCACGTGCTTATCTCCCCCTCGTCCCTCTGAACGTCGTATCAATAACAATTCCGTAACCAACGCGCCCACGCGCTTCCAAATTATGCCTCTTTCACTCCCGTCCACAGATATATGCGTAACTATATAAATAGCGAGCATCAATACTCTCACTAAAATCACAAATAAAAATACACATTACGCGCTCCCGACTATTCTGTAAATAAATAAAATTCGCAGATGCGAGTTTCTCTCCCGACCGACTTTGCAATAATACAAAGCGGTGATATCTCAACTTTTAAACCATGCCGCTATTCTTCCAACAAGGAATTAAATGGACCTAGTTTCTCATGTCTATCACTCAGATCGAATTGATGGCTCTGGAGTTAAATTAAACTAAACTGCCCAAAGAAACTTAAATGATCGGCTAGGACTAGAAAAATTAAATAAAGTCCTCACGCAAAAATTCATGCTTACCAAATCTCGAATGTCCAACTGAAGGGCAATCGACTTGACTCTGGCACCCGGCTTTGGCAATTAATTTTTAGAGACCGAACTTATGAAGTTCGGGCGTATTTATTCTCAAGCCCCCACGCGCCGACTTCATGACGTCATATGCGCGGCGTGGTTGTAAAGCCAATGAGAGCTCTGCATTTCAACTGCAGTTATCTCTCAGCCAATCAGAACCTTAGATCGTTCTGATGTAACGTGCATGGGTTTTAGACAAAGAAACAAGATTAAGCCTAGCCCTATACTGCGGAAATGAAGCAAAAATGGCCGCAAATAATTTAACTCCCGAAAAATGCGTATATGGCCACGCAATATCTTTAAAAAAAAGACAATCTGGTGCCAATCCTGATCTAGCATCTATAATTTTCTTCTAGAAAAATACTGTCTAATTCCCTACACCCCCATTCTAAACACATAAAGAAGAACCATAAAGCAGATGAGATCAAACTCCCTCGTGATCTCATCTTGAAAAAAAACGTAAATAATAGAAGGAGAAGAAACATGGAGAAGGATTTTTCTGTAATCCCTCCAAAAATAGTGAACTAAATGCAAGGAGAAAAAGACATGGGCCATTTGAAAGACAGAATCTCAGTACTTTCGTCACAAACATCAATTGTATTGTTTCCCATATATGTACTCTCCCAAAAATAATAACTCTCAACGAAAAAAAGGCAGTGAATTGTGCAACACAAAGTGAGTGACATTGATATATGAAGAAAATGTAAGTTTGCCATTTAGGATGCGAATTTTAGCATTTGCAATGACGATCACTAAGGCGCAAGGACAATCTTTTGATCACGTAGGAAAACTTGAAATTTTTTGTTAAAAACACTTTTTATCAGGGAACATTCTTTGAAACAAATCCACGCACTTTCACACAAAATGTTGTCATCAAATAACTTTTATATTGAATTTAAAAATATTTTAAAAATATATTACAGTTTTTGATTTACTTCCGTCATTATTGACGGGTTATTGCTAATTAATTAATATATATATATATATATATATATATATATATATATATATATATATATATATATATATATATATATATATATATATCTATATATATATATATATATATATATATATATATAGATATATAAAGTGAGTAAATAAACCACAGAAAAATAATGGCTATATCCGTCTTAGCTGCTGCGATGTACTCGTGGCTTTGATCTGTTTGTTGTCTGCTGATATGGTACATCACTACTCGATATTGTCGTCGCCTGTCATAACTCTGAGGCTTTCATCTTCACCAGATGGCCAATCAGTGTTGTCTGAAATAAACACCGGTAAAATTAGGAGGAAATAAACATGGAAAAAAAACAAACAAGAAAAGAAAGACAGGCATATAGGCATGTAGACTGACAAGATAAAGAAAGAGGGACAGACAGGATGAAAGAAAAAGAAAAGTAGAAAGGAAATAAAGAAAGACGTGAGCCGTGTCCTCCATTTAGCCCGTATTGATATCTACCCCGCGGCCAATTCAGTCGCCGCGTCGTTTAGGGTTAGGATTAAAGCTGAGTTTAGTTTTAGAAAAGCTAAACCTAACACAGAAACTCCAATTCAGTAGAGTTCTTGTACTAGGTATAACATTTCTAAATCTTAACCCAGCTCTGATCCTAACCCCTAAAAACACGGCTGACTCAACTGGCCGGCGAATATCTTCTTCTTCTTCTTCCTCGTTCGTCCTGAAAAGGACGGTGGTTGCGTTGTGTCTGTTTACGCCTAAGCTGTGATATCTGCACCTTTTGGTCGACACATCCGACTTCTGCACGGCATTTTTTGGGACCGGGTTTGCCTTCCCTCTTCGATCCGTGCTCGCTCAGCCAGACTGCACTGCTGCAGACTGTTTCCAGGACCACCACGTGGAGGTGGAGCACGGTCTTGACCAGCTCTGGCTCGCTGGTCCTGACGCAAGCAGTCAAGCTATGAGTCACTGACTGCGTTCTCTATTGCTGCGTCTTAGGGTCCCGCCGGCGAATATAAATATCAGGGCTAAGATTTGTAAACAAAGAAGAGAGGAAACCCAAGGCCTGTAAACAGTAAATAAATAAATATTACACACATAAATGTATGTTTCAGACACTCGTGAGAAAGAAAGATATAGAAAACTAAACAGAAAAACAACAGAAGTGAGTGGCTTACAAGAGAATCGAACCCAGGACCTTCCGAACGGCACCACCGCCTAGCTACGGAAGCGAATCACACTGTCCTCCCTACCAACTAGGCACCACCAAATTAGTGCTTCGTAGACAGGGGTCATTAACGCGATTCGCAACACGTAACACCGGATATGTACCTAGCGCAATCAAGCCTAATCAATGACGCGTTACCCTATTATACAGTATAGGTCACATTACATAAGACAACGACCTTACCTACTGTGTCTAGTAAATGATGGAAAAATGAAAACAGTACAGGACAGTGGGTAGGTTTAGTATCGTAAAAACATTTACACAAATAAAGAGGAGAAACCTGAGGCCTGTAAACAGTAAATATTACAGTGTGTAATATTCTGTTGCTTTTATATTGTCTACTTTTCTACTTCTAGATTTTTAGCACGTTATTCTTTTTTGTTCCGTCTGCAATGATAACTCATCATGCAGTGCTGCCATAAGCACATCCGACGTTTCACGCATGCACTAAAATAGGTAAACCCGAATGGGAACGCACATAAAGATGTCTAACAATTCTAACCCTGCCCCTTTCCCCACCTTTTTGATATATAATAAATCCAATTTAAAAAAGAACCGCAAGACAGCGTCGAACGTTAAAAAAAAAAAAAATAACGAACAATAAACTTTCAACTTACCCATTACCCGCAATCGAATTCTTACCCAGCTTCACAATGCCATGAAAATGAAATTGTTACATGTTATTGGGCCGAAGGGCTAAAGCCCAAACGCCGCTTGATCGAAAACAAACACTTAAAAATATACACCTGGGCTAATTTGGGCAAAAGGCAAGCACAGCCAACGGTGCTTCGTTTCAACCCAGACAGAAAGAAAAAAAAGAAGAAAGAAAGGATGGTCCTTGTTGTGGAATCTACAAGGAAAGAGAAGCAGAGGTAGACCAAAAAACACACGGAGAAGAAACTTGGAGACAGAAGTGAAAATGATGAAGACGTGGACAGACCTTGAGCTGATGGCACGTGACTGGAGGACTTGGCATGTGTCTGTTGAAGACCTATGCTTCTTAGAGAGTTAAAGGGTATTGACTGATTGATTGACTGATTGGTTGACTGATTGACATCTCTTACATACATATGACGTCCTCATATTCCTGCTAATAATTAGCAACATATTGATTTCTACCTAGATCACGGCTTCTTAAACTATGCCCCACGGACCCTTCCATGTTCGTGAATCAGTTATAAGGGGTCCGTGTACATAACCGTAACATGTGAATTTTAATGTCACTAAAAATTTTATTTGGGGAACTATACATTTTTGCATTGAAACAAAAGTGCTTTTTTTTTAAACCCAGTTTTTATATTTCACTGTGACTATATGTACGCTGACAGATTTTCTTTGGGCTTAAATGAAGCGCAGTGGGTCGTGTTCCATGATGTCGTACAAATAAGTCGCAGATTTTGGCTTTCATGGATGGGTGGTTGGAAGGATGTATAGTTTTCTTACCCGCCTTGTAGTACCACAGCAATTCTTTCTTCTGTGCACCTCTTCCCCTCTACCTTTCCAGTTAAGCACTCCAGGTCCCGCAGCATTTTTTATAAGTTATCGGTCAGCACGTAAGAATGATTCAAGAGCCATTGCTGAATGTCAAATTCCAGATTCTAAAATAGTGAAGCTATTACAAAATTATGAAACGAATTATCGCATTGTTACAACTATTATTCTCTATTACGATTCCTTTCAGAACAATCGAACACTGCCAGCTCGATACAAAAGATACAGTGAGCAATATCTTAACTCATAATTTCCCCTGACACTCGGTCACGACAGAATTTCATTCTCACGTGAATTTCAAGGGCAACATGTATACCACAGACGTTAACTCACTATCAACATTAACTTGACTTGCGTTGTTAGATCTGATTTTTTTTTTAAAGAGAACTAAATAATTTTAACCCGTGATGGGTTATAATTAGGACACGTAGCATAGTTAATTCAAGATAATAATTCTGATTTCCAATATCAAAGTATGGTATCATCTGCCTACTCCACTAATTCCAAGTATAAATAAAAAATGTAAATTGTGTGAATATGTAAATCTCGCCGCCGCGCCCTCCCCCCCCCCACCCCCCCCCCCCCCCCCAAAACCAACAAAAAACAAAAAAAAATACAAAGCAACCAAAAAAAAAAAAAAAAAAAAAAAAAAGTCTCTCACAATTGCCATGCTAACATAGTGGAGAAGAGTGGAAAATTCCGGGGTGTCCGGGATGACACCCAGTCCACCAATCATCTGCCATTACCAACAAGTCTTATGAGAGTCCCACTTTCCTGTCACACCATCACTGATCCTTCTATATTAATTTTTGTTCGTGCTATAAACACCTTTACTATACTATTCAATTCTCCAGGTCTGTCTACTCCAAACGTCTGTTCTACAGTTATGGGTGAATCATCATCATCATCAGTTGCCATCTCCACAACGAAGGTTGGCTGTAATGGATCTCCAACGTCTTCTGTCTCTTGTCTTGGTCGTACACTCTGATAGACTCTTTCCCGTCCATCTCTTGATGTTATCTTCCCACTTATAGCGCTGTCTTCCCCTTGCACGTTTGCCTTCAACTCTCCCTTCTGTTATGGTCTTCTGCAAGGTATGCCTTTTTATGTGGCCAAAGTATTTTAGCTGCCGAACTTTGACCTCTCTCATTAGTTCTCTTTTCATACCTAGATTTTCTAGGACCTCCTTATTTGTTTTCATCTCTTTCCATGAGATACGCCCCATTCTTCTATATATCCACATTTCAAGAGCCTCAATTCTTTCTTCCAAATGCTTATTCATCGTCCATGTCTCTGCACCATACAGAAATGCAGAATATATATAACACTTTATGATTCTCAGTTTTAATTTATGAGATAACTGTTTGGATGTCAGTATATGTTTCATGTTGTTGAATGTAGCTTTGGCCATTCCTATTCTCTTCTTGATTTCTGTTTCACATCTGCCATCTTCTGTTATTATATGACCAAGATATACGTAGCTCTTGACTTGTTCCAGGATTTTCCCATTTACGCTTATCTTTAATGTGGGTTTATCGTCTGTTTTGCTAATTATCATAGTTTTAGTTTTCTCAATATTAATGTCGAGTCCATATTCATGACTTATACTGTTCACTTGCTTCACTAGTTCTTGTAACTCCTGTTCGCTTTCAGCTAACAACACGGTATCATCTGCATATCTAAGGTTGTTTATTGATCTTGGGTGAATCACATCCCGCAAATAATCTAATATTGGTTTTCTCTTTTTGTCATACTTCCTACATTTTTGTAGGAATACACTATATTAATTTTTTCTAGACACTCGGCACAGTAAGGTTCTTCTATTCTGAAATAGCTCATTCTTAGTTGCAGTCTAAGACGTTTCTTATTGCTAGAAAGTTTTAGTTCTTAGATACCTAAGAGCGTCCGATTTATAAAAACGTGGTAAGAGCGCAGGTCTCGCGCGGCAATGGTAAGGAACTCGACAGAAGGGACCTTGGATATGATACGCCACAGTCATTTATTGGTCGCTTTTGCGATACCAAGCCTTTGATTTGAATTCAGCGGCAGAACGCAGATGTTTGGAATATTACAAAAATTAAAAGTAACTTTTTCGTAATATTAATGTTAGGAATATAAAAATTAGCTGGCCGGATGGCCCATTCTGAGCAGTGAACTAATATGTTCTTAATTTTACAGACGGATAGATAATATTGAAGATAATGACAAAAGACAGTGTTGTTCACATCAGCGACAAACTGTATGGAATAAAAAGTGTCGCTATTTGCACAAAAAAAAACACGACCTCGAGACGCAGGTGTTCAAATCTACTTAGTAGGGAAGCGAAGGGACATTGGTGGGAGCTGTGTCTAAATATAACTTTTAACGACAAAATTTTGGAGGGGAGAGAAAGGTTGGTTCAAAAATCAAGTACGTTTTTGAAAAAAAAAAAACAAGTAGAGACGGACAGACTAACAGATAAACATCCATACTTGACTGAAGCATGACTGAAATGACTTTAGGGTAGGAAATTTGAATTTGAAATAAACCTAGGCAGTGATTGGCCACAGACAATCATTTTATCGGCGCTCAGACGCGCAAGTGGGGCCATTCCTCAATAGTTGTTCGATGATAGACACAGTATTTTAAAGTGTGGTGATTTCCAAATGAGAGAAAGTGAAATAAGTTCAGGGACGCCATACTATAGCCAGCAGCTCAGCTGAGTTTTGCTAGCATTTCTGTGTTCTTTATTCATAATCTGGTAAGATTGAAATTATTTCTTTGTATATTTTGAATATTGTTTAATGTTCGAGTGATTTGATACTGCCATATCATAATCTAGCCTTACAAACAAGTAGGGATTTGCTCTAGACCCCCCGCCCAAGTCAGGGTCTAGGGACCAACAATATACATAAACTCCAGCAAGGGTTAGGAAAGACAGATCAAGTGTTGAGAATAATGAAACATATTACCTATCCACTTTTAGGGAAGGAAACTAATAAATATTTTTCAGAATCTATAGTCTGGGAGGACCTATCTGATGTAAAACCACCATGGTAAATGTGCTGTTTGGTCAGAGAGATCTGACCTGTCTGTATGATGTGGTTGTTGTGTCCGTGTTGTGTCCAGACGTGGGTAGAGAATAGAATTTTGACACATAGCCAATACTTTGATTGCAGAGCTGTGAGTTTCAGCTGTCAACAAGGCGGTGTCCATTCAGTTGGTGATCTTACTCGAGTGTATCTGTGCAGTACGTTGTGACAGAGACCACTATTATTGCCCGCCAGCACGGAGAGGTGGGACCACCAGATTTCAGCACCAGAGCTACATATGCAAGATGAGTGAGCCTCTGGTCTGCTGGAAGTTCACCAACGCCTTTTAGTTACTAATACCCCATAAAATTCCTGCAATTTACTGGACACTGTGTAGTCAATATAGACAGGTGTGATGAGGCCACCCCAACAGCACAAGCATTAACTATCCTCCCAAGTAGATGACTACTAGAACATTTTAATAAAACTAACTAGTCTAGTACTTATATATGTACACTCTTGCATTTATTATGTAACATTCCATGCATATCTTTCATAAATTTTAAATCCTTTTTTTTTAAAAAAAGTTCTGGTCAACATAAAACTTGATCCAGAACAAATAAATGTAATATAATTCTATCAAAAATTTTACACTCTTGAGTTAGTTCAGTGTATTATAATATTTGTTAAATATTATTAGTCTGCTTAAATATCTGTGGGTGTATCTATAACTATCACACCACATTACACATCATTACCCTAGACATTTTACATAGCTACATTCATTAAGAAAAAAAATTGAGTGTGAGGTCGTAGTGGTAGCAAGAAAGGCCTTCTGACAATTCACAACTACATTTTATCTCAGGAGCCTTCACAGCTGGCCTCATACATTACATTTAGTAATATCACCATCATACAATACCATCAAACCCACTACATACATTGGGGTCTTGTCCAGGGATAATTAGCCCAACAGTAATATTAGGATCTCCTGGTTGGAGAAATAAAATTAGGGAAAAAAAAATTGTGAAATTCCCTTTAAATTAAAAGTGTCCCTGCAGATAAAAGTTGGTGAATCTTCACAGCCAGTGATAATTAATTAGTTAACTGGTTAGTTAGAATTAGTTAGACTATAGTCATAAGAAGTACTTAGTGTATTTACTGGTTAGAGATTTAGCTTGTATATTATTATATTGTCTGAAAAGTATGGCGGAGCTAGCAAAATTCCGATCAGCTGCTGTGCTGACCGCAAAGGAGATGGGAATGGATGGTCAAATTTTAATTCAATATGTAACGGCTGAATGTGATAAATATATTGAAAGGGAAGATAGAAAGGTAGCTGAAGAGAAGAGGTTACAAATTGAGGCTGATAGAGAAATTAAGAGGCTGCAGATTGAGGCAGAAGAAAAACGACAGCAAAGGGAGGCAGAAGAAAAACGACAGCAAAGGGAGGCAGAAAAAGGGAGGCAGAAGAAAAAAGGTTGACTGCCGAAAGGGAGGCAGAAGATAGAAGGTTGCAAAGGGAGCACGAATTACGACTAAGGGAGCTGGAATTACAAGGCCCGGCTCCTGAAAATGGTGCCAGCCCTTTTGCCTCAGATGCTACGCCCAGTCTGGGAGCCTCAAACTCAGCTATGGGGTTTCATTTAGACCATTTTGTTGAAAAAGACGATGACATAGAGGGGTACCTAGGACGTTTTGAGTTATTAGCTACTACATATGGGTTAGAGAGAGAGAGGTGGAGTTTAAAGCTATCACAGGGATTGAGAGGTACTTCTTATGAAGTATTTGCCAAAATGAACAGGGAAGACCAAGACAATTATGACATGTTAAAGCAGGCTTTGTTATTAAGGTACGAGAAGAATGGTGAATTTTATCGTAAGAAATTTAGAAATGCCAAACTGTTGTCTGGGGAGACATACCACCAATTCTCTGCTAGACTAGAAACCTATTTGGAGAAATGGACGGCTCTGGGGAAGACCCAAGATCTTAAAGAAATGATCATGATTGAGCAATTGAGAGAGTCCATGGCTCCAGACATGAGAAAATTTCTCATGGAACAAGGTGCAGAGAAGTTGGGGGAAATTTTAAATGTTGCTGAGAGGTATCAGGCAGCTCAGGCAGAGGTAAGTGGTGCTAAAAAGAAGCACATAGACAATTTTAAAGCTCCACAGCAATTTAATAAATTTGATAATAGAGAGCAGGGAAATAAAGGTAGGACAAACTTTGAGCGGCCAAGAAATGACTATCGCGACAGAAACTCACAGTTCAATGACCAAAAGTTCAATGAAAGAAAACCGTTGAACCAAGGAAAAAGATGGTGTAAATGGTGCAAGAAGGATAACCATAACACCGAATTTTGTAGAAGGAAACCTTCAAACATTGCTGCAATGAAGTCGGGGACGCGAAGATTAAAGGTTAATCCTAATGGACAACAGGAACCTTATCACCCCCCAGTTTGTGAGGATGTTATTTGTAATGGGGTCACCATAAGGTGCCTTTATGATACAGGTTTGGATTATGATTCAGTTGTGAAGTCTAGCCTAGTGGACCCAAGTCAGTATACCACAGAAACAGTGGAAATACAAGGGGCGACTAAGGACATACCACTCATGACACTTCCCATCGCAAGGATAACGGTGAAAACTCGCTATGTGGAGGGAGAAATCAGAGCAGCAGTGATAGATGAACCAATCTACCCTCTGATATTGGGGTGTAGATACGTCTTCTTGGGGAATCCCGAGAAACCTGTGATCATGGCGACAGTGCAGACCAGGTCACAGAAGAAGGAGGAAGAAGGTGAACCTATAAATGCTCATCCAGAGGAGATGAGGAAGGCGCAGGCTGAGGATAGGACACTCAAGCCCTGTTTTAAAAAATTGCCCAAATGCCACACACCTCCGAGCAAGGGGGAATATTTCATGAAGAACAAACTCTTATACAGGAAGGCCGGAACTGGAACAAATGGTCACAACCAGCTGGTTCTTCCCACTTCATATAGAGATAAAGTGATGGAACTCGGGCATGCGATTCCCTTCAGTGGTCACATGGGGATCAGCGCCACAGGACAGCGTATAGCTTGTCATTACTTCTGGCCAGGGATAACGGAGGATATAAAAAGATATGTCAAATCCTGCCCAGAATGTCAAAGGGTAGCTCCAAAGCACTGGACTGCTCCTGCAACTCTAGGTGAAATGCCCATAGTGGGAACACCTTTTGAGAGGGTTGCAGTGGATATTGTAGGACCTCTCACTCGGACCAAGAGGAGGAACAGTTACATCCTTACTCTGGTGGACACTTGTTCTATGTGGGGAGAGGCGGTAGCCCTGCCATCAATTGATTCAAAACATGTAGCAGAGGCACTACTTACAATATTTACCCGATTAGGATTCCCGCATCAAATCTTGACGGATAATGGTTCTCAGTTCAAGGGGAAACTAACGGAAGAAGTTTTTAAGCTATTTCAAGCCAGACACTTTCATTGTAGTCCGTACCATCCACAAGGGAACGGCCAGGTAGAGAGGTTCAACGGGACTCTCATTTCCATCCTGAGAAAGCTGGCACACGAAAAACCGGATCTGTGGGATCAATTCCTGCCCGCCGCATTGTTTGCGTACCGGGAGGTACCACATAGTTCAACCGGGATGGCTCCCGCAACTCTGCTATTTGGGAGGCCAATAAAAGGTCCATTAGAAGCTCTATTAAGGACCTGGACAGAGGAGAAGGCGGAAGAGACTGTTACCTCATCGTATCAATACGTGAACGAACTGACCACTCGTTTGAAAGCTGGATGGAAACTGGCAAATGATAATTTGAAGCAAGCCAGGAAGAAACATGCAGCATATTTTAATAGGAAGGCAAAGGACAGGGAACTGGCAGTCGGAGAGAAGGTGCTGCTTCTACTACCCGGAAGCCAGAATAAATTACAAATTGGTTGGCAAGGTCCATATACGGTTCTAGAGAAGGTGTCTAGAACAAACTATAAAATTGACAAAAAGGGGAAGGAGAAAGTTTATCATGTAAACCTGTTAAAGAAGTATCTGGACAGACCACTCCAGGAAAGCACCCCCTTATTGACCTTGGCTATTGCAACCCAGATGCAAAAAGAACCACTCACCTCACATGAATACCCATTACATCCTTGTGAAACCGCAGCACAGGTAAAAGTCAGTAAGCACCTGACTAAAAACCAGAGGGAGAGAGTTCAACAGGTTCTGGAGGAACATACAGATGTATTAACAGATAAACCAGGCCATACAAATTTGCTACAGTATGACATGAAACTGGTAGACTCAAACCCAATCTGTATGAGAGCCTATTCTATTCCGTTCGCGAAGGAGAAGGCATTGGAGGAAGAAATAGAGTATTTGTTGAAGGAGGGGATTATTTCGCACAGTGAATCATCTTTTAGTTCTAGTGTCGTTTTGTTGAGAAAACCGTCTGGGGAACACAGACTGTGCATAGATTACAGGAAACTGAAAGCTGTCACAGAAGGACAAGTGGATCCATTACCAGACACAAAACAGTTATTTGCCAGACTGAACAAGGCAAAATACTTTTCAAAGGTGGATCTTAGTAAAGGCTATTACCAGATCCCAGTGAAGCCTGAAGTGAGACCTTATTTGGCTTTTAGCACTTCGGATGGACATTATGAATTCAATATGCTACCATTCGGACTGAAAAATGCTCCGAGTGTGTTTTCAAGGATGATGCGCAAATTGTTGGATCCCCTGAATAACCCATGTATCACGAATTTCATGGATGATATTCTCGTCGCCACAGAGACATTTGAAGAACACATTGAAGCTCTGGAGATGTTGTTTGATAGACTTCGGGAGGCGAACTTAACTGCTAGGCCAACAAAATGTTGTATTGGATGCAAAGAGTTGGAATTCTTGGGACACACTGTATATCAGGGTAATATGACCCCTGATCCTAAGAACTTGGAAAAACTGCAGAGAGCACCTAGGCCGCAAACAAAAAAGGACGTGCGATCATTTGTGTCGTTATGCGGATTTTATCAGAAATACATCAAGAATTTTAACGCTATTTGTGCTCCTCTGACTGATCTGACTCGCAAGGGACTTCCAGATAAAATTATTTGGACTGCACAATGTGAACTAGCGTTCCAAGAGTTAAAGGAAAAACTCACTAGCAAGCCTATTCTCAAACTGCCTGATTTGACACAGGACTTTGTCTTAAGAACCGATGCAAGTAATGTAGGACTAGGAAGGGCTTTGTTGCAAAGATCATCTTCACCTGATGGGGAACTGAAACCAGTCGCTTATGCAAGTCGTAAATTAAATAAGGCGGAACAAGGATACTCCACAAGCGAAAAAGAATGTTTAGCGTTAATCTGGGCAATAAAGAAGTTTCAAATCTATCTGTATGGTAGGACTTTTGTGGTGGAGACGGACCATCAGCCTCTCGTATTCTTATCTCAGGCTAAGCACGAAAACGCAAGATTGCTGAGGTGGTCTTTATTGCTTCAACCTTATCAGTTCAGTATCCAATATATCCCAGGCAAATTGAATGTCGGTGCAGATTTCCTCAGTCGGCACCCCTGTGATCAAAATTAGAGTAGTGGCAGACGTGAGGAGTAATTTTACCTATGTGTATCGCTGGTTTTGGAACTTGCCATAGGCATGTTTTCAAGTGGGGAGATGTGTAGTGAAATTGACAGAGATACAACGGTAAAATACCTCCAAAGATAACATGTAAGGATAAAAACATAATGCGTAGGCTGCTGATAGTACATGATCGCCCAGACCGCGGGTCATCACCCTCCATAAAAATTGACTTGCTAGACAGGAGGGGAACGGCGGATAAAAAGGAAAAAAATATGACTGGAAAGATTGCGTGAGACTAGAAAGGCTAAGGAGACGCAATTGGGGGGGGAAACGGAGAAAAGTCACGTTTCCCAAGTTGACATAAAGTAAGGAACTCGACAGAAGGGACCTTGGATATGTTACGCCACAGTCATTTATTGGTCGCTTTTGCGATACCAAGCCTTTGATTTGAATTCAGCGGCAGAACGCAGATGTTTGGAATATTACAAAAATTAAAAAGTAACTTTTTCGTAATATTAATGTTAGGAATATAAAAATTAGCTGGCCGGATGGCCCATTCTGAGCAGTGAACTAATATGTTCTTAATTTTACAGACGGATAGATAATATTGAAGATAATGACAAAAGACAGTGTTGTTCACATCAGCGACCAACTGTATGGAATAAAAAGTGTCGCTATTTGCACAAAAAAACACGACCTCGAGACGCAGGTGTTCAAATCTACTTAGTAGGGAAGCGAAGGGACATTGGTGGGAGCTGTGTCTAAATATAACTTTTAACGACAAAATTTTGGAGGGGAGAGAAAGGTTGGTTCAAAAATCAAGTACGTTTTTGAAAAAAAAAAACAAGTAGAGACGGACAGACTAACAGATAAACATCCATACTTGACTGAAGCATGACTGAAATGACTTTAGGGTAGGAAATTTGAATTTGAAATAAACCTAGGCAGTGATTGGCCACAGACAATCATTTTATCGGCGCTCAGACGCGCAAGTGGGGCCATTCCTCAATAGTTGTTCGATGATAGACACAGTATTTTAAAGTGTGGTGATTTCCAAATGAAAGAAAGTGAAATAAGTTCAGGGACGCCATACTATAGCCAGCAGCTCAGCTGAGTTTTGCTAGCATTTCTGTGTTCTTTATTCATAATCTGGTAAGATTGAAATTATTTCTTTGTATATTTTGAATATTGTTTAATGTTCGAGTGATTTGATACTGCCATATCATAATCTAGCCTTACAAACAAGTAGGGATTTGCTCTAGACCCCCCGCCCAAGTCAGGGTCTAGGGACCAACAATATACATAAACTCCAGCAAGGGTTAGGAAAGACAGATCAAGTGTTGAGAATAATGAAACATATTACCTATCCACTTTTAGGGAAGGAAACTAATAAATATTTTTCAGAATCTATAGTCTGGGAGGACCTATCTGATGTAAAACCACCATGGTAAATGTGCTGTTTGGTCAGAGAGATCTGACCTGTCTGTATGATGTGGTTGTTGTGTCCGTGTTGTGTCCAGACGTGGGTAGAGAATAGAATTTTGACACATAGCCAATACTTTGATTGCAGAGCTGTGAGTTTCAGCTGTCAACAAGGCGGTGTCCATTCAGTTGGTGATCTTACTCGAGTGTATCTGTGCAGTACGTTGTGACAGAGACCACTATTATTGCCCGCCAGCACGGAGAGGTGGGACCACCAGATTTCAGCACCAGAGCTACATATGCAAGATGAGTGAGCCTCTGGTCTGCTGGAAGTTCACCAACGCCTTTTAGTTACTAATACCCCATAAAATTCCTGCAATTTACTGGACACTGTGTAGTCAATATAGACAGGTGTGATGAGGCCACCCCAACAGCACAAGCATTAACTATCCTCCCAAGTAGATGACTACTAGAACATTTTAATAAAACTAACTAGTCTAGTACTTAAATATGTACACTCTTGCATTTATTATGTAACATTCCATGCATTTCTTTCATAAATTTTAAATCCTTTTTTTTTAAAAAAAGTTCTGGTCAACATAAAACTTGATCCAGAACAAATAAATGTAATATAATTCTATCAAAAATTTTACACTCTTGAGTTAGTTCAGTGTATTATAATATTTGTTAAATATTATTAGTCTGCTTAAATATTTGTGGGTGTATCTATAACTATCACACCACATTACACATCATTACCCTAGACATTTTACATAGCTACATTCATTAAGAAAAAAAAATTGAGTGTGAGGTCGTGTATCTGCTACGGGACTACATTTACCTTTTTGTGTTAGACACATAACACGTTCTTTTTTGGAGTCTTGAACAATTTATATACATGTTTGCCCTCAAAGCTTCCATCCCACTCTATTGTCCATTCGTCAGTTATTATTCTTTAATGAAGCTGTTTATCTCTGTTTTACTCACCCCTACATTTATTTGATTTCTATCAGTTCTACTTCTCTTAGCTTCTTTATCCGCCTTTTCATTTCCTTCTATGCCAACACGTGAAGATGTCCAAGTTATCAGAACGGAACATCCTCTGGATATAGGTACGTATTTGGCAGTAATATCTCTTCTGCTATATCTTTTTAAATTTTATTTTAATTATGAAAAATACCTCGTTCAACCTCTGGTGGGTTATAATTAGGATATAAAGTATTTTCAATTCCAAATAAGAGGAATAACTGCCGGTATGGGAAAGTAGCATCACTTTCATCACACCTGGCCTACTGCATTGTCGTAAGTTTCTTATAGCTTGAATAACTGAAACTCTTGCATTTGATTATGGTAATGGGACAGAAGAGCCAAGTCATCTGCAAAATCCAGATCATCAAGCTGTTTAGTCAGATTCCACTGGATTCCAACTCTGTTGTGTGATGTTCAACCCTTGATGGGTTATTAGGATATATGGTGTAAAGTCAGATTTCCAATATCCAAATATAGTACCTTCTTCCCCCTCTACTCAGTTCACATAGAGTAAATCAAAACTAAATTTATGTGAATGTTTTTGTGTGTGACCTCCCCTTTTCAAGAAACAAAACAAATAATAAAAATAAAACAAACGAATTAAAAAAAAACTAATATTAAGTCTGTCATAGCTGCCCTGTTGTTAACAATGTGAAAAGGGGTGAGAAAGCCCGAGTGTGTCCGAGATTACATCAAATCCACCAATTATCTGCCATCAGCCATACAAGCACTTCTTCTTCTTCTTCCGTCCTTAGCCACCGACCGTCAAAGCAGTCAGTGGCCATTACGCCTAGTGGCGTCTTAGGGCAACAGCAGATAGGTTTTCTTTGCCATTGTTTCCCATCACGCCTAGTGGCGTCTTTAGGGCAACGGCAAATCAACCCATTTGCTGTTGTTTCCGTAATCGAAGTGACTGGCAAACGGGTGATCAGCCCGTTATCAGACTACACTATTTTAGCTGAAAGTGAGTCTGTCAGTTTATGCGGTGGGCTGTTAGAGTAGGGTGACCAGACGTCCGGATTTGTCCGGTTTTCGTGCCTAAACTGAGCGTCCGGTGGGATTTTTTTTTAAATGTTGAAATATCCGAAATATACATGTGATTGGCTAAATTACTCACCATTTTTGAAAAATCTTCATTGGAATCCGATTTCCGAGTACAGAATTTAGAATTTTTATCTCCACAAATCGCGGATCGCGCAAATTGCCAACAACACTACCTTAAGTTGTCATGTTGTTCGATAGTTTATAATAGATTACTATCATATTTTTTAAAGAGCCGCGGTAACGCAGTGGTTAGTGCACTGGCTTCCCAGTTCGGCGGTCCATTGTTCGATCCCCAGTTGAGGTGTGATTATTTTAGACCGCAAACGGCTCTGGGGTCAAACCTCAAGAATTGGGTACTTCTGGGAAGGTTAAGGCGGCCGGCGTGATGCTGACCACATCACCCCTATTGTGCCGATTACTGTACAATACATCTCAGTCTGGTAAGTGAGGTTTCTATTCTGTACAATACACCTCAGTCTGGTAAGTGAGGTTTCTATTCTGTACAATACATCTCAGTTTGGTATGTGAGGTTTTTATTACAGTACAATACCTCTCAGCCGCGGTAGCGCAGTGTTTGGTGCACTGGCTGCCTAGCTCGGTGGCCCATGGTTCGATCCCCAGTTGCTGTGAGATTATTTAGACCGCAAACGGCACCGGGGTCGACCCAGCCTCATGAATTGGGTACCAGAGCAACTCTGGGAAGGTTAAGGTGGCCGGCGTGATGCTGACTGCATCACCCCTAGTGTGCCGATGGTCAAGAAAATATGGGCCTAACACCATATACCCTATATGCCTCTGTGGGCGTGTAACTGGATCCTTTACCCCCCTTTTTTTACCTATCATATTTTAACGCAGGTTAAACGCTGTTTAGGTTTATTGGCATTTGTTAGGGGAAAATATAACAGACAAAACGGCATGAATAAGAACTTGGGGCTGGATTTAGTCACTTATAACTTCGTTGTCGATTGCAAATTACAAATAATATTAACCTTAGTTCGTACTGCTTTTATATTCATTGCAATTAGTTTATTATGAGAAAATACACGAGTAGTATAGTAATGGGTTTGTTCAAATTAAAACCTCGTCTGTTGAATTTTACAAATAATTTTAACTTTAACATGGAATGTACCATTGATTAGTGGTACGGTAGTATATTATATTTGTATTACAGATACCCGCTCAAAATGCCAAAACGGAAGTTTTTTTTTTAAATTAATGAAAATAAATAAAAATCCCGTTCAACCTCTGATGGGTTATAATTAGGATATATATTGTTTTCAATTCCAAATAATATGAACAACTGCCGACATGAGAAAGTGGCATCACATTTGTAAATAGGGACAATCACAATTGTGCTTAGGTCTAAAACGCAAAAAAACTTACTTACTTACTTAGTCGTTCCTCTTCTACCGTGAGGTGTAGAGGTGTGGAAGAGAGAGCGCCAGACTATTCTATCAGCTGTCTTCTTCCTGGCCTGGTTCCATTCTAGTCCTCGGTCCTTCAAAGATTGTCTAATGTTGTCCTCCCAGCGGACTCTGGGTCGTCCTGGAGGTCTGGATCCCTGGCTCTTTGTTTCCCATACTTGTCGTGGTAGCCGATCTTCTCCCATTCTGCAGACATGGCCAAACCATCTTAGTTGGGACTGTTCTATTTGGGTCTGCAGCGGGTGGGATTTTAGGCCTTGACGTATCGTCTGGTTTCGGACCATGTCTCTTCTTGTTACTTCAACCACCTTCCTCAGATACCTCATTTCTGAGGTTTGGATCTGGCTTTTGTGGGTTGTAGTCATTGCCCATGACTCGCATCCATATGTCAAGACTGGGACATAGGTGGAGCGGTATACAGCCATCTTCGTTTTCTTACCAACCTCTTTCTTGCTGAGGAATCCTCGATTTATGGCCTGATAAAGTCTCCCAGCCGCTGCTTTTCGAGTGGCCAACTCTTCTTTGATGCCCCCCTTTCGGTCTATAATAGCTCCGAGATATTTAAAGTGGTCGACCTGCTCCAGGACCTGTTCTCCCAACTTAATCTGATGTTTTCTTTCTTCTCGTGATATCACCATGGATTTTGTTTTAGAGCTGCTTATGACCATCCCTCTCTTCTCCAGCTCTTCCTTCCAGACTTGCAGGTTGGATTAGAGATGTGTCTCTGATTTAGCAATCAGGACAACATCATCAGCAAATGCTAGCTCTGAAATACAGACCTGTCTCATCTTCCAGTACCCCACTGAATACTTTCTTGTTCTCTCCTTACATGCCTTGATGACATCGTCCATGAGAAGTATGAAAAGACAAGGTGACAGGATATCACCTTGTCTTACACCAGTGGTGGTCTTGAACTCTTCTGACTTATAGTTTGCTGTCCTCACATAATTTCTGCAAGACTTGTAGAAGCTAAAAAAAAAAAAAAAAAACGAACAAACAAACAAAATCAAGAAGAAACTATGAACCAGAATAATATTAAAGTGGAGGGGTGTAAAGGCCCGGTGGTTCTAGTTATATAACGGACTTTACCAGATATTTATTTGACTTTCATCTGTTTAAAGTCACATGCATTGTAAGAACAGCATCGTGTGTGTTCACTGATGAATTGAAAAAAATGTCAGTGCTTTTCCAGTGGTCGACAAGAGTATGAAGCAGAATGTATTGTATGGAGAGGCGGCACATTTGTATCGGTAGCAAATAAAGGCGCAGCTGATTAAAAAAAAAAAAAAAAAAACTACATAGAAACAGAAAAGCACAAGAAATTGACTAAATATTTTGAACAATCGAGAAATGTCGAATTGCATTCAGAATTCTTAAGACTTGCACAATTTATTTTTATAATTCCTGGGCACAACGCCAATGTTGAGAGACTTTTGCCACTTATGCAGGGTCAATGGAAAAAAGAAATGAATATTTTGAGTGTAGAATCCGTTAAAGACACTCTACCTGTGCAGTCCAATTTCAAGGAGCTTTTATGCTCGAATTTCTATGCATATTTAATACGTAGCCCAACTTTATTGAAGAAGATTTTATCATCAGAAAAATATAAGTAGGCACGATATCAATGTGATTTTATTAGCTTACTGTTTGAATGTTAAAAAAATTATGTTTCAGCGTCTTGTAGTTATTGAATAAAGGTGTCCTACTTTTCGTCCTGGGAGCCGCGGTAGCATAGTGGTTAGTGCACTGGCTTCCTAGCTCAGTGGTCTATGGTTCGATCCCCAGATGATGTGGGATTTTTTTAGGCCGCAAACGGCTCCTGGGTCGACCCAGCCCCAAGTGGGTACCAGAGCAACTTCTGGGAAGGTTAAGGCGGCCGGCGTGATGCTGACCACATCACCCCTAGTGTGCCGATGGTCAAGAAAATAGGGGCCTAACACCATATTCCCAATATGCCTCAATGGGCGTGTAACGGGATCTTTTACTTTTTTTAAAAAACTTTTACGGGATCGTCCTACTTTTTAAAATTATTGCCCTCCCTTGCCCTCCTTTTTATGACCAAAAAATGGCATTTGTTCTCCTTTTTGTGTTGAACAATATGGTCACCCGATGTTAGAGAAGATTTCTAGAGCTATTATTTAAATGTACTCTTTGTTTTTACACTAACTGGAAAGATGAAATGATACCATGATCATGTTTTGGCATTATTATCTGGAATTAGCTTCACAATAAAATTTCAAAATATAAACCCATTGGATGTTGAGGTAAAGTAAAGGTAAGGGATCCTGTTACACGCCCATTGAGGCATTTTGGGAATATGGTGTTAGGCCCATATTTTCTTGACCATCGGCACACTAGGGGCGATGTGGTCAGCATCACGCCGGCCACCTTCCCAGAGTTGTTCTATTGGAGGTTGAACGAGATAATATTTCATAAATAAATTAAAAAATAAAATAGCGAAACGTGAAACAAAGAACGGCCAGATCATTAAATTTTTTAAATATTGGGCAATGAATACTAGTTTATAGGAAAATATATAACGAATTCTTCTATTGATTATGGAAAATAAAGTACGATGTGTGTGTGATAAAATTTGAAAAATAAAAAGGGCCGGTCACATTTTACTGAGGTCGACAGTGCGTGAACTCAAAACGAGGCTACAGATCCATGTTTATCACCAATGGCGGGTAGTCGACGGTATAATTCTTAATTTAGCGACAATTTAGCATACTGCATTTGCGTGGAATATCTTTATCTGCATATAGGCTGGTTAATGTGGCAAGTATGAAAACGTTATTGTATAAGATATATTTAAAATATTATATCTTGCCGCAATATGCGTACGGTAGCATACGAAACTTAAAGAAAAAAAACACACATAAGGGAGGCAATGCTGTGATCCCATCGATATCGCGTTATGAGAAATTTGAAATTGGAAAACATTTCACTGACAGTGAATACAACCAGCTTATCATACTCATTTCATGTCTTACCTTTTAAAAAGATCGCAGTGCTGTGTAGGGCCTAATTATACTTAATATAAGTGCAGAACTGTAGGCATACACTGTGGACTTGATAGATAAAACTATATTTGGCTTACCACTAGTTGCTACTGACTGGCTATGTTAGTAAGAGGGGTCGGTTGAAATGAAGAGTGGGAGGTACGCCCAATTTCGTCCAAAGATCTCAGATCTGATTATAACAAAGCCGCAAAAATTAATCATCGATACAATAGGTAGCTTGTTAGTGGATCTCTGAGCTAAATTTGATAAACGGTTTTAGAAATGGTGACGAGGCATAGGCCTACTTGTGCTCCAATTCTTATCCTAAACGGTTCTGTAAGTTGTCCTTCATTAAGGGCGCTGCATGTCACATCTTCATATGTTTTATTTATTAAGTTAATGATCTTCTGGAGGACGCCATAATGCCTCATCAATTTCCAAAATGATAATCTCTGTCCACACTGTCAAATGCACGTTCATAGTCCACAAATACTGTGTTCCACTGTTATTCTCAGTGTGGCTATCTGGTCTGTACAGGATCTATTTTGCCTGAAACCTGCTTGTTCATCTATCAGCTGTCTGTCTATGGACTCCTTTAATCTCTCCAGGATGATCATGTTTATACTGATAATAACATTATTCCTCTTTAATTTGTGAACTCTTGTTGTGAATCTTCTTTAGGCAACTTGACTAGATATGCTTCCTTCCATTCTGCTGGCATTTCTTCCCTCTCCAGACTTTACAGAGTAATTTGTAAAGTATCTCTGTAGAGGTGTCAATATTTGTTTTGATGGCCTCAGCAGGAACGCCAATGTTTTTAGCAAAGTTTATGTTTTTTGCTTAAATGAGAGCATTTGCTGTGTTAGAGGTTTGAGATAGGGCCTATAGAATTTGGCAAGTATGGTCAATAATAATAAATTGTTGCGTTGCAACTTTTCAGTATGTTCAGTATATCTTCAGGACCATTTTTCCTAATAACAATTTAAAAAAAACAAAAAAAAAAAGTTATTTATGATTTTTAAAATAATTTATCAAATAATTAAAAATTGATAGATTAATCTTCGATCAAAGAAATTTGATTAATCTATTTAGAGGGGGAGCCGCGCTAGCGTAGTGGTTACAACACCGCTCTGGCGACCGGGTGATACAGGATCAAACCCGGGCGACGGCATTTGAGGATTTTTCGTCGACCGGGATTTGGACTGGATTAACTCGAGACCTGGCGAGGACATTTGAAGGAGTGTCGTCGACCAGGGACTGGCGGCTCCTGAGCCGACCCAGCTGCAATGGGTACCTCCGAAATCGGCGAGTATTTGCCTGAATGGCGAGGGACACCTGTCTCTGTACAAGAAAATAAAGGGATACTCACGTAAAATCAATGTCAGGTTAGACATAAATAATAACCTGAGATTTCGCCTCGAGTATTAGCGGGCGTACGAAAAAAAAAAAAAAAAAAAAAAAAAATCTATTTAGATTTTTAAAATCAGTCCCAGCCCTAGTTTCTTCTTATCTCTTTGTTTTCTTCTGTGTACACCACTTGAACCTTGGCTTTGGAATGTCTTGTTTTGCTTCTGTTTAAATCTGCTTTTTGTTGTTTCTGTCTTTTATCTTATTGATGGTATTTGCTGTTAACCATGCTTTGTGCTGACATTCTCTTTTTCCCAGTACTTCATCGCATGTCTCATTCCATATAGGTTTGATTTGCTGCCAGTGGTCTTCCATGTTCACTGCCTGTTCCAGCTGTTGGAACACTTGGTATTTGTTGCATATTGTGACTGTAAATTTGTCTCACTTATTGGTATCTTAGTTTTCCTACATTAAACTTTTGTCTATAACTATGTACTGTTTGATATCTATTGAGTTTCATCTGTATTTTGTTAAACGTAACAGAGTTAGTTGAAATAATAGCGAGAGAGAGAGAGGAAGAAAGTTCAAAGAGACAGATGCCAAAATTGAGTATGTATTAAAATTAAACTTCACCTGAAAATAAAAATAGGCTCAAGATGGTGATCTGGTGTCACATCTGCTCCTCTGCATACTTTTATGTCATGCAGTGATGATCTTAACTTCTTGTTTATGCATATATGGTTTTCTGTTCTGTGGTCAGGTGATATCCATGTTGCTTTGTTTATTAACAATGAGAAAGAAGACAGGTCATAAATATCTAGAGACCGAGTCTGGAAAATCCTAACAGATATGGACACTGATTGACCGAAGCTTCACCGGAGTTAGGGTGGGAAAGGCAAGTGTTTGAGAAACAAAACTAAGGATAGACAGAAAATAAAGCAATATACAGGATGGACAGAAAATTTCAAATAGGCGAATTATCTTCAATCTGCTACAGCCATACAAAATTACATTAACATTTGTAACAACAAATAGGGTGACCCTGTTATGTAAATCATAAGATATACTTATCTTCTTCTTCTTGGATTCTTAGCCCCTGACTGACAAAGCAGTCAGTAGCGATCACACCTAGTGGCGTCTTATAGGGCAGCAACAAACTGTCCCCATTTTGCTCAATCGGTGGCCATCCTTCGTGCCGTGCTCCAACTCTGGTTCATGCTTTGCATCTCAGCCTCCACTGTTCTCTGCCAGGTTTTCTTTGGTCTGTCTCTCTTTCGCATTCTTTCTGGGGTCCATAACATAGCAATGGTTGGTTGGTTGTTCGTCCATCACGGGTGATGAAGACCACTCTGTTCATCCAATTATTTATGAATGGATGAAAGAGTGACTTGCGCGGTGATTTGGATTAAAGTGAGGAAGAGTTGCGCAATTCGTCGACCTCACTCTCTCGCCTGGGTCCATCTCAATCCAGTGGCAAGACAAGTCAAGACGACTGGAGATGAAGTCAGGTGCAATGGATGACCAGGGCTTTCTACGTGCCTCGCCGTGCTCCTTACGCTCCACAGCGCGTTGCTGGTAATCGCCGTCATGCCCGTTGAACCAACAGGTGGTTTCTTCCGCGCAGTCTATCGAATCCAGTCTTCGCATGCATGGGTAGGCAGACCCTAACTCACCGAAGGTTTATAACCATTCGGCTACCCTCACCTAGTTTAGCCGGCCTGTCAAAGCCGTTGTCCGGGGGTGGCCGCTGTCGCATATAACATAGCAGTTCTGGTGATGGTGTCAGGGTTCCGTCTGAGGACATGGCAAATACAGTTCCAGCGTCTGCCTGCAATGATGGTGTGCATGCCTTTTTGACTGCACCATGTAAGCAGTTCCTGGTTAGAGATGGTATTCAGCCCAAAAAATTCAAAAAAATTATCCTTAGGCAGGTTGTGTGGAATGAGGATAATTTGAACATTTCCTTTTCTGTTACTCTCCAGCACTCTGTGCCATACAAAAATACAGAAAGTGCGCAACTCTTGTACAAAGATATGTAAATGTATCTGTTTCTTCCAGCTTTTGGTTCCTTATTTTTATGGGCTCAGGATTTATTACATTGAGTATCATGACCTCTGTCTTCTTCAGGTTGATGTTCAGTCCAACATTTTGGGTATATTTATTCAGTCTGTCTGTTTTTTCTTGGATGTGCTGATGTGAATGTGAGAGTAGTGCAATACCGTCTGCATATTCTAGATCTTCCAGTGCGGTGAACATTTTCCATCTTATTCCTCTAGGGCAGTGGTGGCCAAGCTAAGGTAGGCCGAGGGCCAGATTATGGTAAAGGGAAACACCCGAGGGCCAGACCTATAAAATCCTTAAAAAAATAACGTTCTGATATTTAGTTTTACATATATAAGGAACCACGTACAGAAAGCAACGGCAAACTAGTGTACTGCACATCTGCCAAGACATGTATACCAGTCTTCGAATTGAAATTACTGTAAAAAAACATATAATGAATCTGTTGTTTTAATTTGTTTTGTAATTTGTAATATGACATGTAATTATTTATTTCAAACATACATTTGTGTGGTATTTCATTGTGAAGTGTGTGGCTTTAATCAACAATAAGAGGCCGGCCAAAACAGGTTGGCGGGCTGGTCAAAACAGGTTGGCGGGCCGGTCAAAACTGGTTGGCGGGCCGGTCAAAACTGGTTGGCGGGCCGGATCTGGCCCGCGGGCCGTAGTTTGGCCACCGCTGCTCTAGGGATATCCTCTGTTGCCTGGCGCATCATCCAGTCTATGACAGTTAAAAATAGAATGGTTGACAAGGGGCAACCCCGTTGTACACCTGCTTTCACTTAGAAAGTACTGTAGTTCATCCCAAAACCGCATGCAAAGTTAGCATAGACTCTCTTTATGATGAAAACAATGCACAAAGGGATCCTGTTAGCTCGTAGTATTTTCCATAAGCTATCCCTGTGTATGCTGTCAAAAGCCTTTTCAAAACCGACAAAGTTTACATAAAGTTGTCTTTGCCATTCTGAGCACTGCTCTATTATGTTCCTGAGGGTGAACATATGATCTGCACATTTGTTCTTTCTGAATCCCGTGTGGCCGTTACAACGGATGATGTTAGTGTTGATGGTACTTGTCGTATAGTGGGACTCGTCTCACTACCCGACAGTAGGCAGCTAGGTGTTGATGATGCTATGTTAAAACCAATCTTGGCGATATAACATCACACGACATACAGATGATGGGATGGAGAACATCTGGCGAAAAGTACTGACCTTAAACAGCGGTGAACAACAAAGATGTTTATTTACAGCTAGTCATCAAATCTGCTGAAATCATAATTCATGCCCAACCTTCCACCGAGGATAATACATCTCATAATACATAAAATGTTCATAGGCAACTTTTGAAATAAATCTTCTCTCACTCCATCATTTTTCTCTTATATATAGTCTGACACTGTCTCTACAATTTCTAGCTCATCTACTGTTCTGTTTCTTCTGGATTCCTAACCCTTGATAAGACCCGTAGGACTGGTGAAACTAATCGATGTATCTTTAATATAAGACTGGTCTAACCACCAGGGCTGTTAATTTGTATCAATAGTCACTTGTTCTATGCTGCCCCTAGCTACTGTCTATTGTCTCTGCATCTAACACAACATACCTGTTTGTCTTGTAGTCTTGACAACTTTGTGAACACAATCTTGAACTGGAGACATTGTCTTTCTTGTCTTTATCTATCATCTATTAAAGGTGGCGTTTGAGCGTCTTGTTGGTTCGGCAAAATACTGTGACCACAGCAACCAACCACCTTCAGTGGCTTGTTTGCCAGCAATATGAACCATCAAACATCGCTCGCCACTACACAACTTTAATACATAGCAAACTTGCTATCCTACGCTAAGCGCGTTTCAAAAACATAATGACTTCATCTTATTCCCAATTTTAACATTCCCCCGTTCTCTGCTAAAATCTGTTCACCCTTGTAACACTTTCTCGTGCGTGTTTATTTTTATCACTCACCAAAACCTTTCAAGGGACGTAATTTAAAGTCATCTCCCTTTGCTGATTAAACTCAAAACCCATACAATCTTCTTTAATTTTATTACTAAAACATTACCATGGAAATCAGTCACACCATATTTTGGAACTCACATGATATACAAACCCAAAACACCAAGCTACATCTCCCAAAAGGGGACCTATGGAGTTACCTCCCTTCCTCAAAACACTCCTCTGCTCATTTCACTTCCCCTTAACAAAGACATATAGTCTATTAACAACTCTATTTAACTTTCTTAAACCATTTTTCTGTACTCTCTTTCACTCTCAAAGCCCCAAGCCACCGATCACACCTGCTTGTTCCTTCCTCGGTTTATAAGATATACTTATGGCCATACAAAATTACATTAACATTTGTAAATACAAATAGGGCGACCCTGTTATGAAAAGCATAACATATACTTGTGGCCATACAAAATTGTATTAACATTTGTAAAAACAAATAGGGTGACCTTGTGAAAACCATAAGATATACTTATGGCCATACAAAATCCTATTAACACATGTAAACACAAAGACTGTGAACAAGGAAACGATGTTCCTTTCTTACTTCCATTTTTTACTACTTATGAAGCAGAGGGTTACCTATGAGGAAGCCTGCAGTAAATATGTATACGCTCTAACAGCGATGGTTTCTCTAACAATTACTTTTACATGGTGGGGATTGCCAACTCTATGCACAACCTAACCATAGTCATCTCTTATGGCACTCTTGGCCGATATCACTATAGAGATGCAGTTACTGACAAAAACATTTTTTAGAAAGGGGAATGGTTGCAAAACTAATAGCAGATCCACAGATTTTAAAAAAAGTTGAGAACATCTGCCGTAGATCATAGTTTGCATAATGTAAAAAGTAATTATTGAATAATAACCTATTATATCATTAGGCTTTATCACATTAAAAGGCGCACAGAGAGGAAACATCGATCCATGTCCAAGCTGATAATCTGTGTGCTGTGTGAGACAAGCAAACACGCTGAGCATATATTTGTTTTATTCTTGAAAAATTATTGCTACTGTTCAACCTTTAACACATAGGTGGCCAAAACAAGGGATCGATTGGACTCCACAGGGACATAGAAAGGTTGACCCAAATGGCTCATGAAGACTAGATATGTGAGGCAACTCCAAAAGGAAAGACAAAATGGGAGAGATCATACAGGCTGCAGGCCAGGTTCATGGACAGCTTTTGTGCTTGCTTTATGCAAGCACTTTCCGGCATGATGATGATTTAATTGTATGGACGATATACCCTAATATAACTGGACCTTGTATCTTAGACAAATGCAGCAAGTCTCACCAAAATGAGGCAACGCCCAAATTTAAAAAAAAAATGTCTCCAACAATAATGAAATGAAATATTGAATTCAGCTGGTTAGTATTATTATGATATTATGTATGTATATATTTTTTCTATTTTTTTTTTTTACTGAAACAGGTAATGTTAAGATGGAAAGCGAAGAGGCCATAATGGAAAATGAAAACAATTCTAATCTGGAATCAGAGTCAAATATAAGAGACAGAGATCAGCAGCAGACCATTGGGGATTTGCTCGATAATGTTACTCCTTACATAACAGAGCCACAGAACTTATCTACTGCAATTACCTCACAAAGAGATAGTGATTCAAACATGTCTGCAGAAAACTTAAACCCTACTGAGACTGAAACTCGTGTCCCTTCCAGTAACATCTCAAACGAGCTCACAGGTGAAAACTCTGGTGAGGAGCCTGCAGAAATTGCATCTGCATCAGCCTCGGCATCAGAAGTTAGAGAAGACAGCATTCAGGATTATGAAGATTTTATTGGTGATGAAATATCACAGCAGCAAGGAAATCTGCAGTCCAGAGTTTCTGAAAATGTTGACCATGACTTTGAAACTAATGAGACACAAGAACGTAAGGACGTCTCAAATTCTAGGTCTCGAGACGAACTTACGGAAGTGGATAATTTTAGTTTAGATGATGTTGAAAGTTCAGAACAGACAAGCAAGATGTTTAAGACCTCAGAAGCTACTACAGATATCTTAGAAACTGATCAACCAGGGTCTTCCAAAAATATGAATATTGCAGATTACTGGAATGATGACATAGATTTATTAGGAGAAGACTCAAAGAATTCTGTTTGTGAAAAAGACAGCCCTGAAAGGGGAGAAATGGTAACATATGCTAAAACTTCTCCTGTCTTAAGTAGTCAAGATAGTGCATTTAGGGAGGTTTCTGATGAACTTGAATCCTCATCAAATGGTCAGGAAGTGGTAAAAGGCGAGGGAAATATTTCTGAGAAAATGTCACTGGGTTTTCATGCACCACCAGTCCCTGTTTTAAAAGATCTTTGCGGTAAGGATGGGGAAAAAGATGTTGGAGGCATAGGAGAGGCATTAATGCAGTTGGCATCTATTGAGCCTGTTGAGGGATATGTGGATATTACAAGAATTTCTGATAAGACCTTGAGTGACAAAAGTGTTGAACGAAGTTTAAGTCCTGTATACAGCCGTGTTACTAAAAATGTTACTGATGGTAAGCAGAGTGATGAGATGTTATCATTAGGTGCTCATTTGCAAGAACTGAACAAGGCTGTGAGAACAGAAGTTGTTAATAGCAGGATAGACGCTGATGTTGCAGGACGTGGACAAGTCTCACATCAGACAAATTCTGAGTGCTGTGGTTCAGATGGGGAAAATGTCACATCAGATGGTGCAGTATCTAAAGTTGTTGAGTCAGGTTATGGGATGGATGATGCTGTTTCATCATTTGACAGCAATGTGCCTAAGTCCATAACTTCATCTGACCACCCAGAACAGTTAAATACTGTAACCTTTGATACAAAAGGTATTTCAGAAGATGCTGTTGAGATTAGTGATCATGACATAGATCGATCTCGCCGTAAAAAGGGTACAGGTTTATCACTTGATGATGCACAAACTCTTTCTAAACAGGTGGAAACTCCAAGTAACAGTAACATAATTCCAAAAGCAACTGAAACTACTGAATCTGCAAAGTCGTCTGGGGCAGCATCTAACAAGGATGCCCTTCAAATAGAAACAAGTGTTGTGCTGTCAGCCACTGAGTCTATTAGGAAAGATAACAAAGGGCAAGAAAGCACTGTGAGTAGTAATAAGGGTGCTAGTTCTGCTTCCCGTGACTCTACTCCTGCTAAGGATACCAGTACAACAGAGTCCCAGGATGATGTAATGGAAATTGCAGACATTAAAACAGAATTTGATAATTCAAAAGCAAGCGAGCTTGCAAAGGGCTCAGCATTTGAGTTGAAAGATAAGGAGCCAGCATCTTCATTAAGCTTAAAACAAGATCTGGGCACTGGCAAAACAGAAGGTGGTGTGAAAGATAAGGCAGTTGTTGGTAAGAAGGCAAAAGCTGCTGCAGTCAAGAATGGAGTACTGGACTCAAAAGTCACTGAGAATGGACTAAGTGTAAAAAATTCACCCGTTTCTGGTCAGCAGATGCAGCTTAGGAAAAGCGCAGATAAAAGCTCTGTAAGTATAATTAGTTTTTTTTCTTTCCTTTCATTTATTTTACTCCTCTTTGTCCTTGATTTGTAAGCATTCAATTCTGCTTTAATTTTTTTTTTTCCTGTTATGTGAATTTAGAAGATTTAAGAAGACTGCTCAGCCCACTGTCAGTGAGATCCATGATGTACAGAGACATTTACAGAGTACAGGGTGGTTATAATGTTGTTGTGCGACTTTAATAACTTTCGTCATCAGTCTGCCTATCATCTTGCAAAGGAGCATAGGCCTTCAACAAACATATGCCTAGTCTTCCTGTCACGTGCCATCAGCTCAAGGTCTTTCCATTTCTTCTTCAGCCCCTTCATGTCTGTCTCCATTTCTCTTTTCAGTGTGTTCTTTGGTCTTCCTCTGCCTCTCTTACCCTGGGGATTCCAGAACAGGGTCTGGTAATGCCATCAGCAGGTTTCTCAAGTGTGTCCCTATCCATCTCCAGCGTCTTCTTCTCATCTCTTATTCCACTGGCGCTTGTCTAGTTCTTGTCATCAGTTCTACATTAGTGATTTTGTCATACCACTTCAATCCTTCTATTTTTCGCAAGCATATATTTACGAATACCTATACCTTGTAGCGGTATGGCAGCTTGCGTACCCTGACAATCCCCAAACTATAGGTTACACATCCTGGGGATAAGTGAGAGCAGATGGACAGGGGCAGGAAAAGTTAAAACAGCAACAGGAGAAACAGTACTTTACTCTGGAAGAGAGGATGGACAGCACAGTGAAGGCGTAGCCATTATTCTACAGAAAGGGATAGAAAGGACATTACTGGAATGGAAACCCATCAACAACAGACTGATACGATTGAGATTGAGAGGGAGATTCACCAACACTACAATAATACAATGCTACGCACCAACGAATGATAGCGATGAGGAGGTCAAGGATGAATTCTATCAACAACTGCAGAAAGAAATGGAAGACACACCTAGATATGATCTTGTTATAGTAATGGGAGACCTCAATGCGAAAGTTGGTACACACAATACATATAATGAAAGAACAATGGGGAAATGCGGCAGCGGAACAGCAAACGAAAATGGGGATAAGCTAATAAGTTTCTGTAGCATTAACAACCTGGTCATTGGAGGAACACTTTTCCCACATAAGGAAATTCACAAGTTAACATGGGAATCACCAAATGGTCGGGACAGAAACCAGATAGACCACATCATGGTTAACGGTAGATGGAGACATGCATTACAAGATGTGAAGGTAAGAAGAGGTGCAGATGTGGGAAGTGATCACCATTTAGTAGTAGCAAAACTGAAAGTGAAACTAAGAACGGCTGGACCAACTGTAACTACACAGAAAAGGTTTGACATCAGCAAATTGAAGGACCCCCTTACCAGAAAAGCTTTTGCGGCCGACATTAAGAAACGATATCAATTTGCCAAAAGCCAGGAAAAGACATTGACTGATGATATAGACCAGAATTTCAACACCATTTCAACAGTATATAAGGAAAGTAGCAAATCATGCTTAGGATTCCAGGAAAGGAAGAAGCAAGACTGGATAACACCAGAAACACTAAACACCATAAAGATGAGAAAGGAAATGAAAAGAAAGAAAGCAGAAGCGAAGTCCCCCAGGTTAAAGCAACTATATAGCGAACAGTACAGCTAGCTGGACAGGGAAGTTAAACGCCAAACCCGAGCCAACAAAAGGAATTTCCTAGACGATCTTGCAAAACAGGCAGAAGAGGCAGCACTGAGAAATGAACAAAGCACAGTATACAAAATAACTAAATTCATCAGCGGAAAACAAGGTGCAAACAATATTACATTAGTAAGAGATAAGCAAGGAAATCTCATCAAGACAGCAGAGGGACAGGAAACAAGATGGGCAGAGCACTTCAGAGAAACTCTGAACAAGGAAATACCAGAGACACAATTGAATGTTCCTGAGGCTGAAAACGATCTAGATGTAAATACAGACATTCCACGAAAAAAAAGAAATCATCACAGCAATCAAAGGGTTAAAGAACGGTAAAGCTCCGGGCCATGATAACTTAAATGCAGAGCTATTTAAGACAGACCCTGAGCTAGCAGAACTATTAGAACCACTATTTGCACAAGTGTGGAAAACGGGGACAACACCATCAGAGTGGAACAAAGGAATAATTGTCAAATTGCCCAAAAAGGGAGATCTTGCAGACTGCAATAATTGGAGAGGAATCACTCTTCTCTCAGTTCCCAGCAAAATACTAGGCAGGATAATTATACAGAGAATTTCAAAGGCAGTAGACTACAAACTGAGGAAAGAACAAGCAGGATTTAGAAAGAACAGAAGATGTGTAGACCATATATTCACTCTCAGGAACATTATAGAGCAGTGCTCAGAATGGCAAAGACAGCTTTACATAAATTTTGTTGATTTTGAAAAGG
The DNA here is from genome assembly GCA_024509875.1 of Oreohelix idahoensis. NCBI lineage: Eukaryota > Metazoa > Mollusca > Gastropoda > Stylommatophora > Oreohelicidae > Oreohelix > Oreohelix idahoensis. Next base: position 530,669 of record JAMPIV010010417.1, read on the forward strand.
CTTTTGACAGCATACATAGGGACAGTTTATGGAAAATACTGAGGGCTTAGGAATTCCAAGCTGCATAGTGGCAATCATAAAAAGCCTCTATGCCAACTTTACGTGTAGTGTTGGGCAGAGCAACCTAACCTTTGAGGTGAAGACAGGAGTACGACAGGGATGCCCCTTATCAACCACTCTATTTTTAACAGTCATAGACTGGGTGATGCGCCAGACAACAGAGGGCAGTCCAAGAGGAATAAGATGGACTACATTTTCTACATTGGAAGATCTGGAATATGCAGATGACATTGCACTGCTGGCACATTCACATCAACACATCCAGGAAAAAACGGATAGACTTAATAAATTTAGCCAGCAGGTGGGCTTGAACATCAATTTAAAGAAGTCTGAGGTCATGACGCTCAATGTGAGCAACCCTGAGCCCATATCAGTAAGGAATCAGCAATTGGTACAGACAGATACCTTCACATACCTAGGAAGCATAGTAACACCAGACGGTGGGGCAGGCAAAGACATCAACATCAAAATGAATAAGGCAAGAACAGCCTTCTTTAGCCTAAATAACATCTGTAAGTCCTCCCAATACAGAACAAGCACAAAATTAAGATTATACCAGAGCTGCGTGCTTTCTGTGCTTCTCTATGGTGCGGAATGCTGGAGAGTCACAGAGAAGGAAATGTCAAAATTGTCCTCTTTTCACACAACATGCCTAAGAAAAATTCACCGCATTTTTTGGCCGAATACCATCACCAACCAAGATCTGCTTACTCGTAGCAAGCAAGAGGACATGCACACCATCATAGCTGGCAGACGCTGGAGCTGGGTTGGTCATATCCTCAGAAGAGACCCCGATGCCATCACAAGAACAGCTATGCTTTGGACCCCTGAAGGAAAGCGAAAGAGAGGCCGACCAAAAACAACTTGGCGGAGGACTGTGGAGGCTGAGATGCAAAGAATGAACCAGAGTTGGGGCACTGTACGAAGGATGGCCACCGACCGTGCAAAGTGGAATCAATTTGTTGTTGCCCTACAAGACGCCACTAGGCGTGATGGCCACTGACTGCTTTGACGGTCGGTGGTTAAGGATCGAAGAAGATATATTTACGAAAGTCTGTAGCTTTTTTGTTGTTGTATTTTGTTGTTCTCCATGTTTCAGAGCCATGCAATTAAATCAGATTGAATGATGTGTCACGAAAGATGGTCGATTATGTTGAAGCCTAACAATTTGAACTGTATTGTGTTAAAACTTATTAAACAATGCTCCCATGTGCCGTCCACAGTATGCTTCTCTTATTTGTACATCCAGAGTTATCAATTTAAAGTTGCCCAAACATCCTGTAAAGTAATTGTTACACATTTTTATCTCTCATGCTGCCATGTTCATTATTGTTTGATAGTTTGCTTCTTCACCATAAGAAACAGTGGCAACTGGTAATTCTAAGACATAAGTCGGATGTTTCTTGGCAATACCTACACTTGTGATCTTATGTTCATCATCATCAACTCCTTGGTCTTATGATAATGTATAATACTAACATTTGTCTTCAAACTCTTCTTTCAGGGTGTTGCAGCAAGTGGAGGTATGTTACAGTCTGTGTTGTTATATTAAAGAAAGTGGTTGAAAAGATTAAGAAGACTCAGCAATTAAGATGGAAGATGACTGCACATATAATTGAATACACTGTTCGAAACATTTTAGGGAGTGAAAAATGGCTTAATTTTCATGGAAGCTCAAAGGAAAATTTTTTAGTAACCTAACAAGCATGTCATTAAGGCAGCTAAGGATAGTTGGGCTCGAGGTTGGCTACCCCATGCAATAGAAACTTTTAGCCAGAAAAACTTCAGTAAATATCAAGTCAACCACAATATAGCTTTACATGGCAGTTCTTGTTCTGGAGATCACAGAGTAAGAGATAGAGGAAGACCGAAAAACACGCGGAGAAAGAATACATGGGAAGACCTAGAATGGATGGCACAGAGCAGGAGGAGTTGTCATTGGTTGAAAGCCTATGCTCCTTTGGAGATGGAAGGTAGTGATTTATAGAAGATGCGAAAGTGTTTTATGTTGTGTGTAGTCATTAGTATTTGTCACGCCTGGAAGTACATCTGGTCCCAGACCTGTATCTTCTGTTTTTGTCTTTCTTTAATTGAATGCACATTGAGGCAAACATTTGATTGGCCATCCTTGTTCTAGAATCCCCTGAGTTAGAGGGAGGCTGAAAGACACATGGAAAAGAAGACTGGAGACAGAAATAAATAGATAAAGAAGACATAGAAAGACCTTGAGTGGATGGCACAGGACATTATGATGGCATTAGCTGAAGGCCTATGCTTCTTGGGGAGATGAAAGGTAATGAATCAGAATGAATGACGTGATCAAATCTCCCCAAAAGATTGGACAATTCATAAATTAATTCTGTTAATACCCTTCCAGAGAGACACATTGCATTCCGGATAAGTTGAAGTCGCTGGGACCACCTAAATTATTTTTGGAGAGCCCAGAACCAAGCACATTATTTTATCACTGCATATTTGGAGAGTCCCCATGGATGGCGGGGAATGCACAGTATGCCACACACTTCTTCCTCCTAGCTTGGAACCAGATGTGATAATCCTTTAAATGCAAGCCAGGCTGGAAAAACTGGAGCTCATGACTTCCATCTCAACACGTTTTGTGGCAGAAAAGCCACAGAAAAAGCCTAGATCTACAGTGTAGATAATTTTTATTGTTATTGCTAATCAGAATTGTCCTCACTGCTCTCCGGGCAAACCCATAGGTGCTCAGTATCTCTCAGCAAAGTTGAAGAGTATGAATGCTAATTGTACCTGTAGCATGCTGAATGCATCCTCTCTCAAGTCCATTTCTGCTAGTCCCACGTTTGATGCCAAACGCCAACAGCCGCAGCCTTTGTTGATTCATCCATTGCAGTGTCATTATCCAGCAGGCAATCATTAATAGCCCTTAGTATCTCTCCCTGTGACGTATAATGGAAAAAGAGCCTACAGTAATCTGACAATCTTTTGTGACTTTGTAGCGTTCTAGGATTTGCTAGCAAAACCATGTATTTACAGCCTGTGTCTACTCACTTTTTCGTCACGCCTCTTTTCTTCGAACATAAGCAAACGGTTTACAAACTTTCGTGACCTGCCCGTCATATCAGGTAGCGAATCAGGATTGTTTACCTCGGCTCATCACGCGAGCTTATCTGTCAATCATACTATACCTCACAGACCGCACGTGAATAACACAGAATCTTTTGAAGTTCGTACTCAGGAAAAGTCAGAAACCCCTGGGCCCTTTGATCTTTAGAAGCGGGCATTCCTACAGAGAAAATCTTAGAGAACCCCGTTACCCGTATAAGTCTTTTGATGATGATCGAAAGCGCTCGACGGAAGATGGGCGTAAGCTTTATCTGGGAACTGGGAGCCGCGCTAGCGTAGTGGTTACAACACCGCTCTGGCGACCGGGTGATACAGGATCAAACCCGGGCGACGGCATTTGAGGATTTTTCGTCGACCGGAATTTGGACTGGATTAACTCGAGACCTGGCGAGGACATTTGAAGGAGTGTCGTCGACCAGGGACTGGCGGCTCCTGAGCCGACCCAGCTGCAATGGGTACCTCCGAAATCGGCGAGTATTTGCCTGAATGGCGAGGGGCTACCAGTTTTCACTCAGAATTTTTGGATAGTCTAAGCACGTAGTTCTAGAACCATTGTGGAAAATGTGTTAATAGCATTCGTGGGGATATTTCATTCTGATTTTCTGGTAATAGAAATTAGTGCTTACGTGTTTTAAAGTGTTAGCTTTACCATTATAATTCACTTAGATTTTCTAGCTGGTAAAACTAGTGAAATAAAATAACGCGTAGCTATTTTATACCAGATGTTCAGTTATAATGTTAATTTTCACCACCCGCTTTCTCAAACAAGAAAGACGGTTTTAACTGACTGGTATATGCTAGGCGCGACTGATAGTGACAGAAAAGAATTCACGTTTTATTTCATTGTGCGTATTTATTATAAGTGCCTATTATTTAATATCATACGACTAAACTATCAGACGCCGACAATTTAATAGCTATTAAAGACAGGCGACACTTTGTATAAGTGCGCATATAGATCATTAAATAATAATTGACATTGTACGCTGATCGTTAAGCACGAGCAATGGGCGGGGAGAGTGCATACCTCTATCCAACCTAAAACTCATTGCTAGTGATGGGCGATAGGGTAGGCTAAAGACACCGTGTGCCTTTTAAATTTAATCAGGACTGATGGAGTGGATAAGAGATCATCTTGTCCCCGTCTGTGCATATATATATAGCTATATGGAGGAGTAGGGGACCTAAGACGCGTCAAAAGTGACCCAAGATCTGCACTCTCTGACAAGGCTAATTATGATCTGCTGGTAGTTTATCCAGTTCTCCCCTGACTTACTCCACCCTTCCCATTTGGATACATTTTCAACCCTGGTCACCTGACCAATCGTAGCCTATGCCTGTGCCATCCATGACATCCCCCTCTTGATTCTTGCTCCTTTGATGTCAGCTACATTTTCATGCAGGGTGTGTCTTTTATCGGAGGTTACCCGCATATATGTTTTTGCCTGGGCCATCGCATATCTGAATCTAATCGACAGCAATCCGAGCATGTATCTCATTGTTACAATAGGGGTATCACGCGTACAGCCCAAAACTAGTCGCATCCCTTCATTTTGAATGCATTCCAGTCGTTCACATTGTGACACTGACAGCGTGAGTATTCCTAGCCCGTACTCGATTACTGAAATCACAAGCTGATGATACAGTAGAAACAATAGTCTCTGTTCCAAGCCATTGTTTTTAAGGCTGCACTTCTGTATGATCAGTTCGACATGATACTTGAATGATAGCCCACGATCAAACGTTACTCCCAGATACTTCAGCCTGTCTTGCCTTTCAATGTTCTACCCATTGAAAGTGATGTCTGGAAGGTCTGCTTTCACTATGGAGTTGTTCAAAGAGCACCACATCACACAGCCTTGTTTGGATTGACCTTTGATCCGCTTTCCTCACACCATTTAGAAACCGCCTGTAGTGTCTCTTGGATGCCTTGGACCATTTCCTGTCTGTCTGAGCCAGTTCTGTACATGTCATCTGCGAAAGTTGATGTTCGTCCCAGTCCTGCTGGTTGAAAGGTTGCTACTTTTGCTGTGTAGATACTAAATAGCACTGGTGATGGGAGCCGCGCTAGCGTAGTGGTTACAACACCGCTCTGGCGACCGGGTGATACAGGATCAAACCCGGGCGACGGCATTTGAGGATTTTTCGTCGACCGGGATTTGGACTGAATTAACTCGAGACCTGGCGAGGACATTTGAAGGAATGTCGTCGACCAGGGACTGGCGGCTCCTGAGCCGACCCAGCTGCAATGGGTACCTCCGAAATCGGCGAGTATTTGCCTGAATGGCGAGGGACACCTGTCTCTGTACAAGAAATAAAGGGATACTCACGTAAAATCAATGTCAGGTTAGACATAAAAAATAATAACCTGAGATTTCGCCTCGAGTATTAGCGGGCGAACGCAAAAAAAAAAAAAAAAAAAAAAAAAAAAAAAAAAAAAAAAAAAAAAACACTGGTGATAGTGGAGAACCCTGGGGTAGTCCCGGCCAAATGCACATTGGTTCTGATGTCCAAATTCCCAAGCAAAATGCAACTGATCTCTCCATTAAAGCAGCTGCTATCCACCTTGTTATCCAAGGGTTTACACCACATGCCATTATACAGTCTAGTAGGGTTGCAAAGTCCACACTGTGATAAGCATCCTCTAGGTCAATTGCGACAGCCACCGTTTCTCTTTTACCCTGGAGTCCCTCATACACATCGTACGCAAATGTTCCAGCATTACCCCATGTTGTTTTCATAGGCCTATAGCTACCCAGGGTATCAGGAAGGATGTGTGCATTTTTGAGGTGGCTCATTACTTGTCTTGCAACTATCTTTTCAAGTAATTTACCATAGACATTATGTAGTGTGATAATTTGATAGCTGTTGAGCAGCGTGGGGTCATTGCCAGGTTTAGAAAGTGGCCAGTTTTCCGGCACCTCAGCATTCTGTATGCTGGAATTGAAAACGTCATCATATTTATAATTGCTGTGTCGTCGAGCTGTTTTCTGTGATGGACACCATCAGGACCCGGAGCAGTGTTTCTGCTGGTTTTCAATGTGTACACCACGTCCTCTTCAGAAATGAGATCAAAGTATGTCTGGCCCCTTAGGACATTTTCCAGCACACTGTCCTTTATTTTCAGGCGGGCACTTTTGTCACCTTTAGCCATTTGCTCCACACATCGTATATATATTTATGTATGGTGGTGTTAAACTTCTGCTTTCTCTCAGTATACGACAACAGTTCACAACTGACAAAAATGGTGAATGATGTCACGAGTTGGCGAAGGACTTCACTCGGACAGCCATAGCAAATAACGGTGAAACTTTATTTACACAAAATAAAGTGGCAAAGGTAAAATAATGAGCCCAACCTTCACCTAAGGTTGGCAGTTTGGTACATCAACAAATTCAGTTCAATTATTTATACAAATGTCTTGCTCTCTCGTTCACTCATGCTGCTTCAGTAGTTCGAGCTGTCTCAATTATGCTCTGGTGGTTTACGACTTGGAAAACTACTGCTGTCAATATCTTTCTGCCCTCTAAAATTCTTCATATGGCAACATTGTCTTTTTAACATGTTTCAAAATCTGACTGACTATATTTTGCAGAACACTTTACAACTATTTCTCGAACACTCTAGAACAAAACAGTTCACTCAAAATATAAATATCCCGTGCAAGCTTAACACATTAACTACCGCAAGCCGCTGTCAGCGGCTCACAAAATAATCACATTTGGACCGCAAGCCGCTCAGAGCGCCAATCTAATTTTAGTAATAAAACGAATGAAAAATGTACTGAAACACTCTCTGATCTGGTTCGAGATTTTAAGTTGCCACCGGAAAACAAATTCCCAAAGCATGGTTGTTGTAGAACACTGGAAAATTGATATTATGTTCATATTTTTCAGCGTTTTGGGTTAGTTACCAAATCGTGTAAAACTGTTTACCGTGGCAACTAGTGATAGGACTACAAAAAATGCGTGTACATCTCGTCTAACGGCTGAATAGGATAGAAACGTGTTTCAACAATTGACTGATAGATCTAGCGAAGAGGACAAGAGTGAAAATGGTGTGCACATTGATTGAAATTGTGATTTTGATAGAGATGGGGCGCACGCAGTTATAATTGTGAAAATATTGCAAGTCCTTGGCAATCGGAGGGCCGTTAAATAGCAACAACCTCTATTAGAGTTACAACCAGTGTTTATTGTAATAGTACATTCATTTATCTTTAAAATGACGTGTAATTCACAAAAATCTGTAAACAATTACGAAAACTACAGCTTACTTTGTGCAAACACCTACAGGATGAAAATGGGAAAAAAATTTAATTCGGCCACAGTGTGTTTTTCATTTTGGTAGTTAATGTGTTAACTTAGCCGAGTTCACCCAAAAAAAAAGAACTCCAAACTTGAGTCAGCACCTTTTCTCAAGGGGCGTAAAACACTACTGTTGATCCCTACTTCAGTGTATATGGATTATCGCCCTTTGATTATAAATCTATAAGTCATGGATTATCGCTCTTTGATTTAAATTTATGTCAGTTAATTTCCCTCATGCAAATGTTTGAAACTGGATTTCTGACATTCGAACTCCATGTTACAGCTCTTTCCTTTTCTATCCATGCTTCCTCCACTGTCTTATTCCACCAGGGAGGTTGGGTGAAAAGAGTTCTTGCTGTCTTTTGTTTAGCATTTTGACGCAATATGTGTAAAGGGTTGTTACAGTCGAGTGGGCCTGTAGGATACTTGAAGGTCTGTTTAGGTTTCCTGTGTCTAGTGGTCCTACCTTTTGCAATGAGTATGATGCAAGGTAGGTGATCACTTTCTTGTGCACCTAATATATCCTAACGTGCCATGGTGGTGTCAGCACTAGAGATGAATGCCAGATCTATGACACCATTTGTATCCGCAGACTTAGTTGCCAGTCTAGTTGGGCGTCCATCATTCAGAATGGCAAGGTTCATGTTAAGTAATGCCTGGCTCAAAGCTATACCCTGCCTATTTTCCATGATGTTCCTCCACTCCTTGGATCTAGCATTGAAATCGCCAGCAATTAAACACCTAAGTCAGAATCTTCAGACATAAATAACATATCAGAGACTATTCCAAGAAGAACCCACAATGCTTCCTTTGCAGATGACTTAGCCCTGTGGATCTCAGAGGAATATATCACTACGGTAAGCATTTGGGAGCAGCAAGCCCTAACATCATTGGAGGAGTGAGCCAAGGCATGGCTAGTAAAGATAAATGAAGGGAAAACATCATACACAGTGTTTTCTCTCTCAAACCAACCACAGAGCTCCAAATTGGTGCTAAATGGGGAAAATCTACATCTGGATGAAAATCCTAACTACCTAGGCATTACCTTTGATCGACGCTTGACATGGAAAATCCAGATTGAAAGAAACAGGACAGGAGCAAGGCAGAAAATGGCAATCATTAAAAAGCTTGCTGGCACGGGTTGGGGAGCAGATGAGAGAGTACTGAAGAAGCTAAATACTGGGCGAGTGAGACCAGTCTTAGAATATGGCATTGCAGCATGGTCAACGGCAGCTAAGTCGAACTTTGACAAAATAAACAGAACCCAAAACCAAGCAGTGAGAATCATAACAGGGGGCATGAAGTCAACACCCATTAAAGAGTTGGAAAAGATTACTCACCTCCAGCCTGTGGAGGATAGAAGAGATAGCAGAGCCTAGCAACAAGCCGAGAAATTCAGGAGGCTGATAGACCACCCAATGTACCAGAGAATAAATGGACTTGGAAGGGGAAGACTGAAGCGAAGCAACTTTGTAGAGACAGTCAAAACAAAGATGAGAGTAGACCCCATAAATGCAATATCAACAGCTACGCCCATATGTACCGCACTCAAGCTACCAATTTGAAAACAACGTGCTTCCCTGAAATGTTAGAAAATGTTCCCTGGTATTGAGAGAAAGAACAGCCAAAATGAAACAGAAAGGAGAGTCCTAACCACAAAATATATAGAGAAACATTACCCAAGCAACACCTGGATTCATGCATACACAGATGGATCAGCAACTAATGCAACAGAAGATGGGGGTGGAGGAGTCATTCTGAGCTTAAGAAATGGCTAAAAAAAAAAAATAGCAGTCGCAACAGGGAAATATTCAAGTAACTTCAGAGCAGAGGCCTTAAAAACTGCAGAAATCCTAATGACAGAAGACATCTCAGAGAGACCAGTAGCTATCTTCTCAGATGCGATGTCAGTAATTACAACGCTCAAAAGTCAGAGTAATGCTGAACTGGATGACCTAAGAGTAACACTTCACAGACTATGTCAGCAATGCAAAAGAGTCGTGATACAGTGGATCCCTTCTCACCTCAACATCCCTGGAAATGAAGAGGCTGACAGATTGGCGAAGGAAGGGGGAAAGCTTCCTCAATTTGACACAAATATAACTTATGAGGAGGCCAAGAGTTTCATCAAGTGCAAATACAGGTACAAGTGGGAAGTGGCATCCAGGCCATTAAAAAAATGATACATATTACCAGCTCAGCAGATCTGAACAAGTGGTAATCTTCAGACTTCGCACAGGTCATAACAGATTGAGATACCATCTATTCAACAAATTAAAGATAGGAACTACTGATGAGTGTGACTATGGCACCGATAAAATGACTCCCGAACATCTGCTTCAAAGGTGCCCAACATATGAGGAACAGAGAAAACGCATATGGCCATCACCAGTACCATTCCTGGAGAAAATCTATGGAGATATCAACAGCCTCAGGCTGACCACTGCTTTCTTTGAACTTAATCAAGTTGACATCTGAGGGTGGAAGACCGCTAGAAAATTGCAATCACTCTCTGCTGTAAGATGGTCGACATTGCATATAAATTGTAGACTCACCACTCTTGACCGCCTATATTCACAGCAATGCAATTCCGCATCCTCACTAGATTGGGAACTTGTATCCAGCCACGTATGAGGGAGCTCATGTTTTACATATATCACTTGCCCTCGTCTACCAGGCCCAAATGGATTGGGGTAACATCTGTAGCCTGGGCAATTGATAACACTATTGGCTTTTAAATTTGTCTCCTGGATCATGAGGATATCGAAATTGTAGATGATTGTATGTATAATGGCTTCACGTTGATTGGCACTTTGACAATTCCAGTATCCTATACGCACATATTTCATTGAGGTGCGATCTGCTTTCTTTCTGAACTTTCTCTTTCCTGCCTTCTTTTTCTCTCTCTCCTCTTCTTTCCCCTACCTCTCCTTCTGCATTTGTATTTCCTCATTTCATTTGCTGCAGGTATCGATGACAGAGCGCGATCTCCGTAGCTCCCGCGATGATTCTTGATAGTTAAAATTCTCATGGTGTATTTGCAATAAATGGTGAAAATATTCGGTCACCCTGGTAGAGCCACCATACCAGGGAAGAGGCAAGGGATGTCCTTACGGAGTCCATCTGCCTAGTGCCGCCCTGCTTGCCTTCCAGACAGCCAATGTTTGCGACTGCTTACCCAGCAGCTATTCAGTCTCTCGGCACATTGGTCCACCTTAGACTTGGGGTCATTCACTAAAGACTCAGTTATCATTTGACCCATGATTTGGGAGTGGATTGATGGGTGTCAGAGCATATACCACTCATTGGTGAGTTATGCACACCACATCTTTAGGGATCCACTGACTCCAAGATCCTCTGCCAGTTTAGTTCAGACCTCGAGAGGGGCTGTTATCCGTGGCGCACAACGAGAATGTATGGCAGAAGTCTTGCATGAAATTCCGTTGAAACCAGCACGGGCAGACTTATGAAACTGCACCCTTTTCGCTTTGTGGCTAGCTGGTGCCCCTAGTGATAACCGTGAGGTTACCCCCACCTCTGTCACCGTGGACTTAACCTCCTCTCATGCCTGTGAGTTGAACCCACTGGAATAAAACCAAGGCATCTTCAACTTGGTATTGGCTGCAAAAGAGCGAGAAGCTCAGCAGCCCTAGTTAAACAACAACAGCAAAGCCAGTGAAGACTTTTGGGATGTACCTGCAAAATTGCTTCAACTTAACTGAAATTTGACTTAAACGAGTTCCGCTTATGTGGGCTGCACTGTGGGTGGTGATGGAAATTATTTGTCAAGAATAATAAGAAAGGTCATAAATCATCTTTGTATTTATTTTAAATTTGCATTCTAAATATTAAGTGTATAATAATTTGTGAAACCTTACGATCTGTTATTACACTATTCTCTTTGCAGATGAAAAAAAAACACAATCTCCAAAGAGTAAGTCGCCCAAATCAAAAGTGCAGACTTGCCTTGTTTGTCAAAAGGTTTGCCTTTTTTTTTTAATATAAAAAAAATAACAAAATCCTTATAAGATTAAATTCATAACGCTTACTTGTTGGTTTACTCTGTTCAGGTTTTAGTGTAACTGTTTGATCATGTTTTTAAATTGTTACCATTTGAACTACTCAATCCAGGTTTTATTTTTTTATCATAAGTTAAATTAACATGGCCAGGTTTTAAAAATTATCACCTGTTAAAAAAAATTACTTGGAATAGATATTTTACAAACCTAGGTAAATTGACATAAATATTATATATTCTGTTATCAGAAAGTTAAGAATCTGAAAAGGAGAGTGACAATTTTACTTTGTCAGGAAAATGCAAGATTTTGGGCACTTGCTGCTGTATGTTTCCTATCCCTGATTCTCTTCCTCAGTATATGTGTATTGGTGATACCTCTGCCTTATGACAGAATATTTCAAATGTTGCAGTACATATTAGGGATCCCATTACATGCCCATTGAGGCATATTGGGAATATGGTGTTAAGCCCATATTTTCTTGACCATACAGCACACTAGGGGTGATATGGTTAGCATCACGTCGGCTGCTTTTAACCTTCCCAGAGTTACTCTGGTACCCTATTCATGAGGCTGGGTCTGCCCTGAAGCCGTTTCTGGTCTAAAAAATCCCACCTCAACTGGGGATCAAACAATGGATCACTGAACTCGGAAGCCAGTGCACTAACCCCTGCACTGCCACGGCTCTCAGTGCATATTATGGAAAGAAATATTTTAAAATTTCTTGACCATGATATGTGTCATGTTTTGACATTTTTCATTAGCATTTTTCATTCACAACTGTTATTAAAGCAAACAACACAGACATACAGTATATATTGTTTTTATTAATGATCAACAAACTGATATAAAATTAATTTTTCCATGGCACTTGTCAAATAATTTCAAAGCAGATCTGTCAGAACTACTCCTTTTTAGAATGGCTCATATATTAATAAATGTTGACTTAGCATCAAAAGTGTATGTTAAATAATTTTAAAATTACTGTTTGCTAACTTTGATTTAACGTAAAGTGCTTGAAATTTTTTTCCACCAAGATCTGCAAATGCAAGTACAATATTGTTCGCAATGGGGACATCAAGCACTTGTGCGACGACGATTGCTTTAAACAGTTCCGTAACACTCCTAGTGTGTTCCTGAAAAGCACAGACAGCCCAAAACCAATCAGAAAGTCAAAGAAAACTGAACCAACCCCACCTGTCGATGCTTTGGCACTTTATCAGAAGGAGGTGCTGTCTAAACAAAACGATACTTACAAGACATGTGCTGTGTGTCAATTGATAAATCTCAACACAAGTCAGTCATTTTGCAGCTGGAAAGGCCTGGATTTCTGTGGGGAATCATGTCTTGGAAAATTCCAGGCAAATCTTAATACATCTTGTTCTTTTTGTCATGCTTACATCCCAGTGGATATGAGAGCCATTTGTTGTATCAAGATAGGTAATGACATACGTCCATTTTGTAAGCAGAGATGTTACAACGAATTTAAGAAAAAGCTGCGGTTGTGTTCATTTTGCCAACGTGATGTTGCAGGAATTCCAGATGCCTTCACTGCAATGGTAGGAAATAAAGGGAAATTCAAGGAATTCTGCTCACAGGCGTGTATGAAAAGTCTGGAAAGTGAGGTGGGTGATTTAGACATAGTGCGCTGGGAAAAAGGCAGCTTGAAACAAGAGGCAATCACCTGTCCAATATGTAAAAAGCAGGGATTGCTAAAATACACTGTACGGTTCCAGGGCAAAGTGAGCAAACTGTGCAGTGACTTGTGCATATCCGCTTTTAAGTACGCCCACAAAATCAACACAGACACTTGTGACAGCTGTGCTGCTGCTTGCATAGCAGAAGAAGCCCAAGCCCATTTTGTGCAGTACGAGGGGCAAATGAAACGGTTTTGTAGTGATAACTGTGTTAGCCTTTTTCGCAAAGCAAACAGCAAAGTGATGCAGTGTGGCTGGTGTCGTACCAAAAAAGTGAACTTCGATATGATAGAGAAGCCGGAAGCAGACAATAAGTTTCAGATGTTCTGCTCTCTCAACTGCCTTTCATTATACCGTGTTAACCAACAGGCTAAGCCAGGAAAGACGGCAACATGTGACCAGTGTCGAAAGGTAACATTCATGTAATAATTATGTCAAATTTTTTTATCTTATTCGTCTCTGATAGTTTTCTTGGTTTGTCTGCTAAGGGAGGCAATCACCAAAATCCCAATTCAAGCAAGAGCAAACAATTACATTGCAAACATTCTCTTACATTAACGTGCATGTGATAGAAGGAAGCATTGGTCAGAATGATGCCTTGATACATACGTATATATTGTACATACACACACACACACACACACACATGCATACACAGGATGTCCCTAAACTCCTTGTGCAACTTTCAACTTTAAAAACTTTGGATGTACACATAACAGAAGCACACTATAAAAGCACAATTTAAGAATTTTTTAAATGTTAGTGTTATCAATTTAGAATTAATTTTTTTTATTTTTAGATCCTGTAAATGTTTGTTGGAAAATCGGACTGAATGATATGTCACGATAGATGGCAGTTATATTAAAACCTACAAATTTGAGCTGTATTGGTTAAAACTTGATAAATTATGTTTTTAAATGCTGTTTACTGTGTGCTTCTATTATGTGTACATCCAAAGCTTAAAATTTAAAGTTGCACAAGGACTTTACAGACACCATGAATTTATGTATGCATGCCAATGCTCATTGGTAGTTTAGTGGCTAGAATGTTTGCCTTCCAGACAAACGTTCTGCGGATTCCTGACAAGTAACAAAATTTAATTCAAGTGTATCAACTTTTTAGAAGTATATTTTTGTTAATTAAAGTTTCCAGTTATTTGTCTGGGATGATGCGCTTCTGTGCTTAGCAGAAGGTAAGAAGTGGAAACGAAGAGACTGAATACAGGAAAAATATTGCCATCTACAGACATGAGATCGCACACCATAATTCTTTGGTGTTATTTCTTGATCAATTACCTGCTAGTTATAAAATACATAGCATGATATACCTTTCTTTTGTTGGCAGCTAGAACTTTTTATTACATTATTACTTGTCTTCGGGGCCCTACTTCTGATGATCAGATTGCATCCTCTGTTATAGAGTGTTCTGTCATGTTTTATCTCCTAGGCGTAGTAAACGTTACACTTGAAATGTTTAACTAATAATTGTCACTTTAACCACAGGTCGAACCAGCACAGTATCATCTGACAATGAGTGATGCTTCAGTCCGCAACTTTTGTTCCTACTCCTGCGTCATAAGTTTTCAGTCACATTTTGCAGCAAAGCAATTATCTCCAGGTTCTGGACCACCATTTTTAGCATTACCTCCCCCTCCACTTCAGCCTCAACAGCCAGGACCGTTAACACAGCATCCACAGCAGAAGACACCAGCGCCCAGTGTTGGACGTGGGCGTGGACGTATAAACACACGCCAAGGTAAGTTTAATTAAACTGCTGCTGCAGAAAACTACTGTACTCATTTCATCTTGTTCAGCCCTGTGAATAGTAAATTAGAGATAGGCTACTAAATGTTTTATCTGTAGCATGCTTCTATGTTGCATTTGATTGGGGGAGATTGTTCATTTCCAGGAAATATGCTTTCAAATAGCTCATTCTTACCTGTGGTGAAACATGTTGAGAGGCCAGCATTGCACAGTAAGGGAGGCCTGGGAAGTGGCGGAGTGCAGGATGTGAAGATTCCTTAGGAGAGCCCAGAACTAGAGCACAGTATTTCAGCCCTGCGTATTTGGAGAGCCACCCTGTATGGTGGGGAATGCACAATTTGCAACCCCCTTCCCCCAGTTTGAAACCAGATATGAAGAGCCTTTGAATACTTGCTAGCCAGGATAGAATTCCTGGCAAAGAAACTGGAGCTCGTGATTCCAGCCCAACAAGTTTCGGAATGGCGGAAAAGCCTAGATCTAAAATGTGAACAAATGATGTGCTCTGATGCCCTAGTTAAACAAAACAATGCCACAATCTTTAATTTTGTTGAGCCCTGTAAAGAGAACATTATAGACAACATCTGATCATCATCAGTCTTTGTGCATAAACTCTCCATCTAATCCAGTCATGGTTGTCTATCGTTAGTTCCTGCTTTGATTTTGTCTGTCGTTTGAAATTCTGCCTCTTATGATGGTGACCTTTTGCCATTTGGTCTGCCATTCTATGCAGTTGTGATGTTCAGTTCCCTGTTTCAGCTATACTTTTTCTCATGTAGTAGGAGACTCCTCTTTTCTTTGATCTTGAAACCGATGTTTTATTAAATCCTGTTTGTCTTGAATGTTTCTTTTACCTTTCCTTCACAAGAGTGGAGCTAGAGGCAGTTACTGCAGCCCTGAGATGGCTGTCTCGCACTCCATCAACCAGGGCAGTTATGTCATGACTCTCAGTCCATGCTTCGGAAGGTTCAAAATGGATAGCTGCAGCCTTAATGGAACACATTCAAAGAAGCCTCGAATCTTCAGGAGCTGGTTTGAATCTACTGCCCATGTATGGAGGCATATCTGGAGTCATCTTTATATGACCATCAGCTATGCACAGTGCTACAATATACATGTGGAAGTGAACCTCTGTCTGTGAGGCTAATTACACCCTTATTGACTCTTGAAATCATCCACACACTTCCAGGGATTCCTCCTGTGGTGAAACGTGTTGAGAACCCAGCATTGCACACTAAGCTTGGAGAAGTCACTTGAGCCCCAGACATGATTCTTTGGCTTGACTGCATGCAAGAGGATCTCACTATGGACCCAGTGATAGGCAGGGGGAGCTGAGGAGCGACTCTGTGCATGGCGTGACAATTCCTTGAGAGAGCCCAGAACCAGAGCACAGTATTTTAGCTCTGCATAGCAGAGAGCCCCCTTGTATGGTGGGGAATGCACAGTATGCCATGCACTTCATACTCCTAGCTTGAGACTAGATGCATACCTGTCAACCTGTACGAATTTTTTGTACAATGTACGTATTTTTGATACTTTTAGCAGTGTACGGCTGTACAGACTCGTACAGATTTTTCCTCCCTCCCAAAAAAAAAAATTGAAATTTTTATTTTTTTTTATTTTTTTTTTTAAATTCTAATTTTAATTCTATTTTCCAACCCAAGTTTTTTTAAATTTTAAAACAGAAAATATTTTCTAGCCCAGGTTTTTTTTAAACCAATTTTTTTATTCCGGGAATCTCGGCATCTGTTTTAAACTGAAGTCTCTCGCGGCAACCAATCAAATCCGTTTATACCCAACAATTCGGCAAAAACTGTGAATTCGGTCTCAAACATTTCGGCTTTCATCGTGACATGACGTATTTTTAAAGTTACCTGTTATCAGCCATGCTTGCCAAGACACTTCGATGCCAATTTGTTTAAAAAAAGCTAAGTACCTATAACTTGGTTAAATATTGCTGTTGTTTTGCTTTGTTGCAATTTAATCACTGTCTTAATCTTTCCAGTTATATCTTGCCCTTCAGTATATTTCCAATAAATTAATGTCATAATATTCTGTGTAGGCCCTGCATAACTTAAAAAAAAAAAGTTTGTTTGCGTTGAATAGGCCTATTTTATTCCGGCGATCAAGATTCACTGCTTTATTTTTCATAAAGCGGCGATCTATTATCACTGGTCTAGGCTATCAATTTTTAAATAATAATTTTGTAAATTTTTGGAAGTACATTTTCTCTTCCTAGATTAATATTCTGTTCACAATTTAGTTAATTTTTTTATTTTTTGCTGTTGCTTTGCTTTGCTTCGTTGAATTTTATTTTTGTCGTTCTCTTAATCTTTCCAGTTATATTTTGACCATTTCAATATTTCCAATAAATTAATATCATAAAATTTTGTGTAGGCCCTATGAAAGTAGAAAAATAAAGTTTATTTGCATTGAGTAGGCCTACCTACTTTATTTCAGCGGTCGAGATTCGCTGCTTTATTTTTTAATAAAGTGGCAATCTATTATCATTGGTCTAGGCTACCAACTCGTAAATAATTTTGTAAATTGTTGGTGCTACGTTTTTCTTCCTAGATTTGATATTATGTTCATAATTTGTTAAATTTTTTTTTGGTTGCTGTTAGCTGTTTGCTTTGCTTTGTTGTATGTTTTTTTTTTTTTTTTTTTTTGGTCCTCTTAATCTTTTCAGTTATATTTTGATCATTTAAATATTTACAATAAATTAATGTCATAATATTCTGTGTCGGCCCTACATAACTAGAAAAAAAGTTTGTTTGCGTAAACTTCGCTGCTTTATTTTTCAATACAAAAGTCCACACAGACTGCAGGAGGTCCATGAATGCAGACACACTCACTTCTTTTTTACAGTGTAAGATTAACATTGATTCATGCTGTGCAGACTTTAAGCCCACAAATGCAATTCTGCAAAGTGCTAAAAGTGCATGTGTTGATTATAATACAAAACACTGTGCATCGAAAGAATAGTACCTCACGATCACTAAGTTTTTTTATATGTAAAGAACAGCATGAGACTATTAGCATGTTTTATACCACACTAATTCAAATGCTAATAGATTTGTATATATCATTTTTCGTTTTAAAACTGTGTTGTGTATAATTTATTATTATATTTTTTGCGTAAGGATTTATGGGTGTTTGTAAGGATTTTTTTGGTCTGGCGTACAGATTTTTGTCTCAGGAGGTTGACAGGTATGTAGATGTGATGATCCTTTAAATGCAAGCCAAGCTGGAGAAACTGCAACTCATGACTTCAACTCAAGACATTTCGGAATGGCAGAAAAGCCATGGAAAAAGTCTAGATCTACAGTGTAGATAATACCAAGGAGTTTTCAACTTGGTTTTGGCTGCAAAAGAGCGAAAAGCTCAGCAGCCCATGTTTAAACAACAACAAACAATCTACTCTGCCATCAATGGTACCTATACCTTGTAGCGGTATGGCAGCTTGCGTACCCTGACAATCCCCAGAGCTATGCCAGTGGGAGTTTTACTCCTGGTGGTTCAACCAAGCTGGACTGGTCTGTGTGGGTAGGGGTCAGACAAAAGCTGGTACCCTGGTCCTCCAGGTTGGGGGTTTTAGCATAGGGCTGACACCCCTGTCTATGTAAAAAAATAATGAAGTTACGGAAACAACATCAAATGAACAAACTTTGCTGCGGGATGGACATTCGGAGTCTGTGGCTCATATGACTGTCAGTGGTGAAAGCCGAAAGGAAGCCACTGACATGAAAACGGATGTCCTGACCGCAAAACAGGATACAAGAATAGGATTTTGGAATGTCAGGACAATGTACGAGACAGGTAAACTAAGACAGGTCACGGCAGAAATGAGAAACTATAGGTTACACATCCTGGGGATAAGCGAGAGCAGATGGACAGGGGCAGGAAAAGTTAAAACAGCAACAGGAGAAACAGTACTTTACTCTGGAAGAGAGGATGGACAGCACAGTGAAGGCGTAGCCATTATTCTACAGAAAGGGATAGAAAGGACATTACTGGAATGGAAACCCATCAACAACAGACTGATACGATTGAGATTGAGAGGGAGATTCACCAACACTACAATAATACAATGCTACGCACCAACGAATGATAGCGATGAGGAGGTCAAGGATGAATTCTATCAACAACTGCAGAAAGAAATGGAGGACACACCTAGATATGATCTTGTTATAGTAATGGGAGACCTCAATGCGAAAGTTGGTACACACAATACATATAATGAAAGAACAATGGGGAAATGCGGCAGCGGAATAGCAAACGAAAATGGGGATAAGCTAATAAGTTTCTGTAGCTTTAACAACCTGGTCATTGGAGGAACACTTTTCCCACATAAGGAAATTCACAAGTTAACATGGGAATCACCAAATGGTCGGGACAGAAACCAGATAGACCACATCATGGTTAACGGTAGATGGAGACATGCATTACAAGATGTGAAGGTAAGAAGAGGTGCAGATGTGGGAAGCGATCACCATTTAGTAGTTGCAAAACTGAAAGTGAAACTAAGAAGGGCTGGACCAACTGTAACTACACAGAAAAGGTTTGACATCAGCAAATTGAAGGACCCCCTTACCAGAAAAGCTTTTGCGGCCGACATTAAGAAACGATATCAATTTGCCAAAAGCCAGGAAAAGACATTGACTGATGATATAGACCAGAATTTTAACACCATTTCAACAATATATAAGGAAAGTAGCAAATCATGCTTAGGATTCCAGGAAAGGAAGAAGCAAGACTGGATAACACCAGAAACACTAAACACCATAAAGATGAGAAAGGAAATGAAAAGAAAGAAAACAGAAGCGAAGTCCCCCAGGTTAAAGCAACTATATAGCGAACAGTACAGTCAACTGGACAGGGAAGTTAAACGCCAAACACGAGCCAACAAAAGGAATTTCCTAGACGATCTTGCAAAACAGGCAGAAGAGGCAGCACTGAGAAATGAACAAAGCACAGTATACAAAATAACTAAATTCATCAGCGGAAAACAAGGTGCAAACAATATTACATTAGTAAGAGATAAGCAAGGAAATCTCATCAAGACAGCAGAGGGACAGGAAACAAGATGGGCAGAGCACTTCAGAGAAACTCTGAACAAGGAAATACCAGAGACACAATTGAATGTTCCTGAGGCTGAAAACGATCTAGATGTAAATACAGACATTCCACGAAAAGAAGAAATCATCACAGCAATCAAAGGGTTAAAGAACGGTAAAGCTCCGGGCCATGATAACTTAAATGCAGAGCTATTTAAGACAGACCCTGAGCTAGCAGCAGAACTATTAGAACCACTATTTGCACAAGTGTGGAAAACGGGGACAACACCATCAGAGTGGAACAAAGGAATAATTGTCAAATTGCCCAAGAAGGGAGATCTTTCAGACTGCAATAATTGGAGAGGAATCACTCTTCTCTCAGTTCCCAGCAAAATACTAGGCAGGATAATTATACAGAGAATTTCAAAGGCAGTAGACTACAAACTGAGGAAAGAACAAGCAGGATTTAGAAAGAACAGAAGATGTGTAGACCATATATTCACTCTCAGGAACATTATAGAGCAGTGCTCAGAATGGCAAAGACAGCTTTACATAAATTTTGTTGATTTTGAAAAGGCTTTTGACAGCATACATAGGGACAGTTTATGGAAAATACTGAGGGCTTATGGAATTCCAAGCTGCATAGTGTCAATCATAAAAAGCCTCTATGCCAACTTTACGTGTAGTGTTGGGCAGAGCAACCTAACCTTCGAGGTGAAGACAGGAGTACGACAGGGATGCCCTTTATCAACCACTCTATTTTTAACAGTCATAGACTGGGTGATGCGCCAGACAACAGAGGGCAGTCCAAGAGGAATAAGATGGACTACATTTTCAACATTGAAAGATCTGGAATATGCAGATGACATTGCACTGCTGGCACATTCACATCAACACATCCAGGAAAAAACGGATAGACTTAATAAATTTAGCCAGCAGGTGGGCTTGAACATCAATTTAAAGAAGTCTGAGGTCATGACGCTCAATGTGAGCAACCCTGAGCCCATATCAGTAAGGAATCAGCAACTGGTACAGACAGATACCTTCACATACCTAGGAAGCATAGTAACACCAGACGGTGGGGCAGGCAAAGACATCAACATCAGAATGAATAAGGCAAGAACAGCCTTCTTTAGCCTAAATAACATCCGGAAGTCCTCCCAATACAGCACAAGCACAAAATTAAGATTATACCAGAGATGCGTGCTTTCTGTGCTTCTCTATGGTGCGGAATGCTGGAGAGTCACAGAGAAGTAAATGTCAAAATTGTCCTCTTTTCACACAACATGCCTAAGAAAAATTCACAGAATCTTTTGGCCGAATACCATCACCAACCAAGATCTGCTTACTCGTAGCAAGCAAGAGGACATGCATACCATCATAGCTGGCAGACGCTGGAGCTGGGTTGGTCATGTCCTCAGAAGAGACCCCGATGCCATCACAAGAACAGCTATGCTTTGGACCCCTGAAGGAAAGCGAAAGAGAGGCCGACCAAAAACAACTTGGCGGAGGACTGTGGAGGCTGAGATGCAAAGAATGAACCAGAGTTGGGGCACTGTACGAAGGATGGCCACCGACCGTGCAAAGTGGAATCAGTTTGTTGTTGCCCTACAAGACGCCACTAGGCGTGATGGCCACTGACTGCTTTGACGGTCGGTGGTTAAGGATCGAAGAAGAAGAAGAAGAAAACAATCTACTGCCCAGGTCATGCAGGTGTACACGGCAATGAGAGAGTTGACAGACTAGCTTCGAGAGCACACATAGTAGGGACATTGATTAAGGATAAGGGAGAGATACTGAGGACAGTTAATGATCAACTGTTCGAAAACGGCACAGCAATAGATGAATCAACAAGGCTAAGACTACTGGAATTTTTCATCAAGATTAAGAATAGCAGGGGTGGGTGTATGAGAGGATGCTATTGGCATGTATACGACCAGCACGCTACAGTTAGCATTCATACCCTTCAACAATGTTGAGAGAGACAGCACCTGTGCATTTGTCCGGAGTACAGTGGTCTCGATTTTGATTAACAATAATAATAACCTTTTCTTACCAAGTCAGAGAGAACCTGGAGAAGAAGATGGGTAGAAGAGCACCAAATAAAAAAAAAATGTCATGGACTGAGCTGAAGGAGATAGTCTATTCCCTTTTCACTCCTTATGGAACATGGAGCCTTCCTGCCGCTGATCCCCCTTGCAGGAAGGCTGCATTAAAGTATATAAGTATTTAAACTAATAAAACGGTATTCAATCAGTTTTACAAATTACGGTTCACAAGAAACAAGGGACGTTTCGGGTTTTACCCTTCGTCAGCCACAAACAGGTGACAAAGACAAGAATTACATATAGGTACTACAAAACTATACGATGATGAGAAATATACAACAAATGGGCGATACAAGCAGATGGAATAAGTAAACAACAACAGTGATGAGAGAAAAAAAACAATAATACAAGAAAATCGTAAAATCTAAAAGAAATACTGAAACAAGAAAGTAAATAATCAACGAAACGAAAAAAAGAGAATTAACAAAACTGTGGAACTAGTCAAAGTTCACTCAGCTCGATCCAAAGAATCTGTGAAAGAAAGCAATAGTATTCTGTCACAGAAATCGCAAGGAAGTGACGTACGATAGCGACAAAACAAAAGATATAAAAAGATACGAAACGAACCAAAACAAAAACATAAGAAGATAGATCTAAAAGACAACGAATAAAGAATGAAAAAGAGAAAAGCTACCAGAATTTATGCAAAATGATGTTGGATATTCAAACCATTGGGAGCTAAAACGCCCATTTTAAAAATAAGACGATTCTCCAACGAAAAGCGAGTCTTGTCATTACCGGCACATGAAAGGAGGGCAGTGACATGAATATCGGAATTACCTGAATGGTCAGGCCTATTGAAATGAAGGGCCACCAGTAAATTTTTGTCATGACAGATGTCATTCAAGTGCTCACGAAACCTGTCTGCCAAACGCCTGCCAGTTTCACCAATATAGGTCATGCCACACCTCTGGCAGATGATAGCATAAATCAGGTTTCTGGATTCACACGTAAAAGACTCTCTAATGATAAATTTTCCTTTCGGAAAAGTGACTGAGTTTGGAGTACAAATGGACAGGTCTTACATATCCGGCGTTGGCACGGTTTAGTACCAAAGTAAGACGGGCTAGTATGTCGCAAGCGACTGTGTACAAGAATATCCCTAAAATTCCTATTCCTACGATAAGCTACCAAAGGTGTATTACGAAACAACTCTTTGGTAACAGGATCAGAGTGGAGAATAGGCAATGTGCTCTTGCAGTGGTAGCCCCTAAAACAATTTATTTGACATGATGAGGTACCAGTCCCACTTATAGTGTCATATTAGTCACTTCTTATGACATGCCTAAGGTAACAGTAGTTCAGGTCTTTCTTTGTCCACTCAGAGGCCCCTGGAGCTTGATGGGGCTGAATAAGACTGC
Source organism: Oreohelix idahoensis (assembly GCA_024509875.1). Lineage (NCBI taxonomy): Eukaryota > Metazoa > Mollusca > Gastropoda > Stylommatophora > Oreohelicidae > Oreohelix > Oreohelix idahoensis. The sequence continues at coordinate 554,143 of JAMPIV010010417.1, forward strand.
TCAAAATAAAAATCTATTGATGAGCAACAACTGCAGTCTTAATGGTCCGGGTGAGGTGAAACAGGTTGATGATGATGAATCAGGGCATATATTTCACTTGGATCTGTATGCTTTAGTAGACCTTTTGGCTACGTGGTGAGTTACGTGGCAGAGTTACCGGGTTCTGGGTTCAAGGAGCAAAAATGGAGAAAGAGAGATGAATGTCTAGTGCAGGAATCATGAGAGCTAGGTTAAGTCTTTGAGGAAGTAGGGGTTTTCCCATGTTTTACGCAAGGAATATTTTGCTACTCAGGTTTTTCATATAGTGTTACCATGTAAGTGTCAGTTATTTCAAAGTTTTTAACAAATATAGTCATGTTATATATATTTGAAAAGGAAATTGAATGAAGATTCTGAATATATTCAGTTTATAAATTTACAATTTTTTTAAAATGAGTTAAAACTAGTTTGAGACTGGGAAGAAAAAAATTTGACAAAACAAAACAAAAACAAACAGAATTACCCACTGAAGACAGCTAATCCATCACTTAAATTAATATTAGACAAACATAAAGGTATGTTTCCAGGCACTCGTAAGAAATAAAGAAGTAGAACACTTGGACAACAGAAAAACAACAGACGTGAGTGGCTTACCCAGGGTTCGAACCCCGTACCTTCCGTACGACAACTCCGCCTAGCTATCAAGCGAATCACACTGACCCCACGGCCAGCTAGGCATCCCCAAAAAAAGATGCTTTACTGGCTATTTATCAGTAAGAAACACAAGACAACACCGGAAGTATACAGTGGGCAACTCAGCCCCTTAATGACGCAATCACTTCTGTTGTTCTCCTATTAACAGTATGTGTCAGTCCAAACAAGACAAAGACCTTGATACTGGGTCCAGTAAATAGTAGAAGACTAAAGGACAATAGTATAGAACAGTGGGTAGGTTTCTGGTATTGTATGAACATAAATAACACATAAGGAAGGGAAACCCGAGGCCTGTAAACAGTAAATTAATATTAGACAAACATAAAGGTATGTTTCCAGGCACTCGTAAGAAATAAAGAAGTAGAACACTTGGACAACAGAAAAACAACAGACGTGAGTGGCTTACCCAGGGTTCGAACCCAGTATCAAGGTCTTTGTCTTGTTTGGACTGACACATACTGTTAATAGGAGAACAACAGAAGTGATTGCGTCATTAAGGGGCTGAGTTGCCCACTGTATACTTCCGGTGTTGTCTTGTGTTTCTTACTGATAAATAGCCAGTAAAGCATCTTTTTTTGGGGATGCCTAGCTGGCCGTGGGGTCAGTGTGATTCGCTTGATAGCTAGGCGGAGTTGTCGTACGGAAGGTACGGGGTTCGAACCCTGGGTAAGCCACTCACGTCTGTTGTTTTTCTGTTGTCCAAGTGTTCTACTTCTTTATTTCTTACGAGTGCCTGGAAACATACCTTTATGTTTGTCTAATATTAATTTACTGTTTACAGGCCTCGGGTTTCCCTTCCTTATGTGTTATTTATGTTCATACAATACCAGAAACCTACCCACTGTTCTATACTATTGTCCTTTAGTCTTCTACTATTTACTGGACCCAGTATCAAGGTCTTTGTCTTGTTTGGACTGACACATACTGTTAATAGGAGAACAACAGAAGTGATTGCGTCATTAAGGGGCTGAGTTGCCCACTGTATACTTCCGGTGTTGTCTTGTGTTTCTTACTGATAAATAGCCAGTAAAGCATCTTTTTTTGGGGATGCCTAGCTGGCCGTGGGGTCAGTGTGATTCGCTTGATAGCTAGGCGGAGTTGTCGTACGGAAGGTACGGGGTTCGAACCCTGGGTAAGCCACTCACGTCTGTTGTTTTTCTGTTGTCCAAGTGTTCTACTTCTTTATTTCTTACGAGTGCCTGGAAACATACCTTTATGTTTGTCTAATATTAATTTACTGTTTACAGGCCTCGGGTTTCCCTTCCTTATGTGTTATTTATGTTCATACAATACCAGAAACCTACCCACTGTTCTATACTATTGTCCTTTAGTCTTCTATTATTTACTGGACCCAGTATCAAGGTCTTTGTCTTGTTTGGACTGACACATACTGTTAATAGGAGAACAACAGAAGTGATTGCGTCATTAAGGGGCTGAGTTGCCCACTGTATACTTCCGGTGTTGTCTTGTGTTTCTTACTGATAAATAGCCAGTAAAGCATCTTTTTTTGGGGATGCCTAGCTGGCCGTGGGGTCAGTGTGATTCGCTTGATAGCTAGGCGGAGTTGTCGTACGGAAGGTACGGGGTTCGAACCCTGGGTAAGCCACTCACGTCTGTTGTTTTTTCTGTTGTCCAAGTGTTCTACTTCTTTATTTCTTACGAGTGCCTGGAAACATACCTTTATGTTTGTCTAATATTAATTTACTGTTTACAGGCCTCGGGTTTCCCTTCCTTATGTGTTATTTATGTTCATACAATACCAGAAACCTACCCACTGTTCTATACTATTGTCCTTTAGTCTTCTATTATTTACTGGACCCAGTATCAAGGTCTTTGTCTTGTTTGGACTGACACATACTGTTAATAGGAGAACAACAGAAGTGATTGCGTCATTAAGGGGCTGAGTTGCCCACTGTATACTTCCGGTGTTGTCTTGTGTTTCTTACTGATAAATAGCCAGTAAAGCATCTTTTTTTGGGGATGCCTAGCTGGCCGTGGGGTCAGTGTGATTCGCTTGATAGCTAGGCGGAGTTGTCGTACGGAAGGTACGGGGTTCGAACCCTGGGTAAGCCACTCACGTCTGTTGTTTTTCTGTTGTCCAAGTGTTCTACTTCTTTATTTCTTACGAGTGCCTGGAAACATACCTTTATGTTTGTCTAATATTAATTTACTGTTTACAGGCCTCGGGTTTCCCTTCCTTATGTGTTATTTATGTTCATACAATACCAGAAACCTACCCACTGTTCTATACTATTGTCCTTTAGTCTTCTACTATTTACTGGACCCAGTATCAAGGTCTTTGTCTTGTTTGGACTGACACATACTGTTAATAGGAGAACAACAGAAGTGATTGCGTCATTAAGGGGCTGAGTTGCCCACTGTATACTTCCGGTGTTGTCTTGTGTTTCTTACTGATAAATAGCCAGTAAAGCATCTTTTTTTGGGGATGCCTAGCTGGCCGTGGGGTCAGTGTGATTCGCTTGATAGCTAGGCGGAGTTGTCGTACGGAAGGTACGGGGTTCGAACCCTGGGTAAGCCACTCACGTCTGTTGTTTTTCTGTTGTCCAAGTGTTCTACTTCTTTATTTCTTACGAGTGCCTGGAAACATACCTTTATGTTTGTCTAATATTAATTTACTGTTTACAGGCCTCGGGTTTCCCTTCCTTATGTGTTATTTATGTTAATCCATCACTTGTGTTATCCAAGATACAAATTTTTGTAAACTACATCCATTTTGGAAATAAAACACATATGGTTCAAGTTTATACTCTAACTACTTTTCAATTGGCATCAAGAAAAGAAAAGACACTCTATTGTCACAAATTTTCTGCGACACAGGTTTTTCATATAGTGTTACCATGTAAGTGTCAGTTATTTCAAAGTTTTTAACAAATATAGTCATGTTATATATATTTAAAAAGGAAAATGAATGAGGATTCTGAATATGTTCAGTTTATAAATTTACAAATTTTTTATGAATATAAAGTAGTTAGAGACGAGGCAGAAAAATATTTTACTAAACAAAAAAACAAAATAAACATATCAGACTTACCAATTGAAGACAGCTAATCCATCAGTTGTGTTATCCAAGATAGAAATCACTGTAAACTACATCCATTTTGGAAATAAATCACACATCAAGTTTATACTCTAACTACTTTCCATGGTCATCCAGAAAATGAAATACACTCTACTGTCACAAATTTACAAATAATTGAAAAAGAACACAAAATGTGATATATATGCTGAACTGCTCTCACAAAGAACACTACTTACACCCCAAATTAGAGATATTTACAACTTAACTTTAGTGTGCCATTTTAGGAAACATTCATCTATGTGCAGATGGGGGTGGCCAGTGCATCCTGCACAATAATAGTTTGTCCTTTTCCTGTCATCAGGTGTACTGCAAACTTTACACCTATTGAACTTAGTGCTTCTTTGCATTATATGTTTTGCACCCTCCAGTCTTTCCAATGGGTTATCTGATAATTTACTTGGCGTTTGAGGATTTAGCATGCGACTGATTTCAGGCATTGAGGATGACGCCGAAGCACATAATTCTCTGATCAGTGTTTGTTTGAACAACTTTAACGTAAGCTGCGATTTTCCAACTCCAACTGGACTTGTCAATTTTTACAAAATGTAAGCGTTACAGGTGGCTATTTCTAATATCCAAAAGAAAATCTTCTTCCACCACTTCAAGAATTTTCTATTGAAGAAGCCGTAATACCCTATCATCTTATCTGCCTTGTCGCAACCATTCATGTTATGGTTATTTTCATATATATATATTTCTCCTTTACATTCACCATGACAGGCGCAGCAGATCCATTTGTGGTAATAATTGTGACAGGTTTTTTTTAGCTTTTTTGTCCTTCCAAGCAGCAACTAGCATCCTTTGCTCCGAATTGATATAATACTTAGTCTCCATATGCTTTAGGTTCAAAGACTTCAGCTGCTGTGGGAATCCGACTCTGTTCGCTTGAAGTGTTCCAGTGTAATATTGTTTCCATTTAAGCATTTCATTTACTAACAGTTTTGTAGTGTACCACCTGTCAGCATAAATGTGATAGCCAGTTTCCAGACAAGACAAAAGTGTTCCAAAAATGTTTACGGAATTGGCACCAGCAGAGTCCCTTCTGACTGAAGGATCATAGGAGGTGTCTGATCCAAAATATGTTAGCAAGTTTAGCACATAACCTATTTCACTGTCCACAAGCCCAAAACTTTTAATTTGGTATTTGTGTGGCTTTTTTGCGTTATATTGCTTATATTTCCACCGACCTTTCCATCCTATAATCATCTCATCAATAGCTACATCTTGGTTCAGAGTGTATGTCGCAACAAATTTAGAGCATAACATTTGAACGAAGGGCTCTATTTTGTTTTTCTCTTCTGCAAGAGGTTCACAAATATGCAACATAGTTTGCAATATAGACAAAAATCTGTCTCTCTCCATCATTTGGGAATAAAATGGAGTGTGAAACATAGGCTCTTGTGAGGAGAAATAATCTTTTATGCTTGGCTTTTTGTCGATACCCATTGCTTGATGCAGAGCAAAAAATTTTAGCAGCTCATAATCGCTTACTGGGTTCCACCTATTATATCTTGATCGTTTCAGTGAAGGTGTATGCTTCTGCACTTCAATTTCTGCAAAGCAGTTTATGCTTTTTAAAATTTCCTCCCTTACAGCTGATGATACAAGGCTTTCAAAACACTGGATCGGGGTAGATGATTCATTTAGGCCTAAATTTGCTGACATACCCACTGCTCTTCTATCTTTGGGTTGGAATCTAAAGCTATTCCTTGTTAGTGCACCCAAGTTTGCTTCTTGCCATTCTATATTTCCGACACACTCCTGTATTTGTCTTTCCCCTTCTTGTAAAACTAAATTAGGTCCTACTGGGTCTGATGTTAAAGAATCAAAGTTAGGTGATAGAACTACGCCCACTCTTCCTAACATAATAGCCTACCTACATTCTCTGAATCCACATCACTGGAAGAAGAATTAGTCATCGAATTAAAACTAAAATCACTACTGCTGTAGCCGTCTTCATCTTCGCTGAAATTTTCTAGCAAACTAAGGGCCTGCTGAGCACTTAGACGAGCAGGTCGCTTGCGAGAAGATGAATTAGATGCCATCGAAAATAGGTAACACAAATTTTGTAAAACTTATCCGAGGTGGCTATTGTAAACGGGTCGAAAGTACTCGAAAGAGTGGCACTTGAACTCTCCCGCGTTAGAAATAATAATAAAAAGTGGCTATGAAACAAAACAAAAACGTAGTTCAAAAACAGCGACCAAGAAAACTGGCTCCCCGTCTTCAGAGCTTAGAAATATCGACCAAGAATACTGGCTCCACATCCTCAAAGAGTTAATATATCCCATACTTGTACTTGCTAGTTTAGAAAATGTTATTATCTTTAGCAGATGTCAGATTTCATTGGATTTTTTTGGCCTGCTAGTTCATTTACATCATCATCCTGTGTTTTTCTTATCTTACAGCAGCAGCAAGACAGCAATCTCCATCATTTCCAGTCATATGTAATGTTATGTCCCTGGCAGCACAAGCGGGTGAGTGCCATTTATTAATGTAGAAATTAATGTAAATTAATGGTCAGGGTTAGAAGAGATCAAGGTTTGATATATATATATATATATGTTCAGCAAGTTACAACATGTCTGCAGTATTTTATCTGAAACACTTGGGACTATTTGTGTTTTGGAATTTAGATTTCCCCAGATTTCAAAACGATAGTATACATCCTAGCGTGACTAGACAGAGGTCCCACAGAAAGCCTTGCTTTCTCAATGAGCTATGGGTAGGCATTCAGTAAGATAATGTCACTTACAGCCAGAGACTTGTGTAGTTGAAATGTAATCATTTCAGGGCTTGTAATTCTTCCTCTTGTGTAAGGGATTCCTAATAATGAGGAGTCATAAGCTCTTTTGATTATGTCTCCACCCTTTGTACACACTGGCCATTGTTACAACCAATTTAGAGGTTAAGTGAGGGCCTTAGACTGGTATTTCAGAGAAAGCAAAAATCGTTAAAAGGTTTCCATAGGTGAATCTGTGGTAGCTTCAATATAGGTCTGGCCAGTTTTCCGAAGCCATTATTGACAAGTCAGGTGGGCAGAAGCTGATCAAACGAAGTTTTCAAATGTTTAATTCTCTAAAAATCAACATTTAATAAATATTTGAAAATTGTACCTCTTCATTGTCATCATAACGTGACGGCAGTGGTTCTCAACGTGGCCCCACAGGGGGCCATGGCATGTTTCTAGGGGGCACAGTAAGTGCCATATTTTTGGTAAAGTATCTTTTTTTTCAGCTAACAGCAACTATAAGGGGGACCACAGAGGTAAATACGCTCAGAAGGAGGCCATGAGCAAAAAAAAGGTTGAGAACTCCTGACATAGATGATGTAAAATGCAACTGTGTAGCATTGACTGGGTTATAGTATTAACAGTGGCCCATCTATAATACAGTATAAGCATCTTGTCTATGCAACTGATGCCTCATGCCTGCTCAGGTCATGTCATGCACATAAGTGATGATGCGTTAAAAAATGTTGGTTTTCTGCGCTTTTCAAATGAAAATGGGTGCACCTGTATTTATCATGATCAGTGCATAAAAAATAAAGTACAAATGTATACGTGTTAGGTTGAAAGATGTAACATGGTTTCGTAAAAACATTCAAAACCTCAAGTACAGACAATCCTCACTATTCACGTGTTCCGTATTCACTCATTTGCGCGAGATAAAGTGTAACCCATTTTTTACCAATTACAGCCATGCGAATTTAAAAAATTCCAGCAAGGAGAGACTGCTTCCTTGTTCTCACAACTTTTGTTGTGTTTACACGTGTCTTTGTCAAGCATCTTTTCATCCACGCTTTTGCAGTTTTTTTGCGCTGTTATTGATTTTTTTTGTAATTAATAATGGCATCCAAGCATAGCGCAAGTGTGTTGGCGAGTGTGTATAAGTGCAAGAAGGCTGTGATGAGCCTCAGTAAGAAAGTACGTGCGTTAGATAAACTTCGTTCTGGGATGTCTGTTGTTAGTATTAATGCAGTTTCCTTTATTTCTTAATTTAGTGTTTTCTTTACATGTTTTCAATGTTAGTGAAATTTTCTTTATTTCTTAATTTTAAATGTTCTGTGTAAATTTTTTCAGTGTTTGTTCTCCAGGGATTTTGTAATAATATGATAGTGTATTTGCATGTGGATGTAGGAATGAGTGGTGACAGTGTGGGTGAGTGAGTGAGTATTGATACACCTAAAGATTGTACATACTGTACTATTACAAAGAAAAGAGTATATAAAATACATTTATAAAATGAACAGTACAATAAATAATTTTTTTTTTAACAAGACGTGTACACGAAATGATGAGTTTATGGTGATCGATAGCAAAAGTGTATGGTGAACAGGGTTCTGTAGGAACCTAACCTCCTGTTTTCCCCATAGGATCAGTGGTTCCATATTTGCTGATTTTTGTATTCACAAGGTTTTTAAGGAACCTAACTCCTGCGAAGAAAGAAATTATGTTATTTCTGTTATTAATTTACTGGTTTTTTTTTAAAAGTCGTAATTAATGTTCTAATTATTTAAAATATAAAAAATTTCTTTCTAAAAAAAACTATGTGCTGTTTGTTTTAACAGTACTTGATTTTAGTTTGATGAGTAGTCAGCGTATTTATGCTTTTTTAGGACCTGTACTCCACACAGAGCTGAAAGGTTGATTAACCGATTGAACTATATGACAGGAAAAGAGGTAGAATGTATTACTTTTTGTTGGATAAAAGAGTCTAGAATGTTGCTAGAAGTTTTGTTTAGGCGTTTATTATTCATTGATTTTGGAACAGAGTTGTTTGCATCTCTTATGCCATCTGCCATTGCATTTATGCCCTTGAACAGGTGACCAGCAACCCAAGACACAACCGAACATGCAGTCCCCACCACAAGTTCCCCACCAAGCCCCACCTTCCCAGTTGGCCCAGCCACCCAGTACACCAGCTGTACGTATTTGAGTTAATTTTTCTTTCCACATTCTTACTCTTATTAGTAGTTGACAGCTGTGAATCTGTATTTGATCACATATAAAAGTTTCAGCTAATGGCAGCTTAGAACCTGACTTTGGAGTTGGCTACTTTCAGTTTACAGTTTATTCAAATCTTACAAGATATATCAAAATTTTTTTTTTTTAATTTCTTTCAGTCACTGCATAAAAATTGATAATAGTTGTAGTTAGTATTATCAACAGTCAGTGACGATCTGTACCCTTACAGAAGTAAAATACCAGTCTTATCAAAATGATAATGCACCACCTTATGTAGCCTAGTGAGTTTACCAGTTAAATAACACTTTCTACCTCACAAGCTTTATGTGTGTGCTATACGGCACAGGCCTCTTAGTATACCCGTTTGGTTATATTCATATTTCCTCATATCTACACTTCACGTGACATAAACCGGTTTTTGCAACTTAAGCGTTGCAAACATTATTCAACTAATTCTTCAGCCGCTGTGGAAACAAACTAATATCCTTTTTGTGCCTGAATTGGTTTGGTTTGGTTTTGGTTTTAAAGACTATCTTCATTGCAGATGGACAACTCGATCAGTGCTCCGATCTCCTCTCTTAGATCACACATGGATAATCTCAGCACAGTGCTCAAACTCCGTAGCACTGGTAAGGATCCTAATGTGTGCATACAGAAATCACACATTCTATAAGTATTTTTGTGGTGGGTAAGTTTTGTAAATTTTGCCAGGGCAGCGGCTGTATGGCCTACTCTTTACGATTTCCAACTGCCGAGGGATTTTTAACGTGTGCAACTTGCACACAGGACCTCCTATTTTTCACCCTTATCCAAGAAAGCTAGGCATCCGATCTCACTACCCATGAGATCACAGGGGAGTATGACATCATTTGGACCCACTGGTTCTGAAAAAAATTAGTTAAAATATATTCCCTGTACTGGGAACCGGACCCGGTACATTTAGAAGAAGAGGCAGACACCATACCTCTTAGGCACTCCAACCCGCTTGTGCCTGGATAAAATCTACAAAGACAAATGAAAGGGATGAGGGAGATGTGGAAAGACCAGAAGCTGATGGCGTGAAACAGGAGAACTTGGCAAAAGTTTGTTGAAGGCCTATGCTCCTTGGGGAGCGGAAGAAGGGCAATGATGAAAACCTACAAACTACTAGGGAGAAAAAGAGTGACAGTAGTAAAAGACTTTATCGGTCACATTAAAGTAATACAGGACCATCAGTCATTGGTAAAGCTGCATCTACCTTTGCCTGCCTCACAACGCATGTTTGGGGAGACTTCAAACTCATAACGAAGACCAAAGCTGCGGTATATAATGCCTGCATCACCAGCACTGAATTGCAGTACAGTGAGATCATCAATGTGGAACTGATGACAAGAACCAGAAAGGTGGAAGTGGTATGGGAGATGAGAAGAAGAAACTGGCGATGGATAGGACACACATTGAGGAAACCTGGTGATAGTATCACAAGGCAGTCCTTGTTCTGGAATCCCCATGGTAAGAGATAGAGGGAGATGAAAAACACATGGAAAAACAAACTAGAGACAGATACAAAAGTAACAAAGAAAACCAGGAAAGATCTTTTGGCAGATAGTGCAGGACAGGAAGACTTTGCTTGAATATGTTGAAGCTTATTGGGGATCTGAGGGGTAACGATGATGATTAGAAAACCGTTCACATTAAATTGGTGGTAATTAAATATTGGTGAGTGGATTAGTTCTTGCGTTTCATAAGATGTTTGAACATCATAAGGGTTATGCTTCCGTTTCATAATGTTAGAACCATCATAAAGTTTATGTTTCCGTTTCAAAAGATGTTAGAACATCATAAGGGTTATGCCGCAGTGGTTCTTCACATTTAGTGTTGCATAGTAGCAGCCCTAAAATTAAGACTATAAATTCAGTGTGTGTATTTTTTTAAAATCTCCACAACAGACAGGCAACATGGTTCCAAGTGCGGATGGCAAACATCAAATTCTCATCCAGGCAGCAACACCTAAAGTTGGGAAGAACAAGTCTTTACAGTGCCGCCCCACGACACAGACAAAGGCTACATCATGCAAGCCACATTCAGAGACCAGAGAGACTCAGACAGGTAAATGGTGTCAAGGCTGTTGAAGACTACTTTTAAATATTGTTATTGTTGAACAGAATCGACATCATAATACTCTAGGCAAACCCATAGGTGCTCAGTGTCCCTCAGTATATTTCGAAGAGTGTGAATGCTAACTGTTCCTGTAGCTCGCTGGTTATATACACGATGGATGCATACACTCATACATCCGTCTCTGCTAGCCTTACGTTTGATGCCAAATTCCAACAGTTTTAACCTTGAGGATTCATCTATTGCAGTGTCATTCTCTAACAGGCGATAATTAATTGTTCTCAGTATCTCTCCCTTATCCATATCCTGTGTCCCCACTGTGGTGTTAAATCTACTGAAGGCTAATGTGAAACCTACTAAATGCTAATAATAAATCTGCAGAAGGCTAGTGTTAAATCTTCAAAGGTTAGTGTTAAATCTACTGAAGACTAGTGTTAAACCTACTGAAGGTTAGTGTTCAACTTACTGAAGGCTAGTGTTAAACTTACTGAAGGTTAGTGTCCAACTTACTGAAGGCTAGCGTTAAATCTGTTGAAGGCTAGTGTTAAATCCCCAAGGCTAGTGTTAAATCCCTAAGGCTAGTGTTAAATCCCCAAGGCTAGTGTTAAATCTGCTGAAGGCTAGTGTTAAGTCTGCTGAAGGCTAGTGTTAAATCCACAAGGCTAGTGTTAAATCTGCTCAAGGCTAGTGTTAAATACCTACTGCATATGCAGTATGACCACCAGCTATGCACAATGCAACACTATACATATGTGGAAGTGAATCTCTGTCTGTGAGGATAATTACACCTTCGTTGACTCTTGAAATCATCCACACACTTCCAGGGATTCCCTCTGGTGAAACTTGTTGAGAACCCAACATTGCACACTAAGCTTGGAGAAGTCAGTTGAGCCCCAGGCGTGATTCTTTGGCTTTGACCTAGTTGACTGCGTGCAGGAGGATCTCACTATGAACCCAGTGATAGGCAGGGGGAGCTGAGAAGTGGCTCTGTGCAGGACGTGACAATTCCTTGGGAGAGCCCAGAATCAGAGCACAGTATTTGAGCCCTGCATAGTTGAAGAACCCCCGTGGATGGCGGGGAATGCAGTCTGCCACACGCTTCTTACTCCTAGCTTGGGACCAGATGTGACGATCCTTTAAATGCAAGCCAAGCTGGAGAAACTGGATCTCATGACTTCAACTCAGCACATTTTGGAATGGCAGAAAAAGCCTATATCTACAGTGTAGATAATACCAAGGAGTCTTCAACTTGGTACTGGCTACTAAAGAGCGAAAATCTCAGCAGCTGTAGTTAAACAACAACTACTGAAGGCTATAGTAAATCTACTAAAGGTTGATGCTAAATCTGCTGTTGGCTACTTTTACTGCTACTGAAAACTATTGTTCTCAACTAAAGACTAGTGTTAAATCTGTTGATACTTTTTTCTTAGTCATTCCTCTTCTACCTTGGGGTGTAGAGGTTTGCCGGAGAGAGCACCATTCTATCCTATCAGCTGTCTTCCTTTTTTTGCCTGGTCCCAGTCTGATCTTCGATCCTTCAGAGATTGTCTGATGTTGTCCGCCCAGGGAACTCTGGGTCGTTCTTGAGGTCTGGATCCCTGAATCTTGGTTTCCCATATTAGTCATGGTAGACTATTCTCCCATTCTGCAGACATGGCCAAACCATCGTAACTGGGAATGTTCCACTCGGGTCTGCAGGGGCTGGATTTTGAGGCCATGATGTATTTTCTCGTTGCGGACCACGTTTCTTATTACTTTGGAGACCTTCCTCAGATACCTAATTTCTGAGGTTTGCAGCAGGCTTTTGTGGGTTGTAGTCATTGCTCGTGACTCGCATCCATAAGTCAAGACAAAATCTGTTGATTAAATCTACTCAAGACTGATATTAAATCTGCTAAATACTTTCTGTGCTGGACTTGGACTTTCAGTCACCTGCAGAGGCCATTTTTAAGCATGGCTGGAAATGATTAACACTACCATGGTCGCCTTTTGGCGACAGGCCCTATTTTTATTGAGTACCAGTGTCGCCTTTTGGCGTCTGTAAAGCATTAGCATGAAAAGTGATCACGGCAGTCATCCGAAAATATGCAAGCCAAGTGAAGTAACTCAGTTTTATTGAGAAATGGTCAACGGTGCCTAAAAATTTTTTTCGCGTTCTTTGATTCATGTTTGAGTGGAATTTTGTTTGAAGTTGAGTGAAACTGGTAAATGTTGCAATGATTTGGATTCTGGCTCTCAGCTGACCTTTGAAAGTGACAGCAGTTGGTCAAGGTGCTGATGGCGATTTTTCAGGGTGGCTACTAGGATGGGGCATGGCAGAGAAGCAGCTGATTAGTTTCAGTGGGACTTGTATGACTTTGATGACCCCTGTGTGAGTGTTAAGGTTAGACTGTTACAGAAAGTAGAAGAGGGTTTCCTGTAATTTTGAGGGGAAAACAACATGAAGATGAAGCATGGCAATTCACCTGTATTTGCTAGGTTGGGAAACATGGTTGCTTGTACGTGGCATGATACAAAATGTGAGAATGTGCTCAGCACAGCCACACTAACAATGTTGCTGACAAAAGTATCAGATCCAGACACCATGAGGGGGATTTATGACAGTGGAAAAACATGTCATGGCAGATGTTTATAATCACAATATGGGTGATGTTGGTCACTTCAATCAAAGACTTGTGAATTACTTTTACCCTTATTGCTGCTTCAAATGGTATCATCCAATTCTTCCTTTTGTCATCGAAGTTGCCCTAGTAATTGGATATATTCTGTACTGTTAAGCTGCCAAACCTCCAATTACACCAAAGCAATTTAGGCTCAAGATTGCTGAAGCTCTGGCATCAGATTATGCATGAAGTTGACACCACAAGAAAGCTTAGGCCATCGGAGCTTCAGTGAAAATTGACAGACTCATCATTGCAGAACATAACCACTTCCCACAGCAGTATGAAGACAAATCACACTGACCAAGATGCATTGTGTGTAATTCTGCTGGATTGAGAGTCCAGAAAAGATTCTTTTGTATTGGTTGTGAAGAACCACTCTGCATTGTGCCCTGCTTTTCAATTTTTCATAAGTGTAAGAACTATGCTACTGCCAGGAAGGAAATAGGCCCCCAAGGTCAGAGAAGAAAGCAATAATAATTGCATTTGTGACCATATTTATGTTAGACTAACACATCCAGCTAAAGCAAGTTGATGAGTATGTATTTTTTTTATTTCTCTTAGCATGAAATCATATCAGTACCTCATGAATATTTCTCTTTTGTCATTACAGACCCTGGACTTTTGTGTCCATTTCAAATAGCTTTTAACCCCAGTATCATTCAAGAGCATATTATACTTGCTATTTTTTAGAAAGAATGTTCAATTATACTATATCTTGTAAAGTCTGATGAGTTTTTAGTTGATTATAGTATATTTTGTACATATTTCAATAGTGCATGTCAGTTATTGTCTATAGCTCATTAATATTCAAAATGGCTGCCATGATCACATGACCTGAGCAAAAAACTAGGTCAGCACGCAACACTTTATCCACTTCCAATATCATCCTGAAAGTTTCATGTCAATCTGTTGACTCACTCGGTCTCAGTGATTTTTAAAATTTCATCACTCCAAATAGGAAATTTTTTCCTAAAATTCCCTTGGTACTTGAAGGTATTTGCTAACTGAGAAGTCTTGGTACTCAAAGTGTTCAGAATCAATTTATGATAAAACAGATGTATGGACCATTCTGTTGAGAATATGGTCCACCACATCACTAAGTACACATGAATACAATTGGGAAATGGGAAAAGGCACCCAATAAATAGCTGGAGATCAACAGACATAAAATACATCACCATTTGAGAGAATGGCAGAATACTACCCAGAATAAGGCTGTGGTAACCTTTTCACCAAAAATGAAATTTGCAACAACAAAAAAATAAAGGCTGTATAGATAGATATATTATACTTCTTTTCAAGTGACTATTGAACTCTGTGTTTTTTTTTATCAGATGAAGCCCCACCAAAGACTGTATTTGTGCCAGTTCCAGTGCCTGTCTATGTACCAATGCCCACAGTCATGTTCACAGCCCCAGCTCCAAAACTTGTACCTATTCCCATTCCTATACCAGTGCCAATTTTCATACCAACCACCAGGAAGTCAGTCAATGGAATAACAAAAGCAATACAGGCAAGTTTACTGTTAGTAGAGCATTATTATTTTAATGGAACAAAGTGTTTTTGCCTTACTTATAAAACTTATTTTCTCTCATATTATTATCATCATTGTTTTAAATAAATCTCCTTTTTTGTGTGTTTTTTTTTTTTTGTTTCTTTTCCCTACTTAGTATTTACTATCACATCCCCGTAAAAAAAGAATTTTTGCATATCAACACATGGTGGCCTGTTTCGACCGGGTGATATACTTTTTTTTATTTATTCCTTTTATTTATTTTCTCATGTCTCTTAGTTAACTATCACTTTCTTTTCTTCCTTTTTATGTAAACCCACCCTTATAACACTTGCAGGTCTATGTAACCACACAGTAACAACAACAATCAGAAAACATTTGTTCTACATAAATCTTGTCTTGGCATATAATTTTTTATGTTAAGGAAACATGAGTAAATCACAGCATTCACATGGCAGACGTGGTCTCCTTTTCCTCTCAGATGTCTTCTTCAAAGAAAGCAGTAGTCAGCTTGAGGCTATTTGTATCTCCATAATTTTTCCAGAAATGGTACCATATGTTTGTTGCTCATATGTTGGGCATCTTTGAAGCTGGTGTTCATCAATAATTTTATCTACGCCATAGTTACACTCATTGGTAGTTCCTATCTTTTTTAGCTTGTTGAATAGATGGTATCCCAATCTGCTGTGGCCCATGCAGAGTCGGAAGATTACCACTTGTTCTCTTCTGTTGAGCTGGTAATAATGCATCAATTTATATGTGTGGCCTGAATGCTGTGCATCCCATTTGTTCTTGTATCTGATTCTGATAAAACTCTTTGCCTCTGCAGAAGTTATGCTTGAATCAGGCTGAGGTAACTTTCCACCTTCCTTTGCCAATCTGTCAGCCTTTTCATTGCCAGAGATGTTAAAGTGAGATGGGATCCATTGTATCACAACTCTTTTGAATCGTTGACATAGGTTGTGGAGCACTACTCTTAATTCATCCATGTCTGCATTATTTTTGCTCTTCGGCATTGTAATTACTGACAGTGCATCTGTGAAGAAAGCCACTTGTCTCTTTGTGCTTTCCTCTGTCATTAAAACTCCTGCTGCAATTTTTAAGCCCTCTGCCTCTGCTCTGAAGTTAATTGAGAATTTTCCTGTTGCTACTGACAGCCTTTTTTGTGTACCAGTGCTTAAGCTCAGAAGGACACCTCCATGTTCTGTTGCATTTGTTGCTGATCTATCTATGTATGCATGGGTCCAGGTATTGCTTGGATAATGTTTCTCTATGTATTTTGTCATTATAGCTTTTCTTTCTGTTGCACTCTGGCTCCTCTTTCTCTCAATTCCAGGAATGTTTTCTATCTTTTCTTGGAAGTGGTGTTGTTTCCAAACTGGGAGCTCTGAATGTTTAGAATTTGAGATAAGCGCATCTTTATTGTAACTTTTATCTCCGCCGCTCGATCTGCTTCCAGCCATTTCATCAACAGAGCGCTGGAAAATTTAAATGAAATAATATTTTACCAAATGTTAACCACTTAAAACAAAAGATCACTTCCTTTCTTATGCAGTTCTTGAATAAAGTGAACTGTAGTAAGATAGCTTGCGGGTTCTCGCTCAGAATGTAGTGAAAGTATCTTTAAACCTGGGGACACAACACTTTTAAGTGTCGGTGGAAGAAGACTAGTCCAAAATTTACCTAGGCTAACAATTCTGTCAACCCCTGGTTTAAAGCAAACAAAAGTAAACCACAATATTTGCACAATGGCAGTGGCAGTCTGAAAGCTTTGTTTCTGAACTTTGACCTGGCTTATAAATCTTATTTAAACAAAAAATTTTTTAAGGAGATTAGTAATTTGAATCTTTCACGCTAGGACAATAGGAATCTTGAAACCTGGCATATAAATCTAGGAGTAAATCAGAACATTCATACAGTGACAACAGCAGCTGTTGACCTGGCATATAAATTTTGCAGTTTGCGTACAGGAATCAAAAGTAAATCAGATTATTCATGTTTTTGTGTACAGGAATCAAGATTAAATCAGCATATTCATGTTTTTGTATGTACATATATGAAGAGTAAATCAGAAAATTCTTACAAAGACTACAACAGCCTTGGAACTATTGACCTGGAATATAAATGTTGACATTTGTATGAAGCAGACGAGTAAATATTATAAAACAGTTACACTATGGCAGCTGCAATGATGACACTTTGTTTTACCTAAATATTGACTTGCCGCATAAATTTTGCCCTGTGTAGTCCCCGGGGGGTCTTTGAAGAGACAGCATAATAGTTCAGAACAAGCGGATGTTGTTGTGGAAACAGAAAAGTGGATGTTGTTGTGGAAACAGAAGAGCAGATGTTGTTGAAGCAGAAAAGTGGATGTTGTTGTGGAAACAGAGAAGTGGATGTTGTGGAAACAGAAGAGCGGATGTTGTTGTGGAAACAGAAAAGCAGAAAAGTGGATGTTGTTGTGGAAACAGAAAAGTGGATGTTGTTGTGGAAACAGAAAAGTGGATGTTGTGGAAACAGAAGAGCGGATATTGTTGTGGAAGCAGAAATGTGGATATTGTTGTGGAAACAGAAAAGTGGATGTTGTTGTGGAAGCAGCTTATACCATCTGAAGACTGTATCCGATGCCTTTCCCTCAAAGGCCAAGATATCATCATTTTTACAGACTCAGTGTCTGTCCTTTAAACTCCAGAAGACTGGACAATGGGGAACTGATTTAACCATACTACTCCTAGATGATCCTTTGATAGTCTACACCGCCCATCATTGTGGAAGATACTTACAATCTATGGTTTTCCAACAAAATATGTGAATATAATCAAAGCGCTATATGACAATGCAAGATGTTGTGTTAGAACAAATAAAGGGAATACAGAATGGTTTACAGTAGAAACAGGGGTGAAACAAGGCTGTATTATGTCACCACTACTTTTTGGAATAGCTATTGATTGGGTTATGAGAAACTATACCCACAATGAACAATTGGGTATAAAATGGACAAATGGAAAATTCCTGGGGGACCTGGATTTCGCAGATGATGTAGCATTCTTAAGTTCAACACCAAGACAATCCCAAGAAGCAATAAATAATTTGTGTCATCTCTCGGTTAAAATTGGTCTCCAAATAAATGCCTCTAAAACTAAAGCTATGAACTTTTCTAACGAGACCTTTGATATCATCTTGAACGGGGAAAAACTACAGAAAGTTGAAAGTTTCAATTATTTAGGCAGTAAAACGACTCAGGATGGTGACACAACAAGAGAAATCCATACTAGAATTGCTTTGGCAGCTAGCGCCTTCAATAGATTATCTAACATTTGGAAATTACGATCATTGAATATACATACCAAGCTTCGCCTGTTTAATTCAAATGTTATCTCAGTGTTAACATACGGCTGTGAGAGTTGGAAAATAACAAAATCATTGGAGAACAAGCTGAATACATTCGAGAACAAATGTCTTAGAAAACTCATGAACATCAGTTGGAAAGAATTCAAGACTAATCGACAAATAAGAGAAGACTCTAGGCAGAAATATGTCTCCGACTATATAAGGAAAAGACGATGGTCATATATCGGTCATGTCCTACGAATGCAAAACAACAGAATACCACTACAGGCGCTCACTTGGGTTCCTGAGGGTAAGCGGAAAAAAGGAAGACCAAAAGAAACACTCAGAAGAACAATAATAAGAGAAGGAAGAACGTTGGGCCTAAATAATGTGCAAGAGCTAAGAGGAGTGGCGTCACAACGAACAACCTGGAGAGCACTGGTTTCTGCCTTATGCGCCGTGTTTGGCGCTTAAAGAATTTATTATTATTATTATTACTCCTAGATGTTGATCAGCTTATACTTCCCATGGCATCAGAATAATTATGCAGTGGATCCCATTGACAATTGTATACATCTGGTAATGACAAAGCAGAAAATTAGCAAAGAAGGGAACAAGACAAGAACATCCATACACAGCAACAACTTTCCAAACAGCCAGAAAACTCATGAACAACAAAGAAACTTGTCTGAACAGATGGGCCGTGGGGTGCACTGGGAGAGAGGTACTCAGACATATGGCCAGTCCTGGTTCCAATGGCATTGTCAGCCATTTTACAAGGAGGGATCAGAGCACATTTTTCGACTTTGAACACAACATATACCACTCAATAATCACTTGAACAAAATCCAACCACAACACACTCCGGAGTGCCAGCTGTATACTTACCCATATGAAACTGTTGACCAACCACCTCTTTGAGTACCCAGGACTCGATGATGTTAGGAAAATTCTCCTTCCTCTGAGGCCAGATAAATGGAACATCTTATTTGAAGAACAAGAACTTGTGAACACATGCAGATACCTCTAAATAGTGCTGGGCCTAAGGGCAGGAGCCCAAATGCCGCCGAATCTATAACAGCTGCTGCTGAGCTTGTTTCTTTTTTGACGTCAATGCCAGGCTGAAGAATTTGCATGTGCTAAAATGTGCTGATCACATTTGTGAATGTATCCACTAGGAAATTTTAGAGCGTATGCCTGCAGACCCTCTTGAAGCAGAACTGTTGATGATGGCAGAGGCTGTTGCTGCAGACAGGAGACCCGGGGATAGTGACACAGACTCTGAAGTTGATGCCAGTGCGGAAGACTTTAGTGTTCCAGGTAAGAAGTGGTGTATCTTGATCATTTGCTAAAATGGGTTGAGAACACACAACAATACCATCATCAGCCATCCTGTTTGGTCCATGTGAAGCATAGATTAAAATTTGGGTTGTCTGGTTTAGCTCTGCCTATCTGGTTCCAGTAGCTTTGGTTCCCACGTCTGCCATTTTTCTCCATGTTTTAATTGGTCTCCCCACTGTTCTGCTTCTCCGAGGATTCAAGCCAAAGGTATCATTCCCTTTAATTTTTCTGTGGAGCATTGGACATATTCACACCAAGTCCTCCTGTCCTTGGAGCCTCGGTAGCACAGTGGTTAGTGCACTGGCTTCTTAGCTCGGTGGTCCATGGTTCGATCCCCAGTTGAGGTGGGATTTTTTAGACTGCATACGGCTCCGGGGTCGACCCAGCCTCATGAAATGAGGTACTACAGCAACTCTGGGAAGGTCAAGGCGCCCGGCGTGATGCTGACCACATCAACCCTAGTGTGCCAATGGTCAGAAAATATGGGCCTAACACCATATACCCAATATGCCTCAATGGACGTGTAACGGGATCCTTTACCGTTTTCTTTTTACCTCCTGTTCTGTTCCATTCATTCAAGGTCATTCCATATCTTTATTCCTTTCATGCCCTTCTCCAAATCCCTTCTATCTTTCTCTCTCTTTTTGAGAATGAATGGATATAATAAAAAAGACGACCGAAAGGATGTTCTTGTGCGCCTGATTCTCAACCCTTGGAAAAATAGCTAGTTCGTTCTATCGGTCTGTTTATCTATTGGTCTTTTTATCTATCTGTCTGTCTATCTATCTATGTGATTCTGCTCCTGAGTTAGGGAAGGCAAAGGACAGCGAGGAAGGGAACTAACCATCCCACCTCATAAAGCTGGACCTAGTATAGTGTAGGCCTTAACAGTTTACTACAAGTGGCGGAAAGAAAGACAGATGGACAGATAAACAGGCAGGACAGATAGACAGACCAGATGGATGGACCGACAAGACAGACAGATAGGACCAAATAGTGTATTTCAAAAAAATGTATACACACTAATTGAAAGCTTCTTTCTCAATTATCATATCAGTTATGTAATTTTCTCATTTAAATTGGCAGATGTTCAAAATACACACACACATACATACATATGATTCACACTTGCTACATTTTTTACAAATAAACATGTCGTATGTACATATTCATACGTTTATTTGTGAAAAAAAAAGTAGCAAGTGTGAATGAAAAACTTTATATAATAATTGTGTGTGAACAAGTTAGATGCCGTGCTATCACTTTCAGTAGTTGAAGATACAACCATGAGGCCAGCCCCCAGAGAAGATGAGTCACTGATGATGAGGAAGCGAGAAGGTCAAGGAGAAGAAGACATGATTCAAATGGCTCTTAGGATGGCAGAGGAAATGTCAGGCCCTATAGAGGATCTGGAGACATCTGTTGAACCTGTAGCAGTCAGTACAGGTAACTTTATTTTCTATCTTAACTCTTAGTATACGAGCGGCCTCTTAGAAAGGCCGATGATCGATCCCCGTCAATAGCGAAAATGTATAGGTGAATGCATGTTTAAAACCACTGAACAATTTAGTTACGTGCATGATATAGGGGTTTCATTTCTTCACATTTTGATATATAACACTTTATGTGTTATCTTTATAAATAAATTAATTATTGCAAAATCTGTAATGGTAGTCATGAAATTAGCTCGTATACTAAGAGTTAACATATCTGTCTCAGCTGATAATTTTCCCTCCTTAACACTGAGTACCATGGTCGCCTTTTGGCGTCCATATAGCATTAGTATAAAAAGTGATCACGGCAGCCGTCTGAAAATACGCAAGGCAAGGGAAGTAACTCAGTTTTATTTAGAAATGGTCGGTGGCAGCTTGGACATTTTTTCACGTGTTTTGATTCATATTTGAGTGCAAATTTGCTTAAAAATGAGTGAAACTGCTGAATGTAGCAATGATTTGGATTCTGGCTCTCAGCTAACCTTTGATAGTGACAACAGTTGGTCTAGTTTTGATGCAGGACTGCCTGAAACTACTGAAACAGCGACAGCTCTAGATCTAGCATTCATGAAGGTGCCAGAGGTGGTGATGATGATTTTCAGGGTCATAGTGTGAATCAGGGGTGTTGAAAAAGACCTACTACTAGGAGGGGGCATGGCAGAGAAGCAGCTAATTAGTTTCAGTGGGACTTGTATGACCCCTATGTGAGTGTTAGGGTTAGGATTAGACTGTTACAGAAAGTAGAAGAGGGTTTCCTGTAATTTTGAGGACAAAAAACATGAAGATGAAGCGTGGCAGTTCATCTGTTTTTGCTAGGTCGGGAAATCTGGTTGCCTGTACGTGGCATGATACAAAAAAGCTTGAATTTGCTTAGCACAGTCCACACAAGCAATGTTGTATCAGATATGAGGGGGATTTATGACAGTGGAAAAACCTGTCAAGGCAGATGTTTATAACCACAATATGGGTGATATAGATCACTTCAATCAAAGACTGGTGAATTACTTTTACCCTTATCGCTGCTTCAAATGGTATCATCCAATTCTTCATTTTGTCATAGAAGTTGCCCTAGTAAATGGATATATTCTGTACTGTGAATTACACCAGTGGAAAAACCTGTAGTTGTTTCTAGAAAGCCTGCACTAACTCATTCACTCCTTAACTCTTTGACTCCATAATATTTTTCCACCCTGTGCCATAATTATTTTTTGAAGAATTCTAAACGGTGAAGTGGACTGTCTTTTAGTGTAAATTTTATGTTAATCTTTTCTGTGAACATGTACTTATTATATACCAAACTGTAGGGAAATATATAGAGAATTGTAATATATAATGTCTTTGGTAGTATTAACACAAGTGTGTTCGGTATACTTAAAAACACTGCATGGTAAATTGAAAAACGCTAAAAAGTTAACTGTAGAATATGAGCTTACCAAAGGCAAATTACTGTTGTAGACAATAACATTTTCTTTTTAGTCTTCAAACATCAAGGTAATCCATTTACAAAGTAAAAAAAACATTGCTTATGGCCACAGTTTGTACATTTAGTGTTATTCACACCAGTTTTTACTGTGGTCCCTTATAAGAAAAAAATTAATTATATAATTTTCAAACAAATAAAGAAGAATAACATCATACAAAAACTTTTTACATTTGTAAAATACTATTAAAACATTAGTTTTAATAGTATCCCTAGCTTCATCTTCTACCTAGGACTAGTGATTAGATGTTACGGTAGGTCTAGTTTTGTTGCTTTTTGATCGACCAGAATAGGACTTTGCCCACTCATCATCTAATGTGTCTAGCTTTTCTGCACAGATTCCGTCTTTTGACAACAAACTGTGACTACCAAACAATCATCATCAATGACAGCAATGTTTCTAAGTAGTTTGACACAATTATTCACTTAGGAGGCTTAGAAAATGTAAATATGATTCGTGACATATTCTCTAGCAATAACAATGAAAAACGCAAACATGCAAATCGTCACACAAATTGTGATAATATCGTCAAAACACGCACACATGCTGCTTAACTATACTCAGATTAGTTGTATAGTAGTGGAACTCATTCCACGAGTTTTAAAATATGAACTGCATTAAACGGACGATTTTTGGGGTTTATTCATGATAAACTAAAAACAACGCTCTGACCATTGCGTGGACATGACACGTTGCATTTTGCAATGCTGTGAATGTTGGTCAGGAGCATCGTCTCCGGGAAGCCTTCATCAAGCATGTGCATGCTACTTACAGCAGTGGTGTCTGTGGCAGTTAGTTTAACATGATGGTTGCCTGCTCATCAAAACCTCATGTTGAAATCTCTGAGCATAATAAACATAGCAGTATGGTGTCGCCAGTACGCACTATAATACATGCTTTTTGGAAATAAAAAAAACTTTTTAATCAATTTGCCAGGGAGCGTCATCTGAACAGACATGCACACACTGCCTCGCTACCTGTACTGGGAGGGCCCATTGCCAGGATAACCATGCACTGCCTTTTCGAGACAGCGTTTGCCTTAAACCAAGGTTATAAAATTGTCATAGAATCTGCAGCATGTCAACATTTGGAAATGCGGAGATTTTACTACTACGAGATAACTCTTTTCTTTGTGCTTCTTATGGAGGCTGGAGCCACCCCTGCAGCTGGTCCTCTTTCTTATCACCAAGTATTCACGTGCTTTTGTAGCGGTGGTCCTGACATGGAAGTGAGTCATGGACAGTTAGTAAATAGCAGCTGGAAGCCACCAAGATATGGTTGTACAGTAGAATGTTAAGAATACCAAGGGCAGCTAAAAAAGAGTAAGAAGATCTCCTGAAGGAGGCCAGTGTGCCAAGGGAGCTTATTACTCATGTTAGACAGAGGCAGTCCACTGTCTTTGAGCACGTCATGAGAAGAAGAAAGCTGGAACATATTGTGACAACAGGAAAGATTGAAAGAAAACGAGATGGAGGACGATAAAGAGAGAAGATATTAGACAGTTTGATATCATGGCATGGAAAGAACTCAGCAGCACAATTGACAAGTAGCACTGGGGACAGAAGTTGTAGAGAGGTGTTGCCTTCGCCATTGGCATGGTACTACTTGAAGAAGTTTTAACTGGTTTTCCTCACTTGTTCAGGATTCATTGTTAGGGATTGCCTGGTGATATGCCTAAGGGCTGCTTTCACAAAATGTACTTGCCTCCATTTTTGTTTCTTCTTCCGTCCTTAGCCACCGACCGTCAAAGCAGTCAGTGGCCATTATGCCTAGTGGCGTCTTAGGGCAACAGCAGATAGGTTTTCTTTGCCATTGTTTCGCATCACGCCTATTGGCGTCTTTAGGGCAACGGCAAATCAATCCATTTGCTGTTGTTTCCGTAATCGAAGTGACTGGCAAACGGGTGATCAGCCCGTTGGTCCATTTTTGTTTGACTTTCTTAAAATTTAGTCACTTCTGCTTTTATCGATTGATTTTCTCAAAGTGTTCACCTACCCTTTTGTGTTGACCTCAAGTTTTGTCTGGGAACTGTTTTAGAATGTGTTGACCTCTATTTTGTCTCATGACTTCCTCAAAATGTATTTACCTATCATTTTGTCTCCTGGGACATGAATGTCAGTCACTAAATTGGTTCAAGATGTGTTGACTTCCTCTTTTTCAAGATGACTTTCTCAAACTGTTTTTACCTTCACCTTTGTCCGGTGACTTTCCCTAACTTCACCTCCGGTTTATTTTTAGCTGATTTTCTCATAGTGGTCGCCATAACTTTTGTCTACAGACTTGGAGTCTGCTCACCTTTACTTTGAGGGCTTTCTCAAGGTCTGTTCACCTCTATTTCTCTGAGGACTTGTCAGAGTGTGTTATCTCTACCTATGGGGACTTTCACAGTTTGTGTTTATATCCCTTACACCTGATTTTCTCCATCTCCATGTGCAATATATATTTTTTTCATCGCGATTATGTGTTTCCAACCCCGTACTGTCATTTCATAGTTCTTTGAATCCAGTGACGGTAGTTGGATTTTCTTATTACTAATTTGGCTGTTGACCATCTCTGTTCCACATAGAAGCACCTCCAAACCAGCAGCAACAGCATCAAACTATCCAGTCATATGAAACCCAAGTTGAGGATGATTACATTCCGCCAAGGTCTAGTCAGCTTCGAGTGACCAAGAGAGCTAGCCGAGGAAGAGCTCCACAGTCCAGAGTGAAGAGACCACGTACAGAAAAATCATTCAGTGAGGATGGCACCATTCAGTCTGAATCTTCAATGCAGCTTCAGTCTGTAAGTGAAGACATTCACATTTCATATAAATGTTTGTGAAATTGCAATATTTAATATCATCTTGTGCTTTATGTTTTAGGTATAATACGTGCCCATTCTCAAAAAGTGCTGTATAAAACATTAAGGTCTAAATATCAGAGTGCATTTAATTTGGGTTTTTCAAGACTGATGTACTGCTTCTACGAGGGACGGTCAAAAAGTAATGTCTCGTAATTTTTAATTTCATTCAATAGGCAAGAAAACGGATAAAATTCACATTGAAATGTAGCCCCAAGTCTGAACTTCAAAAATTTATTTCTCAATGTAGTCTCCGTTATTTGTTACAGTTTTTGTCCATCTTCTCACAAGGGCATGTATCCCCGCACGGTAAAAATTTGTGTCTTTTTCCTAAACCACTGGCGTACGTTACGTTTAAGGGTCTCGGTGTTCTCAAAGTGATGTCCGCAAAGATCTTCTTTCAGTGGTCCAAACAGATGGAAGTCAGAAGGTGCAAGATCGGGACTGTAAGGGGGATGTGGTAATAATGTCCAGCCAAATTCTGCAATCGCATCAATGGTGCGTTTAGCGGTGTGTGGCGTGGCATTATCATGCAACAGTAGTGCAGTTCTCTGATCTTTTAATGGGTAAAGTCGCCGAAGACGACCTCTAAGCTTCTTCAAAGTTTCAATGTAACGGTCTGCATTCACCGTGTTTCCCTGTTCCAAGAAGTCGAGAAGAATCGCACCCTTCTCATCCCAACGGAGGCCATAACTTTCCCTACAGATGGTGAATTTTTGAACTTCTTTCTTGTCGACGATGTTGTGGGATGCCATTCCATTGACTGCCTCTTGGATTCTGGTTAAAAAAAATGAACTCAAGTCTCATCACCTGTCACAATATTCGATAAAAACTCTTCTCCTTCAGTTTCGTAACGGTGCAGGAGGTTGATGGCTATGGTTTTCCTTGTTTCTTTATGTCTGTCTGTCAACATTCTGGGTACCCACCGTGCACAAACTTTTGAATAACCCAGGTCTTTAATGATGTTCTGGACACTGCCTTTACTAATGGACAACATGGAAGAAAGTTCATCCAGTGTTACCTGACGGTCACCACGAATGATGCCATCAACTCGATGAATGTTGTGTGGAGTCACTGTGGCAGACGGACGGCCAGTCCGCTTTGCCTCAGCCATTGAGGATTGACCTACTTCAGCTTCGTCACAACCATGTAGGCTACCCAACGTCGGACAGTGCTAACATCCACTGTTGAATCTCCATAAACATTCTTCACACGTTCGTGGATGCGAATTGGGGTCTCGCCTTCAGCATTGAGGAATTCTATGACATAACGTTGTTTTAACCGAACGTCTTTGGCAGCCATTTTTAAACTGTTACAGTGGTGCCACCTGTTACTGAAACAGGTTGGTAATGCTATACAGTGCAGAAGAGTGTTTGAGAAATCCTGCTAAATTTACAAATTGCACACTGATGCAGTAATTACGTACATAAAAAATAGGAGGCATTACTTTTTGACCTTCCCTCGTATATTCTTTTAATATAGACTAGGAAGATGGTTAAATTTTGTTCAGGGTTTGGAAACGGAGCATGGAGCATTGGAATAGCAGGTTTTAGCCCAGAGCTGGGGCACAGAAGATCTCGACTGCTCCACTATTCCAGTTTTATTTTCCATGTTCAGTACAAAATGAATGATTTCATAGTAAATATGAAATAAAATATTTAGTAAGCATGGTGACGTCACACTTATCTACCCAGCTGTGAATGGGTACCTGACTGCTCTTGAGTTAGGGAAGGCAAAGGCAGTGAAGATGGGAACTGGTTCCCCCACCTCTCGAAGCTGGACCTGTTATAGTGGTCTCTAGTCTCTAACACTTCCCTCCGTTGTGGCAGTATCTGCTATGGAACTACTTTTACCCTGTTAATGTTGAAAAATCTTAACGTTTTATAATTAATACTTTATTATAAGTATTAATTACTTAAAATAAAATTATTTATATACTATTATTATTACTTAAAATGAAAGTATTATTTATATAGTATTATTATTATTAGTTGTAGACTAATAGTATATTTTGAACACTGAAATGTCTACATTTTAGAAGAGTCGCCAATGTGCATTTCTGTAAAATCTGTATTGAATATATTCACCATTTCATGATTGTCATAATGTGGTAAAACCGACACTGTAAAACACAAGTTTATATTACTATCTGGGTTACTGTATTACAGTTCTGCGGTAGAATATAAGTATCTTGTCTTTACAACTGACTCCTCACGCTTGTTTGGGCTATATCATGCATTCAGATATGACACTCCATGAAAAAACATTCAGTTTTCAGATCCTGTCGGATTTAGGATAAGGGCTCAAGTACCTATAATGCAGGGGTTCCCAACCTTTTCTATGCCGCGCACCCCTAGGAAATGTTTGATTAATGTTCGCACCCCTACAAAAGTAATATCACGTTGATAGCTCAGTTGGTTAAGTGTGAGACTCTTGACCTTAGGCTTCTTTGTCGCACCCCCTGAAATGCCATCTCGCACCCCCTGGGGTTGCGGGCACCCCAGGTTGGGAGCCCCCTGCTATAATATGAATATCCATATGTTAAATTATCATATTCCTGGCATTATTTATTTGTGAAGTTACAACACGTGTTGTATACAACATGCTCAGTGTGTGACTAAACCAGATGTGAAATCTGCTGTGTATGTGCTTAACGTTCACATAACTGTCAAACGCATGACACACAGACTGCTTGAGAAACTATTTCACTAAAAAAAGTAGGGTTTCATGTCATAACAAAGACAAAAATACCACAAACATACATACCATTTAGACTTCATCTGAGAATAAGACATATGAAAACAACACAGGTGGATAATAGATTTTATTTGTGTCATATAAAATAGGCTTTTATGTTTGTTAGGTTTACTGTAGTAGGAAAAGCATTGGAGGCCACAGAGATGTGGTTTTACAGAAGAATGTTAAAAATACCATGGACAGCCACAAAGAGTTATCAGAATGTCCTGAAAAAGGTCAATGCGCATAGGAAGCTTATTCCTCATGTTAGAAAGTAGCAATAAACTTTTTCCTGAAAAAGGTCAATGCACATAGGAAGCTTATTCCTCATGTTAGAAAGTAGCAATCAACTTTTTCCTGAAAAAGGTCAATGCACATTGGAAGCTTATTCCTCATGTTAGAAAGTAGCAATCAACTTTTTCCTGAAAAAGGTCAATGCACATAGGAAGCTTATTCCTCATGTTAGAAAATAGCAGTCTACTTTTTTGTGTGTGGCATGGTATAGGAAGCCCAATGGGCTGATCACCCGTTGGCTTGTCACACCGATTACGGAAACAACGGCAGATGGATCTATTTGTTGTTACCCTAAAGACGCCGCTAGGCGTGATGGGAAACTACAACAGAGAAAATCAATCTGCTGTTGCCCTTAAGACGCCACAAGGCGTGATGGCCTCTGACTGCTTGGTCGGTCTTTGGCTAAGGACGGAAGAAGAAGAAGAAGAAGAATGGTATAGGAAGAAGAAAGTTGGAATATTTCGTAACAACAGGAATGAGTGAAGGAAAAAGATATAGAGGAAGACAAAGAGAACATACTGGACAGTTTGACATCATGGCATGGAAAGAAAACAACAGAATTGATAAATTGTACTGGAGACAGGAAGTTGTGGAGAGACATGATCGTCTATGCCACCAGACATGGTACTTGAAGAAGATGAAGGTTTAGTCTAGTAACTCTCGCGGGCGGAGTGGCTAAGAGGAAAGGCGTCCACTTCGCATTCTAAAGGTACCAGGTTCGATTCCCGGCAGAGGGAATATAATTTATGGAAATTTTTTTTTTCAGAACCAGTGGTCCTAATGATGTCATACTCCCCCCTGGTCTCCTGGGTAGTGAGATTGGATGCCTAGCCTTCTCAGATAAGGGTGAAAAAATAGGAGGTCCCATGTGCAAGTTGAGCACGTTAAAAATCTCACGGCAGTTTGGAAATTGTAAAAGAGTAGGCCACATGGCCGCTGCCCTGGCTAAATAAAAAAAATTAGAAACCTACCCACCAAATATATTTAAAGAATGTTTGATTCCTATGAGGTATGGCGGCTTGCGTACCCTGATTACCCCCAGAGCTATGCCAGCAGGAGTTTTACTCCTGGAAGGTTCTACCAAGCTGGACAGGATTGCGCGGGCAGGGGTCAGACTAAAGCAGACACCCCGGTCCTCCAGGTTGGGGGTTTTAGCATAGGGCTGACACCCCTGTCTATGTAAAAAGAAATGAAGTTATGGAAACGACAACAAATGAACAAACTTTGCTGCGGGACGGACATCTGGAGTCTGAGGTTCGTATGACTGTCAGTGGTGAAAGCCGAAAGGAAGCCACTGACACGAAAACGGACGTCCTGACCGCAAAACATGAAACAAGAATAGGATTTTGGAATGTCAGGACAATGAACGAGACGGGTAAACTAAAACAGGTCACAGCAGAAATGAGAAATTATAGATTACACATTCTAGGGATAAGCGAGAGCAGATGGACAGGGGCAGGAAAAGTTAAAACAGCAACAGGAGAAACAGTACTTTACTCTGGAAGAGAGGATGGACAGCACAATGAAGGTGTAGCCATTATTCTACAGAAAGGAATAGAAAGGACATTACTGGAATGGAAACCCATCAACAACAGACTGATAAGAATAAGATTGAGAGGGAGATTCACCAACACTACAATAATACAATGCTACGTGCCAACGAATGACAGTGACGAAGAGGTCAAGGATGAATTCTATTAACAACTGCAGAAAGAAATGGAAGACACACCTAGATATAATCTTATCGTAGTAATGGGAGACCTCAATGCGAAGAAAGTTGGAACACACAATACATAATGAAAGAGTAATGGGGAAATGCGGCAGCGGAACAGCAAACGAAAATGGGGATAAATTAATACGTTTCTGTAGCATTAACAACCTGGTCATTGGAGGAACACTTTTCCCACACAAAGAAATTCACAAATTAACATGGGAATCACCAAATGGTCGGGACAGAAACCAGATAGACCACATTATGATTAATGATAGACGGAGACATGCATTACAAGATGTGAAGGTAAGAAGAGGTGCGGATGTGGGAAGTGATCACCATTTAGTAGTAGCAAAACTGAAAGTGAAACTCAGTGAAACCATAACCGCCAACTGTCAAAGCAGTCAGCGGCCATCATGCCTGGTGGCGTCTTGTAGGGCAGCAACAAATTGATTCCACTTTGCTCGGTCGGCAGCCATCCTTCGTACAGTGCCCCAACTGTGGTTCATTCTTTGCATCTCAGCTTCCACAGTTCTCTGCCAAGTTGTTTTTGGTCGGCCTCTCTTTCACTTGTTTACAATTACGCACTGTTTGTTGTGTACACGTCCTAGTCTTTGTCTTATTGTTGTTCCTTAAACTGTTTACTTGCTCAGGATTGCCCACATTTAGTGTCATGACCTCTGTCTTCTTCAAATTGATGTTCAGGCCAACCTGCTGGCCATACTTATTCAGTCTATCGGTTTTGTCTTGAATGTGTTGGTGTGAATGCGCGAGTAGTGCAATGTCATCTGCATATTCCAAATCTTCCAGTGTAGAAAACGTTGTCCATCTAATTCCTCTTGGACTGCCCTCTGTTGTCTGGCGCATCACCCAATCTATGACTGTCAAAAATAATGTTGTTGATAAGGGGCATCCCTGTCGTACTCCTGTTTTCACTTCGAAAGTTACATTGCTCGATCCAACATTGCACGTAAAGTTAGAATAGAGGCTTTTTATAATGGAAACAATGCGGCTGGGAATTCCATAAGCCCTCAGAATTTTCCATAGGCTGTCCCTGTGTATGCTGTCGAAAGCCTTTTCAAAATCAACAAAGTTAATGTACAACTGTCTCTGCCATTCTGAGCACTGCTCTATAATGTTCCTGAGGGTAAATATATGATCTGCACATCTTCTGCTCTTTCTGAAGCACGCTTGTTCTTTCCTCAGTTTATGGTCAACTGCTTTTGAAATTCTCTGGATAATTATCCTGCCTAGTATTTTGCTGGGAACTGAGAGGAGGGTAATTCCTCTCCAGTTGTTGCAGTCTGCAAGGTCGCCCTTCTTGGGCAATTTGACAATTATTCCTTTACTCCACTCTGTTGGTGTTGTCTCAGTTTCCCAGACTTGTGCAAATAGTGGTTCTAATAGTTCTGCTGCTAGTTCGGGGTCTGTCTTGAATAGCTCAGCATTCAGATTGTCGTGACCAGGCGCTTTTCCATTTTTTAGCCCTTTGATAGCTGTGATAATTTCTTCTTTTCGTGGAATGTCTGTATTTACGTCTAAGTCACTTTCAGCCTCAGGAACATTCAGCTGAGTCTCTGGTGGTTCCTTATTCAGTGTTTCTCTGAAGTGCTCTGCCCATCTTGTTTCCTGCCCCTGTGCTGTGGTGATGAGATTTCCTTGCTTGTCTCTTACTAACGTTATGTTGTTTGCACCTCGTTTTCCACTGATAGCTTTAGTTATTTTATAAACTGTGCTTTGTTCATTTCTCAGTGCTGCAATGTAGGCCTACTAATGGATTAATGACGTTTTTGTGCCATTGGTTCTTTACAAAAATCAAGAATATATACCGAGATGTGATATTCAGTTTTGATTCACAAAGTTCATTATAATAAAAAAATATGGTTTGGGTCCACCTGTCTTGTATATAGTCTATTTGAAAGGGGAAAGAAAAAAACCAACTGTGTTTCATTCATAGTATGTATATTATGAAATTGTTAACAACTGAAGAAATATTGCATTTTCTTTTTTTTTATAATCTATCCATGTTGTGTGTTGAAGTTTTTGTGGTTGAAAATTTTTTACAAGAGGGTTTAACCTGCCCCATGCCCAACCCTCCTTAATCACATTTTATGACATGCTTGGTAGGGTACAGTTTTACTATTCTTTGCTGCCCTTCCAGGGCAACACAAGGATTGAAATGATATGACAAGGTCACACAATGTGGAACTGATGACAAGAACCAGACAAGTGCCAGTGGAACAAGAAATGAGAAGAAGACTGTTGATGGAAAGTACGCACTTTGAGGAAACCTGTTGATGGAAAGTACGCACTTTGAGGAAACCTGTTGATGTTAATAACAGGCAATTCTTATTATGGAATCCTCAGGGTAAGAGAGGCAGAGGTAGACCAAAAAGTACACGGAGTTACAATTTCTGAACAGATGGAGCCACCTCCAGATGCAAACTACCGTCTCAAGTTTACCTATGGTGTGAATGCCTGGCGTCATTGGATTATGAGGGAATCCCCAAGGTGAAAAGTAGAGGACATGGAAAGACCTAAAACTGATGGCACGGAAAAGGAGGACTTTGCAT
Organism: Oreohelix idahoensis; assembly: GCA_024509875.1. NCBI lineage: Eukaryota > Metazoa > Mollusca > Gastropoda > Stylommatophora > Oreohelicidae > Oreohelix > Oreohelix idahoensis. Next base: position 586,975 of record JAMPIV010010417.1, read on the forward strand.
GAGTTTGTTAAAGGCATATTCTTCTTGGGAAGAAGAAACTTCAAGAGAAAATATATTAAGGAATTTGCGAGAGAGGCAGAGAAAGTTGCAGCCAAAGGAAATAAACGATACTTGTACAACAGCACAAAGAAGCTAACAGGGAAATACAAGCAAGCAAATAGCCTCATCAAAGACGAGTGAAAAATTGCTTAGCAATATACAAGAGTAAGTGGAAAGAACATTTTCAAGAAATGTTGAATAGAACAGCGCCAGAAAAATCCCCCTGACATCCAGCCAGTAGAAGAAGAGCTATGAGTCAACTGTGATAGACCAAATAAGGAAGAAATAAAGAAAGCCCTAAAGCTTCTAAAAGATGGAAAAGCAGCTGGTCCAGGTGGCATTCCAGCAGAGGCCATCAAAGCAGATATTGACACTGCTGCAGCGATATTGTACAACTTACTTGGTAAAGTTTGGGAGAGAAAAGAAATATCAACTGAAAGGAAGGAAGAATACCTGCTCAAGTTACCTAAGAAGAAAGATTTCCAGAAGTGCAGTAATTACAGAGGAATAATGTTATTATCAGTGCCGGGAACAATATTAAACAGGATCTTTCTGGGGCGATTTAAGGAATTTATAAACAGACAAATGATAGATAAACAAGCAGGTTTTTGACAAAATTGTGGACTTTAAAAAGTCATTTGACAGTAGACAGAGAATCACTTTGGAAATTGATGAGGCATTATGGAGTGCACCTGAAAATCATTAACTTAATTAAGAAAACATGAAGATATACCATGCAGGGTCCTTCATGAAGGACAACTTAAAAGAACCATCTAGAATAACAACTGGAGAGCAAGAGGAATGCATGTTGTCACACTTTCTCTTCTTATAGATTGGGTTATGAAAATATCGACTTCAACAAATATGGAAACCAGTGGACTCTTACTAAACCGCTTGACGATCTAGATTTTGCCATCAATCTGGCTGTTGAGTCCCATAACCTTAATCAGATGCAAGACAAAATGAAAATGGTTGAGGAGAGGTTATATCTAGTGTGTCTGAAAATACACAGGGAGAAAACAAAGATAATGAGAATAAATGCAGGAAGCTAGAACTGTTGCACTTACAGAAACGCCAGTACAAGATGTAGAATCTTATATATACCTTATACTTATATATACAAATGGAATGTAGAACATCCAGGTCACACACAGAATGATGGTTACTACCATCTCAACAGAAGAGAACAAGTGGTAATCTTCAGACTCCGCACTGGCCACAACAGATTTAGATACCACCTATTCAACAAGCTAAGGATAGGAACTACCGATCAGTGTAACTGTGGCACTGATAAAATGACTGCTGAACATCTGCTTCAGAGTTGCCCCTTATATGTGGTACAGAGAAAGCGCATATGGTCGACACCAGCTCCTTTTGTGGAAAAGCTTTACGGGGATTCAAATAGCCTCAAACTGACTACTGCTTTCTTTGAGAACATTCAAGTGGACGTCTGAGAGTGTACAAAGAAGAAGATATATACCTTGGCAGCAATATAGACACTGTTGGAGGTAAGACATGATTGTCAAAATGAGAATACTATGTCATTGCATTGGGAAATAAATGGAGATCACAAGAAATCAAGTTCAACTGTAAAGATCACTATTGTTATTCTGCATGTGCTTTGAACTCAGTAAGAGTGTTGCCTGTTTCAGGGCTTCTGTTTCAGTATTGAAGTTATTGCAGTATTTGCCAGAAGCAATTGCCTTAGAGTGAATTCTATTCTTTAATTTAATGAGGAATCCAGCTCCCCCATTTTCCTATTGTATGGCTCTGAAACATGGAGAACAACAGAACAGCCAAAAAGCTGCAGACTTTCATAAATATGAATTTGCATAGTATAGAAGGAGTGAAGTCATATGTTAAAATCACTAATGTGTAATTGATGGCAAGAACCAGACAAGTGCCTGTGGAGCAAGAGATGAGAAGAGGACCCTGGAGATGGATAGGACACACATTGAGAAAACGTCGATAACATTACCAGGCAGTCCTTGTTCTGGAATCCCTAGCGTAAGAGGGATAGAGGGAGACCAAGGAACACATGGAGAAGAAAACTGGAGACAGACATGAAGGGATGAAGAAGACATGGAAAGACCTTGAGCTGATGGCACGGGACAGGAACACTTGACATAAGTTTGTTGAAGGTCATGTGTTCCTTGGGGAGCTGAAAGGTGATGATTTGTGTCTTATCTTGTTAGGTAGCAGCTGAGTAACAAGTTATAACTGCAGATAGAACACATTTATTAGTGACGTGTGTCTTGTCTTATCTTGTTAGGTAGCAGCTGAGTAACACGTTATAACTGCAGATAGAACACAATTATTACTGTTGTGTGTCTTTTCTTATCTTGTTAGGTAGCAGCTGAGTAACAAGTTATAACTGCAGATAGAACACATTTATTACTGACGTGTGTCTTGTCTTATCTTGTTAGCAAATTCTGAGTAAGAAACATAGAACTACCCATAGAACATATTAATTATTGGCAATATGTCTTATCTTGTTAGCAAGTTCTGAGTAATAAACAATTTAGAACTACCAATATAACATATTAATTATTAGCATGTGTGTCTTATCTTGCTAGCAAGATTTTACTGTTTGCCATCACCAGCAGGATCATTTAGATGTTGATTGATTTTCTCTGAGCAGGCATTCAACAGTACCTGTATGAAAATGGCAGAATTGAGAATATATTTACAGACATCTACTTTGAGAAATTCACTGACTGCTTAAATGATATATTGAAAACCCTTCGACCTAAAATCAACAGCCAAGGTAAGTGAAAACATTTTTGTTTCCAGAGAATGTTCTTTCTGTTTTTATTGTTATTGTTGTACAGAATCGACATCATTGCATTCCGGGCAAAGCCATAGGTGCTCAGTCACCCTCAGTATATGTTGAAAAGTGTGAATTGCTAACTGTTCCTGTAGCTCGCTGGTTGTAAACATGACAGATGCATCCTCTCATACATCCGTCTCTGCTAGCCTTACGCTTGATGCCAAATTCCAACAGTCTTAACATTGGTGATTCATCTATTGCAGTGTCATTCTCTAACAGGCGATCATTAATTGTTCTAGTTTCTCTCCTTTATCCATATTCAGTGTCCCCACTGTGGGTGCTCTTGATGGTCGTCTCTCAGCTCTCATTGCCGCATACCCCAGTTTTGAAAGACTGCTAAGAACCGGTTTAGAACAACCAGCACTTGCTTGGATGCCTTGTAATGCCATCAGTAAGTTTCCTCGGTATGTTGAGTTCAACTATGTCCTCATCTTTTATTCCACCAGTATTTGTTTGGTTCATTCCATCAGTTCTGTATTGATTACCTTGTCTTACCATCTTTCTAGAGCTGGTCTCTTGTGGCAAAGGTGTTGGGTTGAAATCACAGTACCGACACAGTTCAGTATACCCAGCTGTAAATGGGTACCTCTGCTCTTTGAGTTAGGGAGGAAAAAGACAGCGAGACAGGGAACTGGTCACCCTATAGGACCTAGTGTGGTGAAGTCTCTAACACTTCAATCCCCTACAGAAGTATTTGCATCGGAACTACCTTTTTACCATATGTCTGTTCTATGCAAGCATCCATTTATGAGAAGACAAAAGTAATGGTCATCTCAGAGTAAAGAACTCCTTCTCAATGTTCCATCAAAGTAAATGGAACCGGTTTGAAGCAAGTCAGTAGATTCAGATGGCTAAGCATGTTATTAACATCTGATAGAAGAGGCATCTCAGAAGTGAAGAGTAGAATAGGTGAAGAGTAAGCAGCATTCAATGAAATGAAGAGTATTTAATGCAACAACTCTTTGTTAGTGCAGTGTAAGTAAGATAGAGAGTTCTTCAGTGTTACATAATGCCAATCCTGTCGTGTGGAAGCAAGTCATGGATGACAAGCAAGAGAATCTCCAGACGTGGTTTTGTAGAAGAATGTTAAGAATACCATGGGCAGCTATAAATAAGTAATGAGGATGTCCTGAAGAGACCACTCTGTAAAGAAGGCTTATTACTCATGTTAGAAAGAAACTATACGCTTTCCTTGTGCATGTTATGATTAGGTGAAGAAAACTGGAATATGTTGGGACAACAGGAAATACTGAAGGAAAATGAGATGGTGGATGATAACGAGAGATGGTACTGGCTCACTGCACATTGTGGCCACAACTGAATAGATAAACAGCACTGGGGCTAGGAAGTTGTGGAGAGTTATGATTACCGACACCAGTTGGCATGGTTATGAAAGCCTGTAACTTCGTGGTTGTGGTTTTGAATAAATAATGAGGGGAAACCCGAGGCCTGTAAACAGTAAATAAATAATATACACATAAAGGAATTTCTGCCTTGCCTTGTGCGTTTGAATCATTGTTCCTGAAGGCAGATGTAGATTTTAAAAACATAGATTTGTGGTAGAAATGAAGTGTTTATGAAAGATCTCCAGAATAGCTTATATCTTCTTCTTCCTCGTTCGTCCTGAAAAGGACGTTGGTTGCGTTGTGTCTGTTTACAGCGGAGCTGTGATATCTGCGCCTTTGGCCGGCACGTCCGACTTCAGCACAGCATTTTTTGGGACCAGGTATGCCTTCCCTCTTCGATCCCTACTCTCTCAGCCAGACTGCAGTGATGCAGCCTGTTTCCAGGACCACCACGTGGAGGTGGAGTAGGGTCTTGGTCAGCTCTGGTTCGCTGACCCTGACGCAAGCAGTCAAGCTATGAGTCGCTCACTGCATTCTCTATTGCTGCGTCTTTGGGTCCCGAAAAGCTTATATGAACAATCACAAACAAACAAAATATAAATGTCACATGACCAAAAGAGGACCTTCTGCTGAAAGTAAAGAAGATGAAAGCTGGCATAGTATTATTTGCACACCTCTTCAGTCCCATCCATTTTTCGTTATGAAACTTCTTACACCCAGGGATCTCTCTTTGCACAGTGGTGGTACGTCCATGAGCGGCCAATTGGCTAAGTGGTTAAAGCTACCGAGTTTTGTGATCGAAACCAGGTTTCGTGATGCTGCAGTCTACCCAGCTGTAAATTGGTACCAGACTGCTCTTGTGTTAGGGAAGGCAAAGGCAGCAAGGAAGGGAACTGGTCACCTCACCTCATAAAGCTGGACCTAATGTGGTGATGGTGCAACCCCTACGGCAGTTTCTGCTATAGGACTACTGTTGAGGGCGGGTTCTTTTCGTTGAGTTATCTTTGAACATTGCCTTCAATGCGATGTTTCCAAAATTAATAATATTGAGTGTCATCGGGTTATTCCTTTCGAACTCCATCAATCCATTATAAATATTATGGTTGTTAATGTGCAATCAAGCGTAATATTAGATGAACGAACAAAAAGGGCTCAACTGGTCAGCCAACCTTGAAGGTCATCAATGGAGCAAACTCCTTCCTTTTTTGAGTCCACAAAACAACATGTTTATTAACGTTACAGTTTTGTTCATATCATAGTTCATGGCATAATAATGTTCATTAATACAATTCATCTCCAATTTGTGCAGTCCAGTCCAAACACATATATCAATTATTATCGTCGTCAAAACATGGTAGGCTATATACACGCGTTACTGCAGTGCAGTTAACCGGTAGTGAGACCTGCCAGCTTGCGAACTTCGATCCTAAAGATGATCCATTACTCCCGTAATCTGGACCTCAATACAAAATGGTTATCCATAACCATTCCTACCTTAATCATAATAAAGGCTGACCCTCAAGCCAAAAATCTCAAAGATATACTTCTGCACTATCATGATATCCTGGGAGTAAACAGAATAAGTCCGACTCGTTCGGAGCTTATATTCAAATGGGTAAAACGAAGAACGTAATCAAGCGGGACTATACAATTCGCGTTCAATAAATACAGTGAAGCGTGAAAACATTCTATATTTAAAACATCTCAAGCATCTAATGCGTAACTTTAAAGTGCTCACAACTGTAGCAGACGACATCGTTAAAACGTGTCGTAACAACTACCATTACCTGTTTATTTTTAAACAAGCCCGTTTATCTAGCACTGTTTTGTTTCCAACAGGTCAGATGCTGTGTCGCATTGAAGAGGAGCATCTCTGGGAAAGCAAACAGCTTGGAGCTCACTCCCCTTTCATCCTTCTGAACACTTTAATATACTTCCACACCAAACACTTTATCCTGAAGAGTGCCCAGGAGCATATGGCCCTGTCTTTTGCCCAGATCCTCAAACATTGGAAGAAAGGCATGCCCGTGAAAGGTCAGAGTGCAGGTGGCAAGAATGTCGCTCTTAGATTTTACTGCCTGGCCAATGGGAAAAAAGGTTTGTCGGTTTCTTTGGCATTAATTATGATTTTTTTTTTAAAACACAAAATGTGCTTGTTTGTGTAGTATTGTAATTGTCCTCTTCTGGTTATGGCAAGATGCGTGCTAGCTTCTGTTGTATATCTTTGTGTTATAAAGATTTCATTTGTTACTGTGGAAGCGCTTCTTGTTTTGACACTATAGTCATCCGGGAAGTATCTGATTGGCTAAGCAGTTAAGAGTGCTTTTTTCTTGCGACACATTTACGGGGTTCCAGGATCAAAACCTAGTAGCTTCACGCTCTAGTCTACCCAGCTGCACATGGGTACCAGACTCTTGAGTTAGAAAGGGCAAAGGCAGCGAGGAAGGGAACTGGTCACACCAACTCTAGCTGAACCTAGTATGGGTACACTTCACTCCCCTACAGCAGTGTCTTTGTTATGACTACCTTTACTTGTACTTTACCAGGGCTAGTTTGATATGTTCTTACTTTTAAAGGGATTTCGGGGTTGGAGGGGCTAAGAGGTATGACATCCGCCTCTAATTCTAACGGTACCGGGTTCGGTTCCCAGTACAGGGAATGTATTTGATGGAAATTCTTTTCAGAATCAGTGGGTCCTAATGATGTCATACTTCCCCCTGATCTCATGGGTAGTGAGAACGGATGCTTAGCCTTCTCGGATAAGGGCGAAAAAATAGGAGGTCCCATGTGCAAGTTGCGCACGTTAAAAATCCCTTGGTAGCTGGAAATCGTAATGAGTAGGCCATACAGCTGCTGTCATGGAAAAATGTACAAAGTTAGGAAAACCTACCCTCCACAATAATATTTATAGAATGTGTGATTCTTATATACACACATGGTAATCCTCGCCTGTGTCATGGAGTTTGTGCACTGTGCTGAGATCCTCCTTGTGTGATCTAAGGGAGGAGATAGGAGCACTGATGGAGTTGTCCGTGTGTAATGAAGATGGTCCTTAACAACAAACCCAAGGGATTTCATTAGCTGGTTTTTTAAAAATTGTATTTGTTTACCATAAGTGTAAACACAGATTAATATTTGTTGTAAAATTAAATACAGAATCACATATCTTTGTATCATTTGTTTTGAATTATCATTTGTTTTGTTTTTGCTATTTATGGAGCTACAACTGCAGCTGCTGCTCGTTCAGGAAGCCTGCATCAAAGCATTCATATGCTGTTGTAGTCATGGTTATCTGTAGCAGTTTGTGCTACATGATGAGGTTGCCAGCTGGATGCACAGTATCGTATTTATTGCTTCTTATAACATATCAGAGGGAGCATTAGTCGTGCTCTTTCTTTGTCTGCTCAGAGACACCTGGAAACTCTTTCTTTGTCTGCTCAGAGACACCTGGAAACTCTTTCTTTGTCTGCTCAGAGACACCTGGAAACTCTTTCTTTGTCTGCTCAGAGACACCTGGAAACTCTTTCTTTGTCTGCTCAGAGACACCTGGAAACTCTTTCTTTGTCTGCTCAGAGACACCTGGAAACTCTTTCTTTGTCTGCCCAGAGACACCTGGAAACTCTTTGTCTGCCCAGAGACACCTGGAAACTCTTTCTTTGTCTGCTCAGAGACACCTGGAAACTCTTTCTTTGTCTGCCCAGAGACATCGGGAAACTCTTTCTTTGTCTGCTCAGAGACACCTGGAAACTCTTTGTCTGCTCAGAGACACATGGAAACTCTTTCTTTGTCTGCCCAGAGACACCTGGAAACTCTTTCTTTGTCTGCTCAGAGACACCTGGAAACTCTTTCTTTGTCTGCTCAGAGACATCTGGAAACTCTTTGTCTGCCCAGAGACACCTGGAAACTCTTTCTTTGTCTGCCCAGAGACACCTGGAAACTCTTTCTTTATCTGCTCAGAGACACCTGGAAACTCTTTCTTTGTCTGCCCAGAGACACCTGGAAACTCTTTCTTTGTCTTCTTTGTCTGCTCAGAGACACCTGGAAACTCTTTCTTTGTCTGCCCAGAGACACCTGGAAACTCTTTGTCTGCTCAGAGACACCTGGAAACTCAGTCTTTGTCTGCCCAGAGACACCTGGAAACTCTTTCTTTGTCTGCCCAGAGACACCTGGAAACTCTTTCTTTATCTGCTCAGAGACACCTGGAAACTCTTTCTTTGTCTGCTCGGAGACACCTGGAAACTCTTTCTTTGTCTGCTCAGAGATACCTGGAAACTACATCTGACAGCTCAAATAATTATTTATTTATATTTTATTCCCAAATTCAGATGGTTTAGCAGCAAGAAAAAACAAGGATGGTGTCCCTGTGTATGAAGTCACAGAAAACTTTGACAATCCTCTTCGTTGTCCTGTGAAGTTGTATGAGTTTTTCCTGTCCAAGTGGTAAGTGGCACTTCTTTATTCTTTCTGTGTCTCTCACTCCCTTTCTCTCTCGTCTCTGTCTATCACTCCTGCTGTTTCTTTTTGGCATCTTTATATTTGTTAACGTTATATCGGGTGGGTTTGAAAAAAAATCGAAAAAAGGTGATTCGTCTTACGAGGACAAAAGACAAAGAAAGTAGTCTACGTTACGGCCACAAGGCCTTCGTCAGGAAAAGAAAGAAAGTGAAGGCTAGATAGGAGACATAAGAACTTAAAGAAATATAAAAATAAAACCTAGGTACTTCCCTGAAGGCGAAGCATGGCTGAAAAGGAAGTGACTGGGCGATTCACGTTATATCACGTCAAAAACTAGCACAGATGTTTTGAATCTGCCACACTTTGTTCATCTAGAATACATGAATTGAACTTGGAGAAGTTGACTGCATTTAACCTGTCTCGTGAAGTAAAAACACAAAAATGTATAAGGGAACAGAAAGTGTCGTCATGATCTGAAGGCATTCATGGGTTCTTGCTGTGGCTGTTTCTATAGCAATTATTTTATATTGTGAGGTTACGTATCCCCAAATCTATATATGTGAAAATTAATTGTCAGAACGCATTTTGAAATGACTAGAATTGTTAGTTGTATTTTGTTATTAAATGTTTTCCCTATATGGGAAATTTAATTTCACAGAATTTTACTTTGTGAAATAATCATCTTATTATTAATAATAATAATTAATTGATCAGTTGATGAGATTTGGCACAACAAACTATCGACTGCATTTTAAATCTTTTAAGAATAGATTTTTTTATACCAAAATATTTTTAATTGTGCAAAATTTATTACTATTTCTATTAAGATAGCTCCCTCTGGGCCTTAAAGTTATTTCTTTCCTCTCTCTTTTATCAGGGTTGGTCAGTCTTGTGAATGTGTAAAGGGACGTTTAGTAGAATGATAATCGTATCTCTGTCTTGATTAAGTGAAGTAAAGACAGATAGCCACACTTCTCCCTCCCCTGATTTCTGTAATTACTTTGCCAATTTTATTAGTTATTTAGCTCGTGCCCCAAGGTAATAGACTGTCTTATAAGACTTATTACAAAAGTTTTCATTCACATAAATGTGACCAATGAAATATAACAAATTCGATGTTTTGAGTTTCTACAAATATCAGATAGAATTTCCCCCAAAATAACATAGTAAAATAGAAACAAAAAACCAATCTGCAGTTTGGTATCTTTACAAATACAATACCGGTGTTACTTTGAACATGTTATTGTTTCATAAAAATGTTTTCTACATTAGGACAATATGTATACAAGCTTCTCAGTTCTGGTATCTATATACTCAGCTGTTTAATGTGTGTGTTTTTCTGCCTGGCTCTAAGGTTAGCCACAGGTTTTGGTGGTCCTCTTGAAGGGATGGAATGCTGCAGGCTTCCTGGTGTAAGGCTGTCAGGCTTGCTGTGTGCAGTCTCCATATTTGAGTTTAGATTCAGCCGTCAAGTCACGCTATGTACTCCTATTAAGACCGTCCCAAAGCCAACCTCTGATGTTTTCTCTGGATGGCTTGCTCTGGTTTCCTCACAGCCCTAGTGGTCCTCTCTTCTATTTGCTAGCTTTTGCGTATACAAGTTGTTACCACTTGTCTACACTGTCTCTTGTGAAGGCACCTAAAGTTGATTAAGTGTTAGCAGTTGCTAGGAGCTTCAAAATCTATCTTCCCAGTGAGGGAAGGCAACCGCAACTGCGGTTGTTAGCAATTTGCTAGAGCCATCTTCACTAAGAGTTACAGCTTTTCTAGACTGCACTTCTACCAGGCTTTCTTGGGAATGCTGGTACCCAATGTTTAGGATATTGTTAAAAAGTTGTGTCCAAACCACCAGCATGCATCACATGGTGTAGCGTTGGTCATCCTGTCAGGAGCAAGGCATTCTCTCATAAATAATTCTGGGCTTGCCATGGCCCATTCCTTCTATACTCGTCCATTCAAAAGGATCAAATTTCCCTAGTCGGCCGAACACTTGTGTATGGTATAGATGGGGGGCAAATGGAAGATGTCAGATGGAAAAAAGCAGGCAGGTTGACTTGATGAAAAGAATTCGCCTCACGAAGTAGGGAAGTTATGTGGTAAGAAATTCTTCTTCTTCTTCTTGCGATCGCATCTTTGATGATTACACCGTCAGACGAGTTCTCATATAGCTTTGAGTTTAGTGTTGATGACAGTCCTGTAGAACATGCTCAGCAGTTTGACTGTAGCTTTGTTTGAGCACAGTTTGTTCGTTTAATCCACATGTGCACAGTGGTGAAGCAGACAATCGTAGCTTGTGCATGTGTTTATTCAGTTTGTTATGCCCTGTCCTGAGTCGAAAAATAGTTATCTGTCCCTGCCGGTCGAGAGTGTGATAGTCGTCTTTGGGTTGGTTCTGTTCTCTTCTGAATGAGATGTATGTGACTTCATTATCTTCCCACTGAAGTTTATGGTTCTCTTTTTGGCAATGAGCTACCCACTGAAGTTGTTCTCTTTTTAGTTTCAGTTTTCTCAGATGCGGGAGTTTACCACCCTTGAGAGCTTGCAGGACAGACAGTGCATCTGTGAGGATGACTACCTGGTGGCAGTCAGAGTTGGTGTTATAAATCATATTTGCAGCTTGCTCTAGAGCTTGAACCTCAGCTGTATAGTTGGAACAGAATTTACCAGTGGGAATGTGCCTAGTCTCATAGTGGTTGTCAGGATATGAGATAAAGATACCGGCACCTCCATTCCTAACAGCATTAGTTGCTGATCCATCTGTATAGGCATGTATCCATGATTGATCGGGATAGCTTTCTTGGATCATACTCAATGTAGCAGTTCGTTTTTGCAGATCATTATACTCACATCCACTTGTGAGACCACTGACTGATGTATTAATTTGGAGGGCACTGCTGGCCTGCTCCCATGGTACAGGGTATAGGGTGGGCTTCAGTGGTGTTGTCTTCATGGATAGGTCTTCTTGATGCTGTCTTATAAGTCTTTTCCCCCGATGCACAAAGCTGCTACGCTTTAGACGTCCCAATGCCAGATCATCTAGTCTTGCCTTCATTGGGTGCATTGGCATACTGTTGTACTTTTCCATCTGGATCATGGTGTTTGTGTCTCTTCTATGGGACAATGTCTGTAATCCAGCAACCTTCTGCATCTCTGTTATTGGTGTAGTTTTCATGGCTCCTGTAATGAGCCTGAGAGCTTGATTTTGCACCTTGTCCAAAGACTGCAGATGCGAGTTAGCAGCTGATGACCATGCTGCTGAGCTAAACTCTAAGTGTGGTCTTATTACTCCATTATAAATCTTCTTTAGATTTCGTTCATTTGCTCCCCAGTTGGTACCTGCTAATTTTCTGAGTATGCCTAGTCGTCTTCGGGCCTTTCCTTCTGCATTTTCAATATGCTTATTCCATGTAAGCCTTTGGTCAAATGTCACCCCAAGATAGGTGGGGTAGCTTTCTTCCTTGATCACGGTTGTCCCTAGGTGTATGTTAGCTGATTTGTCCTTGGGGGCGAGGGAGAACAGTGTTGTGGAGGTTTTGTCTGTGTTTATTGTGATAAGCCATTTCTCTGCCAATGACACTAGCATGTCTGCTGCCCGCTGCATTCTATAATTTGCTGTGGTGACATTTTCATCAGCGCACCAGAGTACTAGGTCATCTGCATATAAGGCAGCTTTAACTCCTGCAGGGAGATCTTTCACCAGGTCATTGATGTAAACAAGGAAGAGTGTTGGGGAAATTACTCCTCCTTGAGGTACCCCCTGATGGAGCAACACTTTTCTGCTCTGCAGACCGTCAAGAGTGACTCTAGTTCTCCTGTTATGCAAGTATGACTGGATCCATTTCATCATGTTGCCTTGGATTCCACTTCTCCTAAGTTTTGCAATGAGGCCATCTTTCCACACCTTGTCAAAGGCCTGCTTGAAGTCGACCCAGATCGTTAGGACCTTTTTCTTCTCCTGGAAGGCATCTTCTATTGCTTGAGACAAGTAAGTAACTTGGTCTTCTATATACTGTAGCATTCTCTAAATCCAGCTTGTTCCGGCACCAGGATCTGCTCAGACTCTAAATACCATTTCAATCTGTGGTTGACTATTCGCTCCATAGTCTTCCCAACACAGCTTGTGAGACTGATTGGCCGGTAACTTGCAGCCTCGGTCTTACATTTCCCTTTCTTTAGTATGGGTATTGTGATGGCTTCTCTCCATACTTGGGGTACCGTTCCTTTCAACCAGCTGTGGTTGAATATCTCAAGCAGTTTTGTCTTTGCTGCTGAGCTCAGATTTACTAGCATTTCGTTGCTGATTTTGTCTGGGCGGGTGACTTTTGAAACTTAAGCTTGGAAATAGCCTTCTGTAGT